>CM053409.1:109371138-109560598 GCA_028644305.1 Xerus rutilus
GTGGCTCAAGCCTGTAATCCCAGCACTTTGGGAGGCTGAGACAGGAGAATCGCGAGTTCAAAGCCAGCCTCAGCAATGGCGAGGCGCTAAGCAACTCAGTGAGACCCTGTCTCTACATAAAACACAAAATGGGACTGAGGATGTGGCTCAGTGGTTGAATGCCCCTGAGATCAATCCCCAGTACCAAAAAAAAAAAAAATAACCCCTTCTAGAAAAATCCAGCTTGTATCTACTGCTGCTTCCTTGTTCTTCCGATGGTCATTCTATCCAAGCCATCATCCTATTGGATGGTGCTGCCCACGCTTAGGGAGGGTCTTCATTTCAGTTGGCTAGCCCACATGCCAATCATTTGTAGACACACCCATAGGCCTCTTAATCCTCCTCATCTCTTAATCCAATCAAACTGACAATTCAAATTAACCATTACAGCCAGCTAGAAGATTAAATCAGATCAAGTCTCCTGAAGGCTAAATCTTCATCATTTCTTTTTGTGATGCTTGTTTTCACAGTACTATCACATACACCATTTAATCTGATCATCCTTGATGTAAGAAAGGTAGGTTATTGTTTTACAGATGAAAAAAAGAGGATCAAAATCCACTGGCCCCAGGCCACAGGGCTAATAAAGCAGTTACACTAGGACTTTGAATGATCAAGACAATTTGACTTGGGACATTGGCACAAGAGTTCTGTTAGTCTCAGAAATATTAGAACTTCTAAGCAGAAACTGACAGAACTGCTTGTACATATTATTATGTGCCTTCATTTGTATCCAGAAACAGGAAGAGCCCTGGGGAAATCTGGGGTCACCTTTACATTCCTGAGAGGCCTGCCAGGGTCCCACGCTCAGTATGTAGATTCTATGGCACCAGGATTTCTGACCTCAAATACTACAGTTCAATTTGTAGAAATCAATCTTAGAGCACTTTGTTTTAATCTTTATTCTCTTCCTGATCATAAAAATAATACATTCTTACTATTAATAAATGTCTTAACATTATAGAAAACCGAAAAACCAAAAATTTCCCCCAGAACCCTACCCCTAGAGATACTTATTACTCTCTGATAAGATTTTATTAGTATACAGTAATAAATAAATAGCATAAAGTAAAACCCTAATATACATATGTGCTACTCTGTTCTTGTCCAAGTTTCCAAATGGTTCTCACAAATAACTCAATAGACAGGTTCTCCAAAGAGCTTTCAGCATTAGTTTTTAAAGAAGATTCAACCACACAATACAAAGTTAAAACATGTAAAAGGAACAAATACACAGGAGGTAGGAAAAACTCTTATGATTTTACCATTCACTATTTAATATTGTCCAAAGTCTTAAAAGTGAAATTGTTCTATAAAAAATACAAAATCAAGACTAATGAATCTGACACAGAGAAAATAATTCAGAAAAATCATCCCAGTTTCTTATAAAAATACAAACTCCCAAATTCTAATTCCAGCAACTATCATAAAATAGCTTAAAAATTCTAATGTGGGAAACAATCACCTCTTTATCATAAAATACAGCTGCAGAAATAATTCTACAATTCTTCTCATTTAAGAAATAATGGGTAGGAAAGAACGAGAAACATGGACCGGCGGAGTTCAGCTACGGCAACTCGTAAAGGACAATTTTGATTCAACCTCCCACAGCTTTGTTTGCAATGCTTTCAAGACATCTTCCATCTACAGAGTTGGAGAAACAAACACAAGCATGAACATGGCTAAAATTATACATGGTTAAATGCAATTAAAATATACATTGTTAATGTAATTTTGGTTATGTTATTCAGTATACAAAATAGATATTCAGTATTTAACAAAAACTATTTAGGGTCATAACTTTATTTAAATAAGATATAATTCTATGAACAGCAGCTCAGCCTGTAATCTACAGCTATTCACTTGCCGCCATCTTGCCTGTTTGACCACAAGACAACATTAACATTCAAAATAAGAGTGTTTATTCCAAGGAAACTGACTCTCATAAAATACTGATTTGATTCAAAGCTATATTTCTAGTTTAACTGTTTTAGAATATATACCAGTTTGATTTTGGCATGAAATGTCCTCACTAGTTTGCTGACAAAGCCTTAGCTTCATTTACAGATCAGGTCCCCCCAAATTCAACTTTACCAACAACTGAAATAAGCACTCTCAGCCATGAAAGTGCTAAGACCAAAACAGACAGCACTCAGACTCACTACGTAAAGAATTTTTTCACTGACAGGAAATTATACAGATATCAAACATTCAGAATAGAATTACCTGTTTTAGAGACTTTTCTATTTCAACTCGGCTTTCAAGATTAAAAAGCTCTTTATCTTCTGGCATAATTTGTTTTTCAGAAGACCCTAAAGTATAACTGGAGTGTAATGCAATACAAAGTTAAAATGTATAAAAGGAACAAATAATAAATTTATATCAGTTAATACTAAAACACTAAGTACATTATATACCAAGTAAATAAAAAAAACCCTATTTTTGGTAATAGCAGCTTATCTAGGCACTGTACTACATAAAATCATATCTTTCTGCACAGCAGCTTTGTCCAGATATTTCTACATATTAATTTTCCATAAACATTTCATTATTGGAATAAACCTGCTCTTTACTGAGTGGCAAAAACGATTAAAGACCCTGAAGAAGATGGTGGTCCTGAAGAAGCCATTGCTTTCTTGCTTTATGTAACTTTTGGAAACGTGTTTTCAAAGTTGACTTTTAATAAATTATAATTTGTGGGGTCAACTCATGATTTCCAAAATTTGGACAATTTCAACAGTTATTCTCCGAGTGTGTGTTGCTCAGCTATCCAGGGTTATGTGATATCATGGCTTGGAAAAGTATTTATAGCAGAAAAAATGACCTGGTAACAGATGGAAAACAGGCCCAAGTGTTGGCAACCAGATAAATCTAAACATAGAAGAAATTTTTATTCTTTTGCATTTTTTTAGAAGTCTTTTATTACATGTAACCATTCTGATGTATTACTTCTTTTGTCAAATAGGAAGTCTTCCTTTGGAAGCCCTGTAGATGGTATTCCTGAAAAAATAGCACTGTGAGCAAAACTGCAGAAAGCAATTAACATGCTATTTATAAAACCAAACCAAAAATAAGGATGAGGTAGAAAAATTAAATGGCATTTAAGTAACTTATAAAACCATAAATAAACGTAACAGAAGGCATCTACTTCTGAACAAATTCCTTGGCATTCAAATCCTGCCCCAAAAGGTAACTTGGATTCTAAATGCAACTATTCAGGAAAAACAGCTTCAATATTATGATCTTCTGGGGTAAAACCTCCTACATGTTTTCTTTTACACAGATAATATCAGTTTTGAAAGTTTTGTACCAACTCTGCTGGATTCAAATTTCATGTCTTTTATATTTGTACTTTTACAGATGAGGTAAAATTCTCATGGATATTAAGGTAGCATCTATCTGGGCCCCCATCTTCTATTCACATATTAAAACCAAAACAGACACCTTGCCAGACACTCCTACAGGCTTTGTAGCAAGGAACAGAACTTGTTATATTATCCTTTTGTGTAAGGCCTATGAAAAGTTTGTGAATTATAAAATTTTGATCTAAAACTGTCTATCTTCATAAAAAGGGGGGGGATGTCAAAACTGCAGTGATTTAACATGGAGTAACTGGTTTAGAAATTTATAAAAAGAATACTGTTCTAAATTTTTTAAAGAGAAAAATCTAAGAAATTCAACACAAGTGATGAAATGCCTCAAATAATGAAAGTATAGGCACTTTTCTTTCTTCTTAAATTATTTTTTCTTTCCTAATATATACAAGGTTTCTCTGGTATGCTTAAAGTCTCAAAGGTAACATCTTTACCAGGATGAGTGAAAATGCACTGGGGTCAAAGATTTAATTTTATGCTCCCCATAAAAAGACTAATAATAAATTGGAAGACTATTTAGGTATCTGAAATTCCCTGATTCTGTCACTAGACCAAACTCATTGCTTCCTAACAATTACTTTTACGAAATCTTAGAGTGAAGACATTTTTTTGTATATCTCAAAGAGAAGTAGATAATTCTTTACTATTGGAAATAGTTGGACTTTGTGCCTCTACCTTTCCAGAACACCTGACACTTCTTTCCTAACCAATTTTGAAATTCCTATTTTTTCACAATATTCTAGGAAGCTAAAAACTGAGGGAGGGAAGGAATGGAAAACATACATTGATCCACACAACTGCTTAAAAAAAAATCTTACAAAGCTATATTCAATTTCTAAAAATAGTAATTTAATAATTAATAATAATTTAATGGTTGACTTTTCCAGTGCCAAAGCAGTCAGGTCAAAGCAAAACAAAAATCAGTGATTTTATTGTAAGAAATTATCACTTGAAAATAAAATTTCAGCCGGGGGTGGTGGCACAAGCCTGTAATCCCAGCACTTAAGGAGGCTGAGACAGGAAAATCAAGTTCAAAGCCAACCTCAGCAAAGGCGAGGCGCTAAGCAACTCAGACTCTGCCTCTACATAAAACACAAAATAGGGCTGGGGATGTGGCTCAGTGGTTGAGTGCCCCTGAGTTCAATCCCCAGTACCAAAAAAAAAAAAAAAAAGAAATTATCACAAATGATGTTGACTTAGTTCTGATACTTTGGTATCATCTTCTCTGCAAACTTAACTGAGAAATCAGTTAGGAGCTTACCTTTCAATGGCTTCAACGCTGAGGCAAAACAAGTCCCTCTTATAATCTAGATGCTTGGGAGTGCACCTGTATACGTAGCCAAGCTGGAGGGAGCAGCCCGTGCAGTACAAAGTCTCGAGAATGCTGCCATAAAGAAATGCCACCACTTCAGCAGAGCAGCAACTCATTATGACAAACCCCACTGTTAAAATCCATAAATGCTTAAGTACGTAAGCTCTAAACTGTTATTCTGACCATACTGATTCATACATATAGGAAGGAAAAAATGATGGTGCGATGCTTACAATACATATTACTGTATTCATCTCCAGGCACACTGCCCTGGACAGCTAATGACACGGACAGATACAAAAAGACAACCAGAGAGGAGACTTTCTAGAATGTAAACTCCTCCGTCCAGTATTATTTCCTTTGGAAATAAGACTAAAAGATTCTACATGTCCTTTTAATGTCATCATCTAACTAATAAGCTCACCAAGAGCCATTACCACTCTAGAAAAAGGGTAACAGGCACTTTTTTTCTGTAATGAACCAGAGAATATACAGTTAAGACTTTCAGGCCACCTGGTGTCTGTGGTAATTATCAACTGTGCCTCTGGACCATGGAAGCAGCCAGAGACAACACATAACTGAATCATCTGGGTTCCGATTAAAGTGTATTCGCAAAAAAGGGCCCAGTCCATGGGCCATCAGTTTGTCAACCTTGCTCTAGTAGAAGGTGTTTGCTTACTTAAAAAGACTGTCTAAAGTTAATGATAATCAGAAAAAGAAGACTGGTAAGTTGTGAATAACTTAAGTCTGGTAGAGATGCAAATGATTTCTGCTAGTAGAAAAGATGACTCCAGAGGCTGAGGTTGTATTGTAGGACATTGACTAGATTTGACCTATAGAGCAACACCCTTCCTCTCGTCCAGCTTTGCCATGTTCTGGTTCCCTCATTAACTGGTTAAATAAATATTTGATATGTGTGCATTACAGATTTGTTAAAATTGCCTTTCTTAAAACATTACACTCTGACACAGTACTTTTCCATCAACTACTGATATCCTACACGAGTGGTTCACAAGTATTCTGCTTAATGATCCAACATTACTTCTCCACGTAACTGTTCCTTCATTCTAGACACTTCTCAACTCCATTTCCACACAGGTGAATGTACTCGCCCTCCACACCAGATCATATTTTCTTTAAATATGGCTTAAAATCCACTCTCTCAAAGCCTGTCACACTGGTCACTCCAAATTTATAAACACCTACACTAAAACTGTAGTCCCAACACACAGCACATTGCTAACTAGAGAATCAGGTCTAGTATTGATCACAGTAGTGAAATACATACCATAAAAGATTATTACTTCATCAGCATTTTAACTCCTGCTCAGTATGTGAGCCAGTCATCATCCCTAAATATCTGTTCCTGGTATCAAGCAAAAGGGAGCTCCCTAAGACCCAGACAGCATATTATAGAGTGCATGAGTGTTTACCTGCAGACACTGGGAGATGTTTTTAATTACTGCTGCAACATATGGGAAACAGATCAAAATGGATCACCACCTGATAAATTATGAGTTCTCACTGGTGGTGTAATTAACTAGATAACATATCACTGATTCCATATTAAGTGTCTAAGGGATATTTTTTTAAAGGTTTTACATAAGAAAGATAAAAACATCTACCTACAGTGAACAGGCAAATCCCATGCTACAAACCAACCTCATAATAATTAGGAGGCCGCCACACACAATTATCAAGACTGTGAACAAATGTCTAATGCAAGTGTCATCAGCCAAGAAAGAACACTTAAGAGAAATCTGGGGCTTGACCTCAAATCACATTGATTAATGGATAGGACTGTTTTAACTTGAATTATCAAAACCAGTCTAGGCACCACCACCGACCTGCACAAACCCATTCACATTTCAGTATGTTGTGAATGAGGTTTGTTCAAACTCATGCTGAAATTTAATCCCCTTTTTAAGGTATTAAGAGGATGGAAACCAAGACGTCCTATGGTGTTCACAGGTGGGGCCACTGAGCTGATTAGGGTTAGATTAGATCACTAGGGAGTAGCCCCCAGGACTGAATCCTGCTAGGATTCATAATAAGGGGAGCAAACAAAGAGACACACACATACAGGCAAGCTCCCTGTCTCCTGCCATGTGGTGCTCTGTACCACCTGGGGACTCTGCCAATAAGAAAGCCATCATCAAATGTGGCCCCTAGATCTTGCATCTCCAGAATCACAGGCCAAAAGAAACCTCTTGTTTATAAAGTAGCCTGCCTCCAGTGTTTCACTGTAGTAACAAAAACAGACTAAACCACACCTGTGGAATAGTCTTGGGAGACAATGAAGGCTGAGAGCCACTATCACTACAGCATCTTCCTGCCTGCACAGCTGGCAAGTTTTTGTCAGAATTCACCTGATCACTGAACAACAATGTTGAAAAAGCAGTGCAGAAATCATGAGGCAGTTTTAGCCAAGGAATGAGTTCGGTTGAAAGACCCTTAACAAAGGGTAGACTCAGAATGAACTGAGGAAATAGCACTGCCTTCACAACACCCTTCTAAGGCCCCCAAGTGCTTCTGTTTACTATCAGCACATCAGTTCAGACAGGTAGGATGGCTCTATCCAAAAATTCATAAGCAACCTAAAGCAACATGGGATTTCCAAAAGGGGAGCACATGGCCTTAGTGAAACTCAAGACAACTGAAGGCAGTATGAACGATGGATTTAGGTGACACATGTAAACAAATTAAGTAACTCCGGATCACAGAGTGAGAAAATCAATTCTTTTTCAATTATTTACCAATGCTCATTATCAAAGAGAAGAAAGTCGGTCTGATACTAGATTGTCTTTAACATGTATCTTATACTTGCCCATCTTTTTTAACAGTAAGAGAACAGACCTCAGGAACCAGTCAGCAATATTTTGGCCACATCTAAAAAATATTCGTTTCATTGTAATTACCTTCAGATTTACTTTCAAGTTATGATCAATGATATATTTATGGAAGTGTTATAAAGATTCCTTTAAAATTAAATTTAAACTCAAGTTTTGAGTTAATTTAATGAAAATGCACTAAAATTACAATAGTGCAGCTGGTACACAGACATGGCACAAATAGAGAAGGTGACATCAAAATGACCAGAGTTGGGAAGTAGAGAGGAGAGAATACTTCAGAGGAGAGATCCAAGCATTACCCAAGCTCTTACTGCCAATCAGGCCTGGCCTTAGTGAAGTTCCAACACCCCTGCCTTGTCTTCTTCATCCACAAAATGGAAGAGGAACTAAATTGAGTTTTCAGAGTCTTAACCACCTGCTTGCCAACAGCACGACTTCTGACCATCTACGTATTACCTATACCACTATCTATTTAATTTTCCTTAAATTTTTAAAAATTAAAATATATTATTTGAATAGGGCACTCTAGCATTACTAAAAATGAAGTATTTTTAGTGCACATTAAAATAGAATTATCAAAAACAAATTTTAAAAATTAAAAAAATATATATAATTATCAATGTATGCTTCTTTGTGTACTACCACCTAAAATTATTTTGTATACCTCAGTAAGGTACATTTCTCATTTTGGGTAACAATTATGAGACAGAACTTCCCATTTAGCCACTTGCAGGTGATAGGTGGCAGGTATGGCAAGATATCTGTCCCTTCAACCCTTGTAGTAGCCACACAGGGCCTGGGATTGCTGCAGCCCCAGGGTTGGTTACTTCTGGCTAAGGGCAGCCTTACCTGTTTACCCCAATAGGCTGTGCATGTGTGTGTGTGTGTACACATGTACATTTTCTATGTGTTCCCTGACATGTAGGAAGCACAGGTCTTGCCTTTTAGATTTTATGATAGAGATATTTTTATTCCATGTTTATTTTTAATTTTCTTCAGGACTAAGCCCAAAGACTCATAAAGGCAGTGTCAGAATACACCCTGAGAAGTTTGGAAACATCATTTTCATTAGCTAAAGGGGACCATCCACCATCACTGAAGAAATGATGTCTCTGAATGACCAATATTATACTGATTCTATTACCATGAAAACAGTTTTATCCCAAGCAATTACACTGGTAATGATGGAAAACTTTTCATCTGAAAATACGCATTTTCTCTAAAGTTAAATTCACAAAAATACAACCTTACTCACCAACCATTTTCATCTTTACGTTTGGAAAGCTTCTGCTCCTTATCCACAGAAACATTACAGGAAACACCTGGGAGAGAGAAAGTAAAAACACTTTATTAATGTGGTTTGTTGTAATATATATGTAAACTTTAGAGGAATTCCAGAAAAAGTAAGAGCCCAAAGTCACACACACAAGGATGGTTCAAAACTCAATGTAAAGGAATCTTCAGGAAAAGATGGTGGGATAGGAGTTATTTTATTCCCTTCCCTGGAAAACACTGATTTAGTGATTACTGAAGTGATTCCCTTCAGTAATCACTTAAGAAATGATTACACCCCAGCCCTCACCCTCAGCTCACCTCCTCACCCTGCTCCCCTGTATCCACTGCACTGCTGTCATGAAATTGCAAGCAAAACCAAGAAAGATGCTAAAAACCAACACACATACCTCCAGACTGCAAATGCAAAGCTCATTTTTCTAAAAATAACTGAGAGGGTCCTTAGGATCCCAGCCAAGTATTTTTTACTTGGACCATGACTTGGACAGGGCTCACAGCTGGACCATCGGAGCAGCAGAGAAACGACATCAGACATAAAAACGGACAAAATGGATTTTTAATTCCATCTCCTTATGCAATCTACCTTAACTCAGCATATCCCACTTCCACCTGGCCAACCGCTCAACTCAGAAGCTGGGGTGCCATCCTTAGATACTGCAGTTCTGGGGACCACACTGTACCCACTGACTGTACCCCAGCCCTCACCCTCAGCTCACTTCCTCACCCCGCTCCCCTGTATCCACTGCACTGCTGTCATGTCAGCTCTACCTCACAAATCTTGCTTCAGCCCCTAAACCACCAGCACCACCTGCTGCACTAGTAGTACAGACCTACGGTAGTGCGGACTGACCCCCATTTCCACACTTGCTCCTCCTTCAATGCTTCCCCTCCACAAAAGGCTCATATGGCTTCCCTGCCTAAACAAACTCCTCTTGTCCTAGAATAGATCCCTATTCTTTAGAATAGGCTACAAGTCCCTGAATTTTCTGATAATCCCTTCTTTCCTAAATCCTGTCTTTATTCTACACTTTGGCCACACTAAGCCTTAGGGCCTTTGAAAAAGCTGCTTTATCCCTGGAAAAGCAAATAATAGAATCCAAGAATTGTGCATGTAGCTAAGTTCGCATTGTGTATAAAGATAACAGAAAGGCAATCTCTGGTACTCCAACATGAAGTTTTTGGAAGACAAGGGATAACAACTGATGAGGATTAACCAAACTCAGGGAGGGAAGGCTACTGAGGAGTTTTCTTATAATAATAAAAGCATTAGAGTCAACCCAAGTGTTTTTTTTTTGGTCTTTCACTAGGGTGGGGAGGTGTGTATAAATCAAATTATGTAAAGCTAATAAACCAAGGTATTTGTATATAGTTTTTAGAGTTTAAAAACTACTGATATTAAAAAGCTAAATTATGAAAATAATAGCACTTTATATATAAAACAAAAAAGCCACTACAGCAAAAGATAGAAAAACTATTAAAAAAGACAAATAAAATGAAAGATTTAACATATTATTTCTTTAAAGGTCATGTACAAGATAAATCCATATACCAAAAGTAAGAGCTCCTACCCGATCAAAAATCAACCTGATAAGCCGGGCATGGTGGCACACGCCTGTAATCCCAGCACTTTTGGAGACTGAGACAGGAGAATCCTAAGTTCAAAGCTAGCCTCAGCCATGGTGAGGCGCTAAGCAACTCAGTGAGACCCTGTCTCTACATAAAACACAAAAAATAGGGCTGGGGATGTGGCTCAGTGGTCAAGTACCCCTGAGTTCAATCCCTGGTACCAAAAAAAAAAAAAAAAAAATCAACCTGAATATACACTGTTCTAGTGGTATAATACTGGAAACCTAGACCTCTATCAATAGACAGATTGAGTGGATCAACAGCACTCTCATTAGATAAATCACTAAAATGGCACTTGGGACTTATTCAAAGCATACAGCACACATTAACTTACTTACTTCTCACCAATACCCAAAGTGAGAATTACACCAGTTGTATTTAAGAGGAAAGGAAACTGAGGCACAGAAAGGTTAAGCAGCCTGCCCAAGGGCACGCAGCTAATAATCGGCTGGCCAGAACTCCAGCAGTCTAGAGCCTTCATCACCAAGCTATACGCCCCTCAGCAAGGATACACCAAGAAGCTGCTAAAGTGAAGTGTTATCATGTTCAGGAACATGGAAAAATATTCAGAATATAGGTATGCAACAAAAAAAAGTCAGAACTGTGGCCACTCAGCCTTAACGATATGAATATAATCTCAAGTGTTTCAAAAACTTTAACATTTGAATAAGTGCATATGTGTATGGAGCGTATCTGGAAGCTCAAGTGCGAAATTAACAGTCCGCAAATTCCCGTGGGGAGCAAGAGATCGGTCAGGCTACACCTCAAATGCTTGGTCACTTGTTTCTGAATAATGCTCACGCTGCTCCTGCAACCTCTGCACTTCTGGGGCGGGGACCCCATAAAGAGACCCATCACTCGCGAAAGCAAGTGCTGGAGTAAGCCTCCTCCTCCCCTTTTCCTGAGAAAGCTCACTCAGGCTTTTCTGCTTTGAAAGCCCTGGCGCAGCCCCACCCACAGCTCCCCTCCCTCGGGGCCGTCCAGGTGTGGCACACCAGGAAGAAGGCCCCAAGCCCCCCGGCCCAGCCCGAACTGACAGCGCAGCAGGATGCAGTTGGTGTCCTCCTGGCCGGTGACCCAGCTCAGCGAGTCGCCCAGCGGCCGCCGGCAACCGGAGCACAGGAACACCAGCGGGGTCTCCGCGGCTGCCGCCGTCTCCTCGGGCCGCGCCTTCTCCGCGCCGGCCTCGGACGCGTCGGCGCTCGCGGAGCTCCACATGCTCGCCCACTTCTGCAGCAGCTGGTGGCGGCTCGAGTCTTCCGACAGCCGCCTGCCCAGCAGCGACGAGTCGTTCCACTTGTCCTTGCGCTCACATGCACAGCAAGTGGAGGTGCATCCTCTGCGACAATCCGGTGACCAAGAGTCCGCCATAACCTACAAATCGCCCGCGCCCCAGAGCACCAAGGGAAAAACGCGGCTGCGCCTGCGCGGGGCGGGGCAGACAGGCGGCGCTGGGAGGGGCCGAGGCCTGGGGGCGGGGCTTGGGGAAGACCGCGAATGGTCTCTAGTGCGCATGCTCGCCAGCGGGGTGGGCCGAGGTGGGTAGTCACCGCTCCTGCGTCTGATCGTCCATCCTAAAGAAATTGAAGCTGCTAAAATTAGTTGGATTATGAGTTTAAGAAGGGTTACTCACCCCTTTACGTGGAAAGAACGGCGTCATTGAGAAAGCCACGAGCCGCGGTTAAATTACCAACCCCCACGGCAGCTCCACAGTGTTTAGGAACATTCGCAGCCGCACGCCGCCCAGGACTTAGGATTTAGGAGCACATAGGTGCTTTCTATGGCCTTGCCCCTCGGTGAGATGCCGTGGTCTCTTAAACTTTAGCGTGCCTGAAAAACCACGGAGGAAGTTGTTAAAGATTCCACTCAGAGATTCTGGTTCGGGGGCGGGGCAGGCGCGGAAACCGAGAATTTGCATCTCTACCAGCTCCTGTGCGTTCGGTGCTGTCCGCACGGGCCGCTCCCCTTGACTGCACACCTCTGGCTTGTCAGCTCCTGGGGCCCACTTCCTTCGAGGTAGACAGCGCAGGGGCTGTGTGGGGAGCCACCTCATCACACTTTTTTTTTTTTTTTTTGCATTGTTATTTCCGAAACAAGACCCTTGAAGGGCCCTAGCCCTGGACTGGGGCTGCACGGAAAAAGTTGGAGAGGCCGGCGTGGGAGTGGGAGTAGGGGTGCAGGAACGGAGCTGTTGGAAAGCGAGGAAGTGCTGTTCTGTCTGGATCGGGAAGCCATACGCCCTTGCAAGGGGTACAGACTTCCTCAGCTGCCCCAGAAAGCTAACCTCTGTCTTCAGAACGCCGTAGGCCTGGAGGGACACTGAAGGGCCACACCACAGGTAGCGCCATCCGGGAGGAAGTCTACCCCCAAGGACTCTCCCCCAAGGACTCGCGTCTGCTTCCGCTGTGCTTTGGGTATTTCCCCCCAAGTCGTTGCTCACTATGCTCGATTACATTAAACTACTTACATAAATAACATTTACTTTCAATTTTAGTGGCCATTAGCAAAAAGCAAACGCTTTGGAATCAGAAGTCCTGGGTTGCCCTACCCTTGCCTCCACAAGGTAGGGAATAACCGTGTAGGAAATGGTGGAAGGTTAATGGGTCAGTACTGCACAGAGTTGTTACGCGGCTCAAGTGATAGACTATGTGAGTATGTTAGCCCTAGCACACCATGCCACTGTTAACTAGCCTCCAACTGAAAGAAAATGCTTCAAATAATTTAGACTCTTTCCCGCCATGGAGTTCTCTTCCCTCCTGCTTCCTTTATGGAGCCAAGCCTGACCTTCCTAGACTGCCATCCTCAAGCACAATTTTTCTAGTACAGTATTGGCACACCCACATGATTTCTTTTAGTAAATGGATAGTAACTGGAGAATTCAGGGATGATCTCTTTGATTTCCTATTGTTAACAATTAAAACTCTGAGCTGGCATATCCCAGTAAAGCAGCCCCTCTCCTTTATCCTCAGGGAATACTTAAACCCCCCCCCAGTAGATGCTTGAAACCACAGATAGTACCAACCCCTATTTAGACCATGTTTTTTCCTGCTCACACATGAAGTGTGATTTATAAATTACACAGTAAAAAATTAACAATAACCAAAAATAGAACAATTTATTACCGTGTATAAGTTATGTAAAAATACACTGTAATAAAAGTTATTTAAAATTTATGAATTGATGAATAGTTTGCTACTAGAATTTTCCATTTAATTTTGGACCAGGGATATTATGGTTTAGATATAAGGTGTCTCATCCAAAAAACTCCTATGTTGATGCAGGAATATTCAAAAGGGAAATGATTAGATTATGAGAGATGTAACCTAATCAGTTAGTTCTAGTTTAAATTTAGTGGCAACTGTAGGCAGGTGGGGTGTGGCTGGCAGAGGTGGGTCAGGAGAGGCATGCCCTGGAAGGGTTTATCTTTCCTCTGGTCCTTTCACCTTTCTCCCTCCTCCTCTGGCTCCTGGCCACCATGACGGAGCACTGCTCCTATACCACACCCTTCTGCCATGATGTTCTCCCTCCTCTTGGACCCAGAGCAATGAAACTCTAAAACCAACTGAAACTCTGAAACCATGAGCCAAAATAAACTTCTCCTCCTTTAAGCTGATCTTGTCAGGCATTTTGGTCACAGTAGTGAAAAACTGACTACACAAGAGATAACTGAAGCCAGTAAAAGCAAAACTGCAGGTAAGGGGGACCAATGGGTGCCAGAGCAGGGCCACATGATGACTTTCAGGGACCCAAGACATTTCTGCCTTGATGGGCGCTTTCCTCCATAAAAACTAAATAAAAATCATACAATTATACAATTTTGTAGCTGTGTTACTATAAATATGGATATATTAAAATTATATAGGAAAACATTTTCCTTGGCATAAAAGTTCATTTTTTTCTGGTTTTAAGTGAAATTAAAACTTTTCATGGACCCTTGAAAGTATCATGGATCCTAGGCACTTGTGCCTAACGAAAGTATCATGGATGCTCTTGTGACTAATGGAAAAGTCAGCAAAATAAATTCATCTGTAGGCACATATGTGTTTGTATTGTGAATACAAAATAATTAGCCATGAAATCACTGGGGACAAAATAAAATGCTTAAGGAAGATGACCTCAGATTGGACGGTGGTAGCTGCTTTCTGAACAATCATTCCTGTCCTTCCTTCTAGTTACACAATTAGGGGATTTAGATAAGGTTGAGTCCAACTCCACCACAATCACCACCAATCCCAGGAATGAGTTCCCAGAGGTTTAAACCAATCAGTATGACCCAACTCTCTTCCATGTGATTGATCAGTGATGGCACCTACCCCAGGCTTAAGCCAATCAGCACAGGGTTAACAACGTCACCTAAGATATTTAATCTTGTCCAATCAGAAGAAGTCTCAGGACCCCCGTTCAGTAGTTGAGGGAAGAGATGCCCTCTTTGTTCTCTGGATTTAGACAAGGACGCTTACACTCTGGTTGCTATAGGCAACCATTTTGCATGCTTGGGGAAGGGCGGATCTAAGAGAATCAGAGAAACTGAGCACCAGCCTCTGACTTTCAGTTATGTGAGATAACCAATTCTCTTTATTGCAGAAGCCAGTTTGAATGTTTTTCCCCCCTTTGAGAGGGTCTTGCTGCTTGCCTAGACTGGCCTAGAACACTTGGGCTCATGCAATCCTCCTGCCTCAGCCTCCTAAGTACTTGGGACTACAGCTGCAGGCCACTGACATATTTATTTTTATTGTTATTTTTCGTTGTTGTCATTCTGAAGATCAAGCCTAGGGCTTTACACAACTAGGCACTCACTCTACCACTGAGCTACACCTCCAGCCCCTGTTTTATTTTTACTAGCAGTTGAAAACATGCAACAACCTGTTACCTTATATTAAAACTGGAGTTTTGAGACTCCAACTTGAGGTGAAAATCTAGATATCAAAATATGTGTGAGATAGATTGTCCTCCTCCCCTGGAAAAATCTTCAGAGTAGATATTGGCAAAGAATTCTCTCCTGCTCATAAATCTCCCACACTTTGAGAATGTAGGAGACTGGAGAGAATGGTGTCCAAGAGGACTTGTAGGAAGGATTCCTGTGGAGAGGGGCAGGGCTGTAAGTTCCACTTCTGCTCCCCAGTAGAGAAGGTCCAGGGTGCCTGCTTTCTTGCCTCAATTTAACTGAGAGGAGACTTTGAGGAAGTGTTTATAGTCCGTGGATTTCCAGGCATTTGGGACCACACTGGCCATGAGAAGCTCAGGATATTGAGCTGTTTGGGTGGCACAATAAAAGTCTTCCGCATAAACTGTCAACTTTGCTGGCAGGAGGTTCACCTAGAGTCTTAACTTCTGCCCAAGGAGATAACCTGGAAGGATAAAGGCCCTTCTAAGCTTTTTAGCACTGTGACAAAAATATCTGACATAAGCAACCTAAAGAAGGGAGGAAAGATTTATTTTGGCTTACAGTCTCAGAGGTTTCAGTCCATGGCTAGTTGGCTTCATTGCTTTGGGTCTGAGGTGAAGCAGATCATTGCGGCAGAGGAAAGTGGTTCAGCTCATGTCAGTAGGGAAACAGAGAGAGAAAGAGAGAGACAGACAGAAACCAGGGATAAGATATAATCCCAAGGGCATGCTCCCAATGACCTACTCCCCCTGACCATGTCTCACCTGCTTACAGTTTCCACTACCTACCAGTAGTTCATTCAAATTATTAATCCATGGGGACGCTGAGGCAGGAGGATCGCAAGTTCAAAGCCAGCTCCAGCAATAGCAAGGTGCTAAGCAACTCAGTGAGACCCTGTCTCTAAGTAAAATACAAAATAGGGCTGGGGATGTGTCTGAGTGGTCCAGTGCTCCTGAGTTCAATGCCCAGTACCAAAAAGAAAAATTGTTAATCCATCTACTAATGAGATTAGAGCCTATGTTAGTCATTGTATCTATGACCAAAATATCTGGCAAAAATAACTTAGCAGAGGAAAAGTTTATTTGGGGCTTACGGTTTCAGAGGCTCAGTCCATGGTCAACTGACTCCATCACTCTGATCCTAAGGTAAGGTAGAATGTCATGGCAGAAAGGCAAGGCAGAGAAAACTGTTCCACTCATGACAGACAGGAAGCAGAGAGAGAGAGCATAGGAGCCAGGGATGGAATATATAATCTCCAAAAAACACTCCCAGTGACCTCTTCTTTCAGCCAGACCCATCAACCCACAGATACCACCCAGTGAGTTCATTCAAATTATTAATCCATCAAATGGATTCCAGCTCTCATGACTATTTGATTCACTGCTAAACATTCCTGCATAACACAGGAGATTTGGGGGAATACCTCATACCTAAACCATAACAGAGTCCTCATGATCCAATCATTTTCCAAAAGTCCCACCTCTGAACATTGCTGCATTGAAGACCAAGCCTTCAACATATGAACTTTTGGGGAACAATCCAGATCCAAACCATGATGGCCTTTTAGTAGTAAGTATTAGTATGAGAAGAGCCCTGGAGAGCCAGCCCAGGAGGAGACCAGCTGGGGGGTGGGATACCAGGAACAAAGAGAGTTGTTGGTTCTAACCATGCCAGGCCATGGTGAGGAAACCAAGATATGATAGAACAGGTTCAAGTGAAAACTTCCTGCCTCATTCTTCCCCCATTTTAGTCCAGACAGGCAGGGAAACAGCAAGGAGCAGGTGGGGTGAGACAGTAGAGCCAGCTATGCCCCCTTCTCCACCTTAGGCAAGATGTAGCTTGCCATATTGATTAGCATCTTGGTCTGGATACTATCATTTCTTCATTGAGATTCTGTTTACTGCTAAAGTGGCTGCATAATTGTCCACTTCCTCAGAGGCTCTGGCAGAACATGGACTCCAATTCCCAAAATATGGGGAGTGTTTCTTTACAAAGTACGAATGACAGTGGTGTGGACAGCATACAAGAGAAAACCACAAGGGATAGTGCAAGAATCTGGGTTTTCAGGAATCTAGGTTAGCAGCCAAAACCACCTTTCACTGGACATACAGGGATGCCAGGAGAAAGATGGTTAGAAGCCTGAAGGAAAGAGTTGTGAAAAGCAACTCCTTGAGAGGATCGCCTTTCAGTTGAAGTGAACACACAGGAAGAAAGGTAAGAGACTGAATTCCCTCACCTCACTCCTCTTCCCTCCAGTTCCCTGCTGGGGCTCCCCATTGCCCCAAACCAGCGATAGTCCAGCGGACATGAAGCATGTTGATGTCATCCATCAGCTCAGCCTCCCACATTAGAAAGCAGGGTGCAGCAATGAAGGAGGGACCAGTCACTGACCTAACCAGCTCCATTTTGCCTGTTTAACACTTTTTTTTCTTCTGAATTCTCCTGAGTCATTCTCTCTCATAGTGACCTTGGGTTCCAGGAACAACAGGTCTGATCCATAAACATGTTTATGACAAGGAATGGAAGCTACTCCCAAGCAACAGCAAGCCACACAGACAGATCATCCGGTGATGAGATTGTGCCCTAAACAGGAGCAGTTAACCCATGACAGGAACCCAGCAGGATCAATCATCTAATGACAACAGAATCAACCCCTCAAGTGATGAAAATTTCCCTGGAACTTTGCAGAACCAGTTCTGAGAGAATAATCAGACCACAGCCTGACCAAGATTACCTTCTTTACCAGCTATTGAAAGCCCCCAGCTATGTAAACCCTAGACCCTGCCTTTGGTCTCTTTTCTATGAAACTTCAAAGTTCTTACTAGCCCCTTGAAGACAAATCTTAAGTCACTAAACCTCTATTGCTTTTCCCATGCTGATTAAAGCTCCTTTCTTGCCTTCATACTGCTTATCTCTTTGATTGGCATCTTGGGAGAGGTGGCCAAATCTAGTGCTTTGGAACCCCAAGAGCCAGGACCTTTGTCTAAAATCTGGTAACATGGGAAATCTCAAAGACACACAGAGACTGTCTTTGATTTAGTCCAGGGCAAGTGAAAGGCCATCATCATGAAATAAGTTCCAAATATATAGAGGGAAGCAAATGTCACGTAAAGTTCCATTTTGGTTCCATCCTGCAGTCTTTCCTCTTCATCATATCAGTTACTCAGACAACCTGATTCAAATCACATTTCTGGCTTGGTTCAGAAGCCTTGATGTAAATAACAAACAAATGCTAGTCCAACTCAATATCAAGCACTAGCATTGGATTGGGGGGTACACATAACTAGGGAAGAGAAGCAATAGGAAAAAGGAGAGACAAATGAGATGAGATCTCCACAAGTTTGCCAGAAGAATTATGGATTCTTAGAAGTGCTCTGATGATTGAGGAAAATTAGAAATTAATGGCTACTGATTACAGCCCCAGACTAGATTTCAATTGCATGAACTTCCTTACACTTACACACAAGAATGACAATGAGGTGTGATTGCCGGTTGCTAGTGTCAAGCAGCTGGCTCTTTAGTATGTGGAGAATTGGTCGCAGCTGCATTGGAGGACCATCTGATCCAACTCTTACTGCTAGAGATATGTCTAGAAGGCAAATGGCACCAGAGGCTGCCTTCCCCGACCAGCTGGCACCAAGAGACCGCCATATTGCGTACTCAGCCCCCATGGACCTTCTGCCACCATGACAGCCCTCCTTAGCAGGATAAAATGCACTGTGGGAAAAGTGTCATTAGATATTTTTTATATTTGTGTTCCAGGAGTGAAACAATAACTACAGGAATATGCTTCACCTTCTTAAAAATCCTTGGAGGCAGGATGTTCTTTAAATAATTCTTTCCCCTTCTCCTATTTAATGTGTGGAGTCACAGTTTTCCCAGTCTTTAGCAGACATAGATGATTCTCATGCAAATAAAAAATAAATAAGGAGAATAACATGGGATTTTTAGCAGAATCACATATTTGAGCTGGGAAAGACACACTTCACTCTACAGATAGAAAAGCTGAGATCCAGAGAATTCAGGAGTCATGGATTTAATTAGAAGCAGAGATTTGTGAACATCTGGGCTGATATATGTCAAACATACTCCTCCTCTTCTAAGAAAACTGCCTCTTCTCCCATCAATTCCAACAGTGTGGCTAGAGTAGGGGCTCGCATCTCCAAAGCCTTACCTTACTCCCATCCCATTCTAGAGGCATGCTGCGCCCTAACCCTGATGGTCAGTTGTAGCACCAACTTGAACGTGGCCACAGTGACTGGTTCAAGGCGAGCAGGTCACCACACTAGCACCAAATCTGTGTCCACTCTTGGAACTTGTCACGTCAAAGCTTGGAGAGAAGGTCCTCTGCTCATCCTTTCCTCTTGATTCATGACCCCAGAGCTGTCATCAGATGTGTCCCGTCTGATGTGGCAAAACAGCCTAGCATGACATTGACATTCAAAGAGAAGCAAGCTTCAAGGTGGAGACCCAGAGTCATTGCAATATCCATTTCCCACCGCTCACCTCCCAGCTGCCCAGGCCACCTTCACAGCCTGTCCCTATCAAACCCCAATGTATTTAAGCTAGTTAAAATTGGAGTTCTGTCACTAAACACAGATTGCAGTCCAGAACTAGAATCTCCAGATCTCAAGTACAGTGATTGCACCCCTAGATCAAATTGTTGAAATTTAGTGTCATACATTTGATGATGGCCTTGTCATTTTCAAAACACAGTCTTTCAAGGGTGTTAACTTTGAGGGATTGCAATATTATGTAAGAGAAGAATACATTTTGAATATGGAATTTTTAAGTCAAACTGACTTTCTTCCAAGCACTCCCAAGTTTTCTCTTAGTTCCTTTCATTTTTCTGGATACCAGAGGAAATTCTCAATTAAGGAATGATGGTTTTTGACACCTGTGCCAAACACAAATATTCCTGTTAACTAAAAGAGTGTTCTCCTAACAGAATAATGAAAAGTGGGCATTGTGACTTCAGAATCCAGAATAACACCAGAGATCCTTAAGTATTACAAATTCAGTCTTCTTAAAGAGATTTGAGGAAATATTGCATCCATAGCAGAATTGAAAGATCAAGGAATTTTTAGAAAATAGAACAAAACAACTAAGAATTATAAAAAAAGCAAGAGAGAAGAATCATAAGCATCCAGTTCAGGAGTCCAACATCTGAAACAATACAACAAAATTTTTTAGTACCAGGGACTGAACCCAGGAGTATTTAACCACTGAGTCACATCCCCAGCCCTTTTTTAATTTTTCATTTTGACACAGGTCTCACTAAGTTGCTTGAGACCTCACTAAGTTGCTGAGGCTGGCTTTGAATTCACAATCCTCCTGCCTCAGCCTCCTGAGCTGCTGGGATTACAGGCATGTTCCACTACACCCAGCAATACACTACAATTTCCCAGAGCTAAAATATACAAATCTTCAGACAGAAAGGGTGAACTAATTGCCTAGAGCAAGCAAACGAAATAAATTCACATCACAACTTAGTATTCTAAAATATCACTGTGAGGTTTTGGAATCTTTAAAGAAGATTTGTTACATTGAGAATAGGATTTTGTGGTTGTTTTTTTTCTTTGGGGGGGGGGGCAGGTTGCCAGAGATTGAATTCAGGGGCACTCGACCACTGAGCCACATCCCCAGCCGTATTTTGTATTTTATTTAGAGACAGGGTTTCATTGAGTTGCTTAGCACCTTGCTTTTGCTGAAGCTGGCTTTGAACTTTTCAATCTTCCTGCCGCATCCTCCCAAGCTGCTGGGATTAAAGGTATGATTTTAGGTTTTGAAAAAAAAAAGTGATATAGCTAAGATATGGTTAAATAAAAACTCTAAGCTTGTGATTTTGAAGTGGAAGTATCAGAATGAAATTGTATTTTTATCTTAAAAAATAAATGCTCCCTAGCACTCTACATTGAACAGGCCAAAACATTGTAGCCAAACCAGTAAAATTAAGCAACCCTATCACCCAGACAGTGATCACCAAAGTCCTTTCTCACTAAGAGGAATGTGGATTCCTTGAGAAATGACCAAATCCAAGGTCTAGGGTAAGAAATGTGTATGATAAGTCTGGAACATCTTGTCATTCCAGAAAGCAAAGCAGCTATTTTTAAAAATAATCAAATAAAAATAAGCTACTAATGTCATCAACATGAAGAGGTACTTTGTACATCAGTAAAGAATTGAAACACAAAATGTGCTTAAATCCACAAATTCATAACAATTTTAAAAAGCCATTGACTGTTTATCTTTGGAGGGTGCTAGAAAACATAATCATTTCTCTAAACCCTTTCAAAAACAAAAGGGATAAAAAACCAAACACTTATCTCACCTTCTTTATGTGAACTAGACCTTTGCAATGACCTGCACAGCTGAACCTGTGAAGGATTAAGAAAAACACACACAGATACTGAAGAAAAGCTGGGATAAGGTGGAACACTGCACTCTGATGGAGAACAGTGTCTGAAGAGCTAGCCCAACACGCTTATTTATATAGGGTCTCATAATCAAGAAGTTCTGGACTACAGAGGCATTGTTCTTTGTGCACTGGAAAGTTACAGGGCTAGAAACATTCTTGTAGCTATTTCACTGTTGCAATGCTTGGGACTTCTTCTGGCACCCAGAAAGCCCCTTGTTCAAAGTTTCTACTGAGCAGGCAGGCTTGAAGCTTACAGCACTGGGAAATCTTGCAGTTATCTTGCTATGCTCAGAATCCTCTATCCCTGGGAGCTGGCTTTTGAACTCAAAGCTATGAGCTAAATAATTCTATGGCAATAGCAGAATTCTTGCTTCTAACAGAGGTCACCATTCAACTGGGCAGTTTTCAATCAGTGGTTTCCCACTGAGAGATTCCCAGGAGCAGTGTCACTTCTGTCCAGGAGTCAGTTAAAAGTAATTATTCACCACCCCTGACAGACCCTGGGCAACAAAATAGTTCATGAGAAAGTACTTGTCTTTTTTACAAAGATAGCAGCTAATAAATAAAGAAGGAATGACAGAATAAGATTACCATCTTTACAACTCAATGAATTAAATGATCACAGCAGTGATCATCACTTTCTAAGACATAATTTCCAAAAAGAAACAACCAAACATCTTGTGTCTTCCAAGGAAAGGACACCATACCGACTAGGCTTTTCTTGCTTAAACAATTGAACCTAAATCTGGTCCCACATTTAGTCTGACTTCATTTTCCAGGAAATACAGGGATGGGAAAATAATACTAACGCTACCATGATATAAGGTGTCAAAATCTTCGGGACAAATAAACTATATCTTCAATAACAAATAGATTGCCAATTCAATGAAAGAGTAAAAAAAAATTCCTATAAAAATCATGAAGAAGACAAATATGTTCCCTCTCACCACTTCTTTTCAACATTGTACTGGAAGTCCTAGCCAATGCAGTAAGATAAGAAAAAGAAATCAAGGTAAACTGAAAAGGAGGGAAGAAATAAATCTAAACAAATCCACAAAAATACTTCTAGAACCAATAGAAAATTTTAGCAAGGTTACAGAACATAGGAATAATATGAAAGTCCATCACTTCCCTACTTACTGACAATGAACAAGTAGAATTTGAAATTAAAAACAGATCACCATTTACATTAGTATCCCACAAAATTAAATACTTACAGCACTTTGGTGGATCACGAGGAATTTTTAGGGCTGCCAGACTTTTCTCACTATTACATAATGGTGGATACATGTCATTATACATTTGTCTAAATCCACAAAATAAGCAAGCTACTCTAAGAGTGAACCCTAATGTTAACTATGGTGTTTGGATAATAATGACATATCAATGTAGTCTCAGCAGTTGCAACAAGAACAAAAAATATATATAAACATATATATGTGTGCACACACACACACACACACACATATATATAAAACAATAATAAAAGAGTAAACAACTCAATTTAAAAAATGGCTATAGTCTTGAACAAATACTTCACAAAGACATGTGACTAGCCAATAAACACATGAAAACATGCATAACATCATTATTCATCAGGGAAATGCAAATTAAAACTGGGAAGTACCCCTATATCTAACAGACAGGGTGAAGTTAAAAAGACTGATGATGAGAAATGTTGATGAGTATTTTGAACAATTAGAAATCTCAAAGATCCCTGATAAGAATACAAAACAGAATAATCACTTTTTAAAAAATAAGACAGATAAAGCCTCAAACAGTATAATTTCATACATTTGAAAAGGCAGAACTATGTGGAAAAAGAATTTTTTTAAGTGGTTGCCTCTGGGTATAGCAATTGGACAGGAACCAGGAAGGGGCCAAAAGGAACTTTCTGGAGCTGATAGAAATGTTACATATTTCAATATAGATATGAGTTACATGAGCATATGCTTTTTAAAAAATACATGTACTTTTTTTAGTTGTAGATGAACACAAATATCTTTATTTTTATGTGGTGCTGAGGATCGAACCCAGTGCCTCACGCTTGCAAGGCAAATGCTCTACAACTGAGCTACAATCCCAGCCCGGCATATGCATTTTTTAAAAACTAATGAAATTGTCTCACACACAAGCTTTGGAGGGACATCACATATCTAAGGCATAACAAATTTAGCTTGTGGCTGAAAGTTCAAGACTGGACAGTTTCATAGGTTTGTCCTCTGGTGGGGCTGACCAGGTGGATGACACCACAGTAGGATCATGTGCAGGAACAAGACTACGTCACAAGACAAAGAGCTATAGGGAGACTGGGTCCCACAATTCCTTCTGAGGGCACACTCCCAATTGACCTGAGAGCCTCTACTTAAAGGTCTTACGTCACACTCAGAAATGAACCTCCAGCTCAAGAACCTCTGGGGAAAAAACCACGACCAAACCAAAGCACCATCTCCTCCCTGTGTCTGCATATCATCTTCCCTCTGTGCCTCTCCATTGCCTGGTGTCCTCTTCTTGTAAGGACACTCGTCCTATTGAATTAGGCCCATCCTCTGGACCTTGCTTCAACTCAATCACTTCCATAAAGACCTCATCTCCTCAGAGTCACATTCTGGGGGACTGGGTGTTAGGGTATCTTCTGTCCACGTGCAGATATTTTTTTTGTCTAGTTTTCTATCAAACAGTAGCAATGTGATGTTAAAAATGCCAATTCTGATTGTGGATTTGTCTTTCTCCCCTAGCTCTGTGAGTTTAGGGCACATGTGTTCTGCACTTATTGATTATAATTCTTCTGTGAGGAAGAGCCTTCCTTTTACCCACACTTCTTTTTCAGTCAACTATTCATCAGTGTTGATTCATGGATATTTCCTTTATCCTATAGGTTATGATCCAATACTCTTATTATTATGCTTTTATAATTTTTATGTTTGTAAATTTTTAAATTTTTACATATTATATATAGTTTTCAAAATGTTTCTTATTCATTTATTTAACCCAGTTGTTCCAGATCTGGCTGCTGTGATCATTTGCATTCTGGTGTTATACCTCAGTCAAAGATCTGAGCATTGATTTTTCAGTGTGAAGGATGGAACCTGGGGCTTTGCCCAGGATAGGTAAGTGCTCTACCACTGGGCCATTTCCCAGCCCCTAAGTGAAGTTCAGTAAGCAGATTCTGGGGTCTGCTTTTCTATGGCTCCTTTTCCTCCAGGATCCCCCTACCTCCACTTTCATCTACTCTGCTGCCCCATGTTCTGTCCCCTGACTCCTCAAGCCAATGACACTTCTTTCTTGTTGGGTCCACACTGGCTCGTGCTGTGACGTCTGAGCAATGCACTCAGGGAAAACGCTCTCCAGATACGAATCTCACCCAGTGCAGTTCCCAGGCTCAGTGTGGACCACCCTTCAGCTTCCATCACTCTTGGTGTCACTCTCCAGTGCCCCAAAATAGTTGCCTTATCATAGCTTGTCCACGTTTTGCAGTTGTTATCTGCAGACTGGTTTGTGGAATGTATACTATTTCGCAATCATCGTACATCACTTGATTGGATTATAATTTGTGGTTTTATATGTAGATGACTTGGGTTGGTTGACATAGCATTCTTTGTAGCCTTATGGTTTTTATAAATAAGAGCTTTTTTAAAAAATAATCTCATGCAAAGTTTTTAATTTGACGGATACTATCAACAAATTCTGATATTACAGCTACCAGGAAAAGCATAATCTCTGTTTTCAAATACTTTAAAAAACAGAAAACTTAAAGGTTGACACACCAGAGCCCCTGCTGACTGGCAGGAGCCCAGGCCAAGGCCCAGGACTGCCTCCAGGGACCTCTGCGGAAGCCCAGCCAAGATCAGGCCCAGGACACCCCCACACACACACAATACACACATTCCCCCTGTCCGCCAACCAATGCAGGAACCCAGACTCAGGCCCAGGACTGCCTCCAGGGACCCCTGTGGGAATCTAGGCCTAAGTCAGGCCCAAGACTATCCACACTGTTCTGAGCTAGAGCCCCTGCCAATCCATGGGAGCCCAGGCACAGGCACAGGCCCACCACCTGGGACCCCTGCAAGAGCCCAGGCCAAGGTCAGGCTTAGGACCACCCTGCAGGCCTGTGTGAGAGCCCAGGCCCAGGACCTGTGCAGACTGGAGGTCCACACTGTTGCTCCCTTCCTATATCCATCTTTGGCTACTGCAGCCATAGCCATAACTCTTCCCATGTATTAGCCTCCACCTTGGGACAATAGACAGGGCCTGGAGGCAGTGGCCTGCCACAGCTCAGCACACCACAGCACTGCATCTCTGATCAATCAGCCCAAAGCCATTGTAAGTCCCACCCTTTCAGCCCCATCTCTGAAAGTGTTTGCATCCATCTTGGGCCACCCCCACTCCCATCTTGAGTTGCCTCCATTACTGCCACCACTGTCTTTAGTGGCAGTAGCATCCATCTGAGGACAACTGCTGTAGACTGGAAGTGAACTCCAAGGTGAGATGCAGGTAATCTGTAGGGTCACTACAAGATTATAGGATAGAAACTGCAATACCTCAGATTGGCACTGCAAGAAAGGAAGACACATAATCAACCTGAAAAAACAAGGGAAGAAAGTGCCCCAAACAAAGCTACTACAATAATAGAATCCATTGACAGCACAGTTGATGAAATGTCAGAGAAAGAATTCATAATGTACGTAATTAAAATGATCTGTGAATTAAAGAATGACTTAAGAGAATAAATACAGGCAAAAATTGATCACTTCAACAAAGAAATAAGAGAGCAGATAAAGGCAACCATTGATCACTCCAACAAAGATATAAAGGAGCAAATACAGGTAGCAAAAGATTATTTCAAGAAAGAGCTGGAGATTGTGGGAAAAAAAAAAACCAATCAGAAATTCTTGAAATGAAGGAAACAATAAACCAAATAAAAAAACTCGATAGAAAGCATCACCAACAGACTAGATCACTTGGAAGACAGAACCTCAGATAATGAAAACAAAATAACAATCTTCAAAATAAAGTTGACCACAGAGTAAAGATGGTAAGATACCATGAACAGAACATACAAGAATTATGGAATAGCATCAAAAGACCAAATCTAAGATTTATTGGGATAGAAGAAGGCATAGAGTTTCAAACCAAAGGAATGTACAATCTCTTCAATGAAATTACATCAGAAAATTTCCCAAACATGAAGAATGAATTGGAAAATCAACCATGAGAGGCTTACAGGACACCAAATATATAAAATTACAACAGATCCATACCAAGGCACATTATAATGAAAATGCCCAGCATACAGTATAAGGACAGAATTTTAATGGCTGTAAGAGATAGGAATCAGATTACATATAGGGGAGACCAATTCGGATCTCAGCAGATTTTTTCAACCTAGACTCTAAAAGCCAGGCGATCATGGAACAGCATATACCAACCTCTGAAAGAAAATGGATGCCAACCAAGAATCTTATATCCAGCAAAACTGAACTTCAGATTTGATGATGAAATAAAAACCTTCCATGATAAACAAAAGTTAAAAGAATTTACAGTGAGAAAGCCTGCACTACACAGCATTCTTGGCGAAATATTTCATGAGGACAAAATGATAACCAACAATGAAAATCTGCAAAGATAGGAACCACACTAAAGGAAAGGCCAAAGTAGAAACTGAGTCAAAGCCGAGCATGGTGGCACAAGCCTGTAATCCCAGCACTTAGGGAGGCTGATACAGGAGAATTGCGAGTTCAAAGCCAGCCTCAGCAAAGGCGAGGCACTAAGCAACTCAGTGAGACCCTGTCTCTATATAAAACACAAAATAGGGCTGGGAATGTGGCTCAGTGGTTGAGTGCCCCTGAGTTCAATCCCCAGTGCCAAAAAAAAAAAAAAAAGAAACCAAGTCAAGGTAAAAATCAAAAATAAACCAAAATGACTGGGATTACAAATCATATTTCAATAATAACACTGAATGTGAATGGCATAAAATCATCAATTAAAAGACATAGACTGACAGACTGGGTGAAAAAAAAAAGGACCCAACCATATGCTGCCTTTGAGACACTCATCTCACAGGAAAAGACAGACTGAAAGTGAAAGAGTGGGAAAAAATGTATCACTCACATGGGCCGCGTAAACAAGCAGCAGTTTCCATCCTCATATCAGATAAAGTAGACTTCAAACCAAAGTTAGTGAAAAGGGATAAAGAAGGACATTTCATACAGCTTAAGGGAATCATACATAAACAAGACATAACAATCATAAATATCTATGCCCCAAACTATGGGGCATCTATGTATATCAAACAAACCCTCTCAACTACAAGAATCAAATAGACCATAACACAGTAATACTTAGTGACTTGAACACACCTCTCTCACCACTGAATAGATCTTCCAAACAAAAAACTAAACAAAGAAACCATAGAACTCAATAAAATAATCAATAATTTAGACTTAACAGACATATATAGAGTATTCCATCGATCAACAAGTGAATACACCTTTTTCTCAGCAGCACATGGATTCTTCCCCAAAATAGATTTTATGTTATGTCACAAAGCAAGTCTCAGCAAATACAAAATAATAGAGATACTACCCTGCATTCTATCTGACCACAATGGAATAAAATTAGAAATCAATGACAGATTAAAAAATAGAAACTACTGCAACACCTGAATACTAAATAATATACTATTGAATGATGCATGGATAATAGAAGACATCAGAGAAGAGATAAAAGAATTCTTAGAGGTAAATGAGAACTCCAATACAACATATCAAAATCCTTGGGACACTATGAAGGTGGTGCTAAGAAGAAAGTTCAATTGCATTAAGCTCATTCATTAAAAGAAGAAAAAGTCAACAAATGAATGACCTGATACTACCTCTCAAAGCCCTAGAAAAAGAGGAACAAACCAAAATCAAAAGAAGTAGAAGACAGGAAATAATTCAGGGCTGAAACCAATGAGATTGATACAAAAGAAACTTCAAAAAATTGACGAAACAAAAAGCTTGTTCTTTGATGTTCCTACTATCTCTAGTTTTTCTAGTGTTTTGAATATAAAAGGGTGCTGTATTTTGTCAAATGCTTTCTCTGCATCAATTGATAAAATCATATGATTCCTATCTTTAAGTCTGTTGATGTGATGGGTTATGTTAATTGATTTCTGTATGTTGAACCAACCTAGCATACCTGGAATGAACCCCACTTGATCATGGTGCACTATTTTTTTTTTAGTTGTTGATGGATCTTTATTTTATTCATTTATTATTTATATGTGGTGCTGAGGATTGAACCAAGTGCCTCATGCATGTCAAATGCTAGGAACTAGGGAGAGTACTTCAACATTGTAAAAGCTATTTTTGCTAAACCAAAGGCCAACATCATCCTAAATGGAGAAAAAATCGAAAACATTCCCTCTAAAAGTGGGAACAAGACAGAGATGCCCTCTTTCACCACTGCTGTTCAACATAGTCCTTGAAACACTAGCCAGAGCAATCAGATAGATGAAAGAAATTAAAGAGATATGAATAGGAAAAGAAGAACTCAAACTATCATTATTTGCCAAGGACATGATTCTATACTTACAGGATCCAAAAAATTCCACTAGAAAACTTTTAGAATTAATAAATGAAGTCAACAAAGTAGCAGGATGTAAAATCAACACATAAATAAATTGCATTTATATACATCATTGATAAATCCTCTGAAAGAGAAATTAGGGAAACTACCCCATTCACAGTAGCCTCAAAAAAACTAAAATACTTGGGAATCAATTTAACAAAAGAGGTGAAAGACCTCAACAATGAAAACTAAAGGACACTAAAGAAAGAAGTTGAAGAAGATCTTAGAAGATGGAAAGATCTCCCATGCTCTTGGATAGGCAGAATCAATATTGTCAAAATGGACATACTACCCAAAGCACTATACAGATTCAATGTAATTCCAATTAAAATCTCAACATCATTCTTTATAGAAATAGAAAAGGCAATCATGAAATTCATTTGGAAGAATAAGAGACCCAGAATAGCCAAAGCAATCCTTAGCAAGAAGAGTGAAGCAGGAGGCATCACAATATCAGACCTTAAACTATACTACAAAGCTATAGTAACAAAAATAGCATGGTACTGGCACCAAAATACACATGTAGACCAATGATACAGAATAGAAGACACAGATACAAACTCACATAAATACAGTTACCTTATACTAGACAAAAGTGCCAACAACATACATTAGAGAAAAGATAGCCTCTTCAACAAATGGTGCTGGGAAAACTGGAAATCCATATGCAGCAAAATGAAACTAAATCCCCATCTCTCATCATACACAAAACTCAACTCAAAGTGGATTAAGGACCTGGGAATTAGACCGGAGACTTTGCGCCTAATAGAAGAAAAAGTAAGCCCAACGCTTCATCACGTCAGATCAGGCCCTGACTTCCTTAAAAAGAGCCCTAAAGTGCAAGAAATAAAATCAAGAATCAATAAGTGGGATGGATTCAAACTAAAAAGTTTCTTCTCAGCAAAATAAAGAATCAATGAAGTGAACAGAGAGCAAATTTTTGCCACATGCACATCAGATAGAGCACTGATCTTCAGGATATATAAAGAACTCAAAAAACTAAAAAACTAAACACCAAAAAACTAAACAACTCAATCAATAAATGGGCCAAGGAGCTGAACAGACACTTCTCAGAAGAAGATATACAATTGATCAACAAACATACGAAAAAATGTTCAACATCTCTAGCAATTAGAGAAATGCAAATCAAAACTACTCTAAGATTTCATCTCACGCCAATCAGAATGGCAATTATCAAGAATACAAACAACAATAAGTGTTGGCGAGGTTGTGGGGGAAAAGGCACGCTCATACATTGCTGGTAGGGCTGCAAATTGGTACAACCAATCTGGAAAGCAGTATGGAGATTCCTTAGAAAACTTGGAATGGAACCACCATTTGACCCAGCTATCCACTCCTCAGTCTATACCCAAAGTACTTAAAAACAGCATACTACCGTGACACAGGCACTTCAATGTTTATAGAAGCTCAATTCACAATAGCTAAACTGTGGAACCAACCTAGATGCCCTTCAACAGATGAATGGATAAAGAAACTGTGGTATATATACACAATGGACTATTACTCAGCAATAAAAGAGAATAAAATCATGGCATTTGCAGGTAAATGGATGGAGGTGGAAAATATGCTAAGCGAAGTAAGCCAATCTCAAAAATCCAAAGGCCAAATGTTTTCTCTGATAAGTGGATGCTGATCTGTAATGGTCCATAATGGGGTAGGGGCATGGGAAGAATGGAGGAACTTTGGTGTAAAGGGCGAGAGGTAGGGGGCATGGAGGCAGGAAAGATGGTGGAATGAAATGGACATCATTGCTCTAGGTTCATGTATGACTGCACATGTGGTGTGATTCTACATCATGTACAACCAGAGAAATGAAAAGTTGTACTCCATTTGTGCACAATGAATCAAAATGCATTCTGCTGTCATGTATACCTAAGTAGAATAAATAAATTTTAAAAACTTAAATGTTATAGAATTGTGTTTAAAAACACCATAGAAACTTACCAAAGCAGCTAAAGTTAAACAGACAAAAAATAATAAATTTGGTGAAGATGTAAAGCAACAGAAATTCTCATGTTTTATTGGTTACTTCTTCCTGGGTGAGAAATCACCCCAAGATTAGTGACTTAAAAAAAGAGCCACACATTTGGCTCTAAATCTCACAATTCTCTGGATGACCAATGCAGTTGGGCTTAACTGGGTGTCTCTGGGTTTGGACTCTGCTCACTTGTGGTCTGTACCCACCTGCATGGTCGCTGGGCAGCTCTGCTCCGGGCGGCTGACTGCACAGCTTGTCCCTGTTCATCCAGAAGACCAGCTCTTGCTTATGCACATAGTAACTGGGCAGGAGATGGAGAATGCGCAAGACCTTTTAAGACCTTGGACTGGAACTTACATGACTTCTTCCCCTCTCCTCCTGTTCTGTGAATCAAACTGAGGACGTCACGCATGCTAGGCAAGTGCTCTGCTACTGAGCCATATCCCAGCCAACACAACTTCATAATATTTGTATGAGTCAAAGCCAAAACAAAGTCTAAGTCCAACCCATGTGCAAGAGGTGCAGAAATACTCTTCATTTTTTTCTGAGGATATGGAAAGTCAGAATGAGAGGGGTGCCTGTGTGGTGAAAGGTTGGAACCCTCTTTGCAAAGTACCATACAGAGTGCTTTAATTTGGATGTTAAGTTTCCCCCAAAGGTGCATGTGTTAAAGGCTTGGTCCTCAGTGTGTTGGCGGAGGTGGGGGGTATGGTTCTCTGACAACTCTGGGCAGTTAACGTCACAAATGAACTGAACCGTAGGATGCACCGTGTCTACTGAAAATTGAGTTACTTGGCCTGAAAGGAACTCACCCAGGAAAAACAATCCCAGACATCAAAATTGTACAGAGCAGAGGAAAAGGAGCTTTCTTTTACTTTTCCAGGGAATGTTCCCCCTCTTGGCTCTGGGAAGCCAAGAGCTCACATCTCTCCTTTCCGTCAGCTGAGGGGTGCAGTTAACTCAAATCAAACCAGCAGAGCTGCAGTTAACTGGGTGGACTGTCTACACTCTCAATGCCTGGCTTAACTCTGTCAGTGTAGACCTGCATCAATACCCTGGCCAGTGGAAAGAGGCCATAAAACTGTACTTTGACATCCTAATTCCCGAAAGCAAAATTCTGGGGCTCCTCTCACATTTAGTCCTTCTTATTCCAACACTCAGAATGTTCCTTTTGGTACCGTCTGAGGATCTTGGAAGAGTGAGTGTATAACTTTAGAGGCTGGCTCTCCAGAAACTCAGAACTCATCACACTGCATTAGCCAAGAGCCGGATGGACCCTTGTATCTGCTTCTCAAGAGCTGAATCCTGGGTGATTTTTGTCCACATAAACAGCCTCTTGACTCCAGACAAATGCAGCCACCCACTGGGTTTTGGGGGCTTAAGGGAAAAGCAGAGAGCTATTCTCAACTGGGGCAGCAGGCTGTTTTGGTTTTAATGGATTGGTTACGTGTGCATGAGCAAGGGAAAGGTTCAGGGCTGGCATCTGTCAACTCCTGCTCTTAGACACAGAATCCAAGCCAGGGACTTGCTGATTGCTTAACAGCACCAAGAACAGCCTCCATGTAAGTCAAGGGCACTGTTGGGCTTTTGTTAATAGTTTTATTTACTTTTCAGTTACTGAAGGCAAAAAGTGACTGTCCTCTCCAGCCCTTTGGGCATGTTCTCTTTTGAGAGGCCCCAGCATCTGTCTTCTGCCCAGTTCCCTTCCTTTTGCTGTGAGGCCATCTAGAGCTGCACTGGGAATCTGATCTCTGGCTGTTCCGCTCTGCTTGTTTTGGAGCTGTATCAAGAGGAGGCAGGATGAACACGTCAGACACACCCCCCTGACCTTTCATCCAGCAGAGCTGTTCTGATAAGTGGGCAGGCCTTGTGCCTGGAGACCCACAGACACACTTGGATGATTCTTACAGAAATCAGTTAAGCAATCTCTTTCCAGAGGCCCAGAGCCCCATTCTGGATGTGAGCCACTGGCCAGACGCTGGCTCCCCAGTGCTGCAATCATGGTTAACGGGACAAACACATCCACCCCTTACTACAGCTATGAATACTACCTGGACTACCTGGACCTCATTCCTGTGGATGAGAAGAAGCTGAAAGCCAACAAACGTAAGTTGAAGCTGGGGAAAGTGGCCAGGCAGAGGCTAGGAGTCCACTGGGAACTCTTGCCTTTTTTAATTTTCTTATTTACTCTAGAAGATGTCAGGGTAAGTAGCAGTGAGATCAGTGCACACATAGATACAGTGAATCAGAGTCAAATTGTGTCTGTAATCTTCTGTAACAAGTTTGTGTGTTAATCTGCCACAAAATTAAGACTATTCTTTTTTTTTTTGGTGGTAGGGGGATACCAGGGATTGAACTCAGGGGCACTTGACCACTGAGCCACATCCCCAGTCCTATTTTGTATTTTATTTTGAGACAGGGTCTCACTAAATTGCTTAGCACCTCGCTTTTGCTGAGGCTGGTTTTGAACTCTCCATCGTCCTGCCTCAGCCTCCCAACCTGCTGAGATTGCAGGTGTGCACCATGGTGCCCGGCCAGAATATTCTTTTAAGACAGATTTCTTTATCAAGTTTCATTTGTCTGGGGTTCTAATAATCTCAGTGAATTTCTTCAAATTGCAGTTTGCTTTTTCCATTGTCTGTATTTAGATTTGGGAGAATATATGATGTGATTCCTGGGGAAATGCAAACTGGTATGTAATCTTCGTGGTGTCAGGGAAGATAAACATGAGTTAATATTCTTTGTTTTTCTCTTGGGTAACCTGGCACTTTGTGGACAATCTTCTCTGATCTGTCCAGCTACTCGACCAAGATAACAAGTCAGCCAAGGAAATGAGAATAAAAAACAAAACCCAGGAATAGTAGGCCCAGCAAATGGAAACCTGCCCTCTGCCTATTCAGTCAGAAGCCTCAGGTTCCTTGGCTATTTCCCGAAGTAAAATCACATAATATCTGTGTCAAAAAGTAAATTAAGTCACCAAGCTCATTGGAAACCCAAATTCAACTCTAAAGAAATTTTTCTTAAAAAAACAGTTTTCTTCAGAAGACCTAGTTTCTTAGATCAGTTCCAACTTTACCAGAGGATCTTGGAGGCCATTTTACCTGCAAGCCCTTAGATGGAGGAGAACTTTGAACCCGCAGAGAGAGAGGTTCCCCCAGGAACTTTTGATTCCTGTGTATGTCTCAGGTGCCTCAGTCTTTGTGCCTTATCTGAACTTAATTTCTATTTTTTTCTAGAAAAGGAGTTTGGGTTAGGCAAAATACCTCCCACAAGAATGCTTAAATTCTGAATAGGTGATTGTTGAATTTTTTCCTGGGGCCCAGGCCAGGAAACAGGCCAGTTTGCTGGAAACTGCATCTCAGCTCTGTCACTTGCCAGCTGTGTGGCCTTGGATGGTACGTGACTAAGGCTGGCCAGATTCAAGAGGAGAGAATGAGATTCCATCTGTCAAGGGAAGAAGTGTTGAAATTTTGAGACAGTCTTAATTCCCTTGGGGTGGGGAGACAATAGGATAGGGCAGGGTTCCAACTCTCTCTGTAATGTTTTGATTCTGTGTTTTTTTTTTAAAGCATCTGGGTCAAATATGGCAACATGTTGGATGGATACATAGGTCTTGTCATTTTTTTATGTATTTTTATCTATGTCTGAAATATTGTATAATTCAAATTTTTGAGATATATTTTTAAAGGTTAATATGCTCTTAGTAAAAGATTTATACAATAAAATACTTCACCCCAACATTCAGGAGGAAAAAAAATCCATGTTAACATTTTAATGTCTAGCCAACTAGGGTTATTTCTGTGTCCATGTCTGCATATGAACACATGTACACACACACACACTCATGGGATCCTGATCTACACACTGTTTCTAATAGTTTCATTCCAGACACTTCTGAGGGAAAGCCCAGAACTTCCCCATGTCACCCCTCTCCTCCCAGATCCTGTCTGTGACTGTATCAGGCAGAGGCCCTATGGGTGGGCAAGGGCTGTCCTTGCCCTCAGCTGGGGAGGACAAGGACCTTGAGTGTGTAGAAAACTATTGCTGTCTGCTAGTGATGATAGCTTTATGCTCTGAGTGGTTTGAAAGAGTTTTAAATATTTTGATCCAGTCCATTTTGACAGAGATCCTTTTTGGAGGAGGATACTGGGGATTAAACTCAGGGGCACTCGACCACTGAGCCACATCCCCAGCCCTATTTTATATTTTATTTAAAGACAGGGTCTCACTGAGTTGCTTAGTGCTTTGCTTTTGCTGAGGCTGGCTTAGAACTTGCCATCCTCCTGCCTTGGCCTCCTGAGCTGGTGGGACTGAGACCTTCTTTTTGACTGAGGGGATACACATAATATGAGATTTATCATTGTAACTACTCAGGAGTCCAGTTCAGCAGAAGCAGGTACATTCACACTGGTACACACTGTCACCACTGACAATCTCCAGAAGGTCATCAAGTTCCCCAAATTGAAACTTGGTACATGTTAAACAATAACCCCCCACTCCCTGCCCTCTCCTTCCCCTGGCCCCACCATCCTACTTTTGTCCTTATGGATCTGACAATGCCGGCCACTTGTTGTGACTTTAGAGTTTGTGTCTCTTCAACTCATATTGATGCCCAACTCACCAGTGCAGTGGGATTTGGAGTTAGTGTCCTTGGGGGTGATTAGGTCATAATCACTGCAACGCTCTCCCCAGCCTCTGTGACTCTCCATCTTCGTTTCCATCTCCATCTTCTCTCCCTGGTTGCGTCCTCTGTAGGACGACTGCTGTGGTCCAAACACTTGGGTCCTCCCCAATCCGTGTGTTCCAACCCAATCCCCAGCATGATGTGAGGGCCTGAGGAGGTGGGACCTTTGGAAGGTCATGAGGGTGGAGCCCTCAAGAGGGGACTAGTGTCCTTGGAAAAGACCTGAGAGCATCATTTCTCTCTCTCTTCTCTCTCTTTCTCCCTTTCTCTTTCTCTCCCCATACTGGTGATGAGAACATCACCAGAAGAAGAGTCCTTACCAGGTACTATTCACATTGATCTTGGACTTCGTACATTCCAGAACTGTGATAAATAAATTTCTATTATTTAAGCCACCCAGACTATGGCATTTTTGTCACAGCAGCTCAAACTAACTGAGATAATCCCTTATAAGTGGAATCATATACTATTTGTCCTTTAGTGACTGGCTTATTTCACCTGGCATAGTTCATGGTAACAAGGACTCCCTCCCTTGAGGCAGGCCATTTTTCCAGTTTATAGAGGCATGTATCAGAAAGAAATATATTTTTGAAAATAAACCATTTGCAGCAGTCACGCCTGCACACATATCCTTGTGCTCAATAGTCTGCAGACACCAGAAACAAACCCTCACAGCAGGGCGTTGTAAATCAAGCTGATTGGTCATCAGTGGATGATGACTCGTGAGGGCAGGTGGGGATGGGGGAGTCCCTTAAGTCACAGGAACAGTAGCCACAGAAGAACGTGGTCACAGAAGAGATGTGGTCACAAAAGTGATGAATGTAGGCACAGATAAACCGGCACGGGAACTCAGTGTGGGACATCCGGGAACTCAGTGTGGGACATCTCTGGCCGTCCTGTCCAACTGGCATGCTCCCCACAGTTCCTCTGCCTAGTCAGGGTGGTGCCTCCTCCTCCAGTGTCCTTCTCAGCGTTGTCTAAATGTGCGGGATCTGACTCCCATTGCCCTTGTGGCCATCAGCCAGTCCCTCCCACCTTGGGTTGCCAATCTCCTGGAATGAGTGGCTGTCTGCCCCCTCCCCAAACCCTTCTCTGGGTCCCTGCAGCCAGGCTGTGCACCACCATCACCTTCTGGAACTGTTCCTTCAGAAAACTTAAATCTGCAACGCTCCCCCCAGCCTCTGTGACTCTCCATCTTCGTTTCCATCTCCATCTTCTCTCCCCGGTTGCATCCTCTGTAGGACGACTGCTGTGGTCCAAATGCTTGGGTCCTCCCCAATCCATGTGTTCCAACCCAATCCCCAGCATGATGTGAGGGCCTGAGGAGGTAGGACCTTTGGAAGGTCATGAGGGTGGGGCCCTTGTGAGCAAGATCTGTGTCTGTATAAAGGGATGAGGAGACAGGAGTTCTCCCTTCCACCAAAGGCACACCTGCCCCGACGACCCACCTCCTCCAGTCACAGCCTACCCACTTTCAGTTACCACTCACTGAATCCCACAAGAGGAGTAACCCACTGATGGGGTCAAGGCCTTCACGACCCAATCATTTCACCTCTAAACCTTCTTGCATTGTCTCATATGAGCTTTTGGGGGACATCTCACATCCAAAGCACAACAGCCACCCAGTTTGTGCATTGTGGCATGGCAGTCCAAACAGACTACATCAGCCAGCTGGCCCTCTAACTTACTCTGGACTGCCCCAGCAAGTTACCACAGCAAGTTCCTCATCCATAGGCACATCGAAATCATCTCCCTAATTCTCCTTATTCTCTTTAAGCTGCACAAATATGAGCAGGGTCGCCACTAACCTGTATCTTAGAGAAGGACAGAAAAACATCCTGACTCTGGGCACATAGCTAATCACAACCCACCCAGCTGGTGGCCCTGGAGCACAGCAGGACCTAGTCTTCAGAGTCACTGTGTAGGCTCAACTATGTGCCCTCTGGCCTTTGCCCTGCCTCTGCCTTATCCAGTGAGCCTAAGCTGCCCTCTTCTTTTTGGCGCTCCCTCTGAATCTTGGTCTTGTAAATTTAGTTTTCCATTCTTTCCAATGAAACCCACTTCCTCACATACCAGAGATGCACTGTAGTTTTTTTTTCTACTTTCTTACCTTTGTTCACAATTAATGCAACCAGAAAAAAAAAATCTGGCTAGACATTGCTCTGGGAGCTGGTGGTGCAAGAGAAAAATAAATTTGTGCCCTGGATTTTTTCATTAACTTCATTTTGTTACTCTTACATGTTCAAGTACATATTTCCATGTAATCATCATGACATTCTTCCATCAAATGCTTCATTAGGACACATAAAACATAATATTAGTACATCCACAACATTTCAATGATTATTTCTTAGTGTCATTTACTACTCAGTTGTTACAGTTTGGATCTTAAATATCACCCAAAGGCCCACATATGAAGGTGTGGCTTCCAGGCCATGGCCCTAGTGGGAGATGGCAGAATTGTTAGGAATTGGGGCCTAGTGGAAGAAAGTTGGGTTATTGGGAACATGCCCTTGGAAATGATGTTGGGAGCCTGGCCCTTTCCTGTCTTGATCTTTGCTTCCCAGCTGCTCCATCATGTATTCCTGCCAGGCTGTGCTGTGCTGCCACAGGCCTAAAGCAACAGGGCCAAGCAACCAATACTTCTGAAATTGTCAGCAAATACAAACCTTTCTTCCTTTTAAGTTGATTATCTCAGGTATTTTGTCACAGTAATGGAAAGCTGATGAACACATCAGTCTAGATTCAACTTTCCCCAAATGTGATTAGGAGCTATTTTTGACCAATCCACTTGGATGGATTGCATCTGGTTGTTCTGTCCCTCAAGTCTTTTTTATTCTAGAGGAGGCCTTTTTTGTAGAGGTCGCTGATTTGATGGAGGTATCAAAAAGGCTACTCTGTATTTATTGTCATCATTCCAGTCAAGGGAGAGATACTATTAATAAGCTGCTATTCCATTCATGGTGTTGCACTGGAGATTTATAAAGGTTACCTGTGGAGCACAGAGAAGGATGCTCACAAGGGGAAGTCAGAGGTCTGGGGATAGGTAGTCCCAGGGGCAAAACTTATCTTCCTAGAAAAGATGAGTCCCAAACGATCAATAAGGATGTGCCTGGCAGAAAAAGGGCTTTCCCAGGGTTGAGAACAGTTACACTCCCATGGACAAAGTAAATGTGTCCAGGAGGATGACATGTGGGCTCCTTTTGTGTGACAGAGGTGAGAGCTATAGACCACACTGGGGCTGGATTGTCACAGGCCAGCCTCAAAGGACTTCCCATCAGCAGTTAAGTGTCATCCAACACTGTAGGCAGGGAAGGGACAAGATCCAGTTTGCTTGGTATAATATTCCTTTGGTGAAAATTGAAAGTTTGATGGTGGGTAACACCTGGGCACATGATGTAATGTGGCTGGAAATTTAAAGCTGATAATATTCTTGCCCTTAGGAGTTGACTGTCTATGAAACAGAAGCCAAGTTAGATAAGTATGCTATGGTGTTTTGAATTGGCAATAAATGTAGGGTACTAGGGTCCAGAGAAGTGCAGCCATATACTCACAGAGCTGGAACTTAAATCTCAGGTTCCAAAGCCTCCAGGACTCTTCTCATGATACTTGGAGTGATGAGTCAGCAAATTCTCACCAGAATATATGGCCCAGGGAACAGGACCCCGGCCCACATCTGGAGTGATTCCTAACACATATAAAGCAAGCAATAAATCTTTGTTGGATGGATGAATAGAAATGTGTGTGAAACAGACAGCTCCTTTATATGGTCTTAGCTTTCACAATGAATGTCTGTGTCAATCATCAATTTACTGCTCCTCGTCTCCTCAGCTCTGAATGCTGGAGAGCGAAACATGGATCATTGACACAGAAAATATGCCCTGTGACAAATGATAGGATTCCTTTAAGCACCTCTCCTTCAAGGAAGCACAACGTGCTGTTTCACAGGATCAGGATCTGGAAGGGCAGTACAGAGCACAGAGCTGAGGCAGGGGTCAGCAGGGTGGGTATGAATACATCTGGTGAAACCAGCCCCATCACTGGCTGGACCATGGACTCCTGAGATGTTGCAGCCTCAGTGTGGCAATAACCACTGTGTAGCCATCTCAATGTGGAAACCGCAGTCCCTGTGTGGCCCCACAGAGCCGCCTGTGGCCTGTCATATACCACCAGACTCCCATCGTACACTCTCTTCAATGGTTGTTGAAGGCTCCGCTACCCCACTGGCCTTCAAGAAGGTTGTGTGTTTTTGGTCCCTCAGTTCCAGACCAGCTCAGGCCTGGCAAAGCCAACTAACATCTCTGCTATCTGCTAGCCAAACTATACCTTCTCTGAAGAGGTCTGAAGCCCTCCCAGGTTTGTCTCACATAGAATCTCATTATTATATGTGTTTTGTACTCTTTTTTTTTCTTGATCTATGCATCAGTCATCTTCATGTAACTATAACAAAATGCCTGAAGCAATTAGCTTATAAAGAAAAAAATTCATTGAGCTCATGATTTTGGATGGTTCTATCCAAGATCAGGTTGCACCATTGCTTTGGGCCTCTGGTGAGGGCATCAGATGGCAATGGCAGGGAGCATATAGTGTGGCAGCCACTTATATACCATGAGCCAGGAAACAAAGAGGGAGAGGAAGGGGCCAGAGTCCCACAGTGTCACATTGAGGGAATGCCCCCAATGACCTAAAGACCTCCCATTAGGCCCCGCCTCCCAAAGGCCCACAGCACCTCCTAAAAGCACCACTCTGGGGACCAACTTTTTGATGAGTGGACCTTTGGGAGACACAATCCATATTAAAACCATAACAATATCATGCTTCAAGTGGTTAAACCTACCAATATCATGTTTTCCCAGGTCATTCAATATTCTTTTACAAAAACTTTGTAAATGGCTTCATGGTGTTCTAGAAGTTTGCACCCATGGACATATAGAGTGTTTTTAGAATTTTCCTATTAAAAACAACGGTCTTGAGGAGGAAAAACTTCTACCATTGTTGGGTATCACTGAAGATGTCCTATAAACTTCTGTTCTTGGTATTTGAATCCTAGTAAGTGTACTAAACATACAAAACTGGATATTTTCATTATCCATACTCTGTGGTACCTCTACTCTGTGTCACTTTTATTTTCTCAAATGATCAGCAAAAGTGATATCAGGCAGTCTCAGGAAGGGACCAGGATTTCGCAATCTCCTTTGATGCCCTGTTACATGGCTTCAGAAGTGGGGTCAGATACACCCAGGTAGGGTGGACAGAGGTCACATCATAGACAGCAGGTGACCATTCTTGCTGGCTTTCCTGCTGATAAATTCGACTTTCTCTCACTTGGGTTTCCTCTCCAGCCAAACAACTCAGAAAGCACGGCACCCCAGTTTTGTGGCCTTCTCTGTAGCATGCACATTAAAGACAGGAAGAAGCTGGGAAAGGAGTCATGGGCCCAGGAGGGCTTCAAAGTGGGGACAAAGAGGCAAAGCTCTGGCTCAGATCTTCTCACTGAAAGGTCACCTGGGTCAACTGGTTGAAACATGGCAGACCAGGCGGGGTTTGACTCTTGCACTGAATAGAGAAGGAAACAAAATAGAGGAAAAACACCCAGGGCTCATGAGTTAACATAACAAGCAGGAAGGATTTTAAGATTTTTGGGGTCATGTCCATACACTGGAATATATTCCATCATGGTTGGGCAGGTATTTCACAACATCTAGGACATACATAAAACATATATGGGCCAATCAGGGCTGGGTCAAAGGCCATGGGCTGCCCTTTCCCAGGGAAAGCTTGGAATCTGGTGAGTCTGTTCACAAGCACTTTCAGCCTTGTGATTTTCAACATGCTTTCTGGTTGTGTCGTGGAAAGAAAAAGGGTCTCCTCAGCTGTTAACAAGGTGGAACATGTAGATTTTATTACTGAGGCCCTGCCTGAATTGACTATGTGTTTGGCTGCCTGTCCCTCTTTCAGAGGCTAAGCTTAGAGGAAAACCAATCCCATATTCCAGTTTTATAATGACAAAACAGATTATTCGAATAAGATGAATCTCTACTTCCTGGTCTAAAGCCCCTTTTCAGAGAGCAGCAAGATGGATTGGTTCCCCTTGAGGAGTGCTGGCTGTATGGCTATATCGTCTACCTCTTGGGTCCATGTGGCTGCCTCTTTTTAATTATGGGTTGGGAAAAATTTGTCATAGTTCACATCGAGTTCTGTTGATGCGCTGCCTCTGGCAGCTTCAATAATTGTGGCCTGCTCATCTGCTACTCCAAGAGCTAGGAACAGCAGCAGAAAAAAACACCAATGATCAATCTCTTCCGAACACAGTACAAAGAATTCAGTGAACACACTGAACCAAGTACTGCATACAACTTGCCTCACATTCAGAATGACATTTCAGGGCCCAGTTTTTACCATGGCTTCAATCTCTTCAGCCAATGGTACATCTCATGTGCGTGACACAGTAGTGATTTTCAACCCAGGAAGACCCAAGTTTTCAGTTCTGTCAATATTTCAGTGAGATTAACACAAGTTCACTAAAATGGTTGGAAATCAATCTAGAGTTTATATATCTTTTTAAATTTTTTTTTAGTTGTCGATGGGCCTTTAATTAATTAATTTATGTGTGGTGCTGAGAATTGAACCCAGTGTCTCACACATGCTAGGTGAGCACTCTACCACTGAGCCACAACCCCAGCCCCCTATATATCCTTTATATGTTTTTATATATAAGGAAATATATATTTTAAAATCATTCTAATGATTAATCACTAATCATTCTCCTCAAAAGAATAGAACTCTAAAAGCACAATATTTATTTCAAAGAGACTAAAGTGGTATATTTGTTGATCAGTTTAAGATTTTTTTTTTTTTTTTGGTACTGGGGATTGAACTCAGGGGCATTCGACCACTGAGCCACATCCCCAGCCTTATTTTGTGTTTTATGTAGAGACAGGATCTCACTGAGTTGCTTAGCACCTCACCATTGCTGAGGCTGGCTTTGAACTCGCGATTCTCCTGTCTCAGCCTCCCTAAGTGCTGGGATTACAGGCTTGAGCCATTGTCCCCGGCTAGTTTAAGATTTTTATAGGTGTCCTATATAAAGCGTGGTGGTACATAATGGCTTAAAGAAATACCAGAATGTTTACCTCTGAACAAATTTGTGTGCCATAGCCTATAGAAGGAGGTGCTGCTCCCGAATGATTCTGTTATTGCTCAAAACTTTCTTGCAACCCTTTTTTATGGAACTTCAAGTGGCCACAGCACATTCTATGAAATAACTATGGTGGTAAATTTTGTGTATCTTTTGAGGATAGATTTGCTTCCTGGAAATAGTTCAGATATACTCAGAAGTAAATCAGATAAATGAAATGGGGGATTAAGCTGATTGATGTTTCTAGGAGTCAAAATGAAATAAGATCTCATAACAGCAAAACTGTGTGTGTGTGCGTGCTTGTGTTTGTTTGTTTGTGTGCACGTGAAGTGATCTACAAACTAGCCCTTAAAGTTAATCTCAAAGGAGGAGTTCTGTAAATGCTTGATCAATAGATGAATTTTAGGAAAATCTATCTCTCTGTGATAAAGAGAAGATGCCTATTTTGAAGGTCAGCCTTCACTTGAGTTTTCCAGTCCTAGGGTTATCAACTCAGTTTCTTTACTGTCTTGGTAAAGAACATTGATGATGGCTAGAAGAGTAGCTGATGAAACAGAAGTTGATTTCTCTCCTATGCCAAAGTCTGCCAGACTGGGTTGGTGAATGAACTCCATGAAATCTTTGGCAACTAGCTTTCTCCCAGCTCACTACTCTGCCATCCAAGGCACATCCCTCATCCTCAAGTCCCAAGCCAAGCTCCTCCCTCACATCCATGGATAAGTAGCAAAATGGCACAGAGGAATAAGAAAGGACACAAACTACCAGAAGTCTAGCAGTCTCTGGAGGAGGAAGACTCCAGTATGGTTCCTCTCACTTCTCCTTGGCCATGACCTGTCAATGGTCCTGTCTAGCTGAAAAGGAGTCTGTGAGATGTAGTCTCACCCCAGGCAGCCATGTGCCCAGTGGAAAGCAAGAGCTCCATCACAATGGTGGCACACAGGGGCAGACAGCAGAACCAACAGCTAGCAGCATATGCCATAATTACATTGACTCATACCTTATACTTCAGTGAACTTGAAGGAAGCAGTGGTATCACTGTGGCAAAACCTTCCTAACAGAAACAATAATTTTAGTTCTATTTATACATCATTTCACAATCATTGAGCAAGAAATCATGCCATGTGCTTTATATATAGACATTATTCTGTCTAATCCTCCTAACATGTAATATAATAGGTACAGTCATTCCCATCTTACAAGAAGATTCAGAGGTGTAAAAATCTCAGATTGCCCGAGATGACATAGCAAGGGAATGGCCGTCAGAATAGGAATTCAAAGTCACACACATCCAAAGCTTGGGCTTTTATCACATGTCATCCCCTTAATAAGAGAAAAATCTTAAAGTGGATCTACTAGGACTTTAGGACCCAAATGTTAGTGGCATTTGGAGGAATGCTAAAACTGAGAATTAGCAGTTTTCACTCAACAAAACCAAAGCGCCCACCGAGTAGGAAACTGCTGGAGGTAATCTGTTAGCACCAAGTTAGGAGGAGAGATCCCTCAAGGTGGAGCAGATTGAAGCCAGGCCATGCCACCCAGAGCCTTCCCTTTCCACTTCACTGTTGATGTCTAATTCTTCTCATTCCATCAGTGTTTACAGGAAACCAAGGAAGCAAAAGAAAAGGGGGAAGAGAGGAGGGAGGAAAGGAGAAGAGGATCGGGAAGAGAGAGAGAAGGAGAAAGGGAGAGGGAAGAAGAAGAGGGGACAGGGCAGTGGAGAGGACAGGAGGGGAGGGGAGAGGAAGTTTTCCATCAATGGGCCAGTTTCGCTGTCCACCTAGAGTGGGACTGCTTGTGAAAACAAGCCCACGGTTGTTAAAATATTTCCCAAACTGGGAAATGACAGTTCTTGCTCTTAGAACAAAATGTTCTCTCCCAGCACTTGGAGTGAATCTTTAACAGAAGACGGCTTGCGTTTTCTTGGTTGCCTTTTTACAGAAGACCATGATGGAAACAAATTTAGTACAGAAAATAACAAATGGCTACTGATTACTTTCAGTGTGGCAAAAATTTTAAAAATTTCACTTACCTGAACACGCTGCTTTGTGCAAGGTGAAGTCTTATTTCCTCTCCGTATCTGGGAATAGTGACAAGAACTGAGGCAGACAAGGGCGCTCTCGGCTGCTGCATGTTGACAACTGTTTCCTAGGAGTCCTGGCAGACCTCATCTGGGGGTGAACGACCTAAAAACCCTGCATTGTTTTGATAGAGTGGGGGGGGGAGCATTAGTGTCTACAAAAATCTAAAATATCCTTACTGAATAAAATCTCAAGCCAAATTTTCAGAAAACACATGCACTTTTATACTTGGAAAGTTTCAAAGTAAATGGCGACTCTTTGGGAATGGAGAAAAAATGTATGATGAGCCCACAAGTCCTTGAGCTCTGGGCACATGCTGTGGCCTCTTTTCTACTTTCCAGGAGTCCATGGGTCCTCCAAGCAGCTGAATGTTCTTGGGTGCCGCCATGGGCTTCTCAGCTCAGGAAGAGAAAGGCAAGTCATGACAGCCAGCCTGACGTTTAAATTTTTGCCACACGGAAAGTGCTCAGTAGCCATTTGTTATTTTCCGCCACTTGCCCCTCCCTGGAGTGCAGATGCTCAGCGGCTAATGTGTCACCAGTCAGTAGGTGCTTGTGATTCCTTTTGCAAGTACAGCACCTTTTCATTAGATTGGTTTTTGACATTAACGGTTAGAGTCCAAGATCACTCATAATTACAAGTCCTCCATTTTTCCCTCTACCTTCTGAGTTGTGGAGGGCAGAGGTGACCCCCAGTGCTCAGGGGCAGCCAGCTCCGGCTCTGTATCTGTGGGTTTCTGTACCCATAGATTCAACCAATCACAGACTTAAATAAAAATGTTTGAAAAAAATCCCATCTTTATGAAAAATGTGCAGACTTTCCTCTTGTGCTTATTCCCTATACAACTATTTACTATATAATTTACTATATAAATTTATAGTAATATATATTATATTATATTTACTAGATAAGTACTAAATACTATTAGAGCATTTACATTGAAGTGGGTATTATAAGTGATCTGGAGATGACTTAAAGTGTATAGGAGGACATGGATGGATTATATACAAGTCCTATGCTGGAACCAGTCCCCCATGCATTTCAAGGAATGGTGATTCCATCATTCACACCCGGAGCTCCACCTCCATGTTTGGCTCACTCACAAATCTCTAACACCCCATTCATTCCTTTGGTTGGTTGTTCTTTTACCCATTCATTTGTTCACCTGTTAGATAATCAACCAGAAAAAAATCACCCTACTGGTAGCAAACAGTCCCCCAGCAACTTATACAATGTTCTTGACCTGGAGCTCTAGAGAAAGGCACCACCTGACCTGCCAGGTCCTACCCAGGGTCTAGAAGAGCTAGGGCTGGGAGCCACAAATACAGTCATAGTATTGGCTGCAGAAGGGGTTCTTCCTCCCTACACTGCCCAGAGCTGAGATTTTTCCACCTGATAAAAGAAACTATGTCCCTAGTCCCTGACCTGAGCAGGTTGGCCAGGGAAGGCTTCAGCTAACCACCTCAGAGGAGTGAGGCCTTGGCCTTCCATGAACACCACTGTCCTCTGGGTTTCTACGTCTTGGGGCCTCTGATGCTGCTCCCCATGGGCCTGGTCACAAAGGCCATGGAGCTGCCCACAGCCCTTTCTTTTCCCTCCCCAGGGAAAGAGGGAAGGAAGGAAAACTTGTCCTTGAGAACTGCTCCTCTGAGTAGCAACAGCTAAGAAAGCAGATTTCTAGGGTGCCACATGATTTTATTAACTGTTTTCCTTCCACAATCAGCCCATGACCCAGCGGCTGGTTGCCCTGGGAAAAAGCTACTTCCCTGCTTGACTGTATTTTCCCAGGGTCTTTAATAGAAAATCTTCCCTAGGCTAATGGTTCAGAAGTGAGAAGAATCGAGAACAATTTCACTCAGGCCCATAGTGCAGAACCTGGACTCCTTATTTCTCCTCAAGTTGGTTGTTGTTGATGGCAAAGTGACATTGAGAACATTCTGTTCCTCTCACAGATGCTATTGCCATTGCCTTTTGGGTGAGCCTGGTTGCCTTTGTGGTGCTCCTCTTCCTCATTCTGCTCTACATGTCCTGGTCGGGGTCCCCGCAGATGAGGTAAGTGGGAAGGGGGAAGGCATTCTGGGAATTCAGGTGCTGAAGAGCAACAGCATCGAGTTATCAGTGCAGCGGAAGAGGCGCGTTGGGTCGATTCACACCACATGATAGACAGTGGCGCACCACAGGACAATGTGTTCTTTAACCAAGGATAGCAGATCCGGTGGTGGATCCATGAGATTATATCTCCTAGTTATCTGGTAGACATTTTAATGTGTGTGAGTACATTCTGATGTTTGCATAACAAAATTGCCTAATGACCCCCTTCTCCAAATATATCCCCATGGTTAAACAACTCAGCTGTGCCTTAAAGATGTCTCACTAAGTAAAGGAAGGCAGACACAAAAGACTACGTTATTGTATGGCTCCATTTATGTGAAATGTCCAGAATAGGCAAATCTAGAGAGAGAAAGCAAATTGGTGGTCATCTAGGGCTGGGGGAAGTCAGGGGAAGGGGAGGGACTGCTTATGGATTCCTTTGTAGGGGATGATAAAACTGTTCTAAAATTAGAGTACAGTGACAGATACACAACCATGAATTACACACTTTAAGTGGGTTAACTTTATGACATTTAACATACATCTCAATAATACAGTTTTTAAAAAGTAATAAAGTGACCCCATGTGCCACAACTATGTTGCCAACCAGCTCATCAGAAAAATGCAACCTTAGATTAGGCCTCTCTGATCACTATCTCTTGTGGAATGCCATATGTGTACCTCAGTATTGGTTGTATTGGAGACAAAATCTAGGAGCTTCTAGCAGTAATTAGAACCAGCTCATTATCTGAATTTTGCCCTGTGCTAGTCAATTGGCCTGCCACATCCAATTTTCCATTCCAGCTACTGTTATCCTAATGACTGTTCTTATAAGGGACCTAAATCGATGGAATCAAAGGTGGGCAATGGATCCAATGAAATCCATCCAGAAGCTGGTCAGTGGCCGTGTGGCCAAAAGAGCTGCCGGTCTGATGCCTAGTTTCAAATTTGAATTGGGAACCCGAGAGATGGACTAGGTAGGAGGACCCCTGGGCTGTGCACCTCTATGGTCCACATGAATAGAAGTGAAACCATTTAAACTCCAGGAAGCTGGTCAGCAGAGAGACGAGCAGAGCTGCTGCTGAGAGAGGAAGAGAGGAGGGGCCTTGGTGCCCCGAAAAGAACCAACTCCTACACCTGATGGGGTCCCAGGGCAGCTCCTGTGAGGAACCTGTAGTCTGATGCATTGTGAAGGGGGCTCTGTTTCTCTCCCGCCCCCTATTTCACCTCCTACCCTGCCCGTGGTTTCTCATTTCTGGCTGCCTTTGGTGGGAGGCAGGACTAGCTTTGAGCAATGAAGAAATCCCTTCTTTTCTTTCAGATTTTAGAACTCAGATTACCTTTAAGCATGTTTTAGCTGGAGACATTTGGGGATAAACTAAGGAAATCACCTTTCTTTTCTCCACCTCCAACGGGTCTTGTGGTAAGCCTTCCCAAAGCCTAGGACACTTTGCAAGGATTACCTGTAATCATCCTGGTGGAAAGTCCCCTGGTCTGGGGGGCACACAGGGGCCTCTGCAGCACCAGTGGACAGCACAATCTTTGGGCTGTAGTTTCACAGGGACAAATTCATGATATGTTCAGCCTGACCAGCCCCCTGATCAGTGCTGTGTAAGAGACACGGAATGACCAAGGGCAGCAAAGATGATCCTAAGATTTAGGAATGAAAGTTGCTCTTTGAGGAGTCACTCTTTCCATGTGGAGGAAAGGAATAAAGGAAGGGAAAGAGGAAGAAATGAAAGGTCATCTTATGCTGGGGGTTTCTGAAATGAGGGGCCTCTGCCTCCACAGGCTTCTATCCTGTGTTCTTCATTCAAGTTAATATTATAGCCACGTTGAAACTTGGCCTCTAGCTCAGACAGGAGCCCCTACATCCCTCACTTCACCCTGATGATACCTGTGGGGCACCCACTGTCCCATTTTATGCATGAAACCCAAGACAGGTGGGAAGCGGTGGCTGGGGCGCACGCCAGGCAGCTGTGTCCACTGACTCCAGCACCTCTGGGCAGAACACAGAGAGGATGGACTTTTTAGCTCAGATACAAGTGGGCTTGAGTATGGATATAAGCAGAGCTTATTCAGACCAGTGGCTGGATGGAAGGTGAATCTGACCTAGGACCCTGGAAATGAGTACAGGAGGATGTAACCTTGAGGGACAGACCTGAGGCCTCCTTCCTGACAAAGCACTTCCTTTCTTCTCAGAAATCTGTAATGGATTCAGTGAGCTGGTGGACCTTCCCCTGCTCCCTGGGCCTTCCCCATGGCCCTGGGCAGGCGGGAGGGGTGATGGGAAGGCCGCACAGGTGGGAATGCTTTCTGGTCAGCTCCTTTGATGCCTCCCATTTGCTCTGTCCACAGGACCGGCCCTCAGCATCATCAAATGTGCCCATGGAGTCACAGTCTCAACCTCCCCTCCTGCCTCAGGAGGGCCTCCCAGGGGGCAGTAGAGACGCCAGGAAGCAGAGCTGGGGCTGACTAGTGGCTACATGAGTCCCTCTGCCTCACCCCCATGGTTCCCACGGATCTCCTCTGGGAACAGGACCTGGATGGGGGTCCCCATGACATCAGGATCAAGCACAGTGAGCCCAGAGACAGAATCTCTCAATTAATCAGTCATGGCCAAGTGAGCTGGTAAAGCTGAACCAACCTGGACACACGCGTTGCCTTTTCGAAGCTTGTTTACATGTAGCAGAAAGTGATCAGGTCAGCAACTCCACGAGGTGGCGCATCCTGAGCATTTGCCAGAGGCTTGCTGACGGCCCCTCTGGCATAGAGAAGTTGTTCCAGATGTGGCTGATTGTATTTACCACACTTAACCTGCTCACTTACTTCTTTCGTTGGCTTTAAGAGGAGTAGGAAAATAAAATATACACGAATTAAAAGTCCTTACTGACCCCTACCACTGTGCCAGTCCTTGTGTGAATACTACCCTCATGCCCTTGACCCACCTGGACCTGTTAGGACACTGGGGAGGCCTGCGGAGTGCTCACATTACTCCATTGCTAAGATGTGGGGGCATCTCCCCTGCCAGCCAGCTGGCCAGGTTCCACCTTCCTCTCCTTAGCTTTTCAACACAGAACCCAAGGTGTCTCCCCTGGAGGGAGGCGGCGTCTATGCCCAAGGGGAGCAAAGCAGGCTCCATGGTTGCAGAGTGGGAAAAGCTGTTGAGGCTGACAGGTGGCGTCCCACTGGAGATGCCACTTTGTGCCCATGGATCTGAGAGCCCTGAGCTTCTAGTCCTCTAGTACCCAACAGCACCGGCCTGGGGAAAAGGCAGCATCATGCAACAAGGTCCTCAAGACCCACTTGTACCATGCAGAACTTTCAGGCAGGGAGTTGGTGGGTTTTAGTTTTAAAATAATTTTTCCTTTTTCACAGCAGCATTTAAATTACAGCTGCCCTTTGAAATCCATGGGGGTTGGTTCTAGAACCCCTCAAGGATGCCAAAATCTACAGAGGCTCAGATAGCTTCTATAAAATGTATTTGCATATAACCTACTTATACCCTCCTGTACTTATGAGACCTAACACTGCAAGTGCTGGGAAACAGTCACACTGTGCTGGTTAGAGAATGACAGGCAGTCCGTACGTTATCAGTACAGCTGCAATTCTTGGGAGAATTTTTGATCTTCAGTTGATTGAATCCATGGCCGAGGTACCTGCAGATCCAGAGAACTGGCTGTATTTACAGTTCAGCATTTTGAGTTGTAGGTCTTGGTGAAGACTGTGTACAATCTATATTCCACAAGGTGAGGCTCTCTTCCACCCTAGTGACTGGAAATTGGTTCTGGGTATGGCCTTCCCAGACTTAGGTGCAGAGAAGCCTGGTGAGCTATGGAGATGCAGAAAAGGGGGCAACTTGCTAAAAATGTGTCCCCAACTTACTGAGCTGAAACCCAGCTCTGAAGTCCCTGTCACCACCTAACGCATCTATTTCACTTGTTCTATCACATATTGGCCACAGAAGGAAAGATCCAGGTGATAGCTCCTCGCAGAAAGCGCAGGGAAGGGAGCCATGTCACCAGCTGGCATGGGGCATTTGGGCAAGCACAGGTGTGCTCAGTAGCCCCAGGGCTCATGTCAGAGGGGGGCAAGGGTCACCAGGAGAGCTGAGCCTGAGCCTGCCCCAGCAAAGCTGGGAAATCAAATCCTACCCATCACTGGGACCTAAGAACCTAGGAGACAGCTGAAGCCTGAGGCCTGTGCCGGGGCCAGGAAAACCACACTGTGAGCAGCCTCTCCCTGCCTCTTCTAGAGGCCTGGGCTGCAGGGACACACTCCAGACCCTGCTCCTCATGAGTCAGAGGAAAACCAATGAGCCTGTGACAGAAGGGTAAGACAAAGGTACAGAGGGAACCGTGAAGAGAAGGCACAAGAGAACGGGGACTTTGCTGGAACCGTACTTGCAGAGTCCAGCCTGAATCCAAACGTGGAATTTCAACCTCAGAATGTTCTCAAGATCCTGCTGTGGGCTCTTTGGAGGGAGGAGTGAACAGGAGAGATAAATGGCCCCTGCTTTGTAGACAGCAAACTCTATTTGTGGTAAAGGGACTAAACACAGTAAGCATTATTCTTGCTTCAATTAAAACCTTAGGCCACTTAAAACACAAAAGATTCTAAAGAACATCAGTAAGTGTAAATGTTTAAGGCAAAACCAAGCTGTTCTCAGTGCTATGTACATTATACAGGAAAAATTAAATAACTGCTTCCCAAGTAACATAACAGCTCAACCCCCAGTATGTGTGAAGGGTCTGAAAGGACCAAGCTAGTATTCTAGCTGTGAAATCCATGAAATTTCATGTTGACTTTGTTAGCTACAATACCCACTAACATGTGAACCTCAAAAGCCAAATTCTGACCTATAAAATGCAGGTCTCTGGAATAAAATCATCAAAATCAATTAAAGCAAAACACAAAAACATTACAAAAATAGACATTTAATATCAAGAGATAACACTCAAAAATCCCCTTTTTGAAATATAATCTTAAAAACACAGATGGTCATTCTTAAGGATTTAGTATAACATCCTTTGACTTAATAAAATAATCGACAAACACAGCAGGAACTTACTGATTTAGAGTATACAAAATTTTGTCACGACTTCTTATAGACAGAAAACTTTAAATATCTTTCTTCATGGTCATCAAAAAATATACTAGATATTTCAATATTTTACCTAATTCAATATTATTTCAATATAATTTCAATATAATTTATATTTCAATATAATTTCAATATAATTTCAATATCCACAAATCTGTTCTGAACTCAAAAGATCCTCGACTGGAGCAATTTCCAGCGAAGCATGAGGCACTCCCAGAAAAGAGGGAGTTCCTGCCCACCAGGCCCTGATGAGCCTGGTGGCTCCGATGCACCTACGGTCACAGAGCTCTGCTCATCTGGTACACATGGTCCCTTGAGCTTATTATTTATTGATCAATTAAATGAGGTCCTTCCAACATTTTTCAGAAAACTGAGTCAACTTGTCTCTTCATGCCTTCCCTGCACTTGACCCAACCAAACTTCTGAAGTTGGTGTTCATGCCTCTAAGGTGGAGGCAGCGGTGTCCTTGCAGAGCACAATGATGGCCTCCTCTTCTCCACCTGCTGTGTCCTCTGCAGCATCACAGACCATTTGAACATGGGTCAGAAGTGTGTCTGGCTGCTGGGCACCCAGCCAGATGTCCTTAATATATAGGGACACCAGGAACGCTGTGGAGGCAGAGAAGAGTTGGGCAAGGCTGTGAGGATGCGCACCCACTCAGAGGGAAAGCCAGCCACCCGCCAAAGCCACAGTAACCCTGGGCGAGCACCTGGATGCAAAACTATATGGTGGCTTAATTTTTGTGTCAATTTTTTTTATTTTAAAATGAACCTTCCTTCTGATGAATATGAAAGTATTTTATAAGTATAAATAATATAAAAAGGAAGTTACTACAACACAGATTTCTTCTGCTTCTGAGCACCCACACCTGGAGCCAGCACTGAAGCCTGAGAAGCACTTCCCAGAATCATCTCACACCACGTCCTCAACCACCTGGGCGAGGAGAGACCATCTTACAGGCAGAAAGACTCCCTTTCCTGGCTGCAGCAGGATAAGAGGAAGAGGGTCACCCCACTACCAGGTCAGTTCACCTGCTCGGTGTGCTGGCTCTTCCCCTCCCAACTTCCCTCCACGTCCCTCAGTGAAAAGGAGCACCCTCCCAGATGGAGGTGGCCACACCTGCCTCCCAAGTCCTCCTATAGCCATTAAAGCTGCACAATTCCTTCATCACTCACTCCTGCATTCCAAATTGTGGACATGTGCTAAGTGCAAGCACAAACCACGTGCATGCATTTGTGCAGATGTCCACACGTGTGCATGCACATGTACAAGCCTGGCCGTGACATGCAACTCAATCTTCCCTTTGGGTAGTGGTCACACACACTGTGCTCCAGCATGGGAGAGCCTGAGGTTGCACCTTTCTCCACTACAAACCTGACCGTCATCGGTATTTCACCTGGGAGCCAAGGCAAAGGCTTCCTCTTCCTTCACATCAGAGCCAAAAGGCAAACTACTGGCAATCCCCAGAACTGTGGGAGGGGCCACCCAAATATGTTGAAGCACCAAACTGAGGAAGTTTCTGACCAAGGCCTCACTGACTCTAAGGGGCACAAGCTTCTGCTCAGCCCACTTACGCATTCCTTCAACTTCCAACCAAAGAGCTAGTATTACCTCGTGTGGCTTTGTCCTTCTCATCCAGAGAAGATGTCCACAGGGCTTCCAGTGCTTGGTGGAAGGGGCTCTGTACCTGGCCCTGGGCTGCCATCAACTGTAGCATGACTGTGGTGAACAGGTAGGCCACATCCTGTGCAGGGCCCACCAGCTCCTCGGCACTGCAGAGGCGGCTGTAGAGCTTAAACATGCTGCTCCTCACAGCACTGTCCCCAAGAAGATCAGCTACCACCTCTGCATGCGGCAAAATGTGGCTCCTGAGCCAGCCAAGGAGTCCTAAAGCTTCTGCCCTGCTGAGTGGGCACTCAGCCACTGACCGCAGCACCCAGCTGACCACCAGGGAGGCGGTGGCATACACAGGGCCTGGTGCTTCACTTTCCAGGTGTGTAGGCTTCTGAGCGGGTTCAGATCCAGGGACCACAGGCCCCCAGTAGGTTAGTATGGACCTCAGGAGACCTCTGCATGTTTCCAAATTAGATGCCGTCAGTTCAGGGTTGGCCGTCGCCTCTGCCTCTCCAGGCTTCCTCTTTCGGCCCCGTGGGCCTTTGGCTCGGGCTGGCACAACAAGCCTGTTCTTCTCCTTGAGCATTTCTATTAATCAAAGACCAAAAGGCAGTGAAGTTGGGGCGCCTCCCTCCACACAGATCTTCCCCTGAGGAGGAGGAAGGGGGCACCTCAGGGTCCTGAGCACTTGGCTTGCTTCTGGAGGACCTCTCCTACACAACACCCACTGTGACTGCTCTTAATGATAACATTTTCATTAGTGTAGGAGAAAAGCCAGGTGCAGTGGTGCACCTGGAGTCCTAGCCCCTTGGGAGGCTAAGGCAAGAGGATCACTGGAGTTTGAGGCTAGCCTTGGAAATTCCATGAGACTCCACCTCAAAAAAAGAAAAAGAAATATACAGGAAGAAACAGTTGCTCTGGATGGACCCAAAGGAGCTTGAGAGCTATTGTGGGTTCTGACACTTACTCATCAGATCCTTGACCTGGTACTTCTCAATAGCTGCTCTCAGGTCTTCCTGCAGCTTGGTGTTTCTTTCGATGAGGCTCCATTTATGCAAGAGGACCAGGACATCTTTGGTAGAAAGTACCATCTCGTTCACCGTAAACCGGCCCATGTCCTTGAAGGCCTGTAGGACGGTGGCCCGGTACCTCAGCACGGAGTCGAGTGTCTTAAAGAAGCTGATCAGCTGGGTGGAATCCAAGGTAGGCCTGTTGGGGAGCCAACATTACAGACTGAGCAACAGCCGCCTCCCTTCCTGGGAGGCAGCACAAGGCTGGAGCGCCGGCCAGTGTCATGTGGTTCCTCAGGAACCAGGTTTCTCTTCACAATAGATGCCTAACACGGGCCCCCAGTGCACAGGAGAGGGAAAGTGAGCTGCTCCAGGGAAGGGGAAAAGGAAACCCAGAGTCTAGCCCTACCCCAGAGGGAGAAAGATCTGCTTGGAAACCTTGGCTAAACGAGTAGCAGGCAAAGAGCTTGGGGTCAGATGCCAGGAGATGCACACGACTCCACACCAGTTTGTGCTGAGTCCTCTCCATCTCAGGACTATCAGATTTGAGCAAAGGCGGCCCAGGAAGGCTCCAGGACAGCACCACTCCCATAGCCAATGCCTGACTGATGGGCACTGGGAGGAGACACATCTCTCTGAACTCCAAGAAATTGAAAACTGAGTAGCATCTATCCTACACAACAGTGAACACAAAACTAGTACTTCAAAGAGCAATTAGGCCTCAGCAACAACTCCAGATGACCCCAACATGAGAAGTGTGGCTGTCTAGCAGAGACTTCATTGAATTTGAAACATGAAACAGAATGTCCTACTCCTTATCAAGCAATTCTTCATTCTGAGCATCATCTGTTTGCTACCAATCTTGCAGTTTGTTAGCAGAGAGAAGGAAGGAGCTAAAACAGGTATTCTGGTACCACCAACACCTGGTACCAGCAACTTGGCTCGATTCACACCAGGACATGGCCAGAGTCCACCTATGATGTCTTGGTATCCTCAGTAACAGGAAAAAATAGTAAGTGGCACTGGCCACTGCAACCTCAAATAGGCATGGTAGAGGTCACCTGGTGGGTGCTCACCTCAGGTGCTTCATGAGTGCAACAAGGACATAAAGGAACTCGTTGACCAGGTGCAGGGCGAGCAGCTTGCGGGGCTCGCGAGGGCCCGGCTGGCAGGATGGCTGGCTGCTCCCCTCCACTCCTTTGTCTCCCAGGTTGGTCACCCACAGTGTGTGCAGCAAGGAGATCACACTAGAGAGTAGCTGAGTCTCCAGAAACCTGAAACAAAGACAGCAGCACTGCAGCTCTGCGACATCATCTCCTGTCAGTGAGATCACTCTGTGGGGGTGGGAGGGCAGAACTGCAGGACAGGACATGGCACTGGTGGCAGTACTGCGTGGTGTATTTACACCATGTGGAGCACAGCCGTGGAGCACAGAGAACATGTCTCAGTTCTGCCTTCCTCTGACCTGATATACCTCTCATGCAAAGTGTGAGAGCAAGTAAGTGCTCCATCGGGTTAACAGCCCTCCCTCTCCCGTTAACCCAATCTGCTCATCTTCTCAAAAACACATCCTCTAAATAAAAACTGGGTGGCCCAGATACAAATACAGCTCCAATACAAGCCAGGGCCCCACAGTCCTTTCTAACCACAGAGTGCCCTAAGTCCCTCCAGAAGTTCTGGAGCAGCTCCACTACACTGCCCATCGTGATAACAACCTGATTTCTAAAACCTCAAGGTATTAGCCAAAACCTCAGGGTATTAGCCAGGAACCAGGCATAATTGGCTAATTATGCCTTTCATAAATCTTAAAGTTGATGTTCAAAGATACATAAGATTTAGAATATTACTTTCTTCTACGGAATTTTAGGAGATACTTTTTAAAAAAAAAACGTACAAGAGCCTAGAGACCTCTGGGCTTCTGCCAGTGGTTAGTTCTTTGAGAGACAAAGTCCTCCAGCCAGGCACAGCCTGCAATGGTCTTCAGCTTTCCCAATGGCCTTAGGCTCTGAAGGTCATCAGACAACAAATCTCCAACTCTAGCCCTCTGCGCTGACGCAGTGCAGGCTACCTGGACCCACACTGGCAATGGAGCACTGAACCACCATCACCAGGGACTTCCAATAATCTATCCTGAAAGGTGGAGCTTCAGGGCGGGGGAAGAAAAGTCATTTGGGTATTACCAGGGGACTGCCAGGCACACCGGGCATCAGAAGATACTGTTTCAGACAGCATGACAATTACAGAACACTCCAACTGGCAAAAAAGCCCATAGTAGATATGTCTCCGTTCTGCCTTCCTCTGACCTGATATACCTCTCATGCAAAGAGCACTCACTTGCTCTCAAGGATGTGTAAAATCCACGTTAAAAGGCTATAGTCCCGTATGATTTCATAGGCAGATCTGGCAACCTGGGCAGCATTCTGTAGAATATCCAGGATCCAATTCTGAAAATCCAAAACAAAACAATACTCCTTGGTGGCAGAACCTAACTTATTTATCAAAGGCATGATTTTAAAAAAAAGGAATGGCATGCTACCAGTACAGGTGGCCGCTCCAAATGAAGGTTGCTTTGCTAAATCTGTCAGAATGTGGCTGTGAAGGAAAGCATCCTTCCCCACCGGTGACAGCCAGAGGGTAGGCTTCCAGCAAAGGGCAGGCTGAGGACAGCCCCACTTCCACAAACCCATCATGAGGAACCAACCCATAAGCTCAGTATGCAGCAGTCCAGAGGGGGCGAGAGAATGTGAGCCCATCTCTAGCCAGTTCTGAGCCACTGGCAGCCTGCTTTGTCCCTTCTGTTTCATCACCTGCAAAGAAGGCCATTAAGATGGGACTGTCCCTGAACTGCTCATTGGTGCCTCAGAATTCTCACATGCCAAAAAAATAAAAAGCTACTGTACTCAAATTCTGCTTATTCCAACATTCTTCTTGATCCTGACTCACTTGTATTCCCCTACATTTTACAAAATATTGGAAACAAAAGCCAGCTAGGAATTAATAGAAATACCAAGGCCTTTTTCTATCTACTTCTTAAAAAACACATATATCAGCTTTTGGTTCTAGGAGATGAAGTCTAAGGTCAGATTCCTAATTAGCTAGGGGAGGCAGGCAGTAGACTCCCAACTCCCCTTTCCTTCCACGTCTCTTTTCTTTTTTTTAATGTTTTTTTTTTAGTTGTAGATGGACACAATATCTTTATTTATTTATTCTATGTGGTGCTGAGGATCGAACCCAGCACCTCATACGTGTGAGGCAAGTGCTCTACCACTGAGCCACAACCCCAGCCCCTCCTTCCAAGTCCTGATGCTTCTGAGCGCTAAGTGAAATCCTGGTGGCTTGAGGGCATCTCTCTCACTTCTGTGGGCTAATCTGTTCCTAAGTTTTTGGCTAGCTCCACAGGCTCATGACTCCTGACTGGTCCCTTTCTTCTGACAGCAAAATAAGAGGCGTTCCTAGCAGTGAAGGGCACGGTGAGAGGGAGGCAATGAAAAGCCTTTCATCAGGGGACAAATGATGCTGGGCATCACAGCACCGTCCCCGAGTGAGCCCGCCTACACTGCATGCAGGCAGCGGGATCGGCCTCACTGTCTTCACTTTGAAGCCAGACTCAGGCGGTCACATCCACTCTGGGGTTAGAATTCACAAGGATGTGGCTTCCAAATAAGACCATGAAATAGAGCAGAGCTTTCAGTCTCAAATAATGTTGAAGAATCAACTCACCTGTGCCACTTCATCACACAACGGGCTGCTGAAGAAGGACAGGATAATGTGGAAGACCCCTCGCCGGGCACAAAGCTCATAGCAGTGTTTGTCACGAATCCCCTGCTGCAGAATCCCAAACACCCATTCCTGTTCGGTTTTTTGCTATAACCCAGGCAAATAAGAAAGCATCGTTAATTAAATTAAAGCCCTTTTATCTGACAACCCTTCAAACACCACTATTTTCAGGTGGTGGCAAAGACTGACACACAGCAGCCCTGTCCTCTGTCGCTGATATCATTATTAAAACTCTCAGTCTCATCCCAGACTCCACTCCTTCAGGTCAGGAGTAAAGGACCAGGTCAGTTTAAATACCAAGCTGTTTGAGGTCCGGCAGGGGTTCTACATAAGGATACTTTTATTTAACCCAGGCATTCACCAAGGAAATCCTGGGAGAATATGGTTAAGAGTCAGGACTGACAGACAGGGTTAAGGGTTTGAGAAACAACATGAAGATCAATGCACGGGGACTGATCTGTCTATGCAGAAGCCTACGTGAGCTGCTCCTTTTTGTGACTTTGCTTGTACAATCATGCCAGCTGTGTGGGAAATGGTATTAGTGGGGAAAACACCAGAAAGATAACAGTGACTGAGTGATACAGTCCAGGAATCTCTGGGGGCTTTGGCAGCATTACCTCAAAGTCAGAGCTGTAGAAGAACTGGTAGAAGCCTGGCACTTTGTCCATGTTCAAGTACTCATGTGACAGGAGGAACTTGCTGATCTTCCAGTACATGTGCTCCTCTGAGAACAAGCAGACAGTCATTGACCACAGGCATCAACAGGACACCTTGAGGCTGGCAGAGTGTGGGAGGCAGGTGCTCTGGATATTAGCCACAAGGCCCTGTCCCCAGGGAGCTTTTCCATCTTTGTCCAGAACACTGGCTCTTGAGAATTAGAATAGAGCCAGACACCATGTTGCAACTGCACATAGGCTTTCTTTTGTGGTTCAGAAACCACTGCTGGACCTGGCCACATGGACAGCAGCATAGGGCTGACACCATACCCACCATCTCACTCACTTCTACTTTCCACAGAGAAGACCTGTCCCAGGAAGGGAGGCTCAGTCATCTCCTGGGAGCCTCAGCTCAAGAACACAGGCAGAGGTTAGACCCTCTTCCTGCTATAGCCTGAGCCAGCCCAGCATCTGTTGCCTGCATGTGTCCCACCTTAACCCGAGTGCTGATATGGGACAGCTACACTCGGGTGCTACACACCGGATGGGAGGTGAGGACTACAAACATCATGGTCTCTGCTGTACTTTCTCATAACAGGATCTTATCTTTAGAGTCAATAAATTACTTTTAATTATTTTCCTTCTGTCTCAAATTTGTAAGGCAGGGAAAACCATAGACAAATTATACAGGAGGAGATGAAAATCAGATCTGAATTCTAAGAGCAGCTGGACTACAAGGTAATTGTGGATCCTGGACATGTCATTCAACCTTAGGGGCCTCAGCTGCTATGAGGGCTGGGGGCATCGGCTGGGGGCTCTTTTCTCATATGAGATACAGCCATCTATGTTAAAAGAACCCTGCAGTCCCTGGTCGTGCCGACATTCCACCATTTTTCTCAATGATGGCAAACCAAGGACATGTGATGAATTAAGGTTTCCTCAGTGGAGGTGCCCCGCTTCCCTGTGGGTAACACACTGGAGCTGTGTCCCAACAACCCAGTGACACCTGCCCAGTGACTCCATGCTCCAGCTAGAGACCTATGAGCCACTCTGCCTTCTCCTAAGCAGGGATCGTGATGACCAAGAGCAGCAGCCAACCTGATGGGAGTCACTGAGCCAGGCAGCCTGTGAGGGCTCTGGGTACGTCGCTCATGTCTCCTGCACACTGATCCTAGAAGCGTGACAGTGGTGCTACTATCACCCCCGCTTCAGAGTGAAGGCCCGGAGGCAGGGAGAGGCCCAAGGCATCCTGGCTCAGGTCCAGGCTCTCAGCCCCCAGCTCAGTCCCTGATGTGGTCACATTCAGGGATGCTATGATACGCCTTAGTTTTATTTGCTTTTACTAGTTTTATACAATATGCAAATACAAGTTCATATTCCTCGCCTCCATCATACACACAGTTCTGCATCTTGTTTTTTCATTTATTTTTTTCTGGATCTTGTCCTACAGAGCTCCATCATTTATTTTCTGTTTACTACTGATGGGTGTTAAGGTAGCTCCCAGTCCTTCGCTATTACAGGCTCTGAATGACCTTAAACGTGTCATTTCTCATGGATATGTGACCAATTATATCTGTGGGATAAATCCCAGATGCCAACCTGCTCAGTCTCAAGTCTTCAATTTCCCCTTAACCAGATTATATCAGGGGTACCTGGTTTCAAAATCTGCAAGGCTGCCTTGGCAATGAAGAGAGCCAAGGTAAAAGTGAGTCTCACGTTCGGGGTTCGAATACCATTCCGGACCACATCCAATAGGTAGAGCAGCTGAAAAATAGGGTGGGGTGGGGGAAGAGGAGCACTTTCAGAACTGACTCTGTAGCTGAACCACCACTGTGCAGGTGTGCCTGCTCCTCCCCCTCAGGGACACAAAGGACACAGCTCACAGCACAGGACACCAGCTTGCCTCCCTTTTAGGGATATGTTTTGCTTTTCACCTTTCTGGAGGCAGGCCCATGCCCAATGGCAGAGAGAAGTCAGGCACTGTACCCCACTATACTCCAAAAGGCCAATCCGCTTTTGCTCCTCTCCCAGAACAGGGCACAGATTTCTGACGGTCAGAAATCTTCACCACCGAGTTTAGACCAAAGAAATGCTCAACAGAAATCAAGTGTCTGTCTACCCACAGGAAAAGCCTTTGTAAGGGGAAACCTTGCTCTTACTCCCCCAGGGATGAGCCTCAAAGGCAGCCTCCTGCATCACCTCCCAGAGGCAACAGATGAGTTCCTCAGCAGATCTCCCAGCAACATGCCAGCTCTGGCAGACCTTCCTACCAGATCCAGCAGACAGCTAGCTAGCCAGCTCTCCAACATCTGCCAGGCCCACTCCCCTCCCACAGGCTTGTCCCCACTTCCTACTCACCTGGGACTGCTCCCGGAACCGAGCACCTTCCAGGTGTGAGTAGTAGGCCGCCAGGATGGAATAGGCGGCAGCTCGCATCTGGGGGTCATAGCTACTGAGGGCTGCAACAGTTAGGCCCAGAGCATTGGAATCCAAAAATTTCCGACAATCCACCACAAATTCTATAGGAAAACAAAATACTGCACTAAACATACAACAGAATTTCATGATTCCTGTGCAATCTGGAAAAGATAATCTCTTTTCTGCATTTTACCAATCTCAGCTATATGTGCTGGATGTAAGAAAGCAAGTATTTCTCTGGTTCTCTAACTGCTGCAGAGTTGTACAAAATATATTTTCCCTTTTGTGGCAATAACTGCCATGTCTTCAGTTTCTAAGATGCTGCAAATCCTCACTAGGGTTATTTCACTGCTTCCCATGAACATCCAATGAGCCGGAAAGGAACACAGGAATTCTGAGACCCACAGCTAAGTGCTCAGCCAGGAGCAGGGGCCATGAGGGGATCTGTAGCCAGCTCCCCATGTCTGCGTGTTGAGCCCACAGCCTTGGGGTTACTAACTGCAAGTACCACCTAGGAAAGTACAGAAGGAAGGGGAAGTTGGAAAATATAGCCAGTATAAGCTAGTCAGATCTGGCCCATCAATTTTACAAAGGATTAAGGAAGATCCACTCTGAAACTCTTATTCATTCTTCAAACAAACAACAAAAACCTCTCAGAAGAGTGTCTCACCATGCTTGAACAACAGCTACAGTCAAAAGAATCTGCTGGCTGGCATCTGAGGCCTGGAGATGCTCCAGACGAGGATAAGACTCAGAGATCAGATATGTGGGGGAACCTTTCCACAATGTAGAGAGATTGATGTTCACCAATAAATTTCAAAATACTTCAATTTCTCTTTAGTAAGAACCCAGGACATTTTACAAGACAAATTTTGTCAAGAAGGACGTGGAATAGAGATAGGCCACTATGTTAAAAAATGATTTTTCTGACCTGGGCGCAGTGATGCATGCCTGCAATCCCAGCAACTTGGGAGGCTGAGGCAGGAAGATTGCAAGTTCAAGGCCAGCCTGGGCAACTTAATAAGAACCTGTCTCGAGATTAAAAAAAAAAAAAAAAATTAAAAGGGCTGGGGATATAGCTCAGTGGTATAGCACTTGCCTAGCATGTTTGAGACCCTGGGTTCAAACCCCAATGCCACACACACACACATAATTAATATGGCCATGATAATCATCCATAATGATGTTATGGTGTAACCGTTAAACTAGTTAGGCAATAAATGCAAGCCAAATGAAATGACTGCTCTCAATGGGCACCCTCGTGATACACTACCAATGGAGGAATACCATCAAAAGCATTTTTAAAAAGTTAGAGGACAGATGGAGCATGTTAAATAGAGAGAGGATATAAAAACACAAACCAAGTTTCCAGGGACATAAACTATAATGTTTGAGATGAAAATGTACTGAATGGGTCCATCAAATTAGATACTATGGGGACAAAAAGGCTGTGAATCAGAAGACAGTAATATAACTATCTAAACTAAATCACAGACAGAACAGCATTTAAAAAACCATGAAGAGAACATTCGTGAGCTGTGGGGCACTCTAAGCAGCCAAAACTTCCAAATTTGACAAAAACTATAACCACATTGGGCCAAGAGACTCAAGGAACCCCAAGCACAAGAAACAAAAAAATCACATCCAAGCACATCATCATCAAATTGCTTGAGACCAGTGATGAAAAAAGATCTTAAAAGCAGACACATAACATACAGAACAAAAGAAAGAAAAATGGGAGATGATTACTGTTAGCAACATTGTATGACCCAGAAATCATTGGAACAGTATCTCTCAAGTACTGCACAAAAAAAGCCTGTTAAACTAGAATTCTATTTCCTTTGAAGACCTTTCAAAAGTTTTTTTTCAGATATAAAAAAGCTCAAAGACTTGATCACCAGCAGACTTGAACTACAAGAATTCTTAACTGAAGTATTTCAGACAGAAGTAGAATGTTATCAGATAGAAATGTGGATCTACATCAAGGACTGCAGAGAACAAAAAATAGCACCTACAGGAAGGGAAACTATCAGAGAACAGGAAAGGCCAGGGGGAGGAGGGTGGGCAGGAAAATGAAGTATGTCTATGCATGCATGGATATGCCACAATAACACCCATTATTCTGTATAATTAATATGCACTAATAAAAGAACTGATGACCATATAGTGAATATAAACAAGTAAATCTCTTTAAAAAATAATGAGGCAAAAATAATAACCTATTGTGAGGTTTATAGATATTGAAGTAAAATGTGTGGTAAGAATAGCATAAAGCCGGCTGCGGTGGCACACACCTATAATCCCAGCACTTCGGGAGGCTGAGATAGGAGAATTGCGAGTTCAAAGCCAGCCTCAGCAAAGGTGAGGCACTAAGCAACTCAGTGAGACCCTGTCTCTAAATAAAATACAAAATAGGGCTGGGGATGTGGCTCAGTGGTCAAGTACCCAAGTTCAATTCCTGGTACAATAAAAAAAAAAAAAAGGAATAGCACAAAAGCTAGAAGGGAATAATGGGTCCATGCCATTGTAAGGATCTCACACTATGCCTAAAGTAGAATCATCTCCACCATAGGTAAATGGCGATAAATTAGAGACATGTCATGTGAAGCCTAAAGCAAACACTACACACACACGTAGCTAAAAATCAACAAAGATAAAACAGATCATAATCTCATTAAATATAAATGATGAATATATTCCAATTAAAAGGCAGAGATGGATAGATTAGAAAAGAAGTAGAACTCAAGCAGAACTCGCCTATCAGAAGCCCACTTTTAACATCAAGACAGATAAAAACTGAAAAGAATGGAAAAAGTATGACTTGTGGGTTCCAACAGCTTACGGACTCAATTTTCTAATTTCTAATAAGTGATTTTTTTTGATGGAGAAGGAAAGCTCAAAAGCTTTAAAAGCATCAAACTGGATAAAATTAACTTGTTTTGGAAAAGAAGAGCTGTGTTTGAGAGACACCTACATACCTACAATAACAAATACTGTACATAGAATATATTTGAAAAGAGAGCAGTCTAAACATTCAATGTTACACTCACTAAAAAGAGCTGCTACTCAGCTGGCTGGGATATTTTTAGTAATTGCTGACATTCTGAGACAAATAAATTTTCCATGTGTTCATAAGGAAAATTCAATTTCATGTTTCACAGTCATCTCCACTACTCTATGGAAGCCTTGGCTTTGTAACACTTACGGAAAGGGCTGCCCTTGGGATGTTGAAAATATAATAGGCTATTTAAAAACAGTTATAAATGTCTCTCTGTTTGAAGAACCTCATGAATAGCAATTTGGCCTTCGGACCAATAGACCTTCAGAGAATGGCTTAATTGTGATGATTATCCAGGATTAAATTCAGAATGACTCCTGGGTCAGTGGCCCTGAGCTCAGGATCATCAGGAAGTCTCCCTCAAGCCTCTTCTTACACGACTCCCCGCTACGTGCACTGTGGGGCAGGACTTAGTACAACAAGAAGAGCCTGCTGGTCACCTGGTGATGAGGCTCAGAACAAGTGACCCTCCTGTGCTGGCTGCTTTGTGGCTTATGTGAAAGGTTTGAGCTAAAGGTTTCAGGTCTGTTTTATCGAGGACAAGACTTAGCTGTGGGAAGTGTTTGTCACTGCCATTACTAACAGCCTTGATTGGCTCCATTTCTTGGTCAAGGACTTAAAGAAAAGCAGTAAGGTTATGAAAATAGGTTCCCACTTGCAGCTAAGGGTTGGAAATGGAGCTGAGAGTTGTGGTTTCTCTGAAGACTGACAGCCACACATGAAGACTAACCATACGCCCAAGTTGGGACTGCAAGCAGTTCAGCAATCCCTGGGCCGGGTGGGAAGCGCAAACACACGGCGGGGCCTTCTGATCATGCAGCTTGGTGAATCTCATCAATGTAATGTGGGATGAAAGAGGCCTGACTCCAGAGAATGCACTGTGAATGATGCCATTTATGTAAAGTTCAAATGTGGGCAAGAAGGGGTTTGAGGAACTATCCACTATGCTTTCTTTCTTGATTTGGCTGGTGGCTTCACCAAAACTCAGCCTGTGCAAACATAATTCATGTACTTTTCTATGTGTCACAGTTTAACTCATTTTAGCACTGATAACTTTCCTCTCCCAATGAACCGGTTTTTTTGTTTGTTTGTTTGTTTATTAGCAGCCAACAAAATCTGTTCAAGCCACTAGGCATCCATTTTTTGCTGATGACATGAAGCCCAGAGCAACACCTAATAAACCTACCTTTTGCAGGGTATTTTGGTTTTCCTTTATTTGTTCCTTTTCACCTCTATGCTTTTTGAAATGTTCTACTTCAATGTGAAATTTTAATACCACCAGTATTTTGAGTTACTGAAAATCCTTTTCAAGATGAGGACTGATGTGCTTTGCAGTTTTTTAAAACCATATTATATCAGTAAGATTTAAAATAGTTTGTATTGGGAGATTTAAAGGTAAGGAGATTGGTGACCACTACATTTCCCCTAAAAAAGGCTTTCTGGCTCTCAGAATCTGTCCCCTACCACATAAAAAGGAAGTACATATTCAAGACTTAGGGAAAAAAATACCCACTTGATTTTACTGTTAAATAGTTCCCTAAGAGCTAAATATTCTCTTAAGAGTTCTATTGTGAGACAGAGGAAGAGACCCAATAAATTGTTCTAATTTACTCTAGTTACAATAGCCAGCAAACTCAGATTTTTAGACTGTGGAAAATTTACTTCCATATGTGATGAAGAATAGACTTGGACAGTACCATCGAGGCATGGAGAGACACTGGATCTACCTCAGTAAGCCTGCTGCCTGTGGCTACCAGGGCAGTTGGGACACCATCTATTATTGCCCTTTCTGACATTTGTACAAAATGCCCTTGTTTTCTTGCAAATAAAATCCAGCTTCAGCAACAAAACTGTGTTCTTCAAGGGGAGCTAGTGCCAGCACAAAGGGCTACTGATGGGGAAATCTCAGTGAAAAGCCAGCCTTCTTTGACCCCTTTAAAAGGATTACAAAGGGCAATGGTAGAGGTTTAGCACATCTGTTCACAGGTAGAAGCTTTTATGTATAAAAAGAAAATTTCAAGTTTAAAAAAGGGGGAAGCAAGATGAATAATGGGACACGGTCTCCCTCGTCCACCCAACATATTCAGCTATGAGGCCTCATCCACACACCAGCAGGCCTCCAAGGTTCCACCACACCTTCCAGGTTCTGAGGGTCCCTGGGCTGTCCTTCCGCCTCCTACATTCCAAGCATGGAATTGAAAAACCAGCAACCAAAAGTACCAACAGGCATTGACCATAAAAGCCTGTTCTTTGCAGCCAAGACTAGAAAAGGGGTAATCTAGAGAGACAGCAAATTCAGTAAAGGACTCAGCTTCCAGCCAAACACCTCACTGTGGTCCCCTGAACCACACAAGCAAAGGTGGAGAGGGGTGCCTGGATTTTGACCCTGCCAGGCTGCAAGGAGGAACCCCAATTTCCCTGCTGAGACAGCATCCAAGAAGGCTCTCATCCCTACTGGGTGTCACAGGAAGCCCAGTGGAGATGAAGGACTTCTCCCACTGTCAGCTTTGACAAGGCCCCTTGCCTACGCTGTTAACAGCTACCTCTCCCCCGCCTCCCAGGACAGCCCCTCGAGGCCTTCTGGGCAGTGGGGTTCCCATTCTAGCCCAGCAGGAAATGGGGAAAGGAGCCCTTTTCAACAAATGGGGGCTGAACAACTGGACATCTGTGGCAAATGAATGAACATGGACCTCAACTTCATGCCTCATGCAAATATAAACTCAAATAGTCCCTGGACTTAAAAAGAGTTAATCTATCTAATTTAGTAAAAACTTTTGCTTTGTCAAAGACCCTGTTTAGAGGATAAAGAGATAAGCAGACAGATATGTGAACCACATGTCCTTCCATGGACAAACACTACATCTAAAATACACAAAGGAACCTCAAAACTCAACCAATCAACAATCTCATTAGAAAATGGAAAAAAGAAATGGGTGCACATTTCAAAGAAGAACTCTTGGTTTTCTTTAACTTGGTAAGTTCAATTCATCTTTGCTAACAGGTGTACAGCATTCTCAAGTTATTCACAGTTTCAGTGGTCAGCCATTGTCTGGAAATACCAAATGGAAAATTCCAGAAATAAACAATTCATAAGTCTTAAATTGCAGGCTGCTCTCAGCAGCATGATGAAATCATACACATGTCAGGCCTGGGATGTGAATCATCCCTTGGTTCAGTGCCTCCTGCAGGTCACTTAGTGATGATTTCTGTTATCAGACTGTCATTGTGCCACAGTGATTGCATTTAAATAACCTTTATTTTACTTAATGATGACCTCAAAGTGCAAGAGAAGTGACGTTGGCAATTCAGACATGTCAGAGGCCATAAAGTGGCAAAGTTCTCAACATCTAGCAAGAAAACAAATTCTATGGTAAGGTTGTTGAAATCTATGGTAAGCTATTGTTGATTGCTTAACATGAATCCGTCATCACAAAACTTTCAGTATTCATAGGAAGCAACAGAATATATAGGTTTGGAATGACCTGTGGTTCCATGCATCCACTGGAGGTCTTGGAAGATATCTCCCCAGATGAGGGGTTACTATTATACACGTACATGTTTTCACTCCCCACCACCCACTCATCCATAAAGACTGCCCTCTCAGGCTACTAGGCATAAAACGCAACTCTCAAAATACACTTAAACCCCAAACAAGTCAACCTCAGCAGATTCTGACTCAAGTATAAAAACTCTAGCTTCTGTTGGCATTTGACCACTATCTAGTAAAAGTTCACAAAATGCTCATCATTAGGAATTAGAAAAACATCAAGGACAAAGACATACTCTCAGTTTGTAAGATAATATTTTTTTTTTTCAAAAAAAATCACTGTACATTCAAAACTTAAGTATTGTGACTGTCATGGTTTAGACATGAAGTGTCCCCAAAAAATGCATGTGTAAGAGCATACTTTTCAGGTGAAATAATTAGATTATAAGACTTACAATCAGTGGACTGATCCACTGATACGCATTAACTAGGTGATAACTGGGTAACTGTAGGCAGGTAGGATGTGGCCAGAGAAGCAGGTCACTAGGGGGCGTGGCTCTGGGTTTACATTTTGCTCCCCATGAGCAGAGCGCTCTCTGCTTCCTGGTTGCCAGGTCATGAGCTAATTTCCTCCACCATGCTCTCCCACCATGATGTTCTGCTCCACTTTGGGCACAGAGCCAATCATGGACTGAGACCTCTGAAATTGTGAGCCAAAATAAAATTTTCCTTCTCTAAGTTATTATTGTCAGGTTTTTTGGTCACAGCAATGAAAAAGCTGACTATAACAGTGACTTTGCTGAAAATCACTGGAATGAAAAAGTGAGAAGACAATGAAAGACCATGAAAGAATGATTTTCAAGATTCAGACCCTAAACCTGGAATTATGGCAACAACTGCCATTGTCACCTGACTCCAGGAGCCCACATAGCAGCCAGGAACCCAGGAAGGAGGCTATATTTACCAGGCCTCGTCAGTTCACTGAAGAGATGAAGGAGAAAGCAGGGGTCATAAAGGCCATTGAGATCCACCTTCACACTCCTGTCTTTAAACACTGGTTCCTGTGAGTCCTGAAATAGCCACAACAAAGAAAAATAAAAATGTATGATTCAACCTCACAAATGTACCAGCGTGCCAATGTTAACCCATTGTTACCAACGCTCAAATTATTTTGAATATTTAAGAGCATAAAGCTGGAGAGAGTCTATAAAAAGCAATGCTTACATATGAAACAATATGATCTTTGGGATTTGCTTCAAATAAGCTTTTGGGGGAGGGGAATAAATAATACAAGGTAGCCAGTCTGGGTGGTGGGTACCTGGGATGCAGTCTGTTCTGTACACAGTTGGGCTTTTTACTTAATAAAAAGTTAACAAGAAAGATGAAGCTGAGGGTGTAGATGGAACCCTGGGAGAGGAAGGGGCAGGAGGCAAATGCTGAACCTCAGGAGGCAGCAGCCTTCGGTGCAGGGGGAAGTGCAGGATGGTCTGCATCATCCGGTCCCGGTCCAGCAGGCGGAGGATGTCCCCAACGCTGGGCTGCTGCCACAGTGACTTGCCCAGGCTCCGGCATGTCTTGTGATGTTCCACAGCTGCTGGGCCCCAGAGCAGCACCCTACAGCCAGAGAGGGGAATGCAGGCTGGGCACAGGGACCCACCAGGAACAGCACCTTACGGCACCATTCTAAGCACTTCATGCACATTAATTCACTGAATTTGCACAACACTCCCACGGAAGGCACTGTCATTAGTCCCTTGTAAAGAGGAATAATGACAAGGCAAAGAGGCATAAAGAAGATTAAGAAAGATGCTTGGCTGGTTACCTCCTAGCTGGTAAGTGGCAGAGCCAGGATTCAAACATGGGGAGCCTGGCTGCAGAGTCCGAGTTACACCAGGTGGCAGAATCTTGACCTCCCCCTGCCCACAGGCCACGAGTGAACCACGTCTGCCTGCACAAGACCTTCAGCCTGCCCCACCTGGAATGTCCATTACAAGTACGCCACGCATACCGTGCATGCCACAAACCCCACTGCTGCTGCCCAGAGAGCGACCCCCACCCGCCTTCTGCCTAGAAAATGACAGGTCTCCCTCTCCCCACACCCTCATTTCCCTTTTTACCCTACCTACCTCCCCACTACTGTCAGGATGCTCCCTAAAGCCAGCTCTGAAGAGGGCCACTTCCTTGCTCTGAAATGTCAATCAGCTTTCTGCCATCTCCTGGATGGAGGCAGTAATTTGGGGAACCAGAAGTGCTTTGGCGTTCCTCAGCTACAGGGAGCCCTGTGAGCTCACTTCCTTCCTTCACACTCTCCTGGGAGCTGAAGGGAGGCTCTCAGAACCTAAGCTAGCTGTGACTTGCTAGGCAGCCCACCTGGCTGTCTTCGCTCTCTAAGTTCAAGGGTGATCTGAGGCAAAACCAACAGTTGGAAGGGCTCTTTCTTCATGGTGTTGAGCCCTATGCCTGATTTGTTCTCTCTCACTCAGGTACACAGGGACTGTCCTGTTTCAGGAGAGGTACAAATGACAGAGCACAAACTTCAAGGTGAGAGAGAGGCCAGTGCACAAGGGGAAGGAAAGGGGATGTCTACAGAAGACCTGGGTGTTCTTGACAGAATGTTTCTTTCTTTTCTCTTTCTTTGGGGTGGTGGTAGCTTCTGAGCTAATAGAGCTTTAAACTTTAAGCAAAGTGAGGCAGCTCCTGGGAGCCCAGGATAGACACAGAGGAAGAGCGACAGCTGAGGTGGGGCGGGGCAGAGACCTCGCATGAATGGGCAGGCAGCAGGAGAGGGCAGACCTGACGCCAGTCAGCCCTCTTCACGCTCCTCTCCCTACTGTGCGCCACTCCACTTAAAGTGAAGCAAGAAGAGAAAGGTTTTCAGAAAAATCAACCACATGAGGCCTCTGGGTCAGGAGTATGTCTAGGGGCAGGCTCTCCACTGACAGGCACCATTAGTCAGCGGATGCAGCCCACCAACAGACCCACCCTCTGGTGTGAGGCCAAGCTTTGCCTGAGCAGCCCATGCTGGAGTTGTGCGTAAGCTAGAGGAGCTCTGTCCCTGTCACCCTGGCCTGAGAATCAAAAACCAGTGAGAAAACTCTCAAGCCTGGGGTTTGTGTGGAAGAGGCAGCTGCACCGTCTGGGCCAGTGTCCTCAGCACCTGCTCGTCCTAGCGCACAGGGCCCGGCACTCACCTGAAACTAATGAGGCTGAGCTTGTTCTGTTCATACGCCCGGAGGAGAAGTAAAATCTTCTGATCTGCAAGTCAGTGAGGGTCCCTTTAGGAAGCTGAGCTTTTAGACATAATACGGGATACACCCACCAGCACTCAGCCCTTACCCAGGACGCTGAGGGTGCCACTGTAGGCCCCGAGAAGCACGGCAAAGTGGCTGCTCTCACAGACAGAGGGGCACATCCTCACCACGGCTGCCATCAGGTCCACCAGCGCTTCTGGAGGAGAGACAACAAAATGCTCAGCTCTGTAGGGACACACACATTCAGGACAGGAGTAGGGGAGGGCACATTCCAGGGAATATCAAATGCCTCTAATAGCCCCTGAATGACACGGTGCTTTGAACCACCATCTAGTTCCTTCCCCATTTTGTAAAATAAACCTATCTTCAAAGTTGCTGTACCCCTAGGTCTTTGATAAGGCTGAGGACCAGTCTCTGTAGATGCCCTGCACAATTTTAAGCCACCCAAGATTTTTAAATCCAAGCATTTTCCCCTTTGGTTCTTGTTATGGTTTGGCTATGAGGTGTCTCCCAAGAGCTCCTGTTAATGCAGGAATATTCAGGGTGATCTGACTGGATTATGGGAACTGTGATCTAATCAGTTCATCCTAGTTTGAGTGAACTGGCTAACTGTGGGCAGGTGGGGTGCCACAGCTGGAGAAGGTGGGTCACAGAGGGTGTGCCCCAGAAAGGCGGATTCTCCCTGTGGGTCCTCCCCCTTCTCTTTCTACTTCCTGGCTTCCCGGAATGAGCAGTGCTTCCTCACACCCTCCTCCCTCCATGATGCTGCCTCACCTTGGGCTCACAGCAATGGAGTCAGGCCAGCATGGACTCAATGTCCAGTGCTGTGAGCTGAAATAAACTTTTCCTCCTCTAAGTTGTTCTTGTTGGTTATTTTCGTCCCAGAGATGAAAGGCCAACTAACACAATTATGCTACCAAAATCTACAGTATTTCTGTTCCTGCTTGAATAGAGGGCACAGCCTTTTAAATTTATTACCTATCATTTGGGTGACAATTATCTTCCACTCAGCAGTTCATTACTGACCGACTCTATGGAGATTTCCAATGATCTGAGGGGTTTTGCTTCTCTAACTATTCAGTGTGGCTTTGAGGGGGGCAGGGACTTTCAGATATCTTCTTGGACAGCCTCCATAGCCTAAACCACACTAGGGACTCATGGGCATAAAGCAGCTGCTTAGCTGGGGGAAGCCTAAGCCTGGCTTTAGGAGAGCTCCACAGCAGTGAACTGCCAGTGAACAGGTTCCACCCTTTTCCTTCAGTACGTTTCAATCTTCCCATTAAGAAAATTCACATGACTAATCAATTTCTCTCGGGTTAGAGACCCACAGCCCTCACTTCCTTAATTCCCACACACTAATACTAGCGCATGATATAGCACACAACCCCTTAAGGCAGATGAGGCCTTCAAAATAGGTCTCCCTGTTGTCTGAACTTGTGGCAGGAGTATTTCTCTACTCTGGATTTGACAGAAACAAGATACTCTAATGCCATTTTGGTAACACTTGTTTAGCTTTGAAAACAAGTGGGAGAAAAGTTTTGATGTCACAGGAAATAAAAGCTGCAATTGAACTGGGAGGGCAGTGTGAGAGTCACCTTTTACTTGACTGTCTGGGTTTCCCTCTTCCTCAGACATCAGCAGCGTTGGCAAGAACAGAGAATGCTGGGTAAGCATCATGTGGATCACTGGGAGCTGGATGAGCTTGGTGCGTATGGAGCTGTCAGGGCCATATAGGAGCTGTATGGCACCACAGAGGGTCTCTAGGAAGGTGTGGTTCTGGTAGCGAAACCTAGGAGGCAAGGGTCAAAGGGAAAAAGCTTCATGATAGGGAAGTGTGTTCTACAGGAAATTATTTTTTTTTCTCAAAATTCTATAAGATTTTCAAACACAGCACAAAGTTGAGAATATTACAGCGGATGTCCAAGTGCCGGTCATCTGGATTTGACTTCTAACATTGTGTCATCCTTGCTAACCTGGTTTCTGTCTGTGCACCACCACAGAGACACTTCTGAAAACAAGGTGGGAGGCAGTGCACTTGCAGCCTGTGCCACTGACAGCGGGGACGCGTTCTGAGAACTGTTACTATTAGACAATTCTGTCACTGCACAAACATCACAGAGTGTGCTTACCAAGACAGCTACCACATCACTAGGAGAAACTCTCATATGGAACACCATTGTGTATAGGGCCCAATGGTGACCAAAATGTCTTGTAAGGCACAGGACCCAATTTTCTTTATGACACAAACACCAAACTTCCTGTTTAGTGGAAACACCAGGAGGAAACTGAGTGCCTCCTAGCCCACCCTGCCAGCCAGGCCTCTCGCCTGACCTCCTTCCTATTGGCTACTCAGAACTTCCATTAAATGGCCTGGAAGCTATGTCTTAAATCCTTCAAAACTACTGTAGGGACACAAGAACCATAATCTAGAAAAAGCTTTTTAGTTCTACATGGATAATGTTAAGAATCAACTAACTGCTAGGCACGGTGGTGCATGCCTGTAAGCCCAGCAGCTTGGGAGGCTGAAGCAGGAAGATTCCAAATTCAAGGCCAGCCTCTGCAACAAGTTAAGCAACTTAGCGAGATCCTGTCTCAAAACAAACAAAAAAAAAAGCCGGGCGCAGTAGGTGGCACATGCCTGTAATCCCAGCACTTTGGGAGGCTGAGAGGAGAATCGTGAGTTCAAAGCCAGCCTCAGCAATGGCAAGTTGCTAAGCAACTCAGTGAGACCCTGTCTCTACAAAAAAACCCAAAATAGGGCTGGGGATGTGGCTCAGTGGTGGAGTGCCCCTGAGTTCAATCCCTGATACCAAAAATAAACAAACAAACAAAAAGGACTGTGGATGTGGCTCACTAGTTAAGTGTCCTGGGTTCATTCAATCTCTAGTACCCCAAAGCAAAAAAACCAAAGAAACAAAAAACCCCAAAAGAATCAACTAAGTTAAAGTAGGCATTCCAGACTCATAAATTAACCAAAGACAGAAATGCCATCATAACATAATGGTCATCCATAGCTGTCATTAACCTGAGACCCTCCTTCACTTCTTTCTCCCCTCTTGTGAGAGATTTTTCTCTGACTAAAGTTCATGAATGATCAGGGAAATGAAAATTACAGGTACAGCACAGCATCATTTCATGACTATATGACTGCCAAAAACTAAGGAGTCTGACCATGTCAAGTGTCAACAAGGACATGAAGAAAAATGAATTTACACCCACCCTGCTGAGAGTGCAAATTCACTCAACTATGGAGAGCAGTCTACATATCCAGGGACACTGTTGGTGTGCCTATACTAACAGCTAGTGTGTCCCCCGACCCATGCCAATGCAGCTACCTGTGCACCAAGACACGTGTGCAATTCTAGTCAGGATTCTAAGGGAGGAGACCTGAGGAAATAGCCTCATGTCCACCAGTAGAGGATGGGCTACATTAGTGCAGAACCTAAAGACAGTATACTACATAGCAGTAAAAATAAATGACTTGGATCTACATGCATCAAATTGAATAAATCAGAAACATCTGGGTGAAAGAAAGGACATCTGTGTAAGATATTAAACACATTAAACATTACTGATGAAACATATACTGACACATAAAATGTGAAAATACAAAATATACATGAACAAGACAAAGCGCAGCCTAGAAGAGTGGGGGAAGGGGAGAAGAAAATGAATGAGGACAAATTTAGTACAAACACAAAAAACTGTCATCATTGATCAAATTTGGGTGCTATTACTCTTTGCACATTTCTGTATTTTAAAAATACTCATTTTTCAAAACATTGCTCTTTCCTCATCATTAGAATCAGCCTGCATGTCAACAGGCAAATCATTTCACTTCTCCAACAATCCTCACCTTCTAGCTCTAAAACTGAGGCAACACCTGCTCTACCACTTGTACTATAACAAGCTATATAAGAGGTTTTACATGATTAACGACATTCACACCTTTAAAAATGACACCAAGGAAATAAAATCAACTTACTTGAGTCCCGTTTTCACAAATTTCTGCCAAGCACCAGGATCAACTTCATTAAGTGCATGCTATGAATAAAGCAAGCAAGAAATACACATGAAACATCAATGTGTTTTTAAAATACTGAGGGGTTCCAGCTGTATAAGTTTTAGGAAGGTAGCTGCCTCTCTGGGTCTGATTCCCTTTCTGTGAAATATCTGACCCAAGAGTTGAAAAAGAGGAGCCCCAACTGCCTCTCCTGCTCTAGGGATTTGATCTTTCCCAGCAGCTCCTGTTCCAGCCACTTAAGGCCACTCTTGATGAGCACATGATAGCTTAAACTTGGGAGGGCAGAGAGGAGCACCTAAAATGTAGACTGTGGAATGAAGTTAGGGCTTTCCAGTCAATATGAAACACAGCTATGCAAATAACCCAAAAAGCACACAGGTTTCTTGTGCCTGGTGGTGTATTTTTTAACAAAAAAACAACAACAACACACACACACATAAAAAAAAAACCTGGTTATTTCTGTTAGGAGTTCTGACATTTTATTAGCATACCTTTGCTCATTGAATGGGCAAAAAGAAATTTCCTGAGGCATCCTGTTAGGTTTTCCTTTGTCTACCATTTCAAATAGCACTAACAAATTTTCAGTTAGCCTTTTACTAAATAGCCGATGAGAATCACTTGTGTGATGCTGGACAAAGGGAAGAGGAACATGGAATTGAAGGATAGATGCTGGATACAGAGAGACCAGTTAACAGCAGTGTGTGGTTAGGCTGCTGCCTGCCTCCATCAAGCTGGCCATGCAGTGGAGACTTTAGTGCCAGAAACTACAAAGGCAATCCCAGGGGCGGCCAGACCCTTTGGCCAACTCCTACTCGATACACAATAGGCTACTCATTCCCACAACAGATGAGTCCAGAAAGCATCATTTAACTGAAAGAAGCCATCCTCTTCATCCCATTCTAAAATTTGTGTTCTCTCTGCTCCAGCAGTTCCTTTTTCAGGTATTCACCTAGAGAAAACTGATCAAATGTGCAAAGACAGACCAAGCAAGATTCATCACACATACTTTATAATAACATACTCTCTCTAACAGAAAAAACTGGAAAGCCAATCACAGGTGCAGCAATACATGTTGCTGTTCATCCACCTGGAAAGACCACTGTACCATGACCAAGGTCAAGGCCATACTCAGTCACTGGCATGGGAAATAAATTTCAAAATATGGTATTATGTTAAAAAATCAGACCAAACCAACAGCTAAAATACCAGGCTACATACAGCAGGCACAATATCATTCCATTAAAACATAAAATTACATTTAAGTTTTATCTCACAAGCACGTACACGCATGTAGATATATATAGATAAATCTCTGGAAAGATGTATACCTCACCCATAGTAGAATGGCCTCTAGGTAATGGGGGACCATTGACTTTCTTCTTTGTATGTTTTGCAATGTTTAATATTTGTAATGAGTATGTCTTTTAGTTTTATAATAACAAAACCAGTAATTCCAAATTTTCATGGGACTAGGGAAGGAGAGGCAAGCATCATACAATGGAGAAATACTCAGCAACAAAACATAATAGACTACTCATCCAACAACAGACGAGTCTAGAAGCCAGACACACAAAAGGGCTCATATGACTACGCTGTATGATTTCAAGTCTGTGAAGACCTAAAATAGGCAAAATAACCTAATGCTTATAGAAATCAAGAGTGGGTGCTACTACCAGACGTGGTGGTGGTGCATGCCTGTAATCTAACTATCAAGAGGACAAGGCAAGAGGATCACAAGTTCAAGCCCAACCTCAGCAACTGAGCAAGGTCCTGTCTCAAAAATAAATAAATGAAAAAGGTTAGGGATATGGCTCAGTGGTAGAGTGCCCCTGGTTCCATCCCCAGAATTGGGGGAGAAAAAGTGATGGCCTCAGAGGGAAGTGAGTTTGGGGAAGAAGCACAGGAATTGTCTGAGATGAAAATCTTGGACAGGAGAGTTAGGTACACAGGTATGTGAACTATAACTTAACAGTTACGTATTTCACAACACGTAAATCATACCTCAACTAAACAAGAGGGAAGGAAGGCCCAACCCCTAAAAGAGCATTGCCTGTTACATGGCTGGGTAGAGGAGAGGCCCATGAAGTTGAGCAGCACTCCTGTGTTTCCATGGCCAGTAAGCACTTCCTGCCTCCACAGCTCAGCTCTCTAGGCATACTCCTCCCCTCTCTTAGTTCTGCCATGTTTGGGTTCTTGTGGCATAAAAATTAAGCCTGAAAGTATAGGTTATAGTTTTTTAAAATAACTAAGTAAGTGCACAGCTTGGTCTATGACCTAAAAATATATTTACCACACACTTGTTTATTTTTTCCTGAAGTTAGTTTCCTATAATTAAGTCTTGAGTTCAGAGTTTAATCATGAATCTAGGACTATTAATGCAATTTGATACCATGCATTGAGAATAACTCACACACTTATGCTAACCTTTGGGATGTTTATTATTTCTGTGCAAAATATAGCTCTTTTCAGAAAGGAAACTTTAATAGAAGGGAACAATGACCAAATATTTCCTATTTTTATGAAAACTATTAACGCACAGACTGAGCAGTTCACTGAACCCTAAGCAAAAGAAACTTGAAGAAAACTGCATTAAGATGCATCATAATAAAATTGCTTTAAACCACATTTCAAAAGAAAAAAGTCCCACAGGGTTGTGAATGTAGCTCGGTGGTAGAGCACCTGACTAGCGTAGATGAGGCCCTAGGTTTAATCCCCAATACTGGGGGGAAAAAACTCAGCCAGAGGAAAAAAGATACAACAGGATGAAAAATAAAATTACAAACTAATATCCCTTATGAACACAGAAGCAAAAATTCTTTATAAAATATATAAAACATTAGCAAATCAAATCATATATGTAAAGAAAGATAAAACATTATGATCAAGTATATTCATCTCTGGAATGCCAAGGTGGTTTAACATTCAATATTCAATATCATTTACCTTATTAACAGAAAAACTAAAACAAAGACCTTACCAACATCTCAGTAGATGCAAAAAAGCACGTGACAATATGCAGCATTCACTCCTGATGAAAGATAGCTCACAGTTCAAGGGCTGCCCCACCCGCCACTCAGCCCAGACATGGCACCTCTCTATTTCTACTATGCCACTTGGCTGGAAATGTATCTGCAAAGCTTGGTTTATCTAGCTTACTATCCCTTAAAGATGTAATCAGAACTGTAAGACAAGACACCTACCAATAACTCGCTTAATTTGAGCAGCAATGGCCCCTCTTGCTCCAGAGTACTGGCATCACCTAGTTGGCCACCACTGAAGGACATCAGCAGCCACTGTATGCAGGACTCCAGCAGGGTCTTCCTCCAGGCACTCAGCTCTCCTGAGGACCCCTCCAGGGCTGTGGAGACTGCATCTGCCACAAGCCAACTGCAGCAGGAGATCAGAATTGCAGTTAGAGAATTCAATCCAACCTTGAAAAAACCTATGCGGGAATGATGCCCTGACTCCTGTCCCCACTCCAGGACCTCCCCACAACTCTTAAACATCAAAGATGCACTATAATGTTCACAACCAACAGTATCAGCAGAGAGAGAAAGGACATGTATTCACGTTTAGACTTTATCTAGATCAGGGTCTCTCCAAGTCAGCACTGAGACATTTAGGGCCAGAAAATTCTTTCTTAGGGCCGCCCTGTGCATTACAGCATATTTAGCAGTATCCTGGCCCACTCTGCCCTCTGGATGCCACACCCTTCACCACAGCTGTGATAATAAACAAAGTCAGACACTGCCAACCAACCCCTGGGGGGAAATCACCACCAGTTCAGAAGCTCTTGGAGATGTGCCTGCTCCAGCACGGACAGTCAGAAAGGAGAGTTCTTGTCAGAACAGCTGTCTCACCAACTGGCACAACAGGAGAGCAGCTGTTTTTCACTAACTTACTTCATAAATACTTAAGAGAAAAGTGAAGCGAGAGACTAGCCATCTAACGACCTATGCCCTCCTACCTCTTGTGACTGTCTGGAGTTTGAAGCAAGCTGGGCAAATGTTCCATGAGCACACGGAGACCTTTGGCTCTTGCAAATGGGACCAACTGGGCCATAGTTTCCTGAAGCAGCCCCGTCTCTGGGGGCCCATTAGTGCTGAGAAGCCTGTCCTGCAGCTGTTTCCACAGGGCCTTCCTCAAGACAGGAATGACAGCAGAGGACACTAGGGCAGAGACACCACACAGAGGTCATCATACAATGCTCAAATGAGCCAGCCTGGACAGGAGCCGGCTGCTGTTAGGTATCCTGTGATGTGACTCTGTTAGCCTGAAACAGGCCACAGCAATAGTACTGACACCAAGAAAATCAGCAAATACTACACATCCGCCTCCTCCCAGGGCCTGCTCATCAGTCAACATTCTTGACAAATGCTCTTGAGCCCAGTGTGCTGTGTATACCCCAGGTCTAAGTTCATAAGACCACGGGTACTGAAGTTGTGAACTCCCATGGGACTCGTTCTCCAAGGTGCAGGAGCAGAGAGGGCGCTGAAGGAGAGGTGTGTCAAGAACCACTGGCAGAAGGCTCCTGCCTGAGGGGCTGTTTTAGTTTCTAAAGCATCTCACACCTCCAATACCAAGTTACACAAAACAGGCAAAGCAGCAAGGGAAAAGTCATTCGAGCATTTAACAAAACAGGAATTCACTGAGTCTTCAACTTAACAAGACACAGCCTCAGAACCCAACTACTGCCCACTTTTGCCCTACACAGGGTAACCAGGGGGCACCAGAGCTATGCTTCAATTCCTTAGGTCAGGAGACAGTGGAGGGGTGTTGGGAATTTCTCAACCTTCCTCCATCTTCAGAGCTGGTCAGATGTTGGAAGAGCAAAGAGAACTAAAGTACTCAGACCGGGATGTTGCAGGATTTTAAATGCACAGGCATCTCTCCTCCTCGAGCCCCCCGACCTATAACATTCCAGTTGCCCAAAGCTAGCCTTTTCCATACCTCTCACTGGGCGCGCGAAGTGGCCACGAGTCCTGCACTCCAGGTACATGTGGATGAGGGGAAGGAAGCGGTCCAGATCTTCCTGCAGGTGGAGCCCCACGCTGGCCTGCTCACACCACAGCTCAAATCTCAGCAGGTGGGTGCAGCTCTGCTGAAGGAGCAGGGCAGCGATGCTAAGGGTCACCTGTGTCCGCCGGGCCAGACAGTAGTCAAGCAGGCTGGCTGCCACCACAGAGGCCAGCACAGGGTCTCTCTGCAGAGTGTGCAGGAACACAGAGTCCAGGTCATCCACAGCCAGGGCTGGGAGCAGAGCCCCCAGGCTTCTCACATACTCAGAAGACCAGAGGAACTCATGGCTCTGCAGCTGGTCCTGGGGGCTGCCAGTCAACAGCTGCACCAGGGCCTCTCCGAGAGCACTCAGGTGTCTCTCCTTCCCAGGGGACTTTGTGGGTCGCTGGGCCAGCAGGTGGGCCTCAGGTAGGCCTAGCAAGGCCAGGGTGATCTCACGGAGCTGGGCACCCTCCATATATGGATGCAGTTCCTGCAGGGCCTCCAGCTGCGGTAGGCTCTTGGGTAGCGATGTGGGTGGGCCTGCTCTCCTGGCTCGCAGCTCCCTCAACACGCTTTGGGTGATGGCCTCTGAGTACCTGGCCAGGAGGCCCAGCCGACCCATGTTACGAAGGATTGGGGCGCTCGCCGCCAGCAGCTGAAGGGCCCCTGCACTGAAGTGGGCTGCCAGCAGTTTCACATGGATGGGTCTAAGTGTGTGTGGGGGCAGCACCTGCTGCTCCAGGGCCAGAAACCAGCCCTCCAGTGTCGGGTGCCTGAGGATGGCCACTAGCACCTCCTCCAGTGTCTGAAAGACAGAGAGAATAACATACTTCATATTAGGCACAGGGTCAAGGAGGAGTCACGGCTGCTAGCGAGCACTCGCTGCCACGAGTGAGAAGGCAGCAGCACAGCCCCACTGCTAACCCACTGGGCAGGAGCCAGACTGCACCTCTCCTCCCTGCAAGGCTAGGAATGGCCACCACCCACCCAGGTTCACAAGCATGTCTGATGAAGCCAGCCAGAATGGACTTAGTGTATGGCAAAACTGCTCTCCCCGGTCACTCAATGCAGGGTGTGGGCCACACACAAATGCAAAATGTGATTAAGATCAGCCACCTTCTAGTCTCCCAGAAGCCTTACCCTCCTGCGTAAATCTGGTAGAGGGATGTGGTGTCTCCCAACAACCAGGATCAAGTGATCACAGCTTAGACCACTTAGTCTCGGGAAGGTGTCCTGACTGAAGTTAATCCTGTCTCCACCTCAGGACACTTGGCCTCAAGGGACCCTGAGAAACTAGTTCTGGCCCAAACAAGTTCACAGCACTGCCCAGAAAGTAGCTGAGACCCTTGACTAGTTGAAGAATGACTTGGTTCAGCTGTCGTGTGACGCCCTGCTGAGCCTAACTTCTGGCCAGGAATTCCCCTAGTCCCCAGGGACAGGAATGCATTTTCTTACCTCATTTTTCTTAAAGAAGGAGCCTACCACCTTCCCAACAGGGCTTTGCCAGTTGGAAACAGGGAAGACACACCTCCCAGAAGTCAAGATAGAAATCAAAGGAAGAAAGTCATCCATTTTAACTTCAACAAGAGTCTGGATGAGGAACATGTTTGCCTTCTGAGCCCAGCAGAACACTGTAGAACACATACCTGATCCAACTCAACAGCCTGCTCACAAGACTAGAAACAGGAGAGACAGGCTGCTTCTCAGAGCACTGCACTTCCTGTGTTCATGCACTGTGGAAGGCAGGGCTCCCACTGCCCATCCTGGTCAGCACAGGCTGCAGCTACTCAAGAGGAAAGTGATCCCAAAAGGCTGCTGGCATGTGGTGTGAGGGGCTGCCTACAGAGGGCAGGGGTGACTATGTAGAGGACTAACTGGAAAGATAAGCCGTGCTTATCCTGGGTGGGAGTTATGGTATCAATATCTCTGCTACAATTTTCTGCATTTCACTATTGTTCTTCAGTAAACACATCTGTAACCAGAAGCGTAGAGAAAGTCACTATCTATCACTCTCTGTGACCTTAGGGAAAAGGCTAACAGACTTTTTATGAAGGAGTTGGTGGTACCTGGTCATCAGCCAACTCCAGTGAGGCCACAGACTCCATGTCCAGAAAAAGGTCAGACTCAGCCTGGGCGGCTTCACACTTCCGTCGGTTCTGGGCATCCAGCTGCTCACAGTGGATAACCAAGTGCCTGAGGAGATCCAGGAAGAGCTGCAGGAGCAGAGGGCCCACACTTCTGCCCAGCTGTGAGGGTGAGAACCACATGAGTCTCAGAGAAGGAAGGGCTGATGGTCACCCCAGCAGTGATTGCCAGGTCCCTGGGTAATCAGGGAAGGAAAGAAGACTCAAGGGGGCAGGTTGAGATGCCAAGGCCTTTACACACAGTGTTTGTGAACTATCATCCTGGGTTGTCTCTCAAATGAAAGACCTGTATTTATGATGTGGCTGAAATACAAAGGTCTAGTTTGACTAAGATAAGGGGAACAAGCCAACCTCAACCTAATCTGGAGCACTATATACCATATCAGGGAAAAGCTCTACAGTGAGCTACTGACTTAATGAACTCAGGAAAGGAGGAAGCCTGCCCTGCCGCTGACCTAGTCTACTCCAAGAGGGGCAGGGCCACCCTATGCCAAACTGTGGCTGCATTTGGCTCTATCTTCTGCTGCCAAGAGACATACTAGTCTGAAGAAAACAGTGCTGCTGCCTCTGCACGCCTGCTCCAAGTAGGAGCAGTCAGCATGGGGAAGGAACAGAGCTGGGAATCCAGGCTCCTGAGTCACAGGCCTGCTTTGTGGCCCCAGACCATAAGAAATCCTGTCCTGCAGTAGAGATCAGCTCCAAGACCACATTCCCTGCAGGTAGAGCATTGGGAATGTGAGAGCTGGAGAGACAACACTGACCTGGCCAAAGTTCTCCACAGTGGTCCTGAGGTAGAGCAGCACCTGCTTGGCTGAGCGCAGGACCTGGTGTTGGGCGAGGTATGGGATAGCAGTCTGCAGCTGTGCCTGGATGCGCTCTTCCCCAAGCGTCTGGCTCTCGTAGGCCGTCTGCAGCAGGGCAGAGAAGCAGGAGGCCTCTGGGAGTGCATGGGGTCCAGGGCTGCTCAATGCCCGTAGCAGCTGAGGGAGACAGCAAGAGATAGGGGGACTAAAACCAGATTATCATGATGTAACGCAGTGCACACTGGTAATGAACTCAAGGTGACACGCATAACAAAAGAGACCTCACGATAATCATGCTGAAGACTGAAAACTGCGTGGCATTTTACTCAAGTAGACTCAATTCCAACACTACCAGTCCCACATATTTTTCTAGAGCGTGTTCCTGCTGACAGAGCATGATGGCACCTAGAAGAAGGCACGGAGACCCTGCAGGGCAGAGCCCTGTGCCACACAGACAGGAGTTTAGTCACAGGACGGGATGATCCCTGAGAACAGAAAAGCACAGGCTGTGGAAGGGCCCTTCGAGCTACTTGCCTCCCAGGAGCCTAGGGAACGAATTTTGTCAGAAGGACAGGAAAACAAACAGAGTGAAGAGAAATTTCTGGAGCCAACCTGTCTCAAACAGAAGCTGTTCATTTCTTCTGAAAAAACTATCTACTGCTCTTTTTACTTACTCCATGTGACTTATGTTATCATAACTCCAAACACTCAACTTCCACAGGCTAATAAACCCAATGCCACACATGCACCCCAAACTCAGTGGTTTTCAAAGTGGGATTCCCAGACCAGCATAGTAGCACCACCAGGACAGACTGAGAAGCATGGATTCTTAGGCTCCACCTGGGACATGCTGGGTCCTGCTGTGCGTGCCAGCCAAATCTGAACAAGCCCCAGGGAATTCCAGTGCACCCAGACCGGTGAGAGCCCCTGCTGTGATATACACAAAGAGCAGAGACGCTGCCACCAAGTGCCCAGGAGGGGCAGCACTGAGCTTCTGGCAGCTCCACACCAGCAACCATTGTCAGAAGCTTGGCCTCTATGCAGAGGAAGGTGGCAACACCTGTTAGCAGCGTGGGCTCTGGAGCCAGACTGCCTGGACCAAATCCTGTCTCTACCATTGGCTGGTTGTGGACTCACTGTCTCAGTTTCCCCATGTATATGAAGGGTGGTAGGAGTCTTGACCTATTTCTCAAGAGTTGCTGTTAGGACCAAAGAGCTTAAAATACACATAGTGTGCTTAGTATGGGGCTGGAAATGCACCAATAAACAGAAAAGACATGTAATCAGTGTGGCTACTGTTTAGAAGAAAAGGGCCCTAACCCGTCTGCTTTCTCAAGTACAGTGAAATTTAATGCATCTACAAAAAATGCACACAGCAAAGCTAACTCTGGCTCCACACAGCTTCTATAAATACTCTGTCCTGGAGCCAGAATCCTATTACAAGAACATAGCCCCCATCAAAAAAAAAAAAAATCTCAGTTTTTAGCAGAATGAAGCCTAATGGGGGTCTTGAAGCGGCAGGTCTTCCAGTGAGCATGGGAAATCTAAGAGCATGCGAAGGTCCACAGAAGAAAGCAAAACAAGGTCACAAACCGCTCAGTAAGTGAAAAAAGAAAGACAACCTCCTGTCCTTTGCTGAAACAGTGATTAGCCAACTGTCATCACTATGGAACCAGTGGGAAATTTAATCTTGCTGGTCACTGAGTCCTCTGTGTTTTAGCCACATCAGCTGAGCAGCAGTGATGCCACTTAGCTTCCTCTTATGCAGGGGAAACATGAAGGTTAGCAATTTCTCTCTGCAAGCTGAACAGCAGTGGCACAGAACAAAGCCCTCCGCAGGAGCAGCAATCACAGGCATGGCTCACCCAGGGTTCTCGGGCTTGCTCTGGGATCCAGAGACTGTAGTATCTGCTAAACCTGGAGAGCTGAGGGCAGCAAGGTGGGCCTGGAGGCTCAAACTTGTCATAAGCCTGGAGGAGAAGACACAGAGCCAGAGGGTCCCTCTGGGTGTGGAGGAGGTCGGTCAGCACTGCAGTCAGATATGTCACGATGCTTCTCCCTGCAAAGGAACAAGATGTGTGTGGGAAAATGCCTGCCACAAGTGTCCTTCTGAAGTACACCAAACTACCTTCTCCCACAAATAGGCAAGACCCAGAAAAATTCAAGCAATTCTCCAGGGGTCACATGCCCACATGGGGTGGTACTGTTATAGCACAGACTGTCGTACGCTCCACCTGATTAAACAGACAGCACTTGGTCAGATCTCAGGCAAGGAGCTAGGACTTGGTATGGTTCACCAGGTCCTCCTCTGCCTCAGCACACGAGCCCCTCTAGTGGGCAGAATGGGGCTAGAAGGGTTTGTCCCTTTCAGGCCGTAATATCTCTGGCTTAAATTTTCCACTCTCTTCCCTTTCTAGTGATCCCGAAAGCCACATGTTGAGACGGCACAGCTCTAAATCAGGAACAGCTTGAATTCTTGCATCACCCACTGGAAGAAAACCACTGAGAACAGCCTACACTAGATTATTAAAGCACTGCCATGTAGGGTCTGAATCATTATGGCAGCAAAGCCTGAGCTGTCTTGTCTCATTACACCAATGTGACCTCTGGGTGCTTCCTTGGGTCTGAGTTGCCTGGAAAACCCAGCAAGTATGACGGACTCATCCTCATCATCAGGATATCAAGAGCAGTAAGCTAGGGACAGTGGCACATGCCTGAGTCCCAGCGACTCAGAGGGTGGAGGCAGGAAGATCACAAGTTCAAGGCCAGCTTCAGTAACTTAGTAAGAAACTCAGCAACTTAACAAGACACTTAACAAAATAAAAAAAGGGCTGATAATGTAGCTCGGTGGTAAAGTACCCGAGTTCAATCCTCAGTACCAAAAACAACAACAAAAAGATATCAAGAACATTGTGACAGCTACTGTCTATGCAGCCATGCAGACACATTATTTTAGACTCATCCCTCACATGACTACTTGCCCACAGCCCAGACAGCTTCAGGATCTATATGCTGCACTTTGAGTTCTGCCAGGCAGGCAGGCAGTTATTATTCTGGTGGGTCTGAACCTTTGCTGCCTGCGGTTCTCCTACTCCCCAAGACCCAGCAGGCCCAATGTACCTGCTTCATTTTCTGTCCCAAGGAGCAACTTATTCCTTGCTTCCAGTGCTGCAGGGACCACAGCACTGAATGGAAATGTAAGCAGGATCATGTCTTCATTTAACAAGAATCCAACTTCCTCATCCAAGCCTTCGTTGCCCTCCACCAGGACGTCCACCATGTCCAGCACATCTGAGACAGACGAGGGAAGAGGAGAGTCCAATTGAGAGAAGAGCCACCAAAAGACCCCAGTGCAAACAGCCCCACAGGGAGAGAGAAACATGAGGAGAAACAAATCTCAACTTCTCTTGGGGGAAAATGCTTAATATAATCAGATGCTTAATATTAAAATGCTTAATATAATCTTAAACAGATAAAGACACTGCCTGTGAAGTCTTTATAATCTCTGTCTGGGAAAATGCAAAATATTCAGCCAAGCTGACAACAGGTTGAACTTTTCTCAAGTACCATGAGAAACCCAGGAATTTTAACCTGGGAAACTGGCCAAAATTTGAGATGCAAGAGTCTAAAGTAAAAGCACAGAGCAAAGCCAGAGAGTCTGGGTTTAAATCCCAACTTTGCTCCATAGCAGCTGCATGAGCTTGAACAAGTTACTTCACTCTCTTCTCAGCTGCTTCATCTACACATAGAAGGAAGACCGTGATACCCTCCCTTTAGATAAGGTTAAGATCAGCAGTGCAGTCTTGCCCAAAAGTTATATATGATGTTTACATGATTTAAGCTTGCAAAAGCACCTGGCAGAGAGTAAACAATCCAGCAAGTAAACTCTGCACACACTGCTCATTACATAAACAAATGCAACACACTTCTGGAGCAGGCTGATTGCTGACACCAAGAAACGGACATCAGTACTTCGCCTGAAGCATTAGTGCAGCCCTGTTCTTTGTAGCTAACATGCCACTGTGGCTTGATCTTCAGAACACAAGCTACACAGCACAGGACGGAGGGTATCTCATTACCTACCATCGATGTGGGACACAGGAATGCTGGCGTCATCAGCATCTTGCTTCGTCATGGTGGCCTGCAGTGTACTGGCCTCCTGGACAAAGTCAGAGGCTTTGTCCGTGTATGAATAAGGATTTGCCACCAATGTCAGTAAAATCTGGGCAGTAAAAAGCCAAGTTGAAAACACTGAGATGATCACAGGTTTAAAAAAAAAAAGGCCAAAAGCCAATGGTCAAAATCAAAAAGAACTAAAAATGTTAACAATCCTGAGTGAGTAGTTTTATTGCAGAGTTCTTGTTTTTTAACTTTTTGTTAGAGTTAAAAGACCAAAAACAAAACTCTTTGTATGCTGTTCCTCTAATACTGCATTTAGTCTATTCCTATTTCTCTGTGCAAAAACAAATTCCTGAAAGGTAATGAAACTGCATGCAGTGACGTATTCCTTTTTCACAGATCCTACAACTGAGTAGATTCTGAGGTCATAGCAGGATTAAGAAGCCAGCTGAGATAAGGACCCTCCTGGTGCTGGCACATCACAAACTCTGAGGGTGCCGAGAGAAAACCATTAGTACCCCAGAACATGGCCCTCCTTGTGAGGAGCTAGGCTTACCCGTTCCAGAAACTGAATCACAGTTTCCTTGCTCTCCTCCACTGTGCTATCCAGATGTTCCAGCCACAGCTCCAGTTCCTTCCAGGTGTGCTCGAACACACCTGTGTCCCGCAGGATCTGTGAGCAAGTAGATGCCACAGTATGGGTCAGCACAGAATCCCCTTTCCGTGGGAGCCATGGTGGCTTTATGCCTCCCCAGCACTGACTGGAAACCAGGGAGCACAAAGGGAGCATGAACGTGTCATCTAAAGGTTTAGTCTAAAAGCTGTTTCTTCAACATAATATCTCCACCATGGAAGGAAACTGGGAAAGGGATCATTTTGTGCTCTACTCAAGATAATGCAATTCCCTTCTCACTGCTGCTTACTCCCTTTCCCCATTTCCTGGATTTATAATAAGGGGAAAGAGTTGGCTGCCACTCAGGAGCTGGCATTTCATCTGGATTTTCACAAAGGCCTAGGTAAACGTTGAGGACTTGAACCCTCTCAGCAACTCAATCCATGGCCTACAAGAAACCCCCAAGGCCAGACCCAGGCACACCACAACATCCAATGTGGCACCTCAAGACCCAGACCCGGGCAAGAAACACCACCACCAGAACAGAATCTGGCACCAGGCAGGATCTGAATCTGTGGGGCTGAATAAATGACATCCCTAATGGTCTGATGATAGAGACTCAAGGAGTTGACCACATGGCACACAGTCCTGTAACAGTGTGCACCCAAAACCCCCCAGTGTGTCAACTCCACCCATCTGTCACTAGTGATGATGAAATGTATCTGCCCTCAGGTTCACACCTGCATGACCTGAATGGAAAGTGCAACCTGGAGGCAAAGACTCAGCCACAGTCTTCAAGCAGCTCAGGTGAAATGGGAAAAGTAAATGAGATGATCAGCCCTTCAAATAAAGGTGAAAGGTCACATCTCTGTACCCTAAAAACAGTGGATGTGGTTTTTGTAGCACCCCCCCCCAAAATATTTATTGCAGAGCAGAAATGAGGCAATAGATTCCCTGCTGCTACAGCAAGACCTGGGGCAGTCAAGGAAAAATGAGAACCACATATGAAAAAGAAGTAAACAAAGCCCTCATTCTCTCCCACTGACTTTGATGACACCTGTGCTGAGGGTGACAGACAAGATCAAAAAGGTTGAAAGCCCCAGAGAAGGCAGAGTCTGGGGATGAGGGAACAGGCATTAACCACTAACTGGTTCCCCAAGAGAGCAGAATATGGCATTTACTGAGTCTACAATGTGCTAGGCTACTACTTTATTACATTTAATGTTCTCTGCTACCCTATGGTTCTATTATCTCCATTCACAATTCACAATGGGAAAACAGTTCAGAGAAGTTAACTAGTTTGTCCAAGCAACACAGGAAGATGTAGAACCAGGATTCAGATCTAGGAATCAAACTTCAAAGCCCATGTTTTATTGCCTGTCGCCATGCTGCTTCTCAGGAATGCAGCTAAGACACACTAAATTAAAACTACCCTAAAACCTCATATTTTAAAATTTACAACAGTTTCCATATATCCTGAATTCAACAACTGTTCACTAAGCACCTACCCCAAGAAAGACCTAGCAAATGCTTTCCAGAATTAAAAACTGGCAGCAGATACTCACCTTCATGATCAGAAGTTTGGTTGATGATTTGAGCTGTAAATGGCTACTGGTCACAAACATTTTCATCAATAAGTAAAACACTGATCGCTCTCCTCCAATAATTTCTGTATCTGGGCCTTCCTAGAGATTGAATAATATATTTGCAATATATGCAATTATATATACACACACACACATTAAATTTTAGTATATAATTATGTATCATAAAAAATAACAAGGGCCATCACTTGCTAAGCCAACAGGCAACTACATGTCCAGTACACTGCCAGGTCCTCCACCTCATCTCACTTTAACTAACACTCAGCAAGATTACTGTGATTCTACACATAAGGAACCTCAACTTGCTCAGAACCCCCAAACAGCACCCTCATAATAGCAAGTCAGAGAGTAAGCACAAGCAGCCCTCTCCATGTGCTAGCACAGTTCTAGGCTCTTAATGTACAGACTTAACCCCTTCTCCCACCCTGGAGGCGGTAGAATAGCTGCTACCCTATCTTACAGTCATGGGAACTAAGGTACCAGAAGGTAATTGGCTGTTCCCCGGGAAGCCAGGCCAGGGAGCCCTATAGGTGGTGGGTAGTGAGGAGGTAACCTGGGCTGCCTGACCCTAAGGCTGCACTGGTTGTACTTTATCAGATGCTGGTGCAAATATAATTGACTATTTATACACAATTTATCCTCCTAAAAGGCTCTTGGGCTTAGAATACATGCCTCAAAGAAGTGCATGGAGCTCCAAATCCCCAGCCCATACTCTGTTGAGTCTGCATAACTCACCATAGCCCTTGGCAAAGAGGATGATGCTAAACATCTAAAGTGCAGGGGTCTCAGCCTAGCAGACCGCACCAGCAGATGCATCTCACAAGCATAAGGTGGAGCACAGGATATAAACTAATGTTCTGCCATGGGAAGAGACCACTGGTCACCTTCCAAGTAAATCGTCAAGATCCACTAGCCTCGTTCAGCAGGAGTGGAAACCAGTCAATGACACTCCCACTTACTGCCCCTTAGGGGTAGGTGCACTGCCTCACAGCTCAGTGGGAAGGCTGACAGCAGGATTCTGGGCAGTGCACCCGGGCCCCTCCTGGACCCACCACTCATAGCTGGGGCCTTGAACTTGTTATCAGTGCCCTAGCACCTTGTGTCTAGGTGATGTGAACTGAGCAGCCCTGCAAAGCATTTGCATGCAGCCCAGCACATGGTAAACCCTCAGGAAGAGTGGGCTCCAACTCTGATGAAGGCACCCTTAGAAAGACAACTGCTGGGGGGCATACACACACCTCAGCAACACAGCATTCTTAGATCTTTCTGGAAATATCACTTGTATAAAGTCCAACATGCCTTTCCATGCTACCAGTTCATGCCAAAATTTAATGTAAGATCTAAGTCATTAAAAAAATGTGAGCTACTAAGAAGCATATTTAGACAATGCTTAGGCTGGCTGGTCAGTTCTCCCTCACTGCACAGGAGGAACAGAACAGAACACCAGGGTTTTTTGTTGGTGTTGTTGTTTTCTTCTTCAGTACTGGGAAATGAACCCCATGACACTCTACTACTAAGCTACATCCCCAGATCTTTTTACTTTTAAACTTTTGAGATAGGGTCTTGCTAAGTTGGCCAGGCTGGCCTTGAACTTGGATCCTCCTGCCTTTGCCTCCCAAATAGTATATCACTGCACTCAGCTGAATATCCTGGGCTTAAAGACACAGGAAAACACTTGCTGCGTCCTTAGCTTCCCTCCATGAGTCAACATCATGCTCTCTAAAAGTTCCTAGTTACTGAGATACAAAGTGCTATAAGCAGTGTTTGCTGACCTTCCCTTGGTCCTTTGCTTGACCTGGCTTGGTTGATGTCTATTCCCATCTCTGTCTTAATTTCTTCCAGTATAAGGACAAAGGAGAAGGAATGTATTTTATTTGCAAAATTGTTTTTTAAATGACAAGAAAAACATAAGCATTGAGATAAAAACTGACAAGCCCAGCAGGTTAGCTAATGCAGAGTACGAGATCTCCACTTCCCACCTGTGCCTTCAACCACAGAAACTTGTTGGCAGGCAGCTCCAGGGCCACCTTTAGCATGTGGTGCTGCAGGATGGGCGGCACCTCCTCTTGTAGGCCCTGCTCAGAGATGATTCCTGCAGATGGAAGTGAAGAACACAGACAAAAAGTCACCCAGAGGTTGATGCCTGGCAACCATTCCCCTAGCCAAAAGGACCAGATGAGGAACTCCATATCAAGAAAGAAAAAAGGATGTGGTCTGCCACATGTCCTGTGCTCCCTCACACAGCCTATGAAACACGTCTGCCTTTCTGCTGTGCCTCACTACCAGGTCCATCTAAATCCTTCAATAGAAAGCTCAGATTTCCCTTGCCCAAAACAGTCCTTCCCCACCACTCAGCCCACGCTGGCCACCACAGCACACAGCCTCCAAGTGTGGGCCCTCCCTGATGTTATTCCTTGCACATGGGCCTTACTGCCCATGGGGCAGGCATTCTGTGAACAGAGACTGTATTGTGGCCACTGAGCCTGAGACAGGACCCTTATCCTTCAGCCTGGTCTTTGGGTTTCTCTTGTGCTTGGGAAGGACACAGCTACTAGGCCCTACATGGCCACACTCTAGTAAATTACATATTCTCACGACAAAGAGAACCTTTCACCTTCAAATGATTTAAAAAGCTAATTAAAATTCTTAAAAAAGACTATTTCAATAGCTTATATAAATTCCAAGAATGGCATTTTTGCAAGTCTTCCTCTGTAGGCCCAACAGCAAAGTCAACTTTATTAGGCAGACCTGACTATTAGGGAGCCATGATCAGACAAGCATAATGTTACTTTTATGAGTTGTAGTTTGAGCCTGACTCACTGAGGTAACTACTTTTAAGTGCCTCTGCATGACTGGTGTAGGATGTCCCTTCCATGGAGCTCCCTTTTCTGCAGCATGCTCTGCTCCCTTGAAGGCAACTTTAGAGTAAATGTCACCTCCTGATATGGATGTGGACTCAGGCTGAATGGCTTCTCCCCTCTCCACTCTCACTGCCTAAGCTAAGTGTTCACTTAATATTTACTTAAGGAAGTCCAGCTATTTAAAATATATTGGTCCAAAAAACCTTAAATCAGGCCAGTGGATCGTGCATGACAATAAACTGCCCACCAACTTTCCTGATCCTCAGTCTGAGGCTCTGCTCAGGTTGATCAGTGCCTACTTCAGCCCCATGGTGGGAAAAGCAGCAGCTTTTCTGCAATGCCCGATACCCACCTTTCAGGAGCTTGCTGAAGTCAAAGTTATACTGCATGACCATGTGGGGGACCACCTTCTGGTAGAGGCATATGACCTGGAGCAGAATGGCTTTCAAAAGAATGGTTTCTGCATCGTCTGCATCAAAAGAAAACGGCCTAGATTAGGAAATGTCCTTGTCCTTTGATCTCAACTGGGAAGCAGTCAAGCCACCTGTGACATGGTATAGCGATCAACTGCATACTCAACACTGAGACTGCCGACCAGATGTAAGGAAGGCAGCAACATAAGGAAAAAGACTAAGACCGGTCAAAGGGCCTGGGTTTCAGAGCCGTGTGGCTGCTACAGCCTAGTGCAAATTAAGGCTGCGCTCTCTGTGTGCTTTTGCGTCCTCATCTGGGCACTGAGGACATACAGCAGGGCCCACCCTTACAGGGCTGCTGTAAGGATCCAATAGGATCCAAACAGGAGATACAAACTTCACTACCTGGCCAACAAGTCAAGCTAATATATTTTAATATGAGGGGGGCCACATAGCCCACCTCCATCTACAGAGCAAAAGAGCCCCTAATCCACACACTCACTCACTAAAAGGCCAGAGTACATGGCACACAGCATTCAAGTCTTCAGAGAGACACAGCACTTGCATAAAGCCAGGACACATTTCTAATGGATATCAAAATTCAACCTACAATTTCATTCTAATTCTTCCCCCTAAGCCAAAAAGGACAAGAGATTCATTCACCACCAGGGGGGCCCCTCTAGGTAGGAGCCACCCCAGGCTACTGTCAGCTCTGTCGTGGGCAAACAAGAGACCCCCCGTCCCCAAGATCCCTCACCACTCTGGTGAGTCGCATGGGCAGCTGGAGTCTTGTCACCTCTTTTCTTCCCTTTCACATCATCCTGTTTTGTCTCTTGCTTTTTAAGTGATTGCCAGACCCACACGATAGTGTTCAGGTCTGGCAAAATCTAAATGGGAAAAAGCAAACAAATCAGTAATACTAAACAATAAAGAGAAATAAATGAACTGAGCGTACTAACAGGAACCAAAACGGGGAAGGGGGGGGCACGCATGCAGGAGTGTGAATGTTAGTACATGAGCGTTAGTGTACAAGAAAAAGGTGAGAGGGTGGGTGAGAACAGGCCCGCATGCTTGCAAGCTCTGTTCTGTGGTATAATTTCTGGAATTATACATAGGCTTTGGTGAAAACAACAGAGCTGATATGAGAACAAGCCCCTGAAGACTCACTCAGCTGGCTAGACCGTGGGCCTGAAGAGATGGTTCCTGAGAACCAGCTCCAGGGCACCTGGCCCAGACAACCCGGTCACTCTCAGAGTGGCTGACTGGTTTGCAGGAGTCTGGCCTTCCTTATTAGCAGAATCAGCCATGGGTGGGGGCTTCCCCAGTCACCTAGCCCCTTCTCATGTGGGTCACAGTACAGTGAGCACATGTGTGCAGCAGTAGGCTGGTGGGCAAGGGAAGGGGCACAACAATGGCCCCTGATGAGATGCAAGGTCCCACCAAATCCAGAACCCCACTATCATTTCTGTGGGAGACCAAGTGCATCGTCTGAATTCTTACCTTGACCAAGCACTTGTGGGCTGTGCTAACTGTGACACACACGTGGCAGGTTTGCCAGCTACTCCTCAGTATCTGTGCCACATTCTGCCCAATGACTCAAGGACATGTCACTTGGCTCCCCACCCTCTGCACTTCCAGCACGGCCCCTTCTCCCTGCCCTGCCTACTGGCAAGAGCTGTAGAGAAAGGCCAAACCTGGGCCTGTCCTACCTTGCTCAGGGCTTCTCTGAAGAGCTGCACAAACTCTTCCATCATGGCGGCTGTGTACACGCCTGATTCTTGCCATAACTCTTTATTCAGGCAGTGGTCAATGGTTTTTAATGCTCTTTTCAAAATGACAGAAACAAGGGATAAAGCTGTGTATCTCACCGATGTGTTGTCCAACTGGGAAGAAAAAAGGGATTAAATCCACAAATGTCTCTAGGTAAACAGATTTCTAAGCCCTGGGTTGGTTGGCTTTTGTCCCTTCCTGGGTCACCACTAGGGAAAACCATTTAAGATATGAGCCCTGGAGACTTTGTGTCCCCAAAATATCCTCTGGGTCTTACCTTAGAGGTTGCCAGGAAAGTGGCTACTAATGGTTTCTGTGGTCTGTTTTCAATAAGCCTTCTCTGACAACCATGCAGATAACACGGATTATCTGCATTAAAAACGCAAGATTTCACCAGAACCCACCCACTGCTATTAAAAGCATTCCACATCAGGGAGAGATGGCAGGAAAAAACATCAGATTCTTCATGAAGAAAACTACCTCCAGGCTTAATCTAATACAGTCAGGCTCAGTGGGCAAATGCTGTGATTTAGAAGGTGGTTTGTCCCTCAGAGGTTTATGTGCTGGAAGCTTAGCTCCAGTGTGACAGCACTAAGAGGTGGGGCCTATGGAAGGTGCTCAAATCATGGGGAGCCATTCTCAGAAGGGATGCAGAGTCCCAGGCTCTGGCTCAGACCAATTCAAACAAACTATGCATCCTCACATGATCCCAGTGATGCCACATTTGTTGGTATGGCAGCCCTGGGTGGGACACTGGAGATCTGGAGTGAGGAAGAACAAATAACCTACTAACTAAATTTTAGTCTAATAACCACAACAGCGTGGTGTCCCAGCATTCCTAGTAGCTGTGGTTTTATTCCAAGTGGACACAAATCACTACACAGGCACACAGAATGTCTTAAGCCAGTAATAGCCACAACCCTGTAATTCCTTCAAAAGCAGACCCCAAGCAAGGGCTCCCACGACACCAGAGGACTAGGAACGAAGCCCAAGCCCCTTCTCACAAGCCCTTCTTGTTTCTCGTTTCTAAAATAAACTAACTCTTCTCTTTTGAATTCAAAATGTATACTGTCAGAAATTTTTGAGGCAAGGGATAAAAGAAAAACTGATAACTGAAGTCTCCAGATCCACTCATACCAATGGATCCCACTCATAAGAAGAAAGTGTCAGCTTCTGGGAAGGACACCTAGGGACATGGGCAAGGACAGGGCTCAACGACCCTGGGCCCAATGGGATGGCAGTATCAGGAGAGGCTGTGGCCTCCCTCACTCCCTGAATCACTTTACTGAGGGGATCTTGAGACAACACTGTAAGAGGAGGGGAGGCCAGTCTTTCATCTTTCAGAATGCTAGGAGTGAAACATGTCTGATCTATTCCTTTCAATTCAATTTTCCTGCAAGCCCCTTGGGAAATATTAATGTCCCACAAAGTAGATGAACAAGCTAAGTGGGTCCTCATTTTCTCATGAAAAAAGACAAAAGACCTTTCTGCCTAGTCCCACACAGGTTTCCTCTCCATTTCTGGTCCACAACCCACACTCAGCACAGACCCTGGGTAGGAACCCAAAGATTCCACTGCACTGTCACAGAGTCTACACTACTTTATGGTGACTGTGCCATCATCACTGGGCCAACTAAGGTCTGTGTGACAAGGCTGACCCTGTTCCTACTAATATCGCATACCCCAGCTTGCTTGAAAGGACAGAGTTGCCCCCTAGATACCTACTCTCCCCAGGTAGGACTTAGCCACTGGGGCTTAAGACAGACTGGGCAGGGCCCAGAACCTAGTTATGCCAACAACTCACAGCCATTTACCTAAACCCATGATGCTGTGATGAAACATATACAAGCCCTTTAGAATGTGGCTCCTGATAGGACTTGGAGACTTCTTTAATAAATAAAAATGTGAAATTCAAGTACTTATTTTTTCCATGAACGTGTTTTTCAAAAATGCCTGCAAACAAATGTTCCCATGAAATCTTAACACTAATCATCTGAACCAAAAAAGAATTTACTGGCAAATTTCAGCCCCATGCTGCCCCAAATTCAGAACTGATGGTATTTTAATAAAGGAGCTTCCCTTTCGGACTCTAACATTCTCTCACTCCAGACAGACTAGAGAGGCAAGGAGGTATCCAGAGGTCCCTGCCATGTGCTGGAGAAGGGGCAGATATGGAACCCCAGTCACACCTAGAACAAATGGGCTCTGCTCCAAGGTCCTTGCCTCAGGTGAGTGGATCTGTCACTCATGGGCCATTTCAAACTAAAGTCTCATCCTAGGAGCCTCAGAGGCACTCTGATGAAATACAATCTAATAGAGTCAGGCTAGTATTCTCAGAACACTCAAGTAGCACAGCCACAGAGTTTAGCAGGAAAAAGTTTCAGAAGTGGGACAACCCATGACCTTACATTCAATGCTTGAGTGAACATGATCTTATTGCACACCAGGGGCACTGTGGTCACCATCACCATCGCCAGGAGCCGTGGCAAGGGGATAAACTCCCTGGTCCAAAATGCTCGGGAAACCTCTGGCTGGGCCTCATAGATCTAGAGAAAATGAAGAGATTTGGTTGGTGCCAGAAATAAGTTCTAAACCTGAAGCTAATTTAAAACCCAACACTGAAGCCATTCCAATCAAATGGTTAGTGATAAAGGTCAGACTGGCCACAGGAAGCAAGGCTGGGATTAACCCCAAGTTCACTTGTTAAAGACAAGTCAGATCACCATTCTGGCATCATCAGAGCAGTGACTTCCAAAGTAGAGCCTGGCCTGTGGTCTCGGGAGCCTTTTAACTCTGATGGCAAATCCATCACTGCTAGAACTAACAGTGGTATCACTCACTAGCAACCACTGTACTTGACAGGCACCTGACAAATCATGCCATCTTTTTAAAGCTTCATGACCTCTTTGGGGTAGGGACAACTGACATTAAAATAAAATGTGTTTATGGATGGTAAAACTGGACCTCAATGAAGTTAAGTGACTTCCCTTGGACCATATGGCTAAAAAGCAGTCAAATTAAGGACTCAACTCAGGCTGCAGAGACCATGCACTAGGCCCTCAGCAAGGCTGGGAGGACAGGACCAGAAGCAGCTGTCAGGAGAAGTGCTGACTACAGTGCCATCTTCCCCCACAAGGGGCAAGGCACATCCTTCTCACCTGGAGGTATACATGGGGACTGTATACATAGGCGCTCAGCAGAATTGAATAAATGAAGAAATGAAAGCTAGTTTTACAGATATTTCTGGGTCCAGATGAGGCACAAGAAAATAATCCCAGGTACTTCATCATTAGGCAGGCCATAAACCAGAGCAAAAAAGCTTAACTGAGCCAGGCAATACTGCCAAAAAATGTCTAGTAAATTCAAGTTGAGCATCCCTAATCTGAAAATCCAAAATCCAAAGCTTTTTGAATGCCAACATGATTCAACAAAATCCAAAAGCCTCCAATATCTGAAACACTTCCAACCTGAAGCATTTTGAGTAGGTACATTTCAACCTGTACCTCTACTGGTTGGTGAGGGGGATACAGACCAACATCCGACAGCTCATTTCAAGTTATTCTAAGGACTTGAAAGCAATCTTTAAAAACTGTCCTGCAATTCAGATACTATACTAATTCTGGCCTAATTGTGCTCAGACTCAACAAGATTTCACCTAAAGCAAAATCGTAATGAGGAAGATACACTGGATTGATAGATTCAAAAGAAATAAAGCTCAAAATTCAGCTCAGTGAAAATCAACATGCTATATACTCAGAGGACAAGGTCACCCAAGTTACTTCATCTAAAATAGCCCTTTAACCCTGGAGGGAGGTCTCCCCTTGCACACCTGGCTAGACCAGAATGCCCGGCACTCCCCCAACTCCTCCAGCTCTGCCCTGCCCCAGCGAATAGGAACTTTTTACCTTGTTTAGTAGTTTGATATTATTTAGCCAAGTGGACTTCACTCTTGGGAGAAAGGAAAATGTGACCTCCTTGAAGTATTTGTTCAGCAAGTCCGGGCACACCTTAAGGATGTTCACCACAAGCTCAGCCACCAGCTGGTCCTCGGCTGCTGTTTTCAAACCCAACAAGAAGTGCAAGAGTGTCAGGTTGCCTCCTCTGTTGGGGACAGAGACAAGAGGCAAGGGTCAACAAGGGAAATTCAAAATGTACTGAGAGCTGGAGCTGCTCTCAAAGACTGAGGAGTAACAGGGCAGGGCAAATGTCCCTCAGGGCACAAAGTGGGGGTGTTTCCATAGCTGTGGGGTTTCAGCGCCACAGCAGAGGGCTTCAATTTCCACCCCCTACTCCTGAGTGGCTGCAAAGGTCTCTACTTTGTCCTGCTCTCACCTCTGCTTTCCTCCCTCTCTCCCTCAAATTCAATTTGACTTCTAAAGAAGAGGAAGACAGTGACCTCTTCATGCTGCCGGACAGTTACTGTCTGCCTAGAAGGCAAGGCTACTGTAAAAAACAAGCAAGCACGGCTCCCTCCCCCAATTTCTTTATTCCTTTCTTTTGGTATTCAATTCAATGGGCATTTGTTGAATAATAATTATGTTCTTGTGATAACAACATCCCATGCCCCTTAATTTCTTAAGATTTACTTTTTAGCCAACACATAAAAGCTTCAAAACTGTATCTTCTAATGGAATACCATGGAACATTCCAATACATGTATGCACTGCATAATGTTTACATCAGGTTAACTATGTTTATCTCTTCAAACATTCATGATCTCTTTATGGTGGAAACTTCTAAAATCTTTTCTTCTGTCCTCCCTAAATTTCACTTTAAGATTTTACTGACTTCCTTCCCCCAACCAAAAAAACACAATATAAATATGTATATATTGTGTATGTGTGTGAGTATAAAAAATACTGACAGGCAAGGCATTTTTCTTCTGAAAGGATAGTTTTTTTCATATGAAGTCAGTGCTCATGCATTGCCACAAGGTCCATAATGACATCAATTAGTTCTAAAATGCAACAAGATAGCACAAGGTCTTTGTGCACATCTTCTGCCTTCTGTTTCCAGTTTATTTCAAATTTCCACATCTTCACTTTGCAGGTAAGTGAAGATCTAGTACAGGGAAAAATCCACTGTTGGAAAGTATTCAAAAATTTTCCCAAAGCATGCAAATCTTCTTTGAGAGCATGAAAAGATGACAGAAGTAAGGGTAAGGAAAACCTGTGGACCCTGTATCACATAAAGGGGGCAAAATAACCCCAGGATCTACACAGCCAAAGCACAGACTCTAGGTTTTATCTACCCTGAAATCTTTTAAGAAAAGATGCCTTTGGTATCTGATTGACTCTGGGAAACTGCAACATCCAGAAGAACCTTAGAATCCGCCACTTCTGCATGCCAGGTGAATGACTTCTCAGGTGCTTCGTGTCTTGAATCCCTTCATAAACTGAATGAAACTATAATGCTAAATGATAGCTGTATATATAAAAGTTTCCTTAAAACCGAATTAGCATATATTTTCAAAAAGGTATCCTTTTAAAAGGTGTAAAAAAATTTTAAAAAATGCAAAATTCTTAATATAAAAATTTCATGAACAAAAGAAATATAGTTACTACTACCAAATGAACAAACATTAAGTCTACCGATAGTGCCCAAAATACCATACATACTTATTATTTTAATCAACATTGTAATAAAATGAACAGCATTAATACTGATATGCTACGCAATGCACCCCAGATGCTGCTCCTGGCAGTTGCTGTGCTCCACCCCTCTGAGGCAGGCACTACCTTTACTTCCATTTGATCAATGAGTTGAATGAGGCGGAGAGAATACATAACCGCTAAGGTCTCAGGGCTATTAGGATTAGAGCAGGTCTGCAGAGCTAAGTTACCTAGGTTAGCTGTCTAATCTGACCCACACACCAAGGGAAGCCACACCGCAGTCACCGACTAGCTTTATACATACAAAGAGTTTTGGGGGAACTCAGTTACACCCGTTTGTCTATGTCTATGGCCATGTCAGTGCTGCAATGGCACTGCTGAGCAATCACAAACTGTATGGCCTGCCAAGCCTACAATACTACCCAGTTCTTTATAGAATAAGCTTGCCAAGCCTTGCTCCATTCCCTAACACCCACTATGTGCCTAAGCACTAGGAGCCCAAGCAGATCAGCCTCTTCTCTCACTTCACACAATCAGATAATAAAGAGACAAGAAGTCTCTGTGCAAGGTGGTGAGAAGTCAGTGAGAAGCCTGAGCCAGGCAAAAGGACGCTGACAGAGAAGGGGGTACTTCAGAGAGTGTGGCAAGGGCAGACCTCCCTGAAGAGGTGACATTTCTGCAGGAATCTGAATGAAAAGAGGGACGAGCCACACAACTATCAGGGAAGTATGTATTTCAATCTCCTCAAGGCCTCCCATCACTATCCACAAACACAGCTCCCCTCCTCTCTCCTAAGCACAGCATCTGTTTTGTGCTAGTGGCTTCAAAAATTCACAAAAACCACAGCTTAACAGACCCACACCCTCATTTTGACTCAACATGTTCATTAAGTAATCATCTATCCCACAGGTCTAGTTATGGAGGTAAAAATGCTTTAAAAGGTGCTGGGCGGGGGGGCATATGTGTTTTAGCATGGTTGTTAGATTTTTATTACATTATAAAAATGCAGTTACAATTGAGCAGAGATATGAACTCATTCACACTCATGAGATAAAAACACTTTCACTAAGAGAAAACTTAGAGGGAAAAAAATGATGTGACAAGCTGAAATCAGAATAATCTCAGAACTGAAATGAGTGCAAAGTCACAAGCAGGCAGAATAATTCCCACCATGTTATCCCATTCTGAAAGAATCAGGCATTTTCTGACTGCCTGAAACTGCAGGTAAACCACACTATCTAAATCCTTAAAATAAAATGCTATGCAGTCATGGGGGATGGAGGATAAGTCATTCATAATAACCGAAAAATATGTCCAATATTTTTATTGTCAAATGAGAAAACAGCAAGTTTATTATTGTAGTGATTAAAAATAAAACCACATATGTATTATACTTATATGACTTAACCACTACTGAGTTATTAAGACAGCTGTGAAACCAGATTTCCTGAGTTCAAATGCAAACTTAAGTATCTTGACCTCTGTGTGACCACCTTCTTCCTCTAGAAAATTAGGATAAAATGGTACCCATGTTGGCACCATATGAGGTCCATGTCAGCATTCCCCTCCTGGGAAAGCTGACTTAACAGACTCATTCTCAGATCCAGCTGACCACCGCCACCATCTATAAGTAAACAACTGAACACTTCCCTTGGTGAAACATCTCATTACCCATGTGTCTAAAAGAATCGCTACACTGAGGCCTCTGCCCCTGAGGACACACAATCAATAGAAGCTCTCTGGGCCCCTGATTGCTCAGCCCTAAAATGAGTTAGATAATGTCCACAATTTCAGTCTTAACCTACTATAGATGCAATGACTTGAGGAACACACACAGTGGGGTTCATAAGAGTGCTGTGCCTCACCTGCCAAAGGTACCCAAAGACGCATCATAAAAGTTAATGCCATGCTTGAGCGAACAGCAAAGATCCATCAGGAAGTTATGCACGAGCTCCCTCACCATGGCTTTCCCTGCTTCTTCAGCAGACACCTAAGAGGATTTAAAAAGATTCAGTGATTCCCAAGCTCATAAACCTAGGTAATAGCTACAGAATAAAAAACAGAACAGTATCACCTGCCTGATTTTAACAACTCAGAAAACATTTAAAATCAAACACTTGGTATTATTCCAAAAAAAAAAAAAAAAAAAAAAAAGAAAAGAAAACAAAAAAACCAATCCAAATATATCGATCAAGATAAAAGAATACTCTAAGGAGGGCAAGTTTAAACCTGTTTTAATAAAAGCTTAAAAATAATTTAATTTCTCTTATACTTCTGAATAAAATTCCACATTTGGGAGTGTTTTTTATTAAGCCTGTGGGGCTTCCTGCTAAGGGAACATACAAAAACATGTTCAAATCAAGAGGATCCAGCAAGTCACCAAGTTAAAAGAAAGCACAGCAGAACCTGGAGAGGCAAATGATCATGCAGTTAATAGGAAGTCTGCACCTTCAACTCTGCTGGCCAAGTCCATTTTCAGAAACGCCTCAAGGACAATGAAAACAAGGAAACTCAACATGCCTGGGGGCCAATGTTGAGAGCAACTGCTTTAACATGCAGCTAACTATCACAAAATAACTCACTCACATCAATAGGTGAGGAACTGTGCAGTCTCCTAGACAGCATTCTCAAGTAAAAGAAAGAAACTCGGAAACTCCAAACACTAGATATGAACAAAGAGAAGGAAAAAAAGAAGGGGCCAACTGAGAGGAGGGAGAGTGAGCCTGAGGAACCCCACAAATCTACCGCGTGGGCACTGCATGCAGAGTTTAAGATGTCAGTCGCTATAGGGAGTCATAGTTTTCTTATTAATAAAATAAATATAGTATACTATCACAATGACCTCAAGATTAGGGAAAAAACTCTTATTGTAAAAAAATAAAATTTTTAAAAATCATACTGTGTTTAACAAAGAAATAATATAACCATATAGCCATAAGCCAAAAGAAAGAGAACAAATGAGAGGATTGTTTTTTGAGTATGAAGTAGTGTACAGATGTTTAGGTCTCCTGAGTATCACACTTCAGCACTGAGATCAACTGAGATTCCACAGTGACTACACCTTGTCCGTCTCAGGGTTTTCCAGCGCCACGTCGACAATGCCATTCCAGTTGTAGAGAGATGCTATGTGGTTCAGCAACTGCCCAGTAAAGAAACGAACCTTCTGTGTTTTTGTGATACTTCTACTGTGAACCACCTGAAAATAATAAAAAAACAAATGAAGCTTAAAGAATTCCTTATCTTTTTCTTAACTAAGATTACATTTACATATGGTTTTGTGCCTCCTTTACTTAAGCAGTGTAAAATTTTCCACATCATTAGAAATTCCTTTAGAGAGCTGGGGGTGTAGCTTAGTAGTAGAGCACTTGCCTAGCACATGTGAGGCACTAGGTTTGATCCTCAGCACCACATAAAAATAAATAAATAAAAGTATTGTGTCCATCTACAACTAAACAAGAAATTAAAAGAAAAATTCCTTTAGAGCATCATTTGAGAGCTGAATACCATTCTATGTCACAAGCAGACCATAACTTACTTCACCAATCCCCTGTGGTGACAAAATAGGTTTGCTTCCACATTCTACCTATTCCCCATAAAACCATGACCAGTATCCTTGCAGTCTTCACTATATCTCTGACTAGGAACATGGCATGGTTCTTACAAATGGAACTGTGACACAAGTCCTCAAACCTACCCCAGAATGTCAGGGTGACCCAGGTACACGTATTTAAACACATCCCTGTGTGGTTTTGGTGGATACTCCAGTTCAAAGTGACCTTAACACAGGGTCCACAGACACAAAACCTTTAACATGGTGCCAGAACTGCCTTCCACAGGGCTACAACACCTTCTCCAGTAAAGTACCCCATCCAAAGCATCTTTGCTAGCACTATCTTTTTTTTTTAAATTGATGCTATTCTGGTAGGTGAAAAAAACCTCTATGTCAATATTCGTATTACCTTAGGTAAGCTGACAGGGTGGGGGAACTGTCTTGTGCACTGTAAGATGTTCAGCACCATCCCTGATCTCTGCCCTCTAAGGGGCAGCTACACCTTCCCAGTCCTAACAACCAGAGGGATCTCAAGACAGCACCAAATGTTCCAGGGAGGAAAAAATTACCCCCTGTTGAGAATCACTCTTTTAGATACTACGAGAGGAAAACATTTTCATGCTGATTAGCCATTTTTTGTTTTTGTTTTTTCTTTTTGGTACTGGGGATTGAACTCAGGGGCACTCGAACACTGAGCCACATCCCCAGCCCAATTTCATGTTTTATGTAGAGACAGGGTCTCACTGAGTTGCTTAGTGCCTCGCCGTTGCTGAGGCTGGCTTTGAACTCGCGATTCTCCTGTCTCAGCCTCCCTAAGTGCTGGGATTACAAGCATGAGCCACCGCGCCCGGCTTGATTAGCCATTTTTATGTGGGCTTTTGACCACTTTGCACATTGGAAGAGTCAGTTTTTCTAATTGATCACTTAAGATGTTTCTGGATTAAAGACAGTGACCTTTTTAGCATATTTTTAAAATTTCTGTAAGATGCCTGTGAAAGGCAGAATATGTGACCTGACACAAATGAACACTAGGCAAGGTGTGTGAACAAAGAACTATATGTAATACTTCTCCCCATCCTAACAGAAGGGCAGCCTCACCTGAACAGCAGCAATTGCTTCAGCTGATCTTAACCTTGCAGCCTAAAGGTGGCTTGCCACTGTGACCCTGCTCTGCTTAAAGAAGCTGCTTTCCCTTAACCTACTTAACTGTAACCTCCAGAGCCCTGAACATGCCAGGAACCATTTCTTTAATCACAAGGAGAAAACAAACAACACACACACCCATCACCAAACACATACCTTTGTTTTCAGGGTAGATAACAAAATGTTGATGGTAGAAATCCTATCTTCCTTTATGCCTGAGCTAAAAATGCAAGGAATAAATTCTGAAAGTAAAGATTTCAAAACATTAATCTCAGAAAATGAGAACAGATGAGAGAATATTACTGTTTAAATGGTACAAAAAAACCATGCCATGTGCCTTTTTAAAAAAGTATATCTTGATTATACAAATTCACTGCAGGAAAACCCAATTATGTGACACAGGAAATTAAGAGTACCTAAAATATTAAATAACTTTTAAAAAGTTCAGTCATTTTTTAGTCTCATTTTACTTTCATTTTCTTACATTAAGTAAAATGAACTCAATACTGATTATTTGAAAGGGACTGTATAGTATGATAAATCTAAAATTACTTTCATTTTTTTACATTAAGTAAAATGAACTCAATACTGATTATTTAAAAGGGAGTGTATAGTATGATAAATCTAAACTTTATTTCTTGCTTAGACTTGCTCAGAAATATATTTAAAATGATGGCCATCAACTTATTGGCTGGTGTTGGATAGCTTGAGGGGAATTTTATTTGCTTTTTGCTTTCTTTACATACTTCTCCATCACCAGGGAGACAGGGGCACTGTCGTTACTAATGCACTGGTTACACTGGACAGAAGCATTGATGCAATTACCATTTTACCCACTTCATGCATACTTAATGGGCACACATAACTTCTATGAAGTCATTATTCTTTAAAAAAAATGAGAAATTCCAAGAAAACCAAAAGTACAAGATTTAAAATCAACCAAAACCCTGATACCCAAAGGCGACACCACTGACGTCTGAGTTTTGCTAAACTTCTGACTGCTTCATTTAACTGTTCGTAAAATGGGATCCTATTTTACAACTTTATGACTGAGTTTACGCCCAATTATAAATCACTGAAAAACTCTGATGTCAGTAAGCATATTTCTATAGCATTTTTATTAGCTTATGACTAAAACTCCCTTTGTTCAACCAGTTCCTTCCTGGTGGATAGTCAGCAAGAGTCCAATTTCCAGTTAATATGATAAAAATGTTCCTTAACCAAACCTCTACTCATATCCTTAACTTAGGACAAATAACTACACATGAAATTGCTGAATCAAGCATCTTAAATGCTTTGATACCTAAGGCCAACTGTCCTGCAGAAACCCACCCCTTTGTCTCACTGTTCTTCAGCTAAAGGCCAATTGGCTGAGAGGACCCAGGGGGGATAATAAAGACATGCTCCAGTCCCACAGCAACAGGACATCCTGAACCTAATTCCTGGCAAAAGGCAGGGAAAAAATTGTCTGCAGCATCATGCAAAGAGTGCACTTCCTCGTCCATGATGTTCTAACATGGCAGTGATGGAACCCTACACGACCAAGCTGATAACATACAGGCTGACCTCTGCCCCACCCCCATTCTGGAGGGAGCTCCAGTCTCCCACCCTGGGATAGGCAGAAGGGCTCCCTCAGGAGACACCCGATCACACTCAGCTACAGCACTCTGGTCATCCACCAAGGATGACTCTCAGAGCTCTGCCCATGGACATGGGACATGGTTCTGAGAACTTACTGAGCGATACCCAAGTGCTGAACTATGCTGTCATTTACTATCACACCAAATCTCTTGTTAAAACACAGTGGTCCTAATAAACTATGCTAAGACTTGTTCTACAGAGACAGCCACCAGGTGATCAGGCAGAAACTCTCTGGAGCTCTGTTACTAATATTAAGGTAACTTGTGGCAAAATCACTAAGTTTTTATTTTATTGCAGTTCTGGGGATCAAAACCAGGGCCTTGCACATGCTAAACAAACACTCTACCACTAGGTTACACCCCTGTACTATAAACTTTATTTTTTAAAATGGAATTACTAAGAAAAGCCAGGTAGCTAGGACTAGGAATCTGTCTATGTTCTGGAGCCAAAAGTCATAAAGCCTCCTTGTTTGCCTCTCTGGATCTGCACTGATCCTTTGTTAGGGCACCACTCAGCATTCCAGATGGCCTAATAGGAATGCCTCAGTCATGCTGATCAGCCATCAAGATGGCATTGCCCATAGACTTGGCCCCATACATGTCCTTCATGCCAGTGTTCCTGGCAACTACAAAGGCTGCAGACTTCTTCTGGAAGGCATGGTTTGTGGCAAGTTTTTCAGAACCACAAGTAGGCTTTCCCAAGGGACAAAGGGAACACCTACCTTTCAGCTCCAGCACTTGCCCTATAGTACTGTCATCACCAGCAATTAAAAAAGAGAGGGCAAACTGGATGTAGGCCAGCCGGACGTCAGGCACTCCCTGGAGGACAAAAGAGACCCACATGTCACACGCATCTCTCACACAGAGCCACAGGAGGAGGAATGCAGCTGGCAAGCACACATCTGCCAGCTCAGCACACCAGCCTCCCAGACTTGTCCCAGTTATCAAGGGATGGACGTCCAAGGCCAATTCTCACTCTTTATGGAAAACACAGGGTTTGTCTGTGCTTTCTCCCTCTCTTTAGTCTTCTCTACTTTCCCTTCTCAAGTCCTGTTCTCAAAAAATAAAAAAAGGCTGGGTAAAACGTTGTATCCCCTTGCCTGACTTAACATGCACATTTAAACCTTTCATTCATGGGACACTCTAGTGTAGGGCAAAAGACGCCCTGCTGAGAGCCATGTCTTCTCGTTTGCCAATAAAAATAACCCACCCATGTTTCTGAAAATCTAGAGATAATGGGAAGACTGGTGCTGTTTTTAATGAGAAACCAAGGTGATGTCTGGTCTTTATTAGATATTATAAATAAGGTATGAACTCAACACAAATCAAAGCACAGATGCTTCATGTTACAAACCCTGCATGAGCTTCCCAAGATCATAGCCCTCTCTGTCCCTCAGGTCTCAGCCACCACCTTGGGCAGCAGAGTCCAAAGGCCATGACTGGCAGCCAGCATTTCTAGGGAAGTCAGTAGGACCAGCTAAGCAGTTTCCCCTCCCAGTGTCATTAACACAAAGCCATATCTCATCATCCCTGTTCTACATTCAAGTAGGCCAGGACACATGGCCATGAACGTTTCTTGTTAGAACTGACAAGTGTGCTTACACCAGAAATTTTTCCCCTCATCCGTTACTCCAAAGTGCCTTAATTCAATAACAAGAAATAAGTTAATATTACAGAGAATTATGAATGCCTGGGAAGGTTAAAAAGTCCTCTTTGCCTTCCAAATAGTTCTGTCCCACCTAGTGGCAACAGAAGTGGTAGCAGCTAGAGTAAGGATGGTGATGACGCCAGTCACTCTGTCAGATACTGCACTTTTATTATCTCGATCATTTCTCATAACAAGCTAAAAGGGAAATGTTTAACATCTTCATTTTACAGAAGAGGAAACTGAGGCTTTAAAAATTCTCTGAAGGTCAGATAACTGCTAAGCAAGTACCAGAACTGGGATAATAAGATAACTGAACAGACACACTGTGTTATGTTTGATGTAAAGAAATCCTTCCTTCTTAGGGTTCCCATGCATATGTATTTCACTTTTGCTCAGAGTACATACTTCATATCATTTCAGTTTCTATGCAAGTATGTAATCAATTCCTTCTTACTTTGTTGAGTGTATGCTTCTGCTGGAGAAAAGAAAGGACATCAATCCCTATTCTCCAACACCTGGACCAAGGCCTTGAACATTAGTTTTATTTATTGAATCTCCATCCATGCACATGGCATTTCAACGAGACCTTATTACACCAATGCTGATTCATTCCAAAAAACTTCAAATGATCCTTTCTGTTCTGGGGACCTGTCTATGTCTTTACCTCATGGAGTCCAGGTACAATGATAACCAGGGCTGCAAATGAGCTCTATTTCCTAAGGGCGTCAGCCACGCTCCTGTGCCTTCACTCACCAACCCAATGTCCAAAACCCCAACAGTGTTCAAGATGCCTTCATGTCAGGCTGAAAGGATGCAAAGACAACTAAGTAACAATATTGGGAGGCAGGACCTTGGAATGCTGGTCCCAGTTTCAGCCATTCTAGATCTATAACAGCAGAGTTGTACTATATCTTCCCATGAGTCCCTATAGCAATGAATTTCTAAAAGAAAAGGAATTTATTTTTTACCTAGGGCTCCCATCTTATGTATTCCAAATAACTTGAAATCTTAGAGGCCAACACTGTGGAGGAACTAGATAGATGAAAATGCCCAAGACACAGCACCTGCCCACTCCAGGCTGGCTGCCACCACACACCTATACAGCCACCTGGGCCTCTGTCCGCATCCCCAGCACTCCTTCAAAGGCATTTCCCTCCCGCTGAAAGAGGGCCATGTACCTACTCCTCATTCCTACCCTGTGACCTCCCAGGGCTGGTATCCCAGGAAGAAAATGTCCTGGACTCTTCAGGGTTTGTTCTGCAAAACACTGTCTAAAATAGACCAAAATATATTTGGCAAAACTGATCTCTGGCACAAGATTTTAACAATGCTTTTCTTGGCTGGAAGAATATACCCATGATCCTTCTTCTGGAGACTTTAATAATTCCCTCCCAAATGTTCAAATACACTCATTAAAAAATAGAAATCGCTACCAGCATCTTTAACAACTAAATGGTACTGAAAAAAAAAAAAAGGGCAGAGGAAATGCAGATTCAAAAGATATTCAAAAGGACTTGAAGAACACATCAACCAAATACAACATGTGAACCTTGTTTGGATCTCAATTTGAACCACAAAGTATAAAAAAATTTTTGAGATGGTCAAGAAAATCCCAAGATCAAACTGGCTTTTAGATGATAGTGAGAAATAATTAATGATAATAGGTGCAATAATGTACTGTGGTTTTGTTTTTTAAAAGGTCTTTTTCTGTTAGAGTACATGCTGAAATATTCATGATGAACTATGATCCTGTCAGGATCTGCTATAATAGGCAAACTGAAAAGCTGGAGGAGCAACAAGTGGTACGAGGTGGATGATACCGGCTGAAACTGGAACACAAGGGCTCCTTGCTCCTGTAATATCCCTGAGATTTCCTATATTGAGAACAAAAATTCAATGTCTAGACACCATTTCCTACAACTTTCAAAATATTTAAGATACCTGATACAGAAGGTTATACAAAAGAGTAAAAACACTTTCAGCTTGACGTGAACCCCCATCTTAGAGATCCTGGAGAGGTAAATGACCTGCCCTGAGACCAATACGAAACAGCTGGTGCACCCATGGCTTGGACAGGGAAGCCTTTGCTGGTTTTCCCACATCGTCTGGTCTTGGTGGGTGGCCTGGGTACTTAATTCTTTTTTACTCAGATGGTTGGGATGGCTAAGGTCGGGAGAGACAGGAAAAAGGGAGGGTACCCGATGGATAATTACCATCAGGCTTCCTGCCAGCCAAGACCAAAGAACTGTGATATTTGCCCTGGTGTGCAAATAGCACACACATTCTCTTTATGAGAAATGCATTTAAATGTCAGGAGCCATTACTCACCGAATGGAATTTGTCAACATGTTAATAAAGTATAGTATCCAAGAGACACTAAGATCTGAACGTTTTTCCCCCCGCAGAGAATACCTTATTCATAATTTCAGTAAAATCCTCAACACCAAGCCAATCCTAGAGAGCCATAAAAGTACTTGAGATTATTATTAACCCTCCAGCCTATTTCCTAGCAATGCAAACTTTTTTTTTTGTACCAGGGATTGAACCCAGGGGTACTCAACCACTAAGCCACATAGCCAGCCCTTTTTATATTTTATTTTGAGACAAGGGTCTCGCTAAGATGCTTAGGGCCTTGTTCAGTTACTGAGGTGGCTTTGAACTCATGGTCCTCCTGTCTCATCTTCCCAAGCCGCTGTGATTACAGGTGTGTGCCATAGTGCACAGCTAGAATTCCCAGGAAAACTGAAAGAACAAGCTCATGTGGTTACAGAGTAATGTCCTAATGTGGTTCTCCCTCCACCTAAACAGGCAGGGGTTGATACTTGTCTGCCTGCTCAGGAAGTGGAGAAAAGTCCAGCAGGGCTATACCAGCAAGATAGCCCACAGGGTAAATGGAAAGAGGCACTGCCACAACTGTAGGTGGCACACGCACTGGGATCACAGAAATCCCAATGTGCTTTCTCCCCAAGAGCCTGTCCAAACCCAAGTGACACTTCTAGAGCTATCAGGGAACTCCTAAAGACCAAGCATTCACATCCCATTCTTTCAGGCACGTGTATCCCCTACCATGGCAAGATCAAAACTGGGAGGCACACGTTGCTTACTAAAGGGCCATAAGAGCCCCTCTTTGAGGATGGCACTGGCACAGAGTTCCAAGGGTAGTCTCCCAAGTGGACAGAACGAGAACAGGAGACTGGGGCATTCAGAAACCTCACAGCCTCAAGGGACTGCAAGGTTACCTCATTCACTCGCAAGAGAAGACACTGAGAGCTAAGTCATCCTCACAGGCCAGAGGCAATGTACCACTAAGCCAACTTCTCCCTTCCTGCGGCCCTGAAAGCTTCCTGAGACGTCCCAGTTGTCCAGGCTCTGCTAAACAGCTGGCTCCATCACCAGCCAGGGTGAGGCCTGCCCCCCTCACAGACAGAGGCTGATTTTTGCCCAAGGACAGGCTTCTCTACATGCTTTGGGATCAAGACAAGAGAAGGAAAAATAAACTACCATAGCTCTCCAAAGAGAAGGAAGACTCACAGGGGAACATACCTTTGAATCCTTCTTGGTCACGAGGGTGTACAAGGTCTTTTTATTCAAATCAAAATGGCTACAGACGTCCCTGGCAGCTTCAGGCCCCTGGCTCACCATGGCAGTCATCAGGTTCAGACAGGCTCGAGCCATCCTGCACAGGGACAGAGAGCCAAGCATGTTAGGACACAGAAGCACAAGACCACCTCCTGAGGAAGCCAAGCACACAACTGGCTGTGTGATTTGCTACCCCAAAATCAGAAAAAAGGAAGATATGCTCTTTTCTTTTTTCAAGTCTAACAAAAACTCCAAAAGTTAAAAAACTGAGAATGAGGAAGATAACGAAACAAAGATGAAAATTTATTTCTCAAGTAAACTAGGTGTCCAAGTGGTGTCCAAGGTACCACATCCCAGTCCACACAGGACCTCTCTCCAAAAGTGAGCTCCTGGCTGCTTTTCTGCTCAGTTACCCAAAACTGGTGGCTCACTGAATGCCCACTTCGTGTGAGGCACTGTTCTTGGAGGAGGAAAAGGAGCAACATTTTATAAGATAGGCAAGGCCCTGCCCACATGCACCTTGCATTCTGGTGGAGGAAGGCAGTCAACCGATAGATGTGGAATACTGTCAACCGTACAGGTATCTGTCATTATGCAGAAAAACTAGAGCAGGCTGAAGGAGCAGGACAGTGGACATGCACTGGATATAGGATGGTCAACAAAGGCCCCACGGAGGTGACACTTCCACAAAGTGCTGAAGGCAGAGATAGCCCAAGAGTTAGTGAAGAAGGAACAGACTATGTAAGGCATGCTGGGCTGTTCCTGGGGCAGCAAGGAAGGCAGGGGGACTGGAGGGGAAGGGGTATCATCACAGCAGTTCAGAAACAGCTCAGATCTCCTTAATGAGGGAAGGTAAAAGTCAAAGGCACTCACTGAGAGCTGGACACAGACCAAATCCAAAGGTTAGTCCTTTGCCACACAGATGAAGGCAATTTACCTGTAACCTGAGGCATACAAGGACTCACAGATGAGCTTCATATGGTTGTTCATTAGCTTTTTCACAATGTTGGTGCCCACAATGTGAAAATGTGAAAGATCACTTGCTGTCCGCAATAATATGGCCTCAAAAACCTGAAATATTAACAGCGTCTGCAAAGAAGAAATTGTGACACTTATGAATCATCTCATCTCTTTTCTTATTACACATACATGCTCCTCTTGTCTTAGCTGGAATTACTTGCAGGTTTAAAACCTTCAATGTGCAGGATCAGGCCTCCTTAGATCCTAAGCCAAAGATGGCAAAGGCAGCGACTCAGGAGGCTCCCCTGTGAGAACCCAGGTTCTGGACTTGAAATACAGAGTGTCTTGCTTTAATTACAAGAAACGAAACAAAAAGAGAAAACTCTAATAATGACTGGGCCTCAATGCTTTGGGGAAATTCTGTTCTATGTCTTTACAACAATAATCTTGAAACTTCAACAAGTTCATAAATATCTCAAATTTTCAACCTCTTTAGAACCAAAAGATAACACTAATTTCACGTATTCTGAGACACAGTGTTTAGCTGGTGCACTTATGTTAAAATAAGTCAGGTACATTCTGAATAAGGGTCTGTGATCCTACATCTGACAGTATTTACCAAATATTAATAAAAAGTTAGTGATTTCCGCTAAAATGCTTAAAGGTACTAGTGAATGTACCTATAGCACCAAGACAAAGCATCATTCCTGTGGAAAGCTGGCACTTTCTGGGATGTTTATATCATCATTTCATCAAATTTAACATCACAGCACCATTAACTTTTTTTTGTCTTCATTAAACCAGGTAAGAAACAACATACTTGACTTTCAGGCTGCTTTTCTCCACTCAGAAGTTGGAAAATTTCCACACACTCAACAGATATCTTTATATAGCCTTCCACGACATCATACATGTCTTCTTGTGGTAGCTTCTTGGCAGCAGTGACAAATGCTTCCAAGGCTGAAATAAGAGTTATGTTCAAAGGTCAGCAAGGAAAGTCTCCTTAGAAACAATCATAGCCACTATTGCAACCTGCTTTCCCTGTCACAATCTTCATGACTCACCTACACAGCTAGAGAAGCCACTGGAAATGTTATGGACTGAACTGTTCTCCCCCAAATTCACATAATGAGGCCCTAACTCCTATGAGACTATATTTGGAGATAGGGCCTTTCAGGAGGTAATTAAGGTTAAATGAGGTCATAAGACTAAGGCCTTAATCCCATAAGACTGGTGTCCTTGTAAGAAGAGGGAGAGACATCAGAGGGCTCTCTCTACATGTGATGACCACAGGAGGACCCAGAAAGAAGACAACTAACTACAACCCAGGAAGAACCATCACCAGAACCCAATCACGCTGGCATCTTGATCTCGGACTTCCAGCCTCTAGACTGTGAGGAAATAAATAACTGCTGTTTGAGCCATGTGCTTTGTTTCAGCTGCCCTAGTAGATGATGCGTATGGACATCACAAAAACACTGGATAAACGAAGGCATGCAGAAACAAACAAGCTGTGAGCTGACAGAACGCACAGGTTTGACTCCTGGCTCCAGGTAGCACTCACCTGGGCATCCTAGCTTTCATTCCCTCCCCTACAGATGGTGACAATTACTAGGAGCTCTGCCTATGTCACACCACTTCATTCTCACCATGACCCTTCACCCCATGAACCAGTATTTTTTTGCACTTTAGAGATGAGAAAACTGAGGCCCGAGCCAAGGGTACTAAGCTAGTAAGTGGCAAAACTAAACCTCAAAACCAGGCAGTCTGGGTTCCAAGACCACACTCTCCCTTCAAAAGCTAGAGCTGACCTATGGTGCTTTATGTGAGACAGAGTATACAGTGTGCAGAGCCTGGCCCACTACTGGCACCAGGAACTGCAGTGGACCTTGGTGCTCTTCAAAAGCCAAGAGGTATGGCTTCTACAGGCATATTTCCCTATAATGTCACCCTAAAAATTCCCTTCAGGGTCACATGAGGTCAATCCTCCAGGTACCTGGAGTCGCTCACGATATCCTATCCCTCTCCTTTAGGAAAACACAATGCAAGAGACAGCAAGGGCTGCTACTACATTCAGAAAGAACTGTACTAATATTTATTCTTTCCTAAGGAATCATTTGCCAGACTCTGACATAAAACTCCAGACACTCCAGGCTGTTGAAGGGTGGAAACTGCTATTACACCTGCCATCTCTGAGCTCACCTTTCCATTCACCATCTACTGAGCACCCACTACATGCACTAGGCATTACAGTGGATGCCCGGGAAGTGCTGGTGAACAACCTGGACATGGCCTCTACCCACAGGTTCCTACAATGCAGTGGCAGAGACCAACTTTCATTCCATGAATATTTGTTAAGTACCCACCACAATCACTTAAATGACATGTTATTACAAACTACAGTTAAATGCTATGAAGCAAAAATCAAGGGTGTAATGAGTTTATAGCTGGGGAACATGATTTAGAGTTGAGGGCTGGAAAGATTTTCCCTGAAAAGTAATGCTAAACCTGATAATGGCAAGAATGAGTTGGGAGCTGAGCTGAGTTAGTGTTCCAGGATAAGGACATGCAAAGGCCTCAAGGCTAGTGAGTACTAAGTATAGCTGGAGCCAGGCAGGTGGGTTGGTAAGTAGGTGAGTATGGATGGCCTGAGATGAAGGCAGAAAAGCAGACAAGGCTAGGTGAGGTAACAGTAATAATTTTGGATTTTATCCTAAGGACAGTGAGATACCATGGAAGGATGCCATGAGATGAGTGACAAAGTCAGATTTGAAATTCTAAAACATCATTTGTCTGTTGCATGTAGACAGGGCTGTAGGGAAACAACAGTAGAATAGAGAGAGCAACCCTGAACAGCTTTGGCCACAGTCCCAGTAGGTACTGAAGGTGCCTGCACTAGAATGACGGTAGACAGAGAGGGAAGCAGATGGACTCCAGGGACACTCAGAAGGAGAGCTACCAAGGGCAGGGGATGGAATGAGGCACTGTTCAGGCAGGAATATCCAAGTGATCAGAACTATCCCTAATGCATGGAGAACACAGAAGCATTTGGGGAAAGGGAGCTCAAAAGTTAATCTTCTGTGTACTCATATTTCAATATGACCTTTTCTATCACCAGTGAAGTATGGAGCACAAACTTTCTAAGAACTGGCTTGAAGTAGAACCCTTCTTGATCTAGGATCCCCCCTGATACTGACACTGATCCACTGAGCACCCTTTACCAATATAACCCTCCAGCTTTTTCCTCTACTATGTGAAAGAAGCATAAACAGAAATTGTCCCTCACGCTTATATGGAAAGAAAATCTTCCAACATCCATCCATCAATTCTATTTCATTGATCTTCCAGAAATTCTATCACAGGAAGCGGAAATCACATCAAAAAGGGGAGAGAGAATCAAGGGAAAAGATTAGATTCAAACATAAATCTAAAGCAGTCTTGCACAAAGATCTATGCTTTCACCCACTGACTTCAGCTTTGCAGTGTGTTTCAACACAACTACTTCATTTACACCCATCACCTGTCAACCTAGGTGTCCTCTGACACCTGCTCAATTGATGCAGCTCATGAATGACATGGTACTGAGGTGGACAATGAAATATGGATATAGTAACTAATCACACTCTTCTGCCAGAAGGGCTCTTGTTTCCATCCCCTTTTATAGCCCTTTTGAAAAGCCATGTCCTTAGAGGAACCTTCTTTCATCTCACAAATTAGTTCCAAGGCTGTTAGGTACCCTCAGACACCATGCATGGCTCCTTTGGAATTATACATATGTGGTTTACTTGACTCTAAGACCCACAATGGCAGGGCCTGTGACAGATTTTTATTCACCATTTTATCTCAACCCTAACAAAAATAAGCCCCTAAGAAAAACTGAAAGGACAAATGAGTGAAATGTATTAGTCTGTGTCAACATAGGTATCTTTCTGGTACTGACTAGCATGTGCAGGCATCAAAAGTTTAAAAACACAATCCATAGGATAAAAATTAGAATTTGAGGATATTCTGACCAGAGATTTAGTAATTTCCTTAATGTGGAAGAAATAATGTCATCATTTCGTATTAGCACAATGCCACTGTTCCCACTTGGGAACATGTTCAATAGTGTTTCTTCATAACCTTCCATACTTTCTGAAGAATTTCAGGTAGTTGTTAAGTGTGGTTGCACTTTACAAGCAGTAAAATTAAATTACAGAATGTGCTCCATCTTAGTCAGTGGCCCAATGCTGGCAACTGACAAGTGGTTGTGGTGGCTTCTGGTCGCTTGTACATGTATTATCAGGTCAGTGTGAGTGTTGGAGGCAAAGCCATTGAAAAAGGTACTGACAGCCCAAGGAAATACCAAACTGTCTCACCGAACTGCCCCGAGCTGAGTTACTGGAGAGACTCTATCAACAATTTTGGGGTGTGAATGAGGATGCTTTATTTACTTTCCTGATAACTGCAACAAGGAGGTTTTAGAGTTTGCTGATGGTTGCTGCCCAGGCAAGGGAAATGCGTAACAGCATGAAACTACCAAAACCAAGCTAGGCAGCCCTATTGTCGCTGACAGCCCAGGGCAAGGAATTGCAGCACTCAGTCCTGGAGCTGCTGGGGTCCAACTGGGGCCCTGGACGCCCAGTCACAGGAGCCTCAGTGTCCTTCAAAACCAGAAGCTTGGCTCTGACCCTCAGTGACCCAAAAACTGCAAACGACAGGCTGTGTGTCTGGCTGTGTCTAGACAGTGGCCGGAGGGCCACCTCGCAAGCTTGCGCTCGCTGCCCAGAGCCCGCCGCCCGGCACTCACCTGGCCCCGCACCCTGCGGATCCCTCAGCTGAGTCTTGAACCGTACGCCCGTGAGCTCTTCGGTGCGGGCCCGCTTGGCAGCGCCTGCAGAGGAAGCCGCGCTGTCCTGGCAGCCTGAGGCCTTCCTCTTGGAGACCCCCATAGCCGAGATGGCACCGGTGCGACCAAAACCACGCACCTCAGGCTTCCCGGCGAGAGGACTCGCGCTTAAAACAGACACGCGCCCGAACCCACACGTGAGGGGGAAGGGGCGGAGCTGGCGGAAGGGGCGGGGATTGGAGAGAGGTCAGCGGAAGGGGCGTGGCACTGGGAGTTCGGCCGGTGGGCGGGGACTGGGCGGGGCTTATCGGGGCGGGGCTGTTGAGGGGCCGGGCAGGCCGGGAGCCCGAGTCGGGGTTTCGCTGGTACCTGACGTCGCTGTGGGCTCGCTTGGGGCTGGAGGCAGGCCGGCATACCACGACACCCGGCTGCGGCGGGTTAGGGCCCATCGGGACCCTCCTTTGGCCCCGGGCGGCCCTCTCCGGCTCCCTTAACACAAAGACCTCCCAGGCTCTTGGGGACCACAGCGACACCTGCCCCCGCTTGTCCTCGCAGCAGGAGTTCAGCTCTTGACTTGAGGACGCTCTGATAGTGTCGTTTGAAGAACTCGCCTCACACGTGGTGGGATTCGATACTTTGCCAGTTCGAGGTCCTGCGGGTTGGCCAGGGTGGCTTTTCCCTGGTTAGATGCCAGGTGAGTTTGCTGCTGGGAAATCCCCCCAGGGATGTGCAAGTGCCCCTAACTCAGACCCCATCTTCTGTCTCAACCTGAACCAAACAGGCTTATCTAGCAGGAAGTTGCCTGGACTGACCTCCACCTCACTCTTCCCCAGACTGATGGGAGTGTGCGCACTCTTTTTGGCTGTGTAATGCAAGGGGAGGATCAAATGAAGTAGCTTCTGTGCAAAACCCTCGGTGGGTTAAAATGGAGATATCAAAGCCAGCTATACTCAGTCCTTGGGGCTGCCTGCACAGCAAATGATGGAATGTTTGTGAAACCCCTTTGACTGGAATAAAGTACAGTGTGTTTTTGTAAACTGCTATTAATTGACTTTTGTACTGCATTAAATACGCTGGAATAAAATAAAGGTAAAAATGCACAAGTAAAAACTGGCAAGTGTGTTTTTGATAACACAACCTAATCAATACTTGGGTACTGTTTAAAGAAATCTTTAACTGGCTTATTAGGTGAGTAATTTGGTGATTCCTGGAATTCTCTGTTATGTCTTCTAGTCTGAAAAAATACCATCTTGTTTTTTGTAAGCAAGTATGTTTTAAGCACCTGAGGATATGGCCCTTTGTGACCTGTTACAGCAAAAGAACATGGTATTGACTGATCCTAGGCCTAGCAAGACTAGGAAATACACTTGTGGAAGTGCCAGTGTCATAGGGAAGTCAGACAGAGCAGTCACCCCAGCACATTAGAAACAATGTAGCAATATTGAGAAGAGAAACACTCTAACCTCAGACTACAAAGGGCAACACTCATTCATAAAGATAGACTTCTAACTAACTGGCCACCCTGGTCCTTCTCTCTGGTTAATTTGTTCTGCCAGCCTGAGCCCACCCAAAGAGGCAGCAGGAAGGGACAGGACACAGGCAAAAGCCAAGTTCGGTTTCCATCTCTGTGGGCCTGCAGCAAAGTACTATCTGGGCTGGTTTATTTTACAAAGAATTAGAGTGAGGAATTTGCCAGGATTATCCAGTTCCCAAGTGGAACTAGGACTCATCCAGCACCAAATTAAAGAAATGGAAGTTGGCAGTGCCTAGCCCATCCTTAGCCAGAGACATACCTGATGTTGGGTAATGGGTCAGAAATACACTGGATGCTCAGATTGATTCAGGCCAATACCATGAGTCACTGGTGCCAGGTCACTAACCCCTTGTTCAGATCTAGACTTCACCAGCCAACCTCCAGATAGTGACTTAGCTTTCCATACAAAACACCTGCATTGTTTGTGACCAAGTCTGTTCTGGCCTGTTGAACACTGAGCATTACAGCTCCTAGGACGTTCTAAGCTGGCATCCTCCTCAGGGCCTTTGCACATGTTCCTTGCCTCTGAAACTCTTTAGCCAAACCTCAAGTGTCTCAGACTCTCACTTCATGTGGGCTCTTCTTATTCATCTCTCTCTATCCTCTTACTCTCTGTTTTTTTTTTTTTTTTACTGCCCTTTTCGCCTACTGGTGATAACAGATATTCTTTGTCAAACTCCTTCACCAAAATGTGCATTGTATAATGATACAAAACAAAAGTCAAAGCTCCATTCCCCCTACGTAAAATGTGCACCATAGGGCACATCCTAGAGCTCAATAACTGTTGAATAAACAGATGTCTATATAGATATGAATGTGAATGAATGCATAGACCTGAGTCTTGAGCTAGGTTAATGTCAGTCTATCCTGAAAGAGCAGGTTGATTATTGGAATGCTGTCAAAAGCCTCACAATGCAGGTTTGGGTCTGGAAGCTTTTGAACTGACCCCAGGACTATGGTGAATTAGCAAGGGAAGTGACCAACCCTTATTAGCCACTAGTGAAGCTCATGAGATCATCTCCAGTGACCTCACTTCCCATTTACACCTGTTAAGTGTGTTCATTTCTTACCTATTTCAATCTGAGAAGGTTAAATTCAAGTTCTGGAAAGGGGTAAAATAAGTTCAATCAAAACCTACATCAAGGGGCTGGGGTTGTGGCTCAGAGGTACAGTGCTTGCCTAGCCTGTGTGAGGCACTGTGTTCAATCCTTGGCACCACATAAAAATAAATAAAGGTATTGTGTCCATCTACAACTAAAATTTTTAAAAACACCTACATCAAGTCCATAATACACTGTTCATCATAAATCCTCAGAATATGAGAATTATCATTCACTAGAAGTTATTTTTGTAGTTTTATCCTGCATTATTTCATCTGGATAAAAGTCCATTAATCCATTCACATTTTAGAGAGCAAAAGAATGGAATTCCGTTCTCTATTCTGGTACAAATTCTAATCTCATTAGTGATAAATGTTTTCACATAACATTTTTCTGCAATCAAGACAGTTTAATTATCTGCTTGTTTAGCAAAGAGAAAAATAAGATATTGCTTCAAAGACAGTCACTATAAATCCCAGTGAAGGACACAATATCCATAGATTGGAAAAGAGAAGTAAATATCTAAATTCTCCCCAATTTAGGTCAACAAAGTACCAATATCTGTTGACATTTGCTATGTGCATTGCTTTATATAACCAATCATAAAATACTCCACAAAGTGTAACACAGTATCACTACCCACAAAGGACTTATAGTATAAGTGAAGCTATAACATACCTAATAAGTTCCATGCAAATAAAAAATTTAACCAAAGAATACAAGAATATAACATGTTACAAGGCCATGCAATAAATGAATGACTTGAGCAATGGACACATCACATTAGTATAATTATGACCAGATTATTAGGGGCTTCCTTCTGAAATTATAGTGAAAAAGAGGAAGAGCAGAAGCATTGTCTGTCTTTTTCCTTCACTGAATCAAAGATTAAGAGTAGAAGATAGGGCTGGGATTGTGGCTCAGTGGTACAGCACTTGCCTAGCATGTGTGAGGCCCTAGGTTCAGGTTCAATTCTCAGTAGCACATAAAAAATAAATGAACACGGGCTGGGGTCGTGGCTTGGTGGTAGAGTGCTTGCCTAGCATGTGTGAGGCACTGGGTTCGATTCTCAGCACCACATATAAATAAGTAAGATAAATAAAGGTCCATCAACAACAACAACAAATTTTTAAAAAAATAAAAATAAATAACAAAATAAAGCAATTTTTAAAAAGAGTAGAAAATATTCCCCTTCTTCAATATGAAATAAAATAGCCATAAGTGTGAGGCTGGGCTTGATAAAAATCATGGAGAAGATGAAGTTTGTCTTTCTAAATCTCCCCAGGCCCACTCTATTCACCCCCACTTTCCTGCATATACATTCATAGGACCTTCCTGCAGCCCCCGCCTTCCCACAGCCCCAGCAGAGGCAGCTTTCCCAGAAATCTTCCTCCTGGGAGATGTCTCCCCCCAGGTCTTCCTGGATCCCTATGCTAAGTCCTCTCTTCCTTCCCCTCTACTCCATAACCTGTTCTCTTGCAAAAGTGCTCTCAAGTAGTCATCAGAAGATAAGGAAACTTGATAAATTCACCACAAGATGTTGGAGAATAGTAACCATTTGCAGCCTATTCAAAAATATTTTTACACTTTTTTTTGTCACCTCTGGATGGGTGCAAAATTGTTTTTTACACTTTAGAAAGGGACTCTTGGAGGGGCTGGGGCTGTAGCTCAGGGGTAGAGCTCTTGCCTAGCATGCGTGAGGCACTGGGTTTGATCCTCAGCACCACATATAAATAATAAATAATAAATGAATAAAATAAAGATCCATCAACAACTAAAAAAATTTAAAAAAAAGAAAAAGAAAAAGAAAGGGACTCTTTTTTTTTAACATAAGAAAATAAGAATTTAATGAAAGATTTGACTAATTTCTAAGCTTGAAAATCAGGTTTTTCCAATCTCTTCAGTATGGATTTAGCACTTCACTTAAGGGCATAGAAAGGGACTCTTGGAGAGCACAACCCCCCAAATGAATTTTTAGTAACTATATTTTAGTCAGTGACTATGTGATTTTATTTATTTATTCATTTATTTATTTTAGACTAGGGATTAAACTCAAGGGTGCTTTACCACTAAGTCACATCCCCAGTCCTTTTAATTTTATTTAAAGACAGGGTCTGTCTAAGTTGGTAAGTTGCTGAGGATCTTGATATAGCAAAAACTACATCCAACTTAGAGGTTAAAATATCAAATGTTAAATTTTAACACTATTATGTAGACTAGGCTAACATCTTAATCACTAGAAATATCAAAAAAAATTTGAATAGCAATATTTTCAAATTAAATTTGTCAGAAGAGAATTTTCTACCAACAAGAAATAATACCTGTTCCTCTTAAGCAAACATGGTACAGTCATTAAAAAGACTGACCATTTTAGGTCACAAAGGAGACCTTGATAAATTGCAAAACATCAACGTCACACAACCATCAAATAATAAAGTTAGGCCTTGATAATAAAAGGAGAGTTTCTTTTTTAAAATTCCATTAGTCTGAGATAAGGGATAAAAGTTCTGCTAAGTAATCCTTGGAAAGCACAAGGGAAATTATGAGACTTGGAATATGACAAAATGAATACTTCTTATAGCAAAATCTGTGGGACAATGTGCTTAGAGAAAATATTTTTGCACTAAATACATTTATCAGAAAGCAAGAAAGATTGAAAACACATGGGCTAATAATGAATGTTCAAATCAATAAGCTAGAAAAGGCACAATAGAACTAACCCAACAAAATAAGAAGGAAAAAGAAATAAAGACTAATAACAGAAATCAATTATCCCCCCCAAAATGGGGAAAACCCATCAAAGAATATTCAAAAATGTTCACAAAGGCTGGATGTTTCCATTTTTTATATGGAATACACAAATCTGTGGCAAAATTAATAAGGAAGATAAAAAAGAAAGAATGCAAAAGAAAGTAAAGAGGTAAAGAAGGATTACTACACAAACAATATATATTTTAGAATAATAACAAATTATGAACAACTGTTAACTCAAAACCTTCAAAACTAAAAAAAATGAACAAATTTCTGGTAAAGGGTAAAAATCTAAACATTGGCACAAAAACACAGACAAAAAAATCTAGAGAATATACTACCAATCACTAAAGACAGTTGCATGATAATCAAACCTTTTCCCAAGATGCAGATGGTTTTGAGGGTAAGTTCTAATACTTTTAGGAAACAGGTAATGCTGGAGTCTGTGTTGTGCTTGAAGCAGGATGTTAGTGTTTACCAGATCCTGCCCTGGACTTCCAATCACATTTATAGGCATTTGACTGGAAATTAGATGAACTGATTGGACTGATCACCTCCAAATTACCTCAAAAGGGAGGATTGCCTATATCAAACTTGAAGATAAAATTTCAAGGGAGCTCTTTGCACAGGTACCAGTAGAGCAATATCCTGATGTTGCTTGGAGATAGTGACAGATTCCAGCCGGATCCAGGATGGTACCTGGCATAGTGCTTTCATTAGCATTGGCTTCACAGATCAGGGAGATGCCTTCAACTTTAACTTCTGCTTGCAAGCAGGTAAAGCAGGTAAAGCAGGTAAAGCAAGCAGGTAAAGCAAGAATCTGAGATTTCCAGAGAATCTCAGGAAATGGACACTCATCCCAACTTGGATCTGGGTTTCAGGGAAGCACAGACCATCAAGTTGAGTGTCAGGAACATTACAATCAAGAAAGGAGGGTCGTAGGGCCTGGGGGCCTAAGCTTACTTGCACCTCTATCTGGAGGTAAAGTCACTATTCCCCTACTGTCCTTCTTAGATGCCATCAGCAATCAAGTAACCCCACCACCCATTCCAAAATCTAACCACAGAGGTAATGATTTAGATATCCCTTTAGAATTGGATTCTCCTGTACCTGTCACAACACCAGCACCAGCTCCCATGTCTGAGAGAAATGACTTGCAGGAAGACTTTAGCACTGTATCCAGCTCTGTTCCAAACCATGCACCACAGCCATCCAACGGGGTCCAGTTTTAACTAGCATTGGCAAGGTATAATGACACACTTGAAGAATAAAAATGACATTGAGAGAGGTTAGGAATCCAATCCCTTCCCAAAACAAAATTTAATGGATCATCTTTTGCATGGCTTCTCCATGACATTCAAGCTCACTTTATGTTGCTCCCCCGTGTTATTATTTCTATACCACTAAGAGAGTATCTGTTATTTCCTGTTCATTATCAATGCAAGAGAATAGTAGAATAGAGAATAGTAGGTCCTATCACACTGTGGCTGACTATGCAGGGTTCAAAAGACCAGGGTCTTTTTGAGAAAGAATGACCTATAACACCTGTAAAAATTTTCCTCCATCTTTTAAATTCTTGAACTTATTTCAGAATCATATCATGACCCTCATTAGCAATTTGTGAAGCCCTATTTAGCAATTTCGAGGAGGAAGAGAAAGCCTTGAAACTTTCTTCTCCACTAACTCAAGACTAAAAATGGATAGGCAGACAGACCACAAGACTGTCCTGTGGCCCCCCATCTACCAACACGTGGCTGTCCCAGCCTGCTTCCATCCAGAGACAACAACCAGGACCAGGAAGACCATCATAAGGTCCCTGCAGGCCTGGTTACACCAGAGGTGAGATATAGGTAACCTGCAGGGACATTACGAGATTATAGCGTAGAATCTGTAATACTTCAGATCCGCACTTCTAGAGAGCAAGACTCACGAACCACATGAAAAAGCAAGGGAAGAAAATGCCCCAAACAAACCCAGATGCTACAATAATAGAATCCATTGACAGCACAGTAGATGAAATGTCAGAGGAGTTCAGAACGTACATAATTAAAGATGGATAGGCTAACCTCGCTATTTACAAATTCATAATTTTGAGAATGGTGGGTTTGGAGAAAGCTCTGTGTCCTGGGTCTCTTTTATATGGCTTGCTTCATGTCCTGTGCAGTGAACACTCAGTGCTAGGTTTAGCTCCACCACCCTCTTGTGCATTTAGAAGTCTTTTCCCATGATAAGAGGGTTGTATTGCTGGTACCTCTGTTGTTCTTTTCTGTTTATTGAATAATGCAACATCTCTGACCAGTAGGTATTTAATGTTTCTGAATGATGGGCGTTTAAGAGGCTGAGCTTCCCAAGTTCCATTCTAAAGAAGTGTTGGGTTTCTAGCAGCTCCATCGAGTTGCTGCATTTGAAGCACAGCATTAATTTATGTCTGTCCTTTTATCTGACCTAAATTTCAGGAGTTAAGAGTTTTGACCTGGTCCATAGACCAGAGAGGTTGAAAGCACTTAAATCCCATTCAGTATCTATAGTGCCTTGCTGCTGGGTTATCTGACCTTTTTCCACAAACATTTCTTTTTTCAATCTATCTAGCTCTTCAATAGAAAGCTGCTATTACATATATTGTAATTTGTGAGGAAATTGGAGACTCACAGCTTTACTTGTGATAGGTTTTGCCTCAGACTTTGCTACCTACCAGCCGGGGGACCTTAAAAGCAAATTGCTCTCCCCACACTTCCCTCTGTCCTGCCATTCCATTCACAGTGGTCCTCAGATGAATGGGCACTACCTATTTTGTTTGTTAACGACAATTTTGAGGATTAAAAGGGTGGGTACAATTTATGCCTTTAGCACCTATTTGGATGTGTACATTCTGGCCAAAGGGGGACCCTTTGTTTAGTTTCAAAATATATTTTTTCTCCCGGATATTGTTCTTGACTTTTTCTAACTTCAGGTCCTTTTTTACTTTCATTGCTTCCCCTTCCAGGCAACTATTCTTGCAGAACCATGGTGGGACATTTTTAAATTCCAATAGAAAACACTAAAGGAAATCCATAGAATCACTAGTGACTAGCTACTGGGAACCTATTTTCTCAATTTTCCTCCATGTTGTGTTCGTATTCTCAAGAAGATAATATATTATCTATTTGAATTGCTGAAAAATTAAAAATGAATTATAAAGGGTATATAAAGGGTATGCTGTATTGGTGCAAAAATGGTAATTAAACATATGGAAAGAGAAAAAAAATGGGTAATGCCTATCTTATTCAGTTTGTTTCACAAAACAAATAAGATGTAAAGTATCCTGACATTTTTTATAAGGCTCTAGTGTAAACTTAAACACAAAACCAGCTAAGAGTAATACAAAGTAAAATTATGCACTTACTTCAATTTGAACATAGATGTGTGTAAATAAAATATTAGTCCAACACTGCGTTTGAAAAAGAAATAAAGGGATGGTTTAATAGCTTGTCTATATAATTCACCACATTAATGAGTTAAAGGGAAAATCAATTAGAATCTTAATAGGAGAATGGTATTTGAAAAATGTCTATTAATGATTTTTTAAAAAATTATATGAAGCTAGGAATAGAAAGAACTTTCTTAACTTGACAAAGATTATATATCCCCAGAAACTGCAGTAATCATCATGCATTATTGAAAAAGTTTAGATGCACTTGAATTATGATTGGGAACAATAGAAAAGATAGAAATGCTCACTATCTATGCTATTATTTATTACCAGAGGCCTAACTAGTAAGATAAGTCAACACAAAGAAACAAGAGAGAAAAGAATTAGAAGAGTTAAACTATACTTCAAAAATTCAACAGAAGCATAAATAAATAAGAGGTTTAGTTTAAGGGCCCCTGAGTTCAATCCCTGGTACCCGCCCACCCCCCAAAAAATCTAACTAAAAAGACATACTATTTTCATGAAAGAATGACTTCACATAGTAATAAATAGCAAGGTTTTCATATATAAGATTAAGTTACCAAAATCAGTAGCATTGTCTACACATCAACAACAGCAATTTAAAAGTATGATAGAAAATAAGATACTATTTACAAACAAAATATCACAACCTGTAAGTATCTCATAATTAAACTAAAAAAGACCTTTAAGAAGAAAATTATTTAAAAAAAATCTAACTACCCAGTGGCTCAGGAGGCTGAGGCAGGAGAATTGCAAGTCCAAAGCCAGCCTCAGCAAAAAAGAGGCATTAAGCAGCTCAATGAGACCCTGTCTCTAAATAAAAAAAATACAAAATAGGGCTGGGACGTAGATCAGTGGTCAAGTGCCCCTGAGTTCAATCCCTGGTACCCACCCCCCAAAAAAATCTAACTAAAGAAATATACTACGTTCATGAAAGAATGATTTTACATGGTAAATTTGTTAATTCTTCCTAAATTAGGCTATGAAATCATCATTGTTACTATAAAAATGAAGAAAACCTAAGGTAATTTTTATGGAAAAATAAAGGGTCTGTGAATAGCTTAGTCAGATTTTAAAAGAGTAAAGCTGATCACGCTTTATCATTCATGAAGACATATGTCAAGATTATAATAATCAGATTAGAATGATAATGGTAAAAGAATAGATATCTACCCAACTAAAACAAATACAGACTCAGAACCAGATCTATGTAATGGAGTTGTGGGTTAATAACTTGGAAATATGTCATGTGTTGTGGGATTGAACAATTAATAAATATTTGGAAAATGGTGTGAGCCAGATTTCTCACTATTGGAGAGAGAAGTTATATATGAGAGTTTATTGACTTATAGTTCTGGATTGGAGCCTGGGAGGTCCAAGAACTTGGCACTGGCATTGGCTCAGCATCTGGTGGGGGCCTTCTTGCTGCATCATAACATGGCAGCATTTGATGAGCTAGAGCAAGTGTGCCAGCTCAGGTCTCTTTCTCTTCTCATAAAGCCACTAATGCCCTCATCAGGCCCCACCCTCATGACTTCATCTAATGCTGATCACCTCCCAAAGGCCCCATCTCCAAGTATCATTGACTTTTGAATTGGGGAACTAAGTTTCCAACACATGAAATTTGAGGGTATTATGGTTTGGATCTGAACTGTCTTCCAAAGGCCACATGTGGAAGTTTTGTTCACCAGCCTGTAGTGCTATTGGGAGACGGTGGAACTTAGGAAGTGAGGCCTAATGGAAGGAATTTAGGTCATCGAGGGTGTGACATTGCAGGGGATATTAGAATCTAGTCCCTACTCTCTCTGCTTCCAGGCCACCATGAGGTGAGCATCTTTGCCTCACCATCCACTGCCTGCCATGTTCTGCTTCAAAAAGGCCCATAGCAAAGGAGCTGGCGAACCATGAACTAAAATCTCTGGAATTGTAAGCCACATAAATCTTTCCTCCTCAGACAGTATATCCCAGGTTTTTTCACAGTAATGGAAAGCTGATGAACACTTATAAGCTTTGAAGATACATTCAAATCACAGTGGTAATGATGAGTCACACTGCTACTGTGTATATCTGATGTGATGCAACGAGGACACTTCATTTCTGTACGTCCTTTCCCAAATCTCAAACTCCAGCCTAATCATGTGAAAAACATCAGACAAACCTAAATTGAGGCACAACCTAAAAAAAGCATGACTGGTACTCTTTTAAGACTATCAAGGTCAGCTGGGCATGGTGACATATGCCTATAATCCCAACGGCTTGGGAGGCTGAGATGGGAGAATTACAAATTCAAAGCCAGCCTCAGCAATGAAGTGAGGCCCTAAGCAACTTAGTGAGACCCTGTCTCTAAATAAGAAAATAAAAAGGCTGGAGATGTGACTCAGCGGTTAAGGGCTCCAGGGTTCAATCCCCTGTACCAAAAAAAAAAAAAAAAGACAGCAAAGGTCATGATAATTAAGGGAGGACAGAAAAGTTAAAAGACCAGATGAGACCAGAGACACATGACAAATGCACCCTGGTACCTGGACTGGACCCTGGAGCAGAAAGGACCTGTAAGGGAAATGCTAATGGAGTCTGGAGTTTAGTTAATAGCGACATGGCAAAACTGGTCCCTTAGTTTTAACAAATGTACTGCCTATTCACAAAAAATGTGACTACTAGATGAAATGAATCTGTGTGAGAATATACCGAATCACTCTTTCTTCAACTTTTCTGTAAATCTAGAATTATTCCAAAATAAAAAGTTTAGTCAAAACAAAATAAAGACTTGTACATGGATAGGATTTTTTATTTTTATTTCTGAACACTTTTATCAAGGTATAAATGTGCAATAAGCTGCATATACTTACTGTACATGATTTACTGTACCTGTGCATGCACCCATGAAGGTATCAGCACAATCAAGGCAACAGACACACCCATCACTTCCCAAAGGTTCTATGTGTCCCTTCAGGGGTGGGTTGTTAGGAGTGTGTACATGTGGTAAAAACACTTAACATGACATCTACCCTGTTATTAAATTGTAAGCTCATAATGCAGGAAATCCTGCCATAGTTGAAAACATGGATGAAAATGGAGGTTATTATAGGACTTAAATATATGATAAAGATGATGCCTAAAATCGATGAGAAAAGTATGGTGTAGTAGATTGCAAAACATGGTCATAAATCCCACCCACCTTGGTACACGTGTCTCTTTGCCATTTGACTTTGAAGTTCTTCTGACTGGGATGTGGAGATGTTTCTTCACACGTGGGGGAGCAATTGGGATTTGTAGTCGGCAAGAGTGACTGAGTATCGATTCCACAAGGTTGCCGTCACCTCACATTTCACTTCTCCCTTCAGTACTCCTGGCTTGTTGGAAGTGTGACAATTTCACGCATTTGGATTATTTTCTTTACTTTCTTAATCTTTACTGTCCAGTTTGCTTCCCTTTTGTGCTTAACCATTTCAATTACATCAAATTGCCATTTTGCTTTACTATTGAAGTCATCCTCAACTGCTAAATTCAAAAGTAATTGTATTTTCAGAGAGGTTTATTTTGGGCAAATCACTCCCTAAGGGGCAGAAAGACTGACAGAACGACAGGTCACCATGAGCACTCTGAAGATGAGTAAAGGGTGTGAGGTTAACTGGGGTGGGACAGGGAATGGCAGACAACCTGGATGAGTTAGGGAGGAAAGCCAGGGCAACCCATGGAGAAAGAGCTTTCTGAGGAGAAGCCATAGCAAATCCAAAGCACTGAGATGGGAACATGGTCAGGTGGCCAAGGAACACAAAAGGGCCAGTGTGTCTGTGTCTTATACATTTTTCCATTACTATAAGAAAATATTTGAAGCTAGGTAACTTATAAGTAAAAGAGGATTATTTAGCTCACAGCTTTGGAGACTGAAGGGCCAAACAGCATGGTACAGGCTCTTCCAAGAGCACCTTGACTTCATCCCATCATGACAGATGGCATGGTACTGGGAGTATATGGAAGAGAGAGCACTCATGTGATGAGACAGAAAGTCGGAGCACAAGGAAGGGCCATTCTTGCTCTTTTATAACAACTTCTCAATAGGTCACTGTGGGGGAAGGGTTTCCCTTGAAGGAGATTGTGGGCCCCTGGTGTCTATCGCTTTCTCTCTTGTCTGCTTCCTGGCTCCCATGAAGTGCATGGGCTTCCTCTGCCATGTGCTCCTGCCATGGGGAACTATGCTGCCACAGGCCCAAAGAAACAGGGCCAATTGGTCATGGATGGAAACCTGCAAATCTGTGCACCAAGAAGGATTTTCCTCTATAAAGAGTAAAATTGATTCATCTCAAGTATTTGTTATAGTAACGGAAAGATGAGTAATACAAGAACTAACCAGGGTCCCATCAGAACTACATCAATTCCTTTTGAGGGCACAGCCCCGAATGACCTAATCATGTATACTAGACCCTATTTAAAAACTCCATCCTCTCCCACATCCCCACACTGAGGACCAGTCTTCCAACACATGAGACATTAGAAGACACAATATGACTATATCCAAACTCTAGCTTCTAGGGAGAAGTTAGTTGGAGAGTCAGCCAGAGGATAGTTTTCTTGTTGGACAAGCTGAGGTCCTGGTAGCATTTGGATTATATGGATTTCCAGTTCCCAAATGAGGTGCCCAAAGTGTCCAGAATGCTGAAAGAACTTACAATTTGCCTTGAAATTTGTATAAGTTGAGGGAAATGAGCAATTCTTGACCAGGCAAACTACTAGTTCAAGTTCAAGATAGTTCACAATTTTAACGTTTGATTGTACTGCTTTCTGTTTGATAATGTCACAGCTTCAGAAAGCTGAGTTTTCAGTGATTACTGTGACAAAAATAAGGATTAAGCAAAAGTCAACATGGAACAGGAAATGAGGGTAGCTGTACCTAGACAGATTTCAAGGTTAGAAAAATAAGGACGTGCCCAACAAGCACACACACACCCCATCAGCAAATAATTGTGGTTACTTAAGAACGAAATAAAAATATTTTTTCTTTCAACTTATATGTACAGTAATTTTTTCAAACGCTACTTAATTATTAGAACAAAATTATTTATTGTTTGGATCTCGCCATTTAGTAAATGTAAAAGTTAAAATGTAAAAGTTAAGCTCGTCATTGTTGGGTGTGTGTTTTTCTAGATGCACCATGAAGAACTATTGAGACACTAAGGGCACCAGGAACTGAGAAAGTTTGGCAACCTCTGCTTTGTTCTCTTAACTAGAGCTCACTATTGTTTGATTCTGAATCTCCCTTGATGGACTACAATTAACTTTCTTTTTGATAGCTTTAAGTTTCCCTTTGAGAATGATCATGTACAATTTCTAATGTTCTGGACACTCAGTTTCATTCGTGGCATTATTCATAAGAGCCAGAACATGGAAACTATCCAAGTGATAATTGAGGGATGACAGATGCACGAATTGTGGCATATACATATAGTAAACTATTTTTCAGACCATGCATGTAAGGAACTATTTCTTATCTTTAATGAGGAAGGAAATTCTGATATATGTAAAACATGAATGAACTTTGAAGACACAATGTTAGTTGAAATAAGAGAGTCACAAAACAAACACTGCATGATTCCACTTACATGTGGTCCTAAAGTAGTCAGATTCATAGAGACAGAAAGTAGCATGATGTTGCCAGGAACCGGGGACAGGGGGATAGGAAGTTATTGTTCAATGGGGACAGAGTTTCAGTTTTAGAAGATGAAGACACCTGGAGATGGATGGTGGTGAAGCTTGTGTAACAATGTGACTATGCTTCACGCCACTGAATTGTACACTTAATTGTATTCTGATTGCTAATTTGATGTTATGAATATTTTGCCACAAAAAATACTGCTTTTTAATTCATGGACCACTGTCACCATTTTGAGACAGAAATGAAGATCCTCACCTACAGAGGGCGCCATTGGCAGCACCTCTGGTTGCTCCCTGGTTGGGTCCAGAACTTGTCTGAAACCCGCTTCTCCTCAGCCACCTGCCTGTGCCATGGACCTGGGCCTTCCCACCTCACCTCTCAGAGATTTTGCCAAGGCCTTTCGCCACTGCTCACCAATAGGAAACCGATTGGCATATACTGTAGCTGACTACCCTTCTCTTTTCTTCCTTCTGGGGACATGTCACTAGAGAGGCTAATGTGGTATATTCATGCAAACATATGATCTGAATGCTATGAATAATATTAAAAATCCTATTATATATGTAATATAGTATTAATGTACTAGAAAGGAAAGCAATTCTTAGAAAGGAAGGAAATTCTGACACACACTACCATATGGATGGAGCTTGAGGACTTTATGCTAAGGGAAATGAGTCAATCACACTTATTCCACTGACATGAGCTCCTTAGAGCCAGCGGCTGAGAGGAGGGGAATGAGGAACTGTTCAATGGGTAGAGTTTCAGTTTTGCAAGATGAAGAGTTCTGTGGATACATGGTGGTGTTTGTTGCTGGGCAATGTGAATCTACTTAATACCACTCACCTGTACACTAAAAATGTTTAAGATATCCTCCTCTAATCCCATCCATTTTCTACAGCATATGAGGGGATTTTATTCTTCTTTATGGCTGAATAATATTCCATTGTATGTGTGTGTCACACTTTGTTTCTTCATTCCTCTTTGACAGTGCCTAGGCTAATTCCATATCTCAGTGAATATTGTGACTAATGTCACAATAAACATGTCTATTGTGTTAAGCAAATTAATCCAGGCACAGAAAGACAAAATCAAATGTTTTATCTCGTGTGGAAACTGACACAAGTAAAATAAAATAACCTGAAGGTAGAAGAGGGATTATTAGAGACTGGGAAGGGAACAGGGGCAGGAGGAGCAGAGGGGGTAGACATGTATGTGTGTATGGAAATATCATGGTGAATCCCATTAATTTGTATAATTTATATGTGTTGATAATTATACTAAGAATAGTTAAGTGGCAAATTATATGGTATGTGTATTTTACCACAAGAAAAATGATTTTAAAAACGAAGGTTAAATATCTATTTTACACATACACAATTTTTTCAGGCCTTTTTAAAGATAAGACCTAAGAACTGAAGTCAGATTCAGCTGGCATCTCAGAGAAAAGGCAAGTTCCAAAAACTCACATATGTCACAGAGGACTAGGGGACAGGGACACAGCTGGGCAGAAGACGAGGGCGGGACATGAAGCAGACTTGAAGTGACTGACAGAGTGGGCCAGCATTGGGAACAAAAGGGAGTATTCAGAAATCAGGGTTGGGAAGATGGTGCACCCAGTTTACAGGAAGAGGAAACCAACACTCTGATGGAGAAGCCCCACTGTCCCACCGGAGACTGGGCTGCTCTCATTTAGGGGAAACAGTTGGCAGCTGTTTCCATTGTTACCTAAGAGGGCAAAGTGTCACTTGAAGCAAAAACATTTATAGGGGTTCAAGTTAAAACAAAATTTCATCTTATACTCAGTAAATAATAGTATGGAATGCCAAAGGAATGCCAATGTAAAGTGTAAATGGTTGTGGTTTTCATCTGGCTGTCCACATGTGAAGCTTCCACTCTGACTGGCTATGTTAACTTTGACCCATGCCACAGCCTGTAATGCCAGTCTTGGCGGAGCTAGGATTTGAGCCTTCGTGCACTGACCACAGACCCTGCACTATTAGCCACTGTCTGATGCCGTGTGGGCTTGCAGAGCAGACCTGGTTGCTTGAACCAGAGCTGCTGCTTTCCAATAAGCTAGGTAGCTTCCTTCCACCCGCATTCTCTCCTTTCTGACAGCAGAGAACTGGGTAGGAAGAGTGTTGTTTTAGTCAACTTTTTCACTGCTGCAATCAAAAAACCTGACAAGAACAATTTTAGAGGAGGAAAAGTTTATCTGGGACTCATGGGTCTCAGTCCATAGATAGGTGGGTCCATAGCTCTGGGCCCAAAGTGAGGGAGAACAGCTTGGTGGAAGAGTGTGGTGGAGGAAGGTGGCTCAGGACATGGCCACCAGGAATCAGAGAGACTGCTCCACTCAACAAAGACAAAATATAAACCTCAAAGGCACGTCCCCAGGGACCCACCTCCTGCAGGCACACCCCATCTGCCTACAGTTACCACCCAGTTAATCCCATCAGTGGATTAGTGAGCTGATTAGGTTAAGGCTCTCATAACCCAATCATTTCACCTCTAAACTTTCTTGCATTGTCTCACTTAAGAGCTTTTGGTAGCTAAAGCACACTACTATCTAAACCATAACAAGAGCCTGGTTCCTAAATGAAAGGAAGGGCAGAGAGGGGACTAGGAGTCTCTGGAGATGAAAGATCCCTTGCTTTCAGGTGGGGCTTGGGCTGGCCAGCTCCCTGCAGCGTTCACTGAAGGTGGCAAGCCACTGGCAGTGCCCTCAGAGCTTCCTTTGGGACATAGTACCCTTCAGCCTGGGCCAGGAAGTGGGAGGGAGGTGCTTACTCCCTCCAGGAGCAGACAAAAGGGAATTTTCCAGTAAGTTCCCACACTGAAAAATCTCCATGAATCAGAATTCAATCATTGAACCCCAAAAGTTTGCTCATGGCATATTCTTGTTTTACAAAAAGAAAATATGACTCACATGTAAATGTGTGGATAGCATATACACAAATTAATGAAAAATACATATTTAAGAAAATATTAGCCAAGCATGGTGATACATACCTGTAGTCCCAGTGACTTAGGAGCTGAGGAAGGAGGATTTTAAGTTTGAGGCCAGTCTCAGCAACTTAGCAAGACTCTGTCTCAAAATAAAAAAATAAATGAATAAAAAGGGCTGGGGATGTATCTCAGTGGTTAAACACCCCTGGGTTAATCCTAGGTACAGACAGAGAGGCAAACAGACAGACAGATAGACAGACACTATTGGACTGGATGACTTGGCCTTGCATGGGCTACCAGTACAGACATAAGTTGATTGTGGTGAACGTATTCTTAAAGGCCTTCTTCAACTGCTTTTGGTCCAAATATTGCACACACAATTTTTCTAGTGCATCCCAGCTTTTACAGAACTCATAAGGAAAGTTCTTTGCTGTAGATGGGGCTCTGTGGTGCCTGTTCTATAAACAAACCACTATTTGTTGCTTTCTAAAAATAAGTCTTTTAAGATCTGGACAACATTTGGTCTCCTGCTTCTGAGCTGAAAGGTTGGTTTGTTTGAGGTGGACAAATGGTGGCTTATGTCTTCTCAGAAAGGCTATAGCTCATCTTTGGTGGAAGCCAAAAGTCTCACCCTGGGTTTCAGGTGAAAGGACATGATAAGAGATAAAGTTTAAGTGCAAGGTATATATTTTCCAAAATAGGCTGGGATATATGCAGAGGGAAACAGCCAGGACCTCAAGGAAGAAGGAAAATAGGAATGTAACTTAGAGCTGGAAAAATGGGACAGATTACCTTTAAAAGAAGAAAGAAAGCTGGGCACAGGGGTGCACGCCTATAATCCCAGTGACTCCGGAGGCTGAGGCAGGAGAATCGTGAGTTCAAAGCCAGCCTCAGCAAAAGTGAGGTGCTCAGCAACTCAGTGACACCCTGTCTCTAAATAAAATACAAAATAGGGCTGAGGATGTGGCTCAGTGGTCCAGTGCCCCTGAGTTCAATCCCTGGTACCCTCCCCCCAAAAAGAGAGAGAGAAGAAATAAGACAACTAATTTACAATGTCCTGTAAGGGTTCCTCTCATATACAGAATGCATGTTGCAGATACAGAGACACATCTTAAAATCATACAAGAAGAGACAAGAGTGCTTAATGGTGCAATCACATAAAAAGAAACACCTACTCCCGCTACCCTTTCTCTGTGGGACTGAGGATTGAACCCAGGACCTCACCCATGCTAGGCAGGTACTCTACCACTGATCTCTATCCCCAGTCCTTGGAACCCTTTTATTTTAGCTTCCTTCTCCTAATTGCTATGCCCTTATAGAACAAGAGGGCTTCAAATCCTGGCTTGGATAGTCCAAGTGAATGTGAATCCTCAGTTTCCCCATCTGAGAAAAGGAGATACTGGTAACAGCAGGACTGACTTCATATGACCTGGGCAATCACTCAGGGTCCTATACTCAAATAGCCCAGGCTTGGTTTCATGCGCTGCTATTGCTTTCTTGGAATTTTGAACATTTTTTTTAAAGGTGGCCCTGCATTTTCATTTTGTAATGAACCAGCAAATCATGTGGCTTACTGGTCAGCACCATCTCAAAGAGTTGGGGGGAGTATTAAGCTTTGGGAACAGTGTGTTATTTGGATCACCCTTCATCAGACCGAATTCACTCTAATTCCAGTGTCCATAATCATGCTGAATAATCAAATGGCTACAATTGCTTTTTATTTATCAAATTCCAACATAGAAGAAAGAGCTTAGGGGGAAATTGCCTTGGTGGGAAAGATTAGTCCTCGTCATGGCTCAGATTGATTTTGCAAGGTTTTTGCAGTTTCCCCTCTTCCGAGCTCGCACTCCCTTCCCCAGCTTCCTTTGCTACGAATTTTCATAGACCCCCGGATTTGGGGTATCTGATTCTGTACTATTTAGAGGAAGGGAAATAGGGCAGGGAGTGGAGTTGCCATTTGGTTAGGGAAACCAAGATACTTGGAAGTATGGGGAGGCAGAGAGGAAGAGGACTATAGTTATTTCATTTTCTTGCGAGATTAAAACATTCTTAAAGGGAGTAGATTAGAAGTAAACTCTTTCAATTTAACAGCAAAAGACTGAAGGGCAATGCAGAAGAAAGTCGTCAGGAAGTGTCCTTTAGTCTCCTCTCTCTTATGTCCCACACCCACCTGGTTACACGGCTGCCCACCCTCCTCCAAGATTTCTTCCAACGTGGCCACTCCTCCCTCTCTGTATGGGCCTGCAGCACGCCAGCCAGAGCCCAGCCATTCCCTGCTCCTGACCACACTCCTTCCTGACCATCTCTTCAAACCCACTTTAGTGATCTTGTTTGACTTTTTTTTAAGTAACAGTTTGAGATGTATTTCACAAGCCATACAACTCCTCCATTCAAAATGTACAATCCAATGAGTTTTGGCACATTACATTGTTTTTTATGTTTTGATAAATTTATATAACAAAAAATGTGCCATTTTCAGTTAATGTCATTCAGTGGCTGTAATTAACATTGTAAATATGCGACCATCACCACTACTTCCAGAACTTTTAAAATCAAACAGAAACCCCGTACTCATTTAGCAATAACTCTTCACTCCTTCCCTCCAGCTCCTGGTACCCTTTATTGTACATTCAATCTCTATGAATTTGCCTGTTGTAAATGTTTCATATAAATGGACTCATGCATTATTTGTTCTTTTGTGCCTGGCTTATTTCTCTTAGCATAACATCTTTCGGGTTCATCCATGTGTCCCATAGCATGTGTCACAACGTCATTCCTTGTATGGGTGAATAATATTCCACATTTTGTTGATCCACTCATCCATTGATGGACATGTGGGTTGCTTTTACCATTTGATGACTGTGAATACACTGCAAAGAACATTGCCCAAGCAACTGTTGAGTCTCTGTGGTGCATATGTTCCCTGGACTCCCTTCTGACACCTTTAGTCCCTTTGCACTCAGCAACCACAATACTCTTATGTTTATTTCTTTCTTTCTGGTGTTGTGGATTGAACTCATGCCAGGCAAATGCTGTACCACTGAGCTAAACCATCAGCCACAAGCATGGTAATCTCTTCCTGAACACATCCAATCACATCCCTTCTCTCCTTATAACCCATTGCCAGCTTCACATAAAGATGTCCATTAAGCAGTACCTTCAGATAAAGATGGAAGTGTTCCTGAGGCCTTCAGGGTCCTCAGCACCAGCCTGTTGGACTCTCCAGGTCACCCTGCCCTTTCCTCTGTTCCAGCCACCCTAGACATCTCTTCATCCTTCTGTGAAGCCACATTCTTTTTGGATTTCAACAGACTAGTCCCTTTTTCTAAAATGTTCACCCTCCCCTAACACCCAGCTTTTGCCAACTCTTGCTTGGCCAGTTCTTGCCATCTTTCTCATCCATCTCGCCTTAGAATTTTCCCTGGCATCGGCCTTCCTCCCTGAGCTCATTTCTCCTTGTTTCTCTCTTTTGCTCCAGTGGCCCCTGGTCTTTCACCAGCCACGGTTCACTGGGCAGTAACTATTCAGTGTTTCTTCCATGTTGTAACATGGCTAATATTGACTGAACACTTAGTGTTTCAGGTCCTGTTTTTTGCACATCACCTGTGTCCACTTATTAAATCCTCACAACAAACCTGAGGACTTTACAGATAAGGAAACCTGGTATGCAGTCACAGTAACAATGCTCACCCTTCCAGCATCTGGAAGCCACTGTAGACCCAGAGAACAGTGCAGCCAGCCCCTGACCCCCAGCAAATGTGGATCTCTCACTCTGCCAGTATGTCTGGCCCCTAGCACAGGACCTGGCACACACTGTACCCAATTCATATCCAAACCCGAGGAATGAATGGGTAGATTAGAAAATACAAGAGGGACCGGAGCTCTGGGCAAACTTTACTGAGTAGCTTCTGCGTCTTGAGCATTCTTATCTACACTCAGAGTCCCAGAGACCCCAATCACATTAACTGCACATTAATACCTATGGCCCAGGATTATTGGGAAGGGTTAGTTTTCATTTTAATGTAGATTTTAACAATCTTTGTGCCTGGTAGACTGGATCTGGCTCGACAAACCCTGATGCTTAGCATTTGCCAGCAGGAAAAAGGGACTGGGGAATCCCAATTCCGCAGGCTCAGCCCCTGTGGGAGCGCTGTGTGAAACCCAACGTCATCTGCCCCTCTGCGATCTTTGTGGCCCACCTCTGAAGGGGCACCGCTGGGAGGGCAGTGCATTGCGTTTTCTCTTTCAGGCCTCCCTGCAGCGCTCTGAGGCGTTGGCGGCTCTGGAGCCCGCGGGGGCAGTGCTCCTGGCTCCGCCTTTGGGCTTCATTATCTGCGTTTCCGCGTCAGGCGCGCCGGGAACTTGGCAGGGCCTGCGGGCGGTGATCAGGAACATTTTGTGCCTAGCGCACGCCGGCCTGGCCTTTCTCCCTCTGACCTGCGCCACCGAGCGGGGATCGCTGGCGCAGACCACAGGGCTGAGGTCTTCCAACCCAGGTACCTGCCCGCTGTGCGCAGCTACGGAACACCCACGCACTTGTCCAGGGTCCTCTGAGCTCTTCGCCTCGGGGCTGGGCGTCCAAACGAAAGTCGCACGGCACGTAATCAAGATGTTCGTAAAGATGCTGTGTGGCCCATTTGAAAACAAAGCCCGATTATTAGCGCTCAGCAGCTCTTTATTTCGATCCAGTGTAAGTTGGCCTGTCGCTGCTGACAATCAGCAGGCAAAGGAAACAGTGGAAGGGAAAAGAAATCGGCTGTGGGGCCATCTGACAAATTTTGAGACCCCCAGTTCGTTCTTGGTCTGTCTGCAAGAGCTTAGGCAAATTCTGGGGCTCGGTCTTCTATTCCGTGAAATGGAAATTACTGAGGGCTTGGTGACTGCACATGGAGCGCAGCGGGGCAGCGGGTCGCAGGGATAGCAGAGCTGTTACCCTGTGCCTCTAGGACCCTATCTTCCCGTGGTCCTCGGCCTGGAGGCTCCCGGGCTACAAGCACCGCGTTGCCTCTGAAGTGCGTCACCGGCACCGACAGCGCTGCTCTGCCGACCAGGGTGAAGCTGGCACTCCGCCAGCGCGGGCTGGGCCAGGAGTGCCGGGCTGTCTCCCCGCTTGTGACCCAAGCGTGGAAGGCGCTCAAGTTGCGCAGACTGGGGAGGACTGTTGGGGCGCCCTCCTCTACCTGCTACGCGCCAGCCACCGGCCTCCGCAGCCTCTGGCTGGCTAAGACTACGCTTTTTCTGCGCCCCCCCACCCCGCCCCATTTCCTTCTGAGCGGCGGCGGCTGAGATTTCCTCTCGGGGAAGCTACGCGGATCCTTCCCGGGGCTCCTCGCCCCGCCCCAGTTCTCCTCCCCCTCCCCTTTGCTGGGGATCCCGGGCTGGGCTGCTTCTGGGAGGAGGTTCCGACAGCCAGGAGGCGGCGGGGGGCAACGGAGCTACAGGCCACCGACGCGCCCAGCCATGTGACGCCGCTCTCCTTTCTGCGATCCCCTGGCGCCCTGGGCCCCTGCCGGCGCCCCACCGCTCAGCGCACCATGCGCCTGCCAGGGCGCGCGCGCCCACCGCCAGCGCCCCAGCCCGCGCAGCATCCTGGCCTCCGCAGGCAGGTAGAGCCTCCTGGGCAGCTCCTGCGCCTTTTCTACTGCACGGTCCTGGTCTGCTCCAAAGAGATCGCGGCACTCACGGACTTCTCCGGTAAGACCGCTCTCCCTCGCTGTGCGTCCCCGGCGTCAGGTGAGCCCTCGGCTGGGGGCACGTGCCCGAGAGGCTACGATCGGGTTGGGTTAAAGTTGAGGCGTGCTCTTAGCCAGCTTTCTTGGCTCGTAGACGGTTGCATGTTGGGGGTGGCGGCAGGGTGGCCCCCAACTCCAAGGATGTTTAATGTGTTTGGAGTTTCTTGCCCTTCTGTCAACCTCGTCAATTTCCCCGCATCAGCGACTCAACCCTGACACACGCACGTTCAGTGGAGGCTCCCTAAGCTGAACCCTGTTGCCGCGCCCAGCTCTAGAAGATACACGTGTTGTGGTCGAAGGAGTTGTACTTTCTTTGTCACCCACATTAGTTAAGTTGCGCCCCAGCCAGACTCCCAGGTGCCCACGTAAGGAGATTAGCCCAGGAGACCCTAGACCTGAAGTCCTTGCGGGTAAGCAGCGAGCGAGCCTGCCGGCAACAGAGGTCTGGTGGAAATCCCCGGAGGGATCGGGAGACGCTTACAGAACAGAGAGGACACTGAAGGGCATGACTTTACTTCCAATAGGTGCTCAGCGTTCCCTGTCTCCCTGGTTTCCTTCACATGCATACAAAAGTAACAACTTCCTCCTATCCAGTAAACTATAAGGCTTTTTTGAGGGGGGGAACTCCGACTCAACCTCCTGCAAAGGATCTTAGTTCGGAGATCGCAGGTGTGGCCGCAGAGTCGATGAAGTTCCGAGGTTGGTGATGGCTATAGGAACATATGCTTCTATTAGCGCGGCACTTGCTTAAGATAACAAAAGTCCTTTCGGCAGTGATGGCCCTGCGTCTCCAACTGGCAAGGCTGGAGGCCTGCAAACAGCCTCCACCCCCTCTGCCTAGCCCGGGAAGCAGTTCTGAACCCCACATTCCCCCTTCTCCAGGGATCTTCTGCCAAGTCCAGGCTTTGCACAGACCCTGTCTGGGGCCCCCTGATGCAGGGTCTTTTGCAATATAATCATGGTAAATGGAGTCACTCCTCAGCGCTGTTTGTGCAGTAGACTAGTACATGGCAAAGAACACTCGCAAAGCAAAAGTTGAGTTGGGTTTCTGGTTTACGCACAGAGAATGCCATTGTTAGCTGAAAGCCCTTGGGTCAGAGGTTCTTTGCTTTGAATATTTAATATCAAGGCAGTGTTCCTGCCTGGCAAAGGAAGCCAAGATATGTCTATTTGGCAAGCAAACCATGGCCCTTAAATATCAAGCCCCAGAGGATCAAAACTCTGTGGTAAATGTGCTGGGGAAATGCATTGGGTATTTCAAGTGCTATTGACTTTTTCTTTCTTTCTTTCTCCTCCTTCTTACTCTTCTTTTTCTTTATAATAGAACTTTCTTGGCTGCTAGAAAAGCTTTGCATTTGCTGATTTAAGCTATAGAGAGCAGTTCTGAGTTCAGTATGTCCAGCTCTGAATATTGTAAGGCAAGAACTAAAAGCTGACAAGCCCTTTTTTGGTGACATCATTGCAACTGAACAAATATTGCTTTAGGCAAATGGTACTGTAACCATTAGATTGTTTTCACAGATTATAGACACTTAGAGTTTGTTTCTTCAGGGAAGTAGTTGCAATACTTGTAACAGTCTATAGGTTACCCCCACCTCCCAGCTTAGAATCGTCTGTGTAGCAATAGTTACACACTTGAATTTAACATATCAAACAGGAAGACTACATCCTGAGGGAAATGGATGCTCTGATGCAGATTCCTCCAAGTAATAAGAATAACAAAAGCCTTTTCCTTCTGTTTTCCACGTGGACCCAAATTTCAGAGTTTTAAACTCCCTGGAGCTAGCAGTAGGTGGTGGTATTGATTGCCAGGTCCATCCACATCCAGGCCCCGTATTTCAGTGTTACTTCCCAGGGACCTGAAGGCTAGGGAGAAAGTATAAGGCAGCCTTTGGGGAAAACGAGGAAGGAGATAGAGAAGGAGGAGGAGGAGGAGAAAGAGGAAAGAGAAGGAGGAAGAGGAGGAGGAGGAGAAACCATAGGCACATTCAAATTTAAACCCCAATTCTATACAGTATGAGATCAAGAAAACATTAGAAAAGTTGCAGTAAGAAAGATGAAGTTTTACAAAGTCAGCTGATTTTACTTGAAACTTAAGGAAACTTTAGGAACTCCCAGTCATGTGATAAGAAGGCATGGAGGGAAACTCCTAAGGTCCAAAAATTAGTCTTAGTGTCCACTTGAAAGTGTTGGTTGATGCAGTAGATTCTGATCATGTAATTCCCTGTGGTCTCAAAGCCTGTTTTCCTGGGGACAGGCAGTCTTGTTCCCCTTTTTATGAACTTGGCAGAGTATATAGAAATAGAACAGAGGCCTCCACAGAGACAGCAGACCCTCCCCCGCAGAGCTTTACAACAATAGCCTAGGACCAGAGAGCATGTTTGATAGTACAGATACTGGCTTGTTTTCTAAATAAGAGAAACATCAAAAAAAACTGGTGCAGGATGCAAGGGGACTCCTTTGCCCTGTGAAGGAGAAAGGAGGATGGTATATACATATGAAAGAAAGTGCCAGAATGTCAGGGGTCCCAGCCATAGTCTGTACACTATAGGGCCTCCCAGGAGGTCTTCGTTGCAGTTTGGGAAAGTTACTTAAGCCTTTCTCTTCTCTGCAACTCTTCCTTGAGCCTTTGCCTGAGGCTGTCAGCTGGTGTCATTTTGCTGGGTCATTGATTTTTTTGCCCTGGGGATTCCAGCATCAGATCTCTTAATAACACAGAGGCTGCATCGTGGCCCCCTCCTCCTCCTCCATGCTCGTGACTTGTGCTAATCACCTCCAAGCCTGCTGGGACACAAGCTCCCAAGCACTCCCTTCCCTATCTTCCCTGAGGATTTTGAGATGCTGCCAGCGACCACTGGAAGGCTATCATCACTGCATTAAAAAAAAAAAAAAAAAGTGTCCTAGAGACACAAGCGTGGTGCATGCAAAATTAGTGGCTCTGATCCTGAAGCCCATCTGCAAGTGTGCCTGGCTTCCATCCACTTTCCTCTTTGGGATGGGGTTTTGTTCTATTCACTGCATTCCCAAATTGAGGATTTGGCCTGAAATGTACACATTTGTCATTGATTTTGGGGAGGGGGGTTGTTTTGAAGAAAGCAAAAAGAAGTATAAGAGAACAGACTGGGAGCTGCAGTGTTGGGGTAAGAGCTGAGAGGCGGGTGGGGTGCCCTTGGGACTCCAGCAGTGAAAACCTTTGCCTTAAAGAGTGGGGCTGCAGTGTGTCTCTTGGACTTGGTTTGCCATGGGCCCTCAGTTCTTGATGACTTTTTGTTGTGGTTGGTTTTATTCGTTGTTTCTCCAGTGAGAACAGACTGAGTCCTCTTTCCACTCTACCTCGTTCCCTCCCTTTCTTCCTTGTTTTCTGTCTTTCTCTGAGCGATGGGCTTATGGGTAGGGGGTGGAAAGCTAAAGTGTTGTTCTAGTCCTGCTTGAGTTCAGGGTAGTCCTGACCATGAATTCTGTTCACACATTTGGTTTTGCCCTAATCTAAGCAAGTAGTAGAAAGTGTGAGAAGCAGGAGGGAGAGGGGACAGGAGACAAAGACAGTGGGGGCAGCCTGCAAGGTCTTCCTTGTCCTCAAATGTCCCCGGACCTCAAAGAAGGGGTTCCCTGGGCCATTGTTCAGTTCTCTGCCCTTAGTAGCCCAAGTAAGCAATAAGTGGTGCTTAGTATCAGGTTGTATCAGTCTGCGTGTGCTGCCATAACAAAGTGCCACAGACTGGGTGGCTTAAAGCACAGAGATTTATTTTTCCACATTTCTGGAGAGTAGAAGTCATAGATCAAGATATTGGTAGAATTGGTTCCTTCTGAGGCCTCTTTCCTTGACTTGTAGATGACTGTCTTCTTGCTGTGACCTCACAGGCTCTTCCCTCTGTGTGTGTCTGTGTCCTAATCCCCCCTACAAGGACAACAGTCATATTGGATCAGAACCCACATTAATGACCTCATTTTAACTCCATTACCTATTTAAAAGCCATAGTTCCAAATACAGCCACGTTCTAAGGTATTGGAAGTTTGGACTCCAGTGTATGAGTTTTAGTGGGACATATTTTAGCCCATAACAGATCATTGGCAGCCCAATAAGTAAACCTGACTAGAAGCTCCTTATTTCATTGGTTAGGAATTTCACAATATAGAAATATAGTAATTGAATAAATTTTGGAAGCACACAGAATGACTTGAGGAGACTAAAAAATATTTGTTCAGCTGGACCCCAGGGCTTCTGATTTCATTGATCCAGGAAAATCTGACATTAGTCTCTTTTCTAAAGCAGAGTTGGGAACACTGCCCTGGTGTCAGAAGGGAGGGCTGCCTCCTGCGTATGCATCAGTTCATCCAGGGCACACAGGCATGGCTGGCTGGGTGTCTCTTTCAGACCCCAGCCCAGAGCTCACCCTCAGGGAGACCAGGACTGTGCATTCCCAGCTCCTCCCAGTCACCACTCTTATTCCACTCCCACGGGCACACGCACATGTGCACATACCCCTCCATGTTTTATTATGCCTCTGTTACTTCATCCTGTTATTCAGGAGTTATCTTCATTTTAAGGCATTTTATGCAATGAAAAGCCAGCTTGTAACCAAAGGAAAACAAACTGAATGTTCGAAGGAGGTATCTCACTGCCACAGAAGAAGAAAGATGAAGAGCAAGTATCTGAAATCGCTTGTCTGTTTCCATGGAAAGTCACTACATCTGAAAAATGTTCTGCCAGCTCTTTCTGTAGCAGGGAAAGGTCTCGGCTTGTGAGCGGTCTTGTAATTGGTGGCTTTGGTCACCCAGGTGCTTTATTAGAAAGGGCAGCCCAACAGCACTTTCAGGGGAGAAACAGAAAGGGAGGGTGTACAACTTAATTGAGCTCAGTGTTGTTTGATTTCATCCTCAGAGCAACCTCTTGAGGTAAGTATTAATCTCATTATAGATGAGAAGTAAGGCAGAGGCAGCCTCTAGACCAAAGCCAAGATGGGGACTTGGTTCTTGAAGATGTCAAGGGAGGAAGATCAGAAAGAAAAAAAATGACCACAATTTGCCTAACCTTTCTAGATAGTTCATGGAGTGGACTCTGCCATCTCAGGTGCCTACTGAGGAGACTGATCTTTTCCTACCCCTTTCTTTAGCATCTTTCCATCGTTATTCCAAAGTGGGTGTATTTGCAAGCTATGGATACACTAGAATGTAGGAGAAAAATGTTAGAACTTATGAACTGGTCTGAAGTAGTCCCTTAGTATCTGCTGAGAGAGTTCCAGGACCCCCATAGGTATCAAAGCCCTTGGATATTCAAGTGCCTTATATAAAATGGCATATGATCTGCATATGACTTACACACATCCTCCTGTCTACTTTAAATCATCTCCTGATTTCTTATAATACCTAATACAACATAAATGCTATGTAAATCATTGTTTAGGGGATAAGGATAAAAAAAATGTCTGCACATGTTCACAACAGACTCCATTAAAACCTTTTTTTTTTTTTTATCTCACGTGGTTGCATCCATGGAGATAGAACCTGTGGGTACAGAGGGCCAACTGTATTTGCTGTTCTATCTTGGAAAAAAAAGTTAAGTTTTACTTATTGACATGTAAATTGATGGTTCAACAGTATGTGGTATATGTGTGTGTGTATATATATACACGCATATGCATACATGTTGATCTCAGAGCTGTGTTCTCAAACTCTTTTACTGATGGAGTTCAGGACTATGAAAATGTGGAGGTTACTTGTCTTAATGGCCATCCTATCAGCTTAGTGCTTTCAATAGTCTTGAAAAGGCACCAGTTGGAGGGTACTGTACATTGAGAGAACAACTATCTCCACCACCCATCCCTGCTACCTGCCTCCTTTCCTCAGCTCCATGGCTGCCAGTCAAGTTTGAGGCAGAATTTGAACCCAGCACTGATCAGTTTCAAAGGTCCACATACTCACCATTAGAGCTGAGGAAAGGATCAGAAAGGTAGAGCAAGAGCACACTGAAATTTTATGATTCTCTGACACTCCTTTAATGAGCTGATGTGTCTGTGTCTTTCTGTGAAGAACTAGCTTCTCTTAAGAAGAGAAACTCTACAGTCACCAAGATTTCCATATTGTAAGGAGACTCTCAGATTGGAATAGTGTCTGAGTAAGTGGCTAATCTCTGTTTCCCACCCCCCTGGAAAGCAGGCACCTTCTTCTACTACCCTTTCCCTGGCCCCAATATGTATACCATGTTCAGTTAAAAATGTCCCAGTGCCATGGGAGACACTGGCAAGTTAAAACTAGCTTGGTTTATCTGGCACATACATCACTGTATGCCAAATAATGTTCTAGAAACTTCATGTTCATTAACTAATTGAATCCTCACAACCATCGCAGAAAATTGAAGTGAGTGAGGAAAAGAGAGGTTAGGTAACTTTTATGTAGTTTTTCTAATAGCAGGGGAAGAAAATATAATAGGCATGTGGCAAGTAGTTCAAAGCAATGTCACTTATATTGTTCATTGCTTAATCTACCACAGCCAGATCTTATTCCATGTTCTGTCAAAGGTAGTACCATCCAGCCACAAAGAACTAAGTAGAGCAAGAGCTGCATTTATTCTGAGATTATTTTCCCAAGAAAATACCTGGAACTGCTAAATAAAACATAACAAATGTCCTTTAAATGAAGAAGTGCATGATTAAGTATAAGAAATACTCAGGGAACAAAAATGAAGGGAGGGCAGAAGACCAGAAAAGTCTGCCAGAGCTGACCCTAGGGATGCAGTGGGGTTATTTGATGGTCTTGACAACCAGGATTCAACAGGTACACAAGGGCAGGAGACAGGCATTGGACCAGTGTAAAGGGAGGAATTGGAATAGAGACCCCTATAGAAACTCATGACCTTGTAGGACTAAACATTTCTTAAAAGGTGGATGAGAAACAAATTAGCCCTTGCAAAGGAAAGTAACAAGGAACCTGGTCTCAACTTTGGCTCAGGATTGGTGAAAGAAGATAATCTCCTTTGAGAATGTGTAACCAGAGACCTGCTTTTTTGAGAGTCTGGGTTTTGAATTCATTACCTTTACTGGGAAACACAAGCTGAGAAACTGATTAAATTGCCCCTGGTACCTGGCAAAAACATACACACAGCTATACCCTGCATGGAAACATTATCAACACTGGCCCCTCAAGATTTCTATAGATATAATCTTGATGATTATGAACATACAATTCAAAATTATGTTACATAAACAGTAGTCAATAGCAGCAACAATAGAGTCCTTAAGAAAAAAGGAGAACTTTGCAAATGAAAAAGGAACAAAAGAATATCAAGAAGGAGCAAGCATATTTAAATTAAAAAATATATATATACTACTAACATGAAAAAATATATTGATCAAAATTAAAAGCTTGATAGATAAGTTAAAGAGCAGATTAGACATAGTTGAAGAGAGAAACAATGAGCTGGAAAATAAAGCTAGAGAAATTATTCAGGATGAAACAAAAGAGATAAAGACATGGAAATTATGGAAGAAAATTTATAAGATTTAGAAGACAGAATGGGGAAGATTCAATAAGCCCTGATAAATATCTCCAAGAAAGTAGAGAATACCAGGAACAAGTAACACTCAAGGCCATGGTATTCTACAATTGATTTTCAAGAAAGATTCAAATTTGAGCAGTCCAAGCAAAATAAATAAAATGAATTATTTATAAATGTATCATATCAAAACTAAAATACTAAAACTAAAGTGACAGTTTTAAAAACAATCAGAGAAAAAAATGTTATCTGTAAAGTGTCTCCAACAACAGTGGGAGCCAGAAAACAATGAAATAATTTTTTCTAGTTCTAAGAAAAAAAAAATCCCTATGCTGTCAGCTCAGAATTATATGTGCAGCTAAACTAATTTCCAAGAATGCATGTGAAATAAAAACAAATTTATCACAAATAAACCTTTACTGAAAGAACTACTAAAGGATACACTTCATGAAGAAAGACACTAAGTTTAAAAGGAATACATGAGATAGAAAAGAAATTGTGAGCAAAGAAGTGGTACAACTTCTAATGCACTTGGCCACATGTCTTGTTTTGTCTTCCTACTTAAAAGAGTAAAAGAGTAAAAGACCATCTCTGTCTTGAGAGAGATGGTCTCTCAAATATTTTGTTCTCTGCCCCAGTTAAAATCACAAGATACTTTCTTGATCCACTGGAGGCATCCAATCTCCTTCCCAGGTGGGTCTCAGTTCCAGGATGACTACCCACTGGTAGTTCCATAGGAAAGAACAGGAAACATTAAAGTGTCTCAGATGCCCAGTATGATATAGGGCTACCTCAAAGAGTCATTCCTGTCCTGAGGAAGCTTGCTTTTCAATGGGTTCATGGACACACAAATAATCGCAAAGAAGTCTGAAATATAAATGATAGATTTGGCAGGTCATAGTCCCTAAAATAGTGATTAAACTTCAAACTGTGGATTTCTTAGTGTGTCCACAGACTTGCCAGACAACTCTGTTCATGCATAGACTTACCTTTCCATATGGTCATTTCTCACTTACATCCCCTCCACCACCTGCATCATGATTTCATCAAATCCCCTGAAATAGAACTTCCTTTGCATGACATTAACAAATCAGAGTTTGAAAGGATGCTAGGGCTAGTTTCAACTCCGAGAGCCAGGTTTTCCACATACAGAAAACCAGGCAACATTAAAATTCGAAACTCAGGCCACTGAGTCTGAAACGTATGTTTGCGAACAGTCTGATTTCATGTCTGCCTTCTTTGTCCTGTGAATACAAATGGCCTCATTTGGAGTTGAGGAGCAGGGAGGAAGAAATCTAAGAATGCTTTCCAAAACAAATCTTTAATTCGGATGAGTATAATAGAGTGTAATCCCATTTCAAGTCTGTCAGCATTCCTTTGATGATTACAAATGAGTCCCTTTTCCCCGGCAATGTGGGGGAATAATCTGGATAAAATAACCCTTTTTGTCTGCGTGGGCCCATGCGACGCTTACTTGTGACAGCGTTCAGAGTAGCGTTTCAGAGTCTGAGAAGCGCACACTGTGCTACCAAGTCATCTCTTTTCTTTCTCTTGACGTAGAAGATTTTTCACTCTTTCATGTTTGGTGGCTTCGGAAATTCTCAGACTTGGAAATCATAAATCATTGTGCTGTCTTCAGGAATGAAAGAGACTTAGGTCACCGAACCCTTTTCCCTCTGTCTGTCGCACAGGAGACAGGTGGAAATGACTGTGGGTGATCTTATCTGGAAAGCCAATTTGTACTGCTTTTGAGGGATCTACTTCAAGGAATATGTACAATTTTGCAGTTCTTTTCCGTGAAAAGAATGTCCCTGGAACCCAAGTTCAGGCTTATGTGTCTCTTTTTGTCTATTTGGTTGTGAAATTAAGGGACAGTCATTTTAAATGCCTCTTTCAATTTTTTGAGACTTGAATAACTACACACTCCTCCCAGAGTAAACAATAAGAGACACTCTGTGGATGGTCAGGCTGCATGCAAAGACTCAGCCCCATCCACAGCCTTGGAGTGAGAAGGGGTTTTGAAGACCCTACTGCTGCAGGTCCCACTGTGCAGAATTACAGATCTTATGTTTTGCCTTTTCTGCTTTTTTCCAACCCTGGTGCCCACGTTCCAAAGCCCCTCTCTTCTTCTTCTTCTTTTTTTCTTTAACTTACAAAAATATATTTTTATTTGTTCTTTTTAGATATACATAACAGTATATCTAAAAACAGTGCGTCTTGACATATTATACTCTCTTTTGATTTCCCTCCTTTTCCTTTGAAATTGGAGGCCCCAGGATTATTTTTAAGTAGCCTTATGTCTCTTGGAAGCAATGAACCAGTGCTTTGAGACCAAATTTCTTCCCCCATCTGGGGCTTCTTTCTCTCTGGCTGCTCAAGACAGATCATTTGGTTTGTTAACCTTCACCTGAAATGCCATATTATCATAGAGTCCATGAATGCTTTTACCCAGTGAAGATTTAGCTTTTCTGAATGTTTAGTCAAAACCAGTGATTCTCAGCCTAGGACGAGAATATTTGGCAATATCCGTCCTTCAGGAATATTTGGCAACATTTGGAGGCAACTTTATCTGTCATAACTTTGGGGAGAGGTGCTTTTGGAATCTAGTGGGTGGCATCCAGAAGGCTGTTGAACATCTTACAAAGCATGGGATGGGGCAGCTCCTATTGCAAAGTAGTGTCTGGTCCCCGGGGCTAAGGCTGAGGAGCTCAGGGGCTAGCTGACAGACTTCTTGTCCTTGTTTTATTTTCTACACTTTTGGAACATGAAGCAAGTGAAACTCTTTCTTAAAGACCAATCACCAGCTTAGCAAGACCCTGTCTCAAAAAATTAAAAAAAGGGCTGAGGATGCAGCTCAGTGGTAAAGCACCCCTGGGTTTAATCCCCAGTACCAAGGGTAAGGGAGGCAGAGTTGAGTGGGTGTCTGGGGAGCCCAGCTTGCCTTCTGCAGCCCAAGGCAACCAACCTTCAGTTCCTTCAGTCAGGAAAGAAAACCCCAGCTGCTGCCGTGCTTCTCACACTTGGCCCTCCTCATCTCAGGCTCGACCATTTGCCATCATCAGTGTCAACTGGAGAGGTGTTCAGGCTTGAAGTGAGCGAGCAGCATGAGGATGCGTTTGCAACACATCTCAATTATTTCGAAATCGCAGAGAAACAATCACATGCATGAGGGGGTGTGACTTGATTGGAATTCTAAAAAGGAAAGTCATGGAGACTGTGCCAAGATCTGCTTTCCCCTGGCGTCTCCCTACAGTCTTCCCTCCTCCTTCCCTTGGACTTACTTGTCCTGTCGACCACCACCCCTGCCTCTGCACACCCACCCACGGACCGACCATCCCTGGCACGCTCACATGCGTGTGTTAATTCTGTGCAACAGTGTGTTCTCTTGGTGCTGTGTGTTGTACATTTTAAAGGACATATTTGGAGCTTGGGTGGGCATGGGGCTGAGCACTGTTACAGACTCCACCTGGAGTAAAGAGAGATCCTGTAATTCCTTCGAAATGGGAATTACTGTCCCTACCCTGAGGCCATGAGACCCCAGGACAGCTCCCACTTTCAGAACCTCCGCCCCCGCTCCTCCAGCAGACAAGTTGTAACTCTACTTAAAATATTTTTTTCCTTTTGCCATACACAGAGAAAATCTAGTATTGTTTCCAAGAGAGAGAGAGCAGGGGCACCAGCAGGAACGGGTGTGCAGTATTTGTACAGCTTTGTGAGTCAGTCTATCTGAATTTCCAAGCATTTTAAGAGCTTTGTCCAAAAAAAAGGTCTATTGTAAGGCTCTTGGCACTGAAGAAAATAGCAGGCCTGTCAGAACTCTGGTTCAGATTTAATTTTCAAGTGGGTAATATAAGAATGCTGTCCAACGGAGGGCTTTGCTCATTTTCTCGTCCCTGCTCATCTGGGGGCTGCAGAACTTCAGTTTACAGAATCAGCTCATCTTCAGACAATGTAGCATCTTTTCTCTTGACATCCTCTTCAGTAAAGACATCATGTTCTTAAGCAAAGATTAGGATGACTTTCAAATGAATGTGGCTTCCTGCAATAGTAGTAAAAACATTTTTGACTATGTTCAAAGTATATATTCTATATAATGTATATACACAGTTGTTCTCAGCATCCACAGGAGATTGGTTCCAGGACTGACCCCCTCAGGCACCTCAATCTGCAGATGCTCAAGTCCCTGGTATTATATGGCATAGTATTTACATATAACCTATGCACATCCTCCTGTATACTTTCTCATTTCTAGATTATTTACAATACCTAATACAACGTATTACAGTTAACACAATGTAGTACCTAATACAATGTAAAGGCGATGTCAAGAGTTGTCATAGTCGTTTAGGGACTAGTGACAAGAAGAGTCTGTACATGTTCAGTACACATGATTTTTTTTTCCTGAATGTTTTGATGTGCCGTTGATTGGATGGTGGATGGAGAATCCATGGATACAGAAGACTTTGTGTGTATACTTTTTTCATAGTATCTTCTAAGAACTTATAATTCTTTTTGCTCTGTATGGTTTTGAAAAATGTAGGTCTAGAGACATTGTGCATGACTCATACATTCAGTACTTACTTCTAGGTATAGATATCATGAAAATTAAGCAGGGAAAACTTGTTTATGAAGATGCTGTGTCCTAATTTTCCTCCTGGGCATTGAACAGTGAACAGCGATCCTTCCCATCACATGTCTGTATATATCATTGTATGTGAATATATATACTCGCACGCATGTTTTTAGTCCTCCTCATCTGTCTTCTCTTGTTTTTAAAGATTACTTACTTTATCAAAAAGAGAAAGAGAGAAGAAGTAAGCAGCTGAGCATTATACTCAGCCTCTAAAATCCCTCTGAACCATGAGCAATTGATAAGGTTCTGGGCTGGGAAATCTCACAGTGTCACCGAGCATCCATCCACCTGACAGGATGGCTTTACATTCAAACCATTCACTCTGTCCTGCATCCAGTGTCCACTATTCCTTTTTCTGCTTTCGGGGTTTCCCTTAAAGCTCTGAAGAGGGTTTGTTTTGTTTTGTTTTGTTTTCTGTAGTGGGAAATTTAACATGGAGACCCCACATAAAACATGGATTGCACCAGCCTAGTTCCAAGATGAAATTAGACTCTCTGGACAAGATCAGTCTCTAGAAATAGACACAGATAAATCCACCTGGCTCTCCAATGCCTAGTTCACTGTGAAGAAGCCTGGATTAAAGGGAACATCCTAATTCATGGCTCCTGTGGGTGCAGCTAAAGCACAAGCCAGAGACCTTCTTCCTTAGAAGGCAGTCCATGGTGATGGCAAACCAACCCCAAATGACAGCCTTCCATGCAACCTTCTGGAATGTGACTCATTACCACCAGGGAGTCTTTGATGGAAGTCTGCTCTGTATCATATATCTTCATTACCCCCTATTTTCTTTCCGTGGGAAGGTAAATTATAGGTAAGGCACTCTGATGTATTAATTGAGAGCTTTACTTTAAAGATTGTCAAATGTTTGTGAATCAGTCTCACTGACTGGGTTAAAATTGCAGTGCTGAAGGTTAGGTTCAAATTAGTATAATTGTCTCTGTTATTACTCAAGCAAACAGCTAGAACATTATGTGACAAGATCTGCACTTTGGTGGACTGTGGGGAAGAATTTTCTGGATGTATGAAAGCCCAAGAACCACAGGGGAATTCTGCAGAGTATTCAAGGACCAGGGCTGATTGCACTGCATACAAAATCCTTCCTGGACTTTAATTCTAATAAAATTATCACTGAGGAAATAAACACCCAAGGACAACATGCAGACCTTGGAAAAGAGCCGTCCAGTGGAAATATATTGCAATCCATATATGTAATATTAAATATCCTATTGACACATTAGGAAAAGTAAAACAGGTGAAATTAACTTCCATTGTAAATTTTATTTGACCCTACATATCCAAAATATTATTTCAACATTAATGAATATTTAAAAACTATTAATGAGATATTTTATGTCTGTTTTGCTTGTGAGAACTTGGAAATCTTGTGCATATTTTCACTTATAGCACATTCAAATTCGCACCAGCCACCTCTCAAGTGTTCAGTACCTATGTGGGGCCTGTGGCTGCTATTCTGGTGCAGCTTGAGGTGAAGCCTGGGGTTGGGGTGGAGCTTCCTGCCTTGTTTAGCATCTTTTGGTGAAGGCACTGTTTCCACAGGGCTAGGTGCTGTTGTTTGAATATGTCAGTCTCCTCCAAAATTCAAGTTGAAATGTCATCCTCATTATGAGATATTAAGAGATAGGACCAGGTGGGAACTTGAAGAGGTGATTAGGACTCTGCCCTCACCAGTGGATTAATGGGTTATTTTGACAGTGGGTTTGCTATTAAGGCCCCTTTGATTAGGTCTCTTGGGCAATACCTGTCTTCTGCCATGTGGTGCTTTGTGCTGTCCTGGGACTCTACTAGCAAGAAAGTATCACCAGATGTGGGCCTTCGACCTTGGACCAGAAACATGAGCCAAATAGATCTCTTTTCTTTATAACTGATTCGATCTGTGGCATTGTGTTATTAGTAACAGAACATGGACTAAGATTCTGAGTCTGAACTGTTCCATGAAGAGGCCAGTGGTGGGTGTCTCAGCTTATCCATGGGAGCTTGGCTTCCCTGTGACTTGGAGGAAGATTGGTGTCCTTCTACCTCCACCAGCTTCTTTCCCAAGACCCCTCCTAGACTTCAGTTCGTGTGAGGGAGGGAGCCTTATGGAATCACCGTAACTGATGGGATCTTCCCACAGTACCAGAAGTCAGCCAGCCATGATCACCCCAATCCCTTTCTGCTGTCCAGTCATTGTGGGGTTTGGAGGCTATCTTCCTGTGTGATCCCACCCTGGGCAGGGGATGTAAGAGTGATTTGCTGTACATGCTCCCCTGGGAGGTCCTCAGCCTCAGAGGCAGCTCTTGGTAAGCCTCACTCTGCAGCTGAGAAAACCCAGACGTTGTGCAGGTGAGGACTCGGGCCAGATGTCTCTTGGCTTATTAGTGGCAGGACTAAGATTGGACCTATGACTGTGCTCCTGTTTGGGGTCACCAAGCTGCCCTCAGGGTTGGCTTTCAAAACCAGCAGGCGTGAGGGCTCCCCAGCTTAGAACTCTCTCATCTGAACATATCAGGCTCTGAACTGGCTGTTATTCTGGGGTCACACCAGAACCACCCTGGGTTCAAATATACTGTGTGTTTCAACTAGACATCTGGGGTTTCACTCCCAGCTAATTGGAGCTGAATCTCTGGGTTGGGGCATTGATATTTTCTAAAAGCTGTTGAGGTGATTCTAATGTACAGACAAGATTGAGACCAGCAGGAAAGCATTGCACATTCTTGAATAATCTACTTATTTAATATTTATTACTTTTTTTCAAGGCACAGAAAAGTTGTAAGAATTTTGTAAAGATATCCTTTATACCTTTCATCTATATTCTGCAGTATGACCATTTTACCACGTTTGCCTTATTACTTTCTCTCTTAATTGCAACCAAGATCTTCGCCGGGTGTGGTGGTCCACGCCTATAATCCCAACACTTAGGGAGGCTGAGACAGGAGAGTCGTGAGTTCAAAGCCAGCCTCGGCAATGGTGAGGCTTTAAGCAACTCAGTGCAGTGAGACCCTGTCTCTAAATAAAACACAAAATAGGGCTGGGGATGTGGTTCAGTGGTCCAGTACCCCTGAGTTCAATCCCTGGTACTGAAAAAAAGATCTCTTTTATTCCTAAATATCCCTGTGTGTGCCTTAACAACAAGGACACTTTCTTTCACAACCAAGACAATGTTCAAAATCAGGAAATTAACTGTGTTGCAATGTTCTCCAATCTACAGATCTTAATCAGATTTCATTAGTTGTCCATAGCCATCCTTCCATATCTGAGGTCGATTGGTTGCAGGACTCCCCATGGGTATCAAAATCCTCTAATGCTCAAGTCCCTTATGTAAGATGGTGTAATATTTACACATAAGTTATGAGCATCTTCCTGTCTACTTTAAATCATGTCTAGATGATGTATATCACCTAATACAATGTAAATGTTATGTAAATAGCTGTTATACTTTATCACATAAAGAATAATGACAGCAGAAAAGTCTATATATTCAGAACAGGTGCAATTTTACCCCCAAATATTTTTGTTCAGTGATTGGCTGAACCAAATGGATGCAAAATCCATATATATGGAGAGCTGACTGTACTTTAGAACAAGAGAATCCCAGATCACACATTACTTTGAGTTGTTGTGTACCTTTAGACTCCCTTTACCCTGGAGTACTTCTTCCATCTTTATCTTTTTTGATTCTGGCTTTTGCTACAGTTCAGATGTAATGTCCCCCAAAGGCCCAGGTGTTAAAAGTTCCCCAGGGTGGGGCTACTGGGAGTTGGTGGAACCTTCAGAGGTGGGGCCTTGTGAGAGGTCTTTAGGTTGTTGGAGGCATGTCCTTGAAGGGGACTGTGACCTTGGCCTATCCTCTGCCTCTGCTTCCAGGCTCCTAGTGTTTGCTCCACCACATGCTCCCTGACATTGCCATCCTGTACCCTCACAGGAGCACAAAGCAGTGGTCTTGGACTGGGACCTCTAGATCCATGAGCTAAATAAATCTTTTTTTTCTTTATGTTGTTGATTGTCTCAGGTATTTTGTTGTAGTAATGGACAACTGATTAATATAGCATTCTTGAAGAATACTTGATGGTTACTTTGTGGAACATCCCTTAGTTTGTATTTGTCTGATGTTTCTTCCAGGGTGTATTCTTACATATTTGGGGCAAGGCTGTCAAAGACATGATGCTGTGTTCTCGGTGCATCACATCAGGCAGAACATGATGTTGGTTCTCTCCACCAACCTGAAGTGAATTTTTGGTTGAAGTAGAGCATGGGCCTCTTTTTGGTCAAAGGAGAGAGACATCATCATCCCTATCACTCATGCTAATGGACCCTCTTACATAGTCATTTATCTAGCAAGGCTAGAAGTGTCTTGAACTTAAGACATGTAAGTGTTAGAGCAGAAGAAGGGAGAGAAGGAAAGTTTCTGGATCCTGGGGGTTTGGCAAGTGTGGCGTCAGGGAAAACAGTCAAAGTTGTCTGCTGTTAGGATGAAGTGTTAGGAGGGCATCAGGTCTGGATATGGCTTTGGGTTGGTGGGAGGCTGACTGCCCACCTGGGCTCTGCTGGGGCTGCCTGTGCCCATAGTGCCCCTGGCTGCATCTAAACGTTTTCTTTGCAGTTTTTCCTGGGAACAGCAACTCTCTCTTTCCAAGCTATGGCTCACCCCACAGCTCCATCTGACTTTCCCCCCTGGGATTGATGACATTCAGATTAACTCCAGGAATCCTTTCTGTGAGGTGATGCCCGGCACTCCTGGTAGGTCACCTTATTTGCTATCCATGGCTCACCTCCAGGTCAGATGTCACTCTTGTGCTTCTCACCATTTCCAGGGGCACTAGAACTTGCCAGTTGCAGGCACATCCTTTGCTGCTGGTGAGGCTCTCATCCCTTGGATCCAACTCACGTTTGACTTAATAAATGATCTAGACGTGGATTTCCTTCTACCTGTGCATAGGGAGCAGGTGTCAGCGGAGGCCGAGAAGCGGTGTGGTCTATTCTGTCCACCTGGTGTCTCAGGCCTTCTGCTGGCCCCTGTGTAGAAGTGGGGAATAGGGAGCTTTTCCCTCTGCACTGTTGTTGATTTTTCTGCCTGAGGTTGTCTTGGGCTCCTTATCCAAACCTGTCGTTCCCTTCTTTCTGTTCTGACTTCCTCCTTCATCTGTGTGCTCTTACCTGGGCTTCCTGTGCTGCTGGAGGAACAAGATTGTTGTGGAGACCGTGGCCACAGCAGACAGGTTCCCCAGCCTTGGGTGCCCTTTGCTGGGCCGCCTCATATCTTTGAAGAAAACGATAACTAATGGAGGTGATGAGAATAGAGGTGAATATGTGTACAGAGCTGTTGTTTGCTGTGGAACTGTGTCCCCTCAACAACGGCATGTTGGAGTCCTAACCCTGGGCACCTCAGAACGTGACCTTATTTGGAGACAGAGTCTTTACAAAGGTATTCAAGTTAAAATGAGGTCATCAGGGTGGGCCCTGATCCAACATGACTGGTGTCCTTACAAAAAGGGGAAACTTGGAGGCAGAGACAGACAGGCACACAAGAAGACCGCCACAGACACTGGAGCTAAGCCACCATGAGCCAGGGAACTACCAGAAGCCGGAAGAGAGGCTGGGAATGGATTCTCAGAGTCTTCAAGGGGAGTGTGGCCCAAACCACACCTTCCTGTCAGACTTCTGGCCTCCATAAGTGTGAAGCGATTTCTGTTATTCTAAGCCACCCAGTTGTGGAACCTTGTTACAACAGCCCTGGGAAATGAATACTGCAAAGGTCAGAGCTATTCACTGTGGTTACTCATTTAATCTTCTTCACGAGCCCGAGATGGGTGCTGGCACTATGTTCTTTTTCTAGATGACCATGTGTGGCACAGAGAAGTTGAACACATTGCTCGGGGTGACGAGCTAATGGGCAACCCCTAATACCTCATCTGCTATCATCCTAGATCCCCTCATTCTTCTTGTCATCCTTCTCTACCTTCTCCTTTATGGAGCTTTCTTTGTTCACCCATCTCTTAAACGTCCCTGCCCACTGTTCTCACGAGGGTCATACCTGTTGGAGACAGCCTCCACACATGTGCTAATGACTTGCTGGTCTCTTCCCCAAGGTCCCTCACAGAGCTTCTGACCTTGGGCCCCACTGGGATGCCCCATAGGCAAGATCAGCCTCTGCAGGACAAAACCTCAAAGCCTGCTCCTTGGTGCTGGCTTTCCCAATGAATGGCATCACCTACACAAAACCCGGCAGCCATCCCTGAGGCCTCCCTTTCCCTTCTGCCTCCGTTCCCCATCACCCACTCCTGCTGATTCTAGGACTAAACTGTTCCCCATCACCCACTCCTGCTGATTCTAGGACTAAACTGCCATCTTTAGGTTAGAACCATCTAACATAATTTGCAAAGCCTATCTTTGCATAATTTGCAAAGCCCAGTGCAGAATGAAGTTGTGGAGCCTTTGTTTCAAAATCAAAGAAAAGACAATGTTAGAAGTACTTAAAAATATAAACTTTTCCCCTTTTGTCTGTGGTCTCTCTCAACTTGTCATGATGTTTTCCAAAGTCACTTAATGTCCTGAGTAAAGAAAAATTAACTTCTAAAATTCTTAGCACGACTGCCTCTCTCTGGGTTGCACAGTGTCGCTTTCAAATGCAACTTTATGTCAGAGCATTAAACTCAGCCATGAATTCATAGAAATGACAGAATTTATATTTTGCATGTGGAAGTTTTTTCTCACCGGATCAATGAGAATGTTGACATAAATGAATTCAAATGTTTTTATTTCATTTTTTTTTTCATCTCCGCACATTCTGCCATTACTCTCTACCTTTGGCTTCCTGATGGACGCAAAGGACGGAGCTATGGACTTCACCTTCTTCCCCTCTCCTCCTGTGTTATCATTTCTAGCATAAGGGAGGAAACACAAGAAAGAAAGAAGAGAGCAGGGGCCCTTGGTGGTCCCTGTTTTGGGCACAGCATGTCATTGCCTTCTTCTTTATGTCAACCAGATCCTGCGTCGAGTGGGAAGTGTGGCCCTGGGAGCTGTCAGCATCTCTTGCAGACTCGGTTGTGGACATTCGATGAGTGTCCTGTGCTCACTTTGGGTCTTGTTGAGCTCCATGCATGGTGGTTCCTCTGGGGTGCTCAGGGGCAGGGATGGCAGTAACTCTCACGGCAGGCCTCTCATCAATCCACACGCATGCTCCATTTACTCACAGAAGTTCGAAGATGAAATAAATAAAAATGTCAAGATGCCATTGATCATAACAAAATGAGAATTCCAAATCTTAAAAAAAAAAGTCAAGATGGTGACAACAAGCATTAAACCAAGCAGAAGGTGCTTCGGGTGTGATACACCCATGAATCTGACCTTGCTCTCCGTCCCTCCCACCTGGTTCCTCACTGTGCTGATCCAGTTGGCACCATCCTTTCTCTGTCCCCAGAGGACTCCATCTACCTTGACTTCTTCATGGGTCTCTGCATCCACTCAACACAGGCCACCCCACGATTTTTCTGTCTTGCAAATCCTGCTTCACTCCCCTGCATAGCAACCTGTAGTAGTAGCTCCCACCTGCCATCAGGTGAAAGCTCAGACTTGTTAGCAAGGTGCTGCTTATTTCCCAGCCTCTGCTCCAACCTCTCACCCTACAGTCTGGCTGAACCTTGAGAAGCTCCCTGAGCCTTTGAAGAGCTCCCTTGAGTGCCTGAGGGTGGTCATCACGTGCTTATCCCTGCTCTTTCTCCAGGTATCACCTCCTACTTGGAACCTCCCCACCCACCCAGGTCAGATGCCTGTTGTCCCCGCCTGCCATGTCCTCTGTGCTTCCTCTTACAGCGTCCACCCACTGAGGTACAATAAGGAATTGGCCTGGTTCGCCCTGAAGGCCAGGGTCACTTACGGGTCTTCTTAGTGATGAATGAGAGAATAAATGAGCACTTTTGCCCTTCAATGGCATTTACGAATCTGGAGTCTTCAGGACTGCCAGAGCCAAGTTACTCCAGTGCTAGAAATAATATCTCGCAGCCCAGTCTTTCCTGTTTCCTCTTCAAGTCTAGGAGCAACTGGTTTTTAAGGCCCTGCCTTTTTTCCCACGGCTTTGCCGACCTTCACCCTGCCCAGCCTCCAAAATGAGAGACTTGCCCTCCCTCTAAATGCAGTTTCCCTTCAGCTCAACTGTATTAATCCATGTACATCCCCATTCCCTTTCTTTCCCTTTCTGTTACATTCAAGATAATTCTGAGCCTAAAGTAACATACTGTAAAGGTGGTGGGAGGGAGGGAGCTGCTCCTCCCTATTTGGAAATCCTGCCCTGGAGGCTTAGAGCCCTTTCAACCTGGGAAGAGACTGGACCAGAAGTCAGAGTTCCTTAGAACTCTCGCCTGAACAAGCTTTTCCAACGTGTGTTCTGTGAGATGCATCACTGTTTGAGGGTGCTTCATAACACCAGGCGGCACTTCAGCACTGTCCTTTGAAGCCATTTTACATAATGACATCACCACCACCACCAACAAAAAATGTGAAAAATATGCTCCTGAATGGACCATGGCACTTGTTAAAGTGCTGAATCAGGAAGGCAGAACATCCCCTTGTTGACCTCATCTGGGACCATGTGCAGCAGAATACCCCCAAACATGTCCAGGACACCCCCAAAGTATATCAGCAAGCAGGAGGGTTTGCAAGATGCGTAATTTACAAATGGAGAACCAACTGTAGGTCCACCAACAACCTGGCGGTGGGGTGTCCGGGTAGGGAATATATGTACAGAATTTCAACTTATCCAGCCAAAAGATGGCCAAGAATCAAAAAGAAGATTCCTGCATGGTGGTGAATAGAGTAGATATTAGGGGTGACCACTGAGCTGTCACCAAACACTGGTGCTTATAATAAGGCAACAGAGGAGAAAGCCCAGGAGGAGGGCAGCCAGAGGGACAATGGTCGGCAAAGAAAGAATGGGGAAGGGTGAGCACATGGCCCGTGGGAGAATGAAGACAGCGTGGACCCCGGGGGCCACCCAGTGAAGCTGAGCCTGCTGGAGGCTCAAAGCCGGCCCTGGGGTGAGCATTCCAGGGAAGCCATTAGGAGGAACAGAGGGCTCCAGGCTGGCCAGCCTGATGGCTGTGCAGGCGCCCGTATTTCTTTACACTTGCCAACTCCCAAGCCAGCCTCCCTGCTTCTGTGACACACAAGGGGAGAAATGAGGTGGCTTCCCTGTGTCAGAGAAGGGGACACAGAAGGACCTGTCCAGAAGGCACTGAGCCCAGGAGGAGCCGAGGGACAGCCAGCGGGTCACCCAATCCTGGCTCGAAGCACAGCCTTTCAAGAAAGCTGTTACATCTGTCTGAAGTTCTAGGAACTTCCAGTCATTGCACCCGCTTAGGGGGACAAAGCATGTTCTGTCAGGAGTACAGCAAACCTGTCCTGCCCCCACAGCTGATCGTTTTCACCTTCAAAATAGCTTTGTGAGATTCCTGAAGCTAATCTGGAACCATCAGCATCTCTAAAGTGGAAAAAAAGGGAGGGAATGGTATTATTATGAAGTTACTATATAATTTCCCAATTGAGTCAATAAAGCACAGAATACATGCCCTCAAGTCTTTGTTTCTGCCTTGAACATTCCTCTGCCTTGCTCGTCATACACATCCTGAAAGTGGGCATGATGGGGGATGAGCTGTCCAGAGCCGAAAGCTGTTTAAATCAGCAGGTGGGGAGAGGCACCCTTCCACCCCCTGTCTGGGTGTTGGGCTCTGCTGGCCCTTCTGGTTGGTCAGCACCTGAGTGTTTCTGAGAGCCTTTTGTTGTATGCAGGGAGGGAGCCACTAATTTGGCCAATTCTAAGCAGAAAAGATCAAGTATAGATTTCATATCTGAGTTTTAAGTGCTGGTTAAAGTTGCATTAAGTTATCAAATGCACTGCAATCCCGGCTTCATCGCCAAGTGGCTCTGTAGTTTGGGGATCACTCTGCGTCCCAAAGAAAAGAAAAGGTATCTTGTTTTAGACGCTTGGGGAAAATGGGGATTGATACAGCTACTTTTAGACTAATCGAATCCAGATGGTGTTTGCAAAATAACTTTCTGCAGTCCATACCTGGTCACCAAACAAGGTGTTCATTTTTATAGAATTTGGAATGTTTGATTGAAAAGGCATAGCCGGGCGTGGTGGCTCACGCTTGTAATCCCAGCACTTTGGGAGGCTGAGACAGTAGAATCAGGAGTTCAAAGCCAGCCTCAGCAACGGCAAGGCACTAGGCAACTCAGTGAGACCCTTTCTCTACATAAAACACAAAATAGGGTTGGGGATGTGGCTCAGTGGTCGAGTGCCCCTGAGTTCAACCCTCAGTACCAAAAGAAAAAAGAAAAGGCATAGAGGAGCTTCTACCAGACCTGTTTGGAATAAAATGGAGATTATAATCTAAAGATTGCAATCCAAGACCAACACAGGACATTTACAGTAATTCTTTAATTGATTGACTTATTTCCTTCTCTCTTTCTCTTTCTTTCTTCACACACACACACACACACACACACACACACACACACACAGACACGGAGGTTCTTCCCTCTGTATCCATGGTTTTGGCATTGGTGGATTGAAAATATTCAGAAACAAATTTCATTTATGCTGAACATGCACATATTTTATTTCTTGTATTTTTGAATCAAATATAGTATTACAACTGTTTACATAGCACTTACATTGTGTTAGATATAAATAATCTAGAGATGACTTAAAGTACATGGAAGGATGCATGACGGTTTTTTGCAGATATTAGGCCATTTTATAAAGGGACTTGAACATGTGAGAATTTGGTATACACAAATCTTGGTGTATACCCAGGGATGGCTGTAGGCATACACACATGTACATACAGATGAAGCATATTACAGAGAAATCTTAAGTACTGGCAGTGCCAACTGCTTGTGAGGGTTAATCAGATAAGAACCTGTGCTTGCTTAATTTTCATCAGCTGCTCAGCTAACTTCCTCCCTCTCTCACTCACTGTTGTTCACGCAGAAATGACTTGTTGCCTTTCTTCTGAGGGTCAGACTCTTGCTAGGGGCCAAGGATGTCGCTGTCAGTAAAACAAGGTCCCTGCTTGCTTTCCAAAGGGGAGAGCTAACCCTATGACTCCACGCGGTCAAGTGCAGCAGGGCCGGGCTGGTGCCCCGCCGGCACAAAGGCTGCAGTCCACAGACACACACACAGTCACGAGCTGCATAATGACATTTCAGTCAGAGGCCATTCCCTCTAGGTGTGTGCAACCATTCCTATCCTGTTCACACAACCATTAAGTAGCCTAACCATGCAGCTCTCGGAATGTGTTCCTGTTTTTAAGCAACGTGTGACTGTACGCATGTGAGCAGCCACGCAGAAACAGGCCACTTAAAATATGTATGAATACACAGGGAAAGTAAGAGCTTCATGAATCAGTGGTCAGTGTACAGAAAGAAGGAAACAAGTGGAGAAAAGTAACAAGAAAAGGGACAGCTGGGCAAGGGTGACTGTCAAAAACCAACTTAAGCACAAGAGCTCCAAGGCCAGGGGGGATGGAAGGAAGTCCTTGCGTGGGTGGAAAATGGCAGCCAGGTGCATCATGCAGTTTTCTTAAGGCAGAGAAGTTACAGAACCAGGGTTTATTGTCAAAGGTTGGCAGACAGATTCCAGGGTTATTTTCTCCATTACTGAGAAATATGGGGATATTTGAATCCTGTGTGTTGTGGGATTCCTTTAAATGCTTTCAAAACAATGGTGTGTATAGAGAGTGTATGGGATTTATTTTGTTTCGTGCCTTTGAAAATAGAATTGCTTTAAGACAACCCAGCCATTTCATTGTCAAGGAGAACAGCTGCATTCGCTGAGGAAAAGTGCTTGGAACTGGATTTCAGGAATTTGTAGGCTCCAAAGTAGCCAAGCAGAAGCCAGCGAACTCATCCAAATTAGCACTTAAATCGTTCTTTTCAGGGAGCATTATGCTTATTCCATGAAAAAATGCTTCTGCAGCACCTGAAACATGGGGGGAAATGTTTAATGGCATAATGTTTAATGGAAAATGTTTAATGGTCCCCCTCAAAGAGGTAAGGCCTTCCCTTGGGATAGCTTTACAGAATATGCAAGCAAACATCATGTACTCTTTTTCCAGATGTTTTAGTCCCCAGGACAAACTCAGACTAAGCTGAGAAGCAGTGAATTTGGGGTTCTCATTTCCATAGACTGGGCCCCAAATCTCTTTTCCTTCTCGTACTATCATTGTATTAGTTCATTTTTGTTACTATAACCAAAACGCCTCAGGGCAGGTAACTTTATAAAGAAGAAAGGTTTCTTTTGGCTCACAGTTCCAGTCCAAGGCCATACCTGTTGACAGCCTTCTTGTTGACAGTCTTGAGTCGTCTCCCAATACCACAGGATGGGAGACAAAGCACATGTGTGTGTGTGTCCACATCCTCTGGTCTCCCTCTTTCCTCTTATAAAGCTGTTGCTATTTAATCATGGGGCTCGCCCTGCTGACCCTATCCAATCCTAATCAGCTCCCAAAGGCCCCACTTCTCCACACCTACTTCAGATTAAGTTTCCCTCCACTTAAAACCTCACAATGGGGATTACATTTCAACACATGAGCCTGTGGCAGACACACTGAAACCATATGCAGGCCATAGACCACCTGTCGTCCCCAGGGAATGGAATCGACAGGCTCGGCCAAGATGTAAGGCGTTGTGCTTCCACTCTTCCTTATCAGCTGCAGATCAACTGGAAAGTAGGTATACCCCCCCCATTTTCCAGAGGAGGAAACAGAGACGCACAGTGGGAACACTGCCACCTGATGAATGCTGACCTGAAAGGTTCTAGAGTCTGAATTCCCTCCACAGGGCACGTGGTCTCCTTATTGGCCCCCCTGATTCAGGACTGGGACTGTCCAGAGCATCATGCCAGCCTGCGCTGCTCGGTCCCCACCCCTCTCCTACACTCATCAGCATGTGTCCTTGAGGCTCCATCAAGGCCCATCTGCTGCAGCGGCTGCTGCTTCTTTGTGCAAATAATTAACATTTTAAATGTTTTTATTGATCTCATTTATGATTTAAATTTAAAGTTCTAAATAAGCTGAAAATCCACTCTACTATCTAAAACCTAATTCTAGTCTCAATTTGCATATTGATTACCATTTTTCCACATTTTTATTGGTGCATTATAGTGCACAATGGTGGAATTTGTTGTTATATATTTGTATGTGCACATAATGTAACAATATAAGTTAGCCAATATTGCTCCCCAGCACGTCCCCCTCCATTCCCTCCTCCCACCCCAATTCCTTTCTTCTGTTCTACTGATTTCCCTTTGGTTTTTATGAGAATGTCCCTCCTTGCCTTTCTTTTTCCCTTTTCCTCTCTAGCATCCGCATATGAGAGAAAACATACAACCCTTAACCTTCTGAATTTGGCTTATTTAACTGAACATGACAATGACACAATTTCATCTTTCTTTAAGGCCAAATGAAACTTCATTGTGTATACCTACCACATTTTCTTTATCCATTTATCTCTTGATGGACACCCAGCAAACTGGTTCCACAGTTTGGCTATTGTGAATTGTGCTGGCATAAACATGGGTACACATGTATCACTATAGTATGATGATTTGAATTCTTTAGGATAAATACCAAGGAATGATATAGTTGGGTCATATGGTGGTTCCATGCCTGGTCTTTTGAGGAACTTCCATTCTGATTTTTATAGTGATTGTACTAATTTACAATCAGTACACCAACAGTGTAAAGTGTTTCTTTTCCTGCACATCCTCTCCAGCATTTATTACTATTTGTATTCCTTTTTTGGATGTGGGGGGTACCAAGGATTGAACTCAGGGGCACTCAACCACTGAGCCACATCCCTAGTCCTATTTTGTGTTTTATGTAGAGACAGGGTCTCACTGAGTTGCTTAGCACCTCGCTGTTTCTGAGGCTGGCTTTGAATTTGCGATTCCCCTGTCTCAGCCTCCCTAAGTGCTGGGATTACAGGTGTGCACCACTGCTCCCGTTGACTGTTTGTATTCTTTTTTATTTTTAAATATATTTTTTAGTTATAGATGGACACAATATCTTTATTTTATTTATTTATTTTTATGTGGTGCTGAGGATCGAACCCAGTGCCTCATGCATGCCAGACAAGCACTCTACCACTGAGTCACAATTCCAGCAACTGTTTGTATTCTTGATGACTGATGACTGCCTTTCTAACAGGTGTGAGATGAAATCTCAGTGTAATTTTGACTTGCATTTCCCTGATTGCTAATAATGCTAAACATTTTTTCATGGATTTGTTGGCCTTTTGGATTTCTTCTTTTGAGAAGTGTCTGTTTAATTCATTTGCTCATTAATTAATCATGTTATTTGATTTTTTGGTGTAAAGTGTTTTTGAGTTTGTTGTACATTCTAGGTATTACTCTTCCGTCCGAAGAATAGCTAGCAAGAATTTTCTCCCATCCTGTAGGTTCTGTCTTTACGTTCCTAATTGTTTCCTTGGCTGTTAGAAGCCTTTTAATTTGATACTATCGCATTTATAAAGCCTTGGCATTATTTCCTGAGTTTTAGGAATCCTATTAAGAAAGTTGTCACCTGTGCCTAAAAGCCAAGTGTTCACCGTACATTTTCTTCTAGGAGTTGCATAGTTTCTGGTCTAATTCTGAACTCTCTGATTCGTTTTTAGTTGATTTTTGTGAAGGGTGAGAAATGAGGGTCTAGTCTCATTCTTTTGTATATGGATAACCAGTTTTTCCAACATCATTTGTTAAAACCTTTGTCTCTTCTCCAGTGTATGTCTTTGGCACCCTTGTCAAGGATCAGATGACTGTAGGTGTGTGGTTTTGTTGCTGCGTCTTCTATTCTCTACCATTGGTCTATGTGTCTGTTTTTTGTTGTTTGTTTGTTTTAAATATTTTTTTAGTTGTGGATGGACACAATACCTTTATGTTATTTATTTACTTTTATGTGATGCTTAGGATTGAACCCAGTGCCTCACACATGTGAAGTGAGCACTCTACCACTGAGCCACAACCCCAGCCCTATGTGTCTGTATTTATACCAATACCATGCAGTTTTTGTATGGTAGCTCTACAATATAATTTGAAGTCAGATGTTGTGATGCCCTGGTATTTTTTTTTTCCCATAGAATTGCTTTGGCCATTCTGGGTCTTTTACTCTTCCAAATGAATGTTCAGGCTGTTTTTGTTTTCTTTTTTTTTTTTTTTTTTCTAGTTCTGTGAAGAATGTCATCGGTCTTTTGATGGGGATTGCATTGACTCTGTATGTTGCTTTTGGTAGTATGGCCATTTTAACAATATTAATTCAATTTCTTTCTTCAGTGTTTTATAGTTTTCATTGTAGAGGTCTTTCACATCCTTGGTTAGATTTAGTCCTAAGTTTTTTGTTTCATTTATTTATATTTTTTGAGGCTGTTGTAAATAGGATCGTTTTCTTGATTTCTTTCTCAGTGCCTTCATTGTTGGTATATAGGAAAATGATCAATTTTTGCATGTTGATTTTGTAGCCTGCTGCTTTGCTGAATTTGTTTATGAGCTCTAGCAGTTTGGTGGAATTCTTTGGATCTTCTAAATATAGGATCATACCATCTGCAAACAGTGATAATTTAACTTCTTCTTTTCCTAGTTTTATCCCTTTTATTTTCTTCTCTTGCCTAATTGTCGTGGCTAGAATTTCTAGCACCATTAAATAGGAATGGTGAGAACAGACATCCTTGTCTTGTTCCAGATTTTAAAGGAAATGCTTTCAGTTTTTCCCATTTACTATGAGATTGACTGGGATTTTTGTATATAGTCTTTATGATATTGTGGTAGGTTCCTTCTATCCCTCATTTCTCCAGTGTTTCTTATCATAAATGGGTGCTGAATTTTGTTAAAGACTTTCTTTGCATTTATTGAGATGACTACATGATTTTTGTCTTTAAATCTATTTGTGTGATGAACTATATGTGTTGATTTGTGCATGTTAAACCATCTTTGCATCTCCCAGATATAACCAACTTGCTACTCCTGCTTGTTTTCAAGCTCCATTCTCATGGTGTATCAATTTCCATCCTTTTACTTTCAGACTGTGGCTGTCTTGAAGGCCTTCTACTTCTGTGTTCACTTTTTGCTTGTGCAATTTGTAAGTAAGTACCATAGTGAAGAGTGGGACTGAGGGACCCATTAATGAGACTCCTAATCCCTTTTATCTCCTTAGTAATTAGACTCATTTCAACTGTTACAAAGTCTTAAAAGAAATGATTCCCCCAATGAGGATTGCTGGTCCTGTGGAATGAGGTCAGCAACAACATCATAAAACAGTAAGCTGTTTTTGGAACTTCTCAAAAGTCTTATCATCTTTCTATTTAACATAAGCACCAGCTGGCAGGGAGCCGGAGTGTTAGCCAGGGTAGGCTAGCTGCTGAAGCAAACAACCCCCAAGTCTCCATGTCATCACAGAAAAAGGACTAGTTCCTGTTGATGCCATAGTTCACTGTGATTGGAAATGGGGGAGGCTCTGCTCTGTGCAGTAATCTGGGGACCCAGACTCCTTCCATCTGGTCCCTCCCCTGACTTCTGGTGCCTCAGCCTATCCTTTATTCACACTGGACAGGACACAGGGGAAAGCAAGACATGGAGGACTGCACAGGAGTCTCAAGGGCTAGACCTACAAGTGACACACATCACTCTGCCCACCATTGTCCAGAACCTTATAGTGTCTCTCTCTACTGCCAGGTGGGGGGCTGGAAAATGTACTCTTCCCATACAAAAAAAGAAAGTGTCATCTCCACCCTGTGTAGGCTCTCAGTTCACCATCTTTCTTCCTCTGCTTTGTTTTGGGACCAGGATCTGAGTTCGTCACTTAAGAGCAGTAATAATCATCCCATGTCACCCATAATTCTAATGATTCTATCACAATCCCTGCTTCACCTCAGGTATCTAAGAAATAGGCTGATGATTCTATTTCTCATCCTAATTAACCTCCAGGTTCAACTTCTTGGTTTGAACTTGGATTTAGAAAAAGGACTTAGATTCACATCTAACTTCACCTTTTTCTTTTTTCTTTCCTCAGGGCTGGGGGTGAACCCAGGACCTTGTGCATGCTAGACAGATGCTCTACCACTGAGCTACACTGCAGCCCTAAACTCACTTTTTGATCTTCTTGCCTGGCACGTGGTGCCTAGTCCTGGGCCCTTCACCTGCCATGGGGCCTTTCCTGTATTCTTAGGAACACTGACTCATTGCTTCTATACACTCTCAACAACACACAAAAGAAAAAAGAACACCCTTTTCTGGAAAAGGACTTCAAACATGTAGAAACATCTCTGAGTGCTTGTGAATAAAAGGGAGTTGTCTCTTATCTGCAGCATTTACAAGAGGAGGGTGCCACTTAATTTTTTTTTGGAAGGAGCAGGAGGGGAAGGTAAAGTCTTAACAATTGAATCCCATTCTCTTCCCAGAAGCAAGGTTGTGAAATTGGCCTCTGGTGATTGGGGGACTTTAGTGCATGGATGTGTTATGCTCAGAGTGGCTCAGGCACTGTCAGCACTTGGGAAATGTGGACTTCACTGGAACGTCTCTGGCTTCAGAAAAGAGGGGAAGAATTTTTTTTTTTGGTACTGGAGATTGAACTCAGGGGCACTCAACCACTGAGCCACATCCCAAGCCCTATTTTGTGTTTTATGTAGAGACAGGGTCTCACTGAGTTGCTTAGCACCTCGTCATTGCTGAGGCTGGCTTTGAACTCACAATTCTCCTGTCTCAGCCTCCCTAAGTGCTGGGATTAGAAGCTTGCACCAGGGGAAGAATTTGCAGTGCATTCGATCTCCTCTAAATATTAGTAACATTTTAGTCTCCGTTATAAGGAAGAAAGAAGGGAGGGATGGAGACATTTCATTCCTTGTAAGCTCAACAGTGACATTTCTGGGCTGCAAGGGCAGCTGCTGGGCTAAGTGCTGGTCCAGAGCTGAGAGGAATCTGGGAGTGGAATTTTGTTTGGAGAGGGGGTGATTCAGCACTGCACCAATGGGATCTCTATGTTAGTTAATGTTCTTTGAGATTTACAATAGTAATACCTTGAAGTTGTGCAGTGGCTTACTGTAGTGGCTCACCGCATAATAGATATGTATGCCCATTGTATCATCTGATCCTCATACCATCATCGGGGACACCAGTTCCTCCAATTGAGCATAGCAGTCACTCATCCTGATCCCGGTTTGAGCCTTAGTCTTGAGATTTGTAATCCTCTGCCCCCCAGCTCTCATCACTGGTCTACTCATGACGATTCTGTGGCCATGTGGCCCTCTGCAATCATCCAGGTTAGATGCAGGCCTTGACATAGATCGTGTTTAACACAGTGATGTGTTTAACCTAAACCCTCAGAGGTTTGATGCCAAAAAACGGGGGTTTGGTCAAGATGTGTGCTTATTCTGGTCTCTAGGAGTCCCAGGGCATCAGGCTCTGAGAAGCCCTACAGGGAAGAATGTATTGACCTTAACTTATCCCGGGACATCCCAGGCTTTATTTTGCTATAGAAACTCCTTCCCTGACTCTGCAAAACGCCCATTATTCCCATGGAACACTAGTCACTGGATTGCTTGTATACAAATGCCTTTTCATGATCAATGTGATAGGAATGATCTCAAAAAGACTTCTCAGCCAGGTGCAGTGGCGCAAGCCTGTAATCCCAGCACTTAGGGAGGCTGAGACAGGAGAATCGCAAGTTCAAAACCAGCCTCAGCAACGGCGAGGCACTAAGCAACTCAGTGAGACCCTGTCTCTACATAAAACACAAAATAGGGCTGGGGATGTGGCTCAGTGGTCAAGTGCCCCTGAGTTCAATCTCCAGTACCAAAAAAAAAAAAAAAAAGACTTCTCCAAATCCTTCTGAGGATGGAGGAGAGTTCCCACTGCTCTTTAGGGGCTCATGTCTCAGGATTTTTCCTCTTTGTTTAAAAAAAGAAAACATAAAAACATTTCTCTAAACTTCTCTAAGATCTGCCCACCCCAGCCTTGCAGACTATTCCTTTGAGGAAGGTTCTAGCCATGACCATAGCTTAAGGAACTTTTCTGCAGTGGGGTGTTCACCAGGAAGAGTGTGTTGGAGTTATCCTAAACTGCACCCAGCCTCCTAAGCTACGCGAAGGTGAAGTCAATGAACAGAGTCTATACCCTCTCATTTTCCCTGCCCACCAGTTTGAACAGGATCAACAGAATGTGTCAGAATCTATGGGATTCTAAGGACTGACTTTTTAAGGGTGCGCACTTACATCTTCTTTGCAGAGAGCAAAGACTTGCCTATAAAATTAGAGTTAAGACTGAAGAAACTCTGGCAGACACTATTAAGAAATAAAACATTTTTGACTCATCCAACATGATAGAGAATTTGATCCAGACTGAACCATTACCAAAAAAATTGCGTTAATAGTTTTTTGTTGTTTTTTTTTTTTTTAAGAAAATGGCTCTCTTCTGAACCAGCCAAGAAACCCAGGTGTGGGGAAGCTAAGTGGTGTGTGGACTCTGTCCAAGACATTGCAAAGAATGGGTTTGCCCACTGAGCAGTGGATATGCTTTGCAAAGGGCACTAGATTGGGAGCGGCTCAACCTCGTCCGTCATCTGCCCTTTGTTCAAGGACTGCCTTGGCAGCAGGCTCCTGCTCTGCCCCACTTCCCACCTTCCTCCTGGGATGTGCTCGCTCCAAGGCATCTTCACCTTCAGCCCTGGCATCCTCATTTCCAGAACCTTCTCCACTTACCTCCTGAACCCCCTTCTATGGCTACTCTGGGACATTTCCATGACCTGCAATGACTCTACGGTCAAAGGACTTTTGGCCACACTTCCCGCCTCTCCAGCTTGATGGTGGGGTTGCCTCGGTGTGACTTTGCTGGCCCAGCAGGACTCCTGCTCCCCTGGGCCTCTCCCCTCTCCTGTGCTCATCTCCTTCCTGGTATTTAGTGCATGGCCCACGATCCATCATTTCAAGCAATCTCTTGCCAATAGTCACTTCCAAACTTGTTGGACCACAGCCTCCATGTGACCTAGGACTCATTTGCCTGTGCATTAATAAACACACATACACAAACACAGACGTCTTCCAAGTGTAACTCAGCTGTAAAGCATTCCAAAATCTCTCCCTAAACATCAGTTCTTACAGCCATCGCCCCACGTTTCTCATCTTCATTAGGGTGTTGCCACAGTCATTTGTATGAACTATTCGCTTCCTGTGGCTCTTGTAACAAATCACCACAATCTTAGTGGCTTAAAACAGCACAAGCTTGATCTTACTGTTCTGGAGGTCAGAAGTTTAAAACGAAGGTGTTGGCCGGGCCGCCTTCATTCAGAGGCTCCAGCCAATCTCCTCCCTTGCCTTTTCCGCCTACCCTCCTGGGCTGGCCACGCCTGATTCCATGTAGTATTTCCTTTTTGTAACCCTTGTGCTTCTTTCCTTTTAAGAACCTTTGTGATGACCTTGGACCCTCCCACATAATCCAGGGTGATCTCTCCATCTCAGGATCCTTGGCTTAATCATATCTACAAAGTCCCTTGTACAATGGAAGGTGGCGTAATCCCAGGTCCTGAGGGTTAAGAGGCATGGACATCTTTGGAGCCACTTCTCTGCCTGTCACGTGAGCCATTTTGATTTTCCCAACCTACACTTACTTTTCAGCCTTTGCTAAACAGGCCTCCCTTCCCCATTGCCTCAACTTGGTCCCTCGTGTCCTCCACGTTGCTTAAATCAATGGGAAGTTGTAATTGTCTTCCCCAACATAAAAGAAGCCAGCACAGGAAGGCACCTTGGAGGACCATGGGTGTGTGGGACCATGGCTGGTCCTCATGAGTGTTTCCTGCTGGTACTCTGACTTCCTGTGTTCTTGTGTGAGTACAGTTGGCTGCAGAGGTGTTCAGTGCCTTCCTTGCTCTGTAAACCATCCAAGGCTCCACGGTGGCTCAGCTTGTATTATTAGTTTAAAATCACTGGCCAGACAACTGCAGGTGAACTTTTTTTAAACAAACATTTTCATTTACCCACCTTCATAAAAAAAAAGTGCATAAATCCTGGATAGCAGGCCAACTTTCACCAAGCAAGCGTGTGTGTACCATTCAGACCAAGAACTGGGTACTGTCAACTCCCCTAGATCCACTCTGCCCCTCTGCACTGCTGACCCCTCACCTCCCAGAGGCTCTGCTGCCCAGGGCAGCAAAGGTATCTTTTTAGTTTTGTTTTTCATTTTAAATAGACTATATTTTTAGAGAAACATCAGGTTCATAGCAAAACTGAACAGGAAGTAGGTTCCCTGGGCCTACCTCCCTACATATGTGCATAGCTTCTCCTGCAGTCGAGATCAACCTGGAGTGTTGGAGCATTTGTTATAGCTGATGGACCTCCATGGGCACATCGGAATCACCTGGCACCTGTCGCTTACACTAGGGTTCATTCTTGATGTTGCACATTCTAAAGGTTTGGACAGATCATTACAACATCACCCAGAATCGTCTCACTGACCTCAAACTCCTATGCTACACCTACTCATCCTCCTTCTCACCCACTCCTCTCAGCCCCTGATCTGTTCTCTACCATCTCCATAGTTTCGTCTTTCCCAGGATGTCATGGAGCTGTACTCATGCAGTACATGGTATGTAGGCATTTTAGACTGGCTTCTTTCATTTCATAACAGGAATTTAAACTTCCTCCATGTCTTTTGGTGGCTTGATAGTTCATTTTATTTTGACACTGATTCTTTTCCACTGTCTGCATGTGGGCAAAGATTTGGAAGAAGGCATTGGACTGAATCCGGTGCACATTTTACTGCTGACATATCTTCTTTGTATCTGAGTAGTGGTAGAACCGAGGTGAGGGCTCCCCTCCGCCTCAGAGAGCAAAGGGCCTACACGAGCTCACATTCGTTAGTTCTGCGCATGGAGCCATTGAGGTTCTGTCCACAGAATTCTATTCTTAGAATGAGAATATAGTATGGTCCGGTATGGGCCACAGCGCTGCACACACAGGTTTTGCTGTCGATGGTCCCGCGGAGGTCAAGTTCTGTTGAAAAAGGCTAGACCGTGTGACAAATAAGAGTGAAGAAAGGTAATGGCCCAACACAGCCAAAGCTTCTTTATCACTCGTTTGACAGTCTGTGGAGCAGGCAGCCCCTCTGTCCAGGAATGCGGAGCAAGGTCCCCCGAGTCTTGTAGTTTCTTTCATGTAGCTGGATAACATACAATTCCTTTGGAAAAACCATGCACTTTAAGCCACAGTCATTCTCTGAGGATCACCTAGGTATGGTAGCCAGCTGGTCACTCATCAGGGTCCTGGGAATGATGCTGTCATGGACAAGAAGGTTTTCATGAGAAGTCTGGAGAGAACTAAGTAGTGGGGTTACAGCCTCTGGTGCTGCAGGATGAGTGCTGGCCTAGAGGTAGCATCAGTGCGATCCTGGGTTCCTGGAAGCAGAGTATGGCTGATAATGGGGTGCTGAGACCCCACAAAGGAGGCTGGAATGGGCAGTAGCCATCACCTGAGTGCCCTGCAGGAAGACCTTGGCCCACAGCTCAGAACCCTGGAGGGCCTCAATTTGGCCTCTTATGTGCCTGGCTGGGTGCACCATGAGGGTGATACTGGCTCTGTGTGCAAGACTCAGACTCACACTGGTGCCTGGTGACCCTTTGCTATTCATGTTAGACTTTGCTCCTCTAAGTGGATTGACTCAGGGTAGTTGAGTCTGTGGTCCTTCTCATGATGGTTTTCTTTCTTTCTCTACTGGTGCATTCTAGCTGTACATACTGGGGTGATCTTTTTTAAGGTTTCAAGGGTGGAAATAAAGGTTCAGAGGGAGCTCAGGCCTGGATTAAGTGTGCTTACAGGTCTTCTCAGCCTTCTTCAGAACATTCTAGATGGGTGAATAGTATGACCCCATGCCAGACTATCTCAACCCCTTTGATTGTGAGTTTCCAGGAAGTCCAGGGAGCTGATTTTGCCAGGAATCATATTCCTGAGAGGATTTTGAAACCTGAATAGGAGCAACGTAAGCACGGGTCATCTGTGTGGGAATCGGGCATTCTGGAGCTGTCCTTAACTCCTCCCTCTCAGAGGCTGAGGGCTGCCAAGTGCGTCTCCCACACACCTCACCAGAAAGTCCCTGGCTCTGCTCCCAGCAGGCTTGCTGTTGACCTCGTGAGGTGTGAGGAGGAGGAAGGGAATCTCCATTTTGGATAAATCTGCCTTCCTCCTTTCTGAGAAATGGTCCAGAGCCTGTGCTGGCCAGCTATGGTCAGGGCTTCTCAGAGGTCACGCCCAACACGGCTCCTCCAACTTGCCTGAGAAGTGGCTTAGGAGGCCCAGACTGGGAGCCCGTCTTAGTTTCCTCTGGCTGCTGTAATAAACTCGGGTAGCCAAACACATCAGACATTCATTCTCTCAACATTTTGGAGGCTAAAAGTCTGGAATCCAAGTTGTCAGCCGAGCCACGCTCTTGCCAAAGTCTCTGAGGAATACTGCTTTCTAGCGTCTCCCAGCTTCTGATGATGACTAGCCATCCTTGGCCCTCCTTGGCTTGTAGATGCCCCTTCCGTTTTCACTCAGCTATCTTCTGTGTTTCTTCTCCTCTTATAAGGACACCAGTCATATGGTAAGAAGGGACCTCCTTACCCCGTATGACCTCATTTTAACTAATTATGCCTCTAGTGACCCTATTTCTAAATGAGGTCATGTTCTGAGGTTCCTGGAGAACATATGTCTCCAGGGGACAATATTCAATCCACAGCAAACCTCACCTTTCCCCCTCTCTCCTCCCACACTGTTCCCAGCATGCCCTACACAGTGCAGGGGGCCCACCTGGATTTCCTCTCCAGCAGTGAGGCCAGCCCTGGAGAAGTTTCCTGAAATAAAACTGTATCCCCTCACTCCAGGGAGCCCTGGGAGACCAGAGAATGCTGGTGTCCCTCAGGACAGGCGTCCACATGCTGGGGGACTCCCATTCAGCATATTTTCCTCCTTTATAGAGGCGCTTCCAGACTCCTTGGCTACTGGCCAGTCCCCTCTGCTTCCTGGAGGGAAAGGAGTCCACAGAGCCTCTCAGTGAGCCATCCCGGACCAAGGTTTCTGGCCCAGGCATGAAAACTGGCATCTGCTCCTGGAACTCCAACTTGGCCACATTTGGTGGCTTCCCTACTGGAGCAGCTACGGTGGCTGCACCTCGTATCTTCCTGACTGAGCAGCCCCTTCCCTGGGGGAATCCATGTCCTCCTGCTCCAAAACTATGAAGGAGTGGTGGGTTCCTGGGCCTCTTGTAACCCGGCTGAATATTTTCCAGGTTACCTAACCAAACTCCTGCAAAACCACACCGCCTATGCCTGTGACGGGGACCATTTGAATCTGCAGTGCCCTCGGCATTCTACAATAAGTGTCCAATCGGCATTTTATGGGCAAGATTACCAAATGTGTAGTTCCCAGCAGCCTGCATCCCAGAGGGAAGACAGCTTAACCTGTGTGGCACCTACCACCTTGCAGGTATTACCTTTTGTAGACATGTTAAGATGATTCAATGCTTTCAGCTCTCTGTCTCTGTCTGTCTGTCTCTTTTTCTGTCTCTCTTTCCCTGAATATGTATCTGTGAAGCAAATCTGGTCCTTGAAAATCCCAGTTGGTACAAATCACCTCTTTTGCGGATGAGCTATTGTTTGCTTCTCAAAGGCCTTTACCGAAGTCCTAATCCCTACCTGAGAGCTCCCTTAGTACGCTTGCAATATGAATTTATTCACAGGCATTTTCCTTACTGCACTGAAGCAAAGGACAATCATGCTGGGCTTTAATCACTGGGCCTACATCCCCTACAAATACCAAAGTAGAAAAGGACTTCTTTGGTGGAAACCATAAGTATTTCTGAGAAGCTGATGTATAAGGTCACAATCAACTTCTTAGAGAATGACACCAGGTAGAGGAATATCAACAACTATGGTTTGCTTCTCCACAAGATAATCACATTATTCTTGGGAGCTATATTGAGCAGCCTCTGCTGAATTAATCTTTCTTCTGGATAGTACCAGGAATTAGGGAAGGGAGCTCTAAGTCATTCCTTTTGGAGGGTGGTATATTTTGGGAAAGATTTGGTATAGAGGGAGGGAAAACTAATATTCACTGATTTTTAGACTACCCATGGTTTTCAATTACCCAAGTGACTTCTATCCACTAATCCTGGCACCTCAGCATTTTAAGTAGTTGGCCAATATTACGGAGACACTTGGCCTGGGATTTTTTTAAATCCTCTCAAGTTCCAGATGAATACATTGAAGGCTGGGTATTTAGATTAGGTGGCTAGTTAGAAGCTGTTTGATTTTGTCAGCCATAGAAAACACAGATAAAGATAAATTTACTAGGAGAACTAAGGAGAACTACCTTCAGTGCTGTGCCCTTCTTCCTCTAGCCCAAAGAAAGGCAAAACTATCATGATGAGATGGAAGTTCTTCTGTTTCACACACATTTATTGCTCTCATTCCACAATTCTTAAATTGTGGTGTCCGGGCAGTCACGGGGTTGGTAAAAACATTAACCCAGTGGCCAGAAAGAATGTGTTTGAATGAATTCCCTTGACATGGCCTCCACACTCTGATGAGTGACAACATGTTTCTCTGGGAGGCAAGCAGTTAGTTGTGTGTGCCCCGCCCTACCCCAATTCTTCTCTCAAGGGCCCCATATCCCTGTTGACCTGCCCCCATTCCTCACCCTACTGCTCTGCCCACCCAGCCCTGGTGCCCAGACTGTCTGCTGTCCCCCTAAGTGCACAAAGAGCACGTTGGCCAAAGTGCCAGAGGCCAGAAGTGTCTACGTTGAGAAACTATGAACTCCTGGCAGGCTGGAGCTCCTGCCTCAGCCAGGTGGCCCTGAGGGAAGAGGATGTTCCATTAGGCTGGCAAGTCAGTATTTGTGAACACAGTTCTGATGCTGTACAGAGGCTTGTTTGCCAGAAACGTCCCTGTGCCCTGCTCTTTTATCCAGAGATCAAGAACTCCTTTCCTTTGTGATTTTTAAGCTTTGTTGGGAAGAGAGGCAAGGTGCTTTCTCCAAGGGAGTTTGCTTATGGCTGAGAGAGAAGACAGGTTGACATCCACCCAGGTAACCATGACTGGCCAAACCCATGACTAATGTCAACAGGAAGTCCCTTCTCTGCATTTTCCAGCTTGGACACAGCCTGTCCTGAAGACATTGTCCCATGGTATCTAAGGACTGAGTCACTTACAGTGACCCTTGACCATGCCAATGTGCACCTTCTTCTGAAAACCACATCTCCTGCAGGGTTGGGGGCCTCCCTGGGCATCTTTCTATTGATAAGTCCACATCTGCTGGGCCCATGAGGTGACAGGTGACACCTCATAGAACCAGCACCCTTCAAGTCCTCAAGTCTAGGACCTCTGAGTTTAATCACACGCAGGACTTGTTCCTTTTTGAAACTAACAGTAAAACACTGGAACTTTCTATGGCCTAGGGTCAGAAGGTCCATTAGCTTCCACGGAGCAGATTCATTATCAAATGAGGGAGTTGCCTAGAAAAAAAAACAAAATCAGGAGAGAGAGAGAGATGAAGGAAAACTTTAGAACAAATGCTCAGCACAATGCCTGGGTATTCCACTAAGCAAATCACTCCACAAGGGAGATGTGGGTTCTGTACCCTTGAGTTTGGCATGGTAGGAATTAGCGTTGATTTCCACTTGTTGGCCTGTTACTGGATCATGAGCTGGAAAGGCTTGGGGTGTCTGAGGCCTGTCCCAGGTCCTAGCTCTCCCAGGCTGTTGTATGTAGGGCTGTTTCTAATAGGAGGAGCTGTATGGATGATTGCTGATCAACAGTGTTATCTCAACTTTAAGGCTAGGTCTCCTCCTTCAAGTCCCCTCTAGCCTAATAAAGGTGACACTTGATCTTGCCTGTGTCCCCTGGAGCCTCTAGGGGACACACTTGTGCCAAAAGAGTCAGCCATAGCATCAGCTGGGGCTGGTTGGGTGCTGATCCTCAGATAGGTCCTGGATCTGCTGGACAAGGTCTCTCCCTTCAGGAAGGAGCAGGAAGAAGGGAGCCTGCGCCGTCACCCACATGTAGGTACTTCTGTCCTGGGACACAGTCTGGCCAGGCGAGGAGGCTTCCCCCCTCCCCAGAGCCTGGAGCAGCCCAGGTGTGGGATCTGGCAGACACTATGTGTGGTTTACAAGCCTGTGCCTTTTCTACTCCTCCTTCTAGAAGGTGCTGGACGAGTGCCAGAACCAGCGGGCCTGCCATCTCCTGGTCAATAGCCGTGTCTTTGGACCTGACCTTTGTCCAGGAAGCAGTAAATACCTCCTGGTCTCCTTTAAATGCCAACCTAGTAAGTAACCTCTGAGGGGGGAGCAGTGCTTTGGGGGTTGTTTCCCAGTTTCACTGATACTCCTGATGAAAATTCTCTGCCCCTGGTGTTTATCCAACTCTGAAACTTTTGGTAATAGGAACATTGGGGAGAAAAAGAGAGAGAGAGAGACAGAGATAGGCAGGCAGAAAGAACGCATGTGTATTATTCTAAATCCCTGAATTCAAAAATCCTTCCCAGTGTGTAAAACTCAGTTTAACTGATGCTAAAATATCAGAGCTGACAAGGAACAGCTGTCAATTTCCCTCAAAATGAGGAACTAATTCTGCTTTTTAGGGGCAGCCTGTTAGGAGGCTAAAGTCCTTGAGGACCAGCAGTATGGTTGTCACCAGAACCTACTGCTTCAGATGTTTAGGAACTGGCTTCTCTGATTTTTATTGATGGCAGAGATTCTGTTGGCCGTTTTTGTTCCCAAGGAGAATGAGAGGAGGAGGACATGGCTGGAGCAAAGTCTCGTATCTGATGCCTGTGTTTTTCTCCACTCACTTTGACCATTTGCAGCACACATTGGTTTTGTGATTAACCCTTTGTCAGCCCAAAATAATCCCTCTTCAATGAGTGGGTTGTGCTTCTAGGCACACAGTTTGTGCCTGAGAAAAATCGACAGCAATTGCATCACTGGACTTTCTTAAATAATCTGTTGAAATGAGAGCAACAACATTAACCAAAACATGTAGAATAATAATTTTTATAATACCTCCTGGATCCTAACACAATCATTTCTACTCTTTGCACTTTGTTCTGTTGGTCCCTTCTCTGAGCCTAGAATTCTCCAAGACACTGGTAGCCTGGGTGCTGAGGGGAGGAGGCACAGAGCCACATGTGTGCCACGTCTCTACTGTGCATATGGGGAGAGCCCTTGGATCCTCTCTGCAGACTTCCAAGCTTCTCCTGCACCCTTTCCCTGCTTCCAGAAACCTTGGAACTCCCCCTGTGGCTCTGCCGCGGTATTGTGCATGCAAACACACTCACAAATTTACTAATTCACACACATTCACACCACTACACATCCATGCATATGCACACACACAATCACATGCTCAGAATATGCACCATTGACACACACACCTTAGCATATTTACTCTGCCCTGCTGTACACACAAGGCTATCACACATGTTCACACATGCACACTGTCATACACACCTTCACACACTCACATAAACACAATCAGAAATACCCACAAATGGGTCTGAACATTGCAGAACAGCCAGAACCCACCCTGTGCTGTGTGCTCCACGACCAGATCTTACAGTCCAGCAGGGGCCTGACACACCTTGGAGAATCACAGAAATGTGTGCAAGATTTCAAACAAGGTCATGTTCCCTCCATTCCCCACATCTCAAGTCTACAGAGAATTTTGGTTTTGGTGAGGTCTTGGATTTAGGCAATTCTGGATTTGTATCCCTTTCTGCCATGAGCTGCTGTGTCCTCTGGGGTGGTTTTCAGGACTCTCTGAGGCTCCAGGACTCAATTGTAAAATGAAGATAATGCCACTTCTATGCAGGGTTCTTGTAGAATGTGTAACATGTAAAATGCTTAGCGCGGCACCTGTCACGGAGGTGAGTTCAGTCATTGGAAGCTCTCAGTCAAGTAAGAAGATAGTGAAAGATCTGAGAGACCACGGGCAGTGAGGGGAAAAGCATGGTCTCTCCTGGGGGAAGGAAGTGGCAGGGCCCACTGGACAGAAGTCACAAACACAAGTGACCACATCTTGTCTGCATTTTAATATCACCAGGTTCTGGCAATTGTAAGAAAGGCCAGTAGTAAGATACTTTCATGATGGCAGATTATTCCGCTGCCCATCTTTAAAAGGCTATTGCTAATAAGTAACTGTACAGATGGTTTCAGACTCAGGATGTTTAGACTTGACTTCACCATGGTGTGAGAGTGAGACACATTCAGTAGAAACTACACTCTTTTTTTGGTGCTGGGGATTGAGCCTAGCAAATTTCGAATTTTGATCTTTTCCCAGACTAGCAGTATGCAGTACGATCCTCTCTGGCAACGCTGGGCTATGGCAGCCAGCCACAGCTTCCAGTCAGTCATCCAGTCACCATGGGAAATAACCAGTACTTTACAGTGCACTGTGCTGGTAAGCTATGATGTTAGATAGGTTAGGTGTATTAAATTCTGATTAAAAAGCACTATTTCTGTTTTAAAATGATAATATCAGCTCACGATGGTTTTGTGAGGACATGACCTCGTCGTAAGCGGAGGATCCTCTGTGTGTGTTATTAAAAGAAATGGGGTGTCCCACACAGCCCTCTACTGGGTAGAATCAGGAGGGAGAATTTCATCCAGTATCGTCTCAGCAATGTTATGGCGCTACCTCCCCCAGCTCCTGTGCACCTCCTCACCGAAAGTTGCAGGAGTGTTCGCAGCTCACTTCTGGAGGGCAGCCTTATATCTCATCTGAAAGCAAATGAGCTCTGAAACAAATCTAAGAAATATAGCAATTATGTTATCAGTCTCATTGTCTCTTGGAGCCCAGAAATGCCACTCTTAGGTGAGTTAGTACTTTCCCAAAGAACCAAGTGACCAAATATAATACAACAGTAACTCCCAGGATGTAATGTGACAGGCACAGGCCCTTCCACTCCTGGAGATGATTTGCCTGTAATCTGGAGACAGAAATCTCTGGAGGTCTCATGGGTAGGTTCCCTTGGGTGGGTTCTGCTGGCATCCAGGTTACTTTAAATGAATGGGCTTTAACAAATCAGAGATGTGGCTAATAGATACATTTCATGATGTGCCTTAAAAAACTTCTAATTTTTCAACATTCAGACAAAAAAAAAGAGAAACCTATTCTTGTTAAAAAAAATAAATAAAAATTTTTGAGATAAAGCTTGATTTTGTTTTACCTTTTCCTGCCCTTTTTTTTTTGGGACAAGCTGTGCCCCTAGAAGGCATTCTTCACATGTTTTGGTGTTCTCCTAGTTGGAAGGGGGTGTTTACATTAATACCAGCATTCACCCTGGGCCCTTGAAGTCAGGAAAAAATGTCAGTGTTGGTGGGACTTAGCGTAATGCATGGAAATACTCATGCCATGTGGAGATGACTCACCAAAAAGACTCAAAGCCTCCAAAGTCAAGGTCAGAGTCAGTGTTCTTTTTATTTAGAAAAAGGAAACAAAATTTTCCTTGGCTCTTAATTTAAGCTGTTATGCTGTTTCCAGGGAGCAGGTAAAGGGCTTTCTAAACATTTACCTAGCCACTGGTCAACTGTACTCTCTGCATGGTGATTCTTCCTTTATGTCAAACTAATAGGAAGGATGATAGTTTTGGAACTAGAAAGGAGAGGGATTTTGTGCATCTGTAACAAGGGTTCTGCTCTGAGCCTTTGATTAATCCTGAATTCTCCCATTTGATGTACAGTAGTCTTCTCTTATCCACAGAGAATGTGTTCTAGGACCTCCAGTGGATGCCCAAAACCATAGATAGTACTAACTTAGTGTGTACTATGTTTTTCCTATACATATGCACCTATGATAAAGTGTAATTTGTAAATTAGGCACAGTAAGAAATTAACAACAATTAATAATAAAACAGAACAATTATATCAACATACTGTAGTAAAATCACAAGCATCAATAACCTGTGCTTTGGGAACATTATTAAGTAAAATACAGATAATTTGAACACAAGCACTATAATCCAGTGACAATCAATCTAGTAACCAAGACAGCTAGTAAGTGACTAACAGGCAGGTAGCATATATCAAGTGGATACACTGAAAAAAGGGATGATTCATGTCTTGGGTGGCACACAACCAGGTGGCAAAAGATTTCAACATACTACTCACTACTCAGAACAGTGCACAATTTAAAACTATGAGTTGTTTACTGTTAGAATTTTTCATTTAATCTTCTCCCTTTAATATTTTTGGAATTCAGTTGACTGAAGGTAGTTGCCACCATCACAAACAAAAGAGGGGATGAATACATTAAAAAACAATGCCAGGGTTTGTCAGCTCTAAAGTTGGTGATCATCTTGAGGCCCTAAAAAGTTTTCCTTTCTGCCATCCGACAGTTTATTCTCACTGCTGTTTTTTCTGATTTTGGTAGAAAGTCATGGGAATATACAAGTTATGGGAAGACAGAGTTTACATTTGGAAATTATTTTCTTTCATGTTTTAAGTTTGGAGCTTAAGCATCATTGATTCAGGGATATGAAGATCCCACCAGCTGCCATGGTCCTAATGTGTATTGCTCACACCCTTCTGGAAGGTTATGGTGGGCACTCTCAGGTTGTGCTGAATACAATCCATAGTGAGTGAACCATTCTATACCTTGGTCCAACATAATAGTACATATACACAGCTGAAAGACAATTTCTTAAAATTATAAGACAGTGTTCATCCTTTCTTTGTGGAATGCTTTTTGATGTTTTCTAAGCTACTCTCTTCTTTATTTTAAAAAGCGCTGGTCACAACTCACTAACTTGATTTCAAACTCATCAGTGGGCTTCGCCTCACATTTTAGAAAACTTTGACTTTAAGTGTATGGGACCTGGAGTCAGCTCGCCCTTCAGTCTAAGAGGGCAAAGTGGAAGGGAAACGTGAGCTCACGAGGGAACTGAACAGCAGGGTGGTTGTTGGTTTTCTTCCTTCTGGACATAGTCTCTCCCTCCCTTTGTCACCACTATCCCAGGCCAGCCCAGGACAACCCCAGCAGCTCCCGTCTGCTTGGTCGTTGCTATTTAAAAGTAAGGGGGGTAAAAAAAAGGACAGAGGGTGATAAGACCACAGCTAGTGTGTGTGTTTTTTTTAATCTTGATTTTTATTTATAAAATGTTGGGGTAGAGAAATAATCACATATGCAAGTAAATTACCATAATCCCCTTTATGTTTTGCTTGGCTTTGATTTCGCAGTTTACAGTAAGCGACAGGCTAGGAGATTTTCAAACACAGAAGTAACTAGTTAGCATATAGAAAATGTGAATCATGCCTCCAAACAACTTCTGAATCTCCAAAGCTCCATACAAAGTATTTGTTCAGGGGAGGGCCATTTTGAGTGTCAAATTTATTAATACATTTAAACCTTTTAGAACAGTGCCCAGTGAAAAGGGTGTGTTCCATGAGTACTAGTGCCAGGTACAGTGGCACACCCCTGTAATCCCAGCACCTTCAGAGTCTGAGGCAGGAGGATCGTGAGATCAAAGCCAGCCTCAGCAACAGTGAGTTGCTAAGCAACTCAGTGAGACCCTGTCTCTAAATAAAATACAAAATAGGGCTGGGGGTGTGGCTCAGTGGTTGAGTGCCCCTGAGTTCAATCCCTGGTTACCAAAAGAACGAGTACTGGTTATTATTGTTTCTAAGATAAAGATATTATTAAGTTAGTATAATTTTATAACTTACAAATCATGCATTTTAAGTGCATAGTTTGATGATCTTTAGTATATTTACTGAGTTTTACTTCCACGACCACAGTCCAGCTGTAGAACATTTCTATCATCTCAAAAAGCTTCCTCTGTCCATTTTCTCTCACTCCTTGATGATATCCCCAGTCTCAGGAAACCACTAATCTATATTCTGCCCCTAAAGACTTCCATTTCTGAATATACTGTATAGAGTTATGTCCCACATAATTACATTTTGGTCAGTGACGGGCCACCTATATGGCGGTAGTCCCATAAACTTTCAGTGGGTCTGAAAATTCCTATCAACTAGTATTTTTACTGTGCCTTTTCTATGCGTAGGTGTGTTTAGGTGCACACATACTTACCATTGTGTTACAATTGCCTGTGGTGTTCAGGACAGCGACATGCTGTAGGTGCATGGCCTAGTAGCAATAATCTATTCCAGGTAGCGTAGATGTGTGGTTGACTGGACAATCTAGATATGTGAAAGTAACTGTGATGTTCACCCAGTGATAAAATTCCCTCGTGACACATTTCTCAAAACTTATCCCCATTGTCCAGTGACACGTGATGACTGTACCGTAGTCCCCATTTATCTGTGGGGAATGTGTTCCAAGACCCCCAGTGAATGCCTGAAATATATGTTGTATTTTTTCTTATACATACATACCTATGACAAAGTTTAATTTATACACAAGGCACAGTAAGAGTTTAACAATGATAATAAAATAATTATAACAAGTACTATCATAAAAGTTAAGGGAATGTAGTCAATCTTTCTGGAATTTTTCATTTTGCCACTTTCAGACTGCAGTTGACCGTGGGTAACTGTAAATCTCAAAGCAGGAGCTCAGATGATGTGGGGACAGCTGTAAATAGAACCATATAACATGAGTCTTTCATGTCTGGAGTGTTAGCAAATATTTTAAAAATAAAACCATTATTAAAACCTCAAAAGTAAAGCCACTTATGGCAGACAGGTAAGCAAGCTCTGCCCGGCTTGTGAACAGCATACCCATCGCTCAGCTTACAGTAGCTCAGAGGGCGGTGAGCCTGCAGGGCCCTTGTTCCTGGGTTACTGACATGAGGCAACTTCCCATACTTCTGCAAGGAGAGATTCTTTACAGACTCAGCACCTGTTTTGGCCCAATTTCCTAGAAAAATTAATAATAATAATAATAGTAATAATAGTTTGTTTTTAGATCATCTCTGCTTGTCTTTCATCTCTGAAGTTGGTCGTGATATTAGTGGTGCCATTTACCTGGGTGCTTCTCCCAAGTAATTCCTGGTCTTTTCCTGTCGAACCCCAGGCTAATTTTTTTTAATTAAGTACACATGACTGCAGAATGCATTTTGATTCATTGCACACAAATGGAGCCCCACTTTCACTTCTCTGGTTGTACACAATGTAGAGTCACACCATATGTGCAGTCCCACATGTCCAGGTCCACATTTAAAGGGCCCCTGCGGTCATGGAGTCCATGAGCTCAAATGGGGAGAGAGAAGCTCCCAGCACGGCTAGGCCTAACCCACCTGTGCTCCCTTCACCTGGCATCTGTCCTCTGCACCTTGGTATCACTCCTGGGGTGTCTGTGCTCTCAGCAGGCCATTTCCCTCTGCTTCCTGCAGAGGACTTTGTTTTCCAGGGCCACAGACTCCCTGGACAGGCAGGGCCATCTTGACCCAGTTCTCCTCTGAGCACAGCTCCAGGGGACAGGCAGCCGGGACTTGGACGGTGCTCACCATTCCTTTTGAGGGAAGCTGATGGTGTCACTGGCTTTTGTTTCTACTCCAGATGAACTGAAAAACAAAACCGTGTGTGAAGACCAGGAGCTGAAGCTGCACTGCCACGAATCCAAGTTCCTCAACATCTACTCTGCCACCTACGGCAGGAGGGCCCAGGAGAGGGACACCTGCACCTCAGAAGCCCAGCGGCTGCCCCCCTTTGGTGCGTGCTTTCGTTTGCTTATAGTTAGGTGCTGTCTGAGCGGATTAGGGTACTGGGTCCACTGGGAAAGACGTCACTCCAGTAGCCAGTATCTGGATCAGAGGGAAAGTCAAGTCGTTATTGAGCACCTGCTGTATGCAGAGCCTGTTCTAGGCACTGGGAAAGCATCAGTGACCAACACAGTCTATACAGTGATGATCTGACCTTCTAGCAGGGGAGATGGAGCCGTGAGAAAACAGAAAGGGAAGGAACTAGTACAGTCGGCTTCATGTCTGTGAGTTCTACTTCTGAGGATTCATTCAATAGGATTGAAATTGAGACTGGAAACATTTGGGGGAAAATTTTTGCCTACACTGAACATGTACAAACTTTTCTCCCCTTTTTCTTATTCTCTAAAAAATAGCGTAACACGTATTGACGTGGTTTTTACATTGCACTAGGTATTATGCATCATCTAGAGATGCTCTAAAACATATGAGAAGATGTGTATAGGTCGTATGCAAACACTACACCATTTCATATATGGGGCTTGAGCATGCATGGAGTTTGGCATCTGCAGGGGACCCTGGAACCCTGGAACTTTATGTCATACGTCAGGTGTAGATACATCTAAGGAGGAAATCACACCAGGGAGGGGAGGGGAGAAGCAAGGTGTGCTGTGGAGAGGTGAGATTCTATGGAGCGAGGCGCACATTGGGCAGAGACTTGGAAGAGATGAGGGAGGGACCTTGCAGACACTTGGAAAGGAGTGTCCAGGTAGAGAGGGGAGCCAGTTCAAGGCCTTGAGGCTGGACTGCATCTAGAGTGTTCAGTGTTACTTAGAGATCTGCAGCCGAGAGCTAAGAGATGATGCCCTTGTGTTGTCTGATACCTCCGCTCAGTAGAGACAGCCTGTGTTATTAATCAGGAGTCTCCAGAGAAATGGAACCAATGAAATGTGTATATATGTGTGTGTGTGTGTATATACAGAGAAAGAGACAGACAGAGATTGTGAGCTAGTAAGACTCAAGAGGTCTTGAGTTCAAATTCTGCAGAGAGCAGGCAGGCTGGAAACTCAGGCAGAATTTCTCTACTGCAGTCCTGAGAATTCCTTTTTAGAGAAACCTGTCTTTGCTCTTAAGTGTTTCAATTGATCACACGAGACCCACTCATACTACGGAGGGCAATCTGTCTTACTCCAAGTGTACTACTGATTTAAACGTTAGTCTCATCTTTAAAAATACCTTTACAGCCGGGCGCGGTGGCTCACGCTTGTAATCCCAGCACTTAGGGAGGCTGAGACAGGAGAATCGCGAGTTCAAAGCCAGCCTCAGCAATGGCGAGGCACTAAGCAACTCAGTGAGACCCTGTCTCTACATAAAACACAAAATAGGGCTGGGGATGTGGCTCAGTGGTCGAGTGCCCCTGAGTTCAATCCCCAGTAC
>CM053409.1:109560698-109596723 GCA_028644305.1 Xerus rutilus
CCTTTACATCAGCATTACACTGGTTTTGAACCAAACAACTGGATACTGAAGCCTGGTCCATTGATGGATAAAATTAACCATCAAATTCCAACCCATGGCAACGAAAAAGCCTGATGTCTCTCTACTGCATCACCAGCGAGAGCAGGCTCAGCCATGAGACAGTCCAAGGAGTCATGCTTATTGACCAGGTTCTAAAATGAGCTCATTGACTTATTAAATTGTTACAACTTATTCATGAACGGCATGTGAAATTAAAAGTAAATTTGTCTAAGGAGTACCTTGGACCTAAAAATAAAAAAGTAATTGACCTGACCATATGGGAGAACACACAGGTGACTCAAGAGAGAACCAGATCACCAGGATCATGTGATACCGAAGGGCTCGTGATGGTATGGGGATGGTCTGGGTTCATGAGCTGATATTTACTCCCCATTGAGAGGGATTAAGAGAGTGGAATCCTGATCTGACCATGGTGCTTGAAGTCGAGACCTTGAGGAGGTGATTAGGATGGGGTTAGGTCATCCCGGTAGAGTCCCCTGATAGAATATTGGTGACTTTAAAAGAAGAAAGTCTAGGAGAGACATACATACACTCTCTGTCTGTGGCCCTGTCACACCCTGCTCTGCTTCAGGACTCTGCCAATGAGAGGGCTTCACCAAGCCAGGTAGGGTAGCACATACCTGAATCACAGCTGCTCAGGAGGCTGAAGCAGGACAACCATAAGCCCAAGGTCAGCCTCAACAACTTATTAAGACTCTGTCTCAAAATAAAAATTAAGAAAGGGCTGGAGGTGCAGTTCAGTGGTAAAGTGCTTGCCATCATGTGCAAGACCCTGGGTTTTATCTATCCCCAGGACCACACACACAGAAAGAAGGCCATCACCAGATGGGGTCCTTGACCTAGAATCAGAACCTCTTTCCTTTATAATGTTACCCAGCTTGGGTGTTTCATTATAGTAAAAACATGCAAACAAACTAATACAGAAAATTGGTGCTAGGAATGTGGGGTCATTACTATAACTAGAAATGTGGAAGTGACTCTGGAGTTAGGTAATGGGCAGAGATTGGAAGAATCTGAAGGAGCAAGCTAGAAATGTGCTGCGAGAAGGAGAGTCTGGTGAGGGTTCAGAAGAAGAGACTAGGGAATCAGTCTGAGATGGAAACGGGGATCCTCTTGGAGACTAAAGAAAAGATCACCCTTGTTATGAAGGAGCAAAGACCCTGACTCCATTGTGTACATGCCCTAAGGCTCTGTGAAACTTAAAGGTGACAGACTAGTTTGCTTAGCAGAGATGTCAAAGCGTCAAGGTGTTTGCACTGCAACATGGGTGTTGTGGGTTGCTTTTGGTCAGATTTACTCGAGACTCGAGCAAAAGAGAACAGAGCGGAAAGATTTGAAAAACCCACAGCTTGGCCAATGAGGGAGCTAAGAAAAGCAGCTAAGAATCCACTTGCAGAGATTAGTGTGGATAAAGCAAGCCAGGGCTTTACACCAGGATCGGAAGCAGGAGCCCAGGGCATCCAGAGAGGCTGCCCTCCCCTCACAGACCCAGAGACCTTCCAGGGCAGCAGTATGTCAGGAAAGGGGCTCAGGGAACCCTCCAGGGACACAGGACAAGGCTGCACTCGATCGCCGTGGCTCAGGCCTATGGGCCGCTTATGCTGACCTGACGTTGGTGCTGTGTGTGCAGCAAGAGCCACAACCTCATGAGGGCTCCCCTGAGATTTCGGAGGAAAGCCAGAGGCTGGGCAGAAGTTAGCCATTGGAATGGCACCCTGCAGAGAGTCCCCAGTGGGCAATACCTAGGGGATAGGCAGTACCCAGGGGAGCCATAGGACTGGAGCCTCAGTGGGGACCCCAGCTCCAGTAACATGCAGCTCCCCCTGGAAAGCTGTGTGAGACAGTCGTCATGGGCCCACAGCCAGCAAAGCCACACTAAAGCCTTGGAAACTCGTCCCTCACTGCGGTGGGCACAGGATGCTGAACTTGGAGCTTTGGGATTTAATATCTGCCCTGCCGAGTTTTGGTCTTCCCTGGGGCAGATTCCTCCTTCCTACTTCTCTATTTCTCCTTTTTGGAATAGGGATGTTTCCCCCGCCCACAGTCTGCCCTGCCATGGTATCTTGGATGTAGATAACTTGTTTTTATCTTCAGCCTGGCACCTGCAAGGAGTTTGCTTTGAGCTCAGATGAGACTTTGGACTTTTGAAATAATGCTGGAATAAGTTAAGACTCATTAGACTATTGGAACTATTGTCACTTACATTATGAAGACATGAAGTTTGGGAGTCCAGGTGGAATGCTATGGCTTGGGTATGGTTTCAGTGTGTCTCCATGGGTTCATGTACTGACATTTAACTCCTCCTGGAAGGTGTTAAAAGGAAATTTAATCTGATTATGGTGTTTAGAAGTGGAGCCTTAGGCACCAGGCACGGTGGTGCATGCCGTAATCCCAACTACTTGGGAGGCTGAGGCAGGAGCATCACAAGTTTGAGACTAGTCTGGGCAACTCTGTGAGTCCCTGTCTCAAAATAAAATGCAAGAAGGGCTGAGAATGTAGCTCAGTGATAAAGTGTCCCTGGGTTCAATCCCCAGTACTATAAAAAAAACAAAAATGGTGGGGCCTTTGGGAGGTGATTAGGTTTAGGTAAGTTCATCCCAATGGACCAATGGAGTCTCTATGGTTGAATACTGGTGGCTTTAAAGGAAGAAAGTGAAAGTTCAGAAGAGGAACACATGTATACTGTTCCTATCTCTTGCCTTTTTATGCCTTGAGCTGCCTCAGGACTCTTTCAGAAAAAGCTATCACCAGATGTGGGCCCTTGACTTTAAATAAGAACTGTGAGCCTTATAAACCTCTTTTCTTTAAATGTTATCTGGCTTCAGGTTACTTTATTATAGTAACTGAAAATGGACTAATATAGGCCCATACCCAGTGTCGGGGGGGAAAGCTGCTCTGTTGAGAATGGTGGAGATCTGATAAAGGGCAGCTCTGGCAGACCCCCAAAGGCAGGCTCCATGGGCATCCAGTTGCTCTTAAATAGAGCTGGGGGATAGGGCTCCTGTCTTCACAGGTGTGACTGTCAAATGGGTTGAGAGGCATTTTTGAGGGGATTCTCCATTGGCTGCTAATGGCACTCTCCTCTGCTCCATTCCCTGGGTGACCTGGGAGTTCCTGAAACTCCATCCTCCCTCTCAAATTACACCTGCTCATGTTTGGACAGAAGCTGTGGCTTCTTTGTGTCCAGCCTGCCCACTCTTCCTGTCTTCTCCCTGCTGCTGTCTTCGGTGAGGGAACCATTGGCTGGGCCACTGTAGGAGTCTCGCTTGTCTTTCTCCCCAGGGAGCCCAGAGGCATCCTTCTAAAAAGTGAATCTGTCACTACTCTTCCTGACATCTGCAGGGGCTCCCTATGAGATCTGGATTCCTTGGCTGAAAAAGAAGCTCTTGGATCTAACCTCTTTCTGCAGAATGGGACTTCATTCTTTTTTTTTTTTTTAACTGTCAACCTTTTTATCATTCAAGTAAGTTTCCTGAAGGCTACTCCTGGGGTCTTGCAGGGCACCACAGGCTCTGTTTCTTCTGTATGCATTCTTCAGTGCTCCCCCAACCCCATGGCAATGTAGGGGCAGGGCACCCCATTTCTCAGGCTTACTCGATCTAACTTGGCTGCATGTGTTTGAGGAAGCAGCAACGAGTGATTGTCTCAGCTGTTCTGAGAGAAGTTTATTCAGCCAAGTAAGCAGATCTGTGAGCGAAATGATTTAAATTCAATAGGTTGCTGCCTTAGGCTCCTGGAAGTTGGATGGGACCTGGGTTTAAAGGGGAAAAGTAATTCGTCCAGTAAAGTATGAACAGGTACCATGCTCAAGAGACAGGTTTCCATGGAGATGGGTGGACTCCTTAGGTCAGCCATCCACAGCCCCCTGGGTGCAGGGAGGTCTGAGAATGGAGTCTGTGCCCCTTGGTAGCTGCTCAGGGCAGACAGCTTGAGTTTGGCAAGGAGGACCTGTGGAGCCCCTCCCAGCCCCTGCCTGCCACCAGACATGCCTGTCCACTGTGCTCAGCGCACACGGGATGAGCGCACTCTGCCCTGCCTTTGTGAGCCACAGGCCAAACGCCAGAGCCCCTCTGCCTGTGCTCTACTGCGGGAAGAGGGCCCAAAGGGAAAGCCGAGGGTGGCCTCTGAGGGCGTCCAGCTCATCCAGCCTCAGCCTCGTGTGGGAACTCCGCGCCATTCTCACTCTTAGGTCAGTGCGCCTCAGGGTGTGCCCGGGCACCAGGCTTTGCCTGTGGGTGCGTTTTCTTCATTTAACCAGACGCTTAGAGATGGTTCACTCCGTGGCCCAGTTAAACCATGCCTTAAGGTTTTAACGTGTGTATGGCACACAAAGTCATCCGTTTATCCCTCCTGTAGAAAGAGGCTTTGTTGTCACCCACCTGGAAAAGTACACTCTTTGGATCCCTGGCTCCCACCAGAGACCTGTCCACGAGTCCTAGAGGCTCCCTCGGACGCCGGTGTGTCTGCAATCTGGCCTCTGCTCCTGACCCGCTTTGGGCTTCTCTCACTGCATCATGTAGGACTGCTTCCCTACCTTTAGCAGGCAGAGGGATGTCATTAAAATTAAATAAATGACATTGCCTCCTCTGTGAAGCCCTGCACTTTGCCCATTATCATTAGAACATATGCCGTCCCAGGTGACATCCTGCCACTCTGTCCCCTTTCCTTGCCATCTCTGGAACATCTCGTGCTCATTCAGACCCCCAGGCCTTTGCACAAGCTATTTCTTTGGCCTGGTCTCTTCTTACCCGGGCCTGTGTATGGCTGGCTCCATGATCCAGGAAGCCACTGGGACTTCAACTCAGAGCAGTTTCCCAGCACCTAGAGTAGCATCTTGTCACTGGTGCCCTTCTCCAGCTATCCCGGGTTGATTTTCTTCCTTGTATGGAAATAGTCCAGGTTAGATGCTTGTGGCCCATCTCCCCAGCAACTGAGCTCTGCAGGGACTGCGTCTGTGGAATTCCCAGCAATTAGAGTGGCACCTGGCACAGAGTGGGAGCCCAGGTGAACCTGGAGAGGTGTGAATGAACCATAGGCCCCCGCCCCACCCCCAGCACACAGAGGCGCCCACACGCGGCTCCAGCAGAGGGATGGTTGTCTGGCTGCAGGCTGGGAATGTGGGCCTGTTGTTGTAGCTTCTAACCACTCATGAGATGCTGGAAATCTGGGTTTTAAAAAAATGCAAAATGTTCCAGCTTTTTAAAACACTGAGTGAGCCAAACAAAACATGCCTACAGGCGACATCCGGGCCACAGGCTGACAGTGTGTGTGTGTGATCTCTGCTCTGTTATTACTGCAGTTCAACCGCCTGGCTTTGAAGAAGGGGACAAGGCTGTTTATCCTTCACCCTAGACCCTGGCATGACTTAGAAGACAGACTGGTTCTCATCACAGGTCTCTAGAAGGGTGTTCTGCAGTTTGCATCCCGGAACATCTGGTTTCAGAGGGTTGATTTGCGTGCTTTTCCTCTGGCATATAAACTAAAGTCTGGCAAACCCCATGTGCTTCAGACTCGGGGTGTCCCATGGAAACGCACACAATAAAGAAGCACCCAGTGGTCAGGGACCACTTTGGTTTTCACAACAGTGAAGTGCGGCTTTAAGATTTAGACACTGAGGGAGAGAGCATTTCTAGGCCTTTCTAAATTATCATCATCATTATCACTATTATTATCATTGTTTTCTGTCTGCACCAACACTGCAATAATATTTAACAGAAATAACAGAAAGATCCAACTACTCATTGTGTCCAAATGATAACGTATCTATTCTTTATTTTTTCAAAGTCCTGCTGTCTCAGCATAGAAAAGTTTTACATGATGGTAATTTGCATTTGGCTTTTTTCTTTTTCCTTTGTCCTGGGTGTTTTTCCAAGTGGCCAACAAGATCCTAATTATGTCCATCACTCCTTATCATCTTGTTAAAGGAATACATTACACACTTATTTAACCATTGCCTGGTGGCTGGATATTTTTGTTATTTCGGAATTTCAAAATATTCTGAGTAATGTATGATGACTTTGAGCTTGTAGCTTTTCCTTTCTCCTAGGTTATCTTCTTGGGAGAAATTCTCAGACATCTACCAATGAGGGCACAGTCATGTTTACAATTCTTCATATGTATCATTAGAGTTCTTTCCAAAATCTTTTTCTACCAACTTCTCTGTGTAAACAGTGAGGCACAACTGTGGCTTTGCCTACAACTTTGGCAGCCACATGGACGCTTTTCCCGACTGTTTCCAATCTAAGAGGTGTAAAATGATCCTGCAGCACTGTTTTCATTGGCCTTTCTTGGATTATGAATGACCTTGAACATTTCCCCATGTTTTTGTGATTCTTGTATTCATATTTGTGCACATTATCTCTGTAGCTTTTTTTCTTTTTTCCTGTTGGGATGTTTATTGATTGATTTGATTTCACAATTTTTTTGACCTGTTGGAAGAGTAGAGAGGGTAGCCCTTTCTATGCTTTTTTCTGCAATAACTGTTCCACCCCTATAATCTATTATTTCTGAACTTGTAGTTTGGGTTTATTAGGCAGGGCTGGTTACCTTTTTCTATTCCATGTATATCGTATGCAGAATGAATTTGAGAGGAGGGGACCGAGTGGCTGTGTAGAGGGGCGTCTGGTAGAAGTCAGGGTGTGTGTGCGTGTGATCACCAAGTTATGAATGGGATGCCATCGTGCCCCCTCAAGCACCCACAGGGCTGCCTGGCTATTAGTACCCTTCCAAGGGACACATGCTCCTACTGAATGTTTCTAAGAATCCCAGGGTACTCATACCTGCCTCAAAACAGCCTCTGAGGCCTGGGTGCAGGGGGAGGAGGGCAGTGCCCTGTGTTCTGGGCATGATGTCTTTAGCTGACCCCTTCTGAAGTGCCTCAAGACAGCCCGGTGTGGGGAGGCAAGTGTGAAGTTGTCACAACGAGCATACACGGCACCCTTGTCTTGAGCAGAGCTTCCCAACCTTCTCCCACCATCCCACATACAGACAGTTATATTGGTGGGCACATCAGAGTAAAAGGTAAAGACACAGCTGCTCAAGGCCAAAATCAGCGTTCAAGGGCAGCCCAGGCACCGGCAGGGAACATCCCAGTGCATCCAGCCATTCACCGCGGAGTCGGGAAGCTCTGTTCTGAGGCCACACGTGGCTGTAGGGCACAAAGATCACAGATGCTGGGCTTCTCCTCAAGGACCTCAGGGCTACCCTAACTCCCCTCAGGGTCCTCCCAGCTCATGTCAGCCACCCAGTCCCAGGGGAATTCCCACAGTTTAGGATTTTGTCACCCCAGCAATCTATTTCTAGGTATCAAAATGCATATTCATTTTCTACGGCTACGTAACAAAATACTCCAAAATTTAATGGTTTGAAAGAAAACGTGGCAGCTGGCTTCTCCAAAGAAGGTCATGCAGAAGAGCAATTAGAGCTGCACACTCTCACCCTGTCCATGCCCTCCTGGGCACACGGGCAGCTCTTGGGTTTGTTGGAAGAGGCCACACAGGGAATCACCTTGAAGGCTATTTTGGGTAACTTTGCCTTTTCTCCCTCCAAAATGCATACTTTGAAGCCCTAAGTCCCCCTTACCCCCCGTCCCTCAGAATGTGGCCTTATGGGGGGATGGGGTCTTTAAAGAGGTGATTAAGGTAAAATGAGGTCATAAGGGTGGGCCCTCATCCAAGATGACTGGTGTCCTTCTAAGAGGAGATATGTACAGAGCAAGGCCGTGCACAGACACAGAGAGAAGACAACCACTGGCCAGCCAAGGGGGGAGGCCTCCAAGGAAACCAGCCCTGCTGACACCTTGACCATGGACTTGCTGCCTCCAGACATCCATTTCTGCTGTTTAAGCCACCCAGTCTGTGGTACATGTTATAGCAGCTCTCACAAACTAATACAAAAGTGGTGACGATACTTTGAAGTAAAAGGGAAGAAGTGGCAGGACAGGACGAGCCAGCATGAGACCGTCTTCAGGAAGTGACACCTTACTCTCCTGCAGAATCTGTCAAGAGACGGCTCTGAGTTCTTTGTCTGGACGGTGGCTCGCCCAGAGGCCTTTATGAAAGATCCTGGAGTGACTTGGCCCATCAGAACACAGGCTTCATGCTGTGGAAGGAAACAGAGAGGAAGGCATGGAATCAGTGGGTTCCCATGTGTCCCCAGTGAACCCCAGCAAATGGCAGTGCACCTTCTCAAAGAACTGGGTTCTAGTCCATGGGATTCAGAAAGTGTAGCCGGCTGCGATAGGGGCGTCACTTCCTGCTGCGGTCACATTTTCTGGGTAGGATCCAGGGATTCTGCTATTTCCTTAATAAGAGAATGGGCCTCAAAGGCGGGGTTCAGGCTGTCCCAAGGCCAAGTGTGGGCAGGTCTGGACTTTTCAGCCAAAGATCAGGGGTGCCAGGAGCTCCCACTGCCAAGACAGGGCCACTTAAGAGCAGCCAGCTCAATTATCTAAATAAACACAGGCTGTACAGAGCGATTAACTTCAGTTGCAGTGTTTAACAATTGCCCAAAGTCAAAACCGAAATGGTCGGATACCTTGTTGTCGCGCGTATTGGGGGAGGAGGGGAGTCAGCCAGCAGCACGGAGTGCAAAGAAAATCAGCGTGGGAGGGAAATAACCCCTGGAAAGCCACAGCAGAACCACAGGGACCTGGTCAAACCTGAGTCAGACCTGAATCACCTTGGGCCACTTCCTGAAACCACACGTGGGTTCTTTCACTGAGACAAATTCTTTCCCTTTCACACAAACACCTCCGCTGTACCAATGGCCCCAAGACCTCTCATTAGCTTATTCCTGGGAGTCTTTTTTTTTTCTTTTTTCCGGCTGTGGATTGGACCCAGGGGTGCTTTACCACTAAGCTGTATCCCTAGCCCTTTTGATTTTCATTTTGTGACAGGGTCTTGCTATGTTGCTCAGGGCCTTGCTAAGTTGCTGAGGCTGGCCTCGAACTTGCAATCCTCTTGCCTCAACTTCCCGAGTGGCTGAGATTGCAAGTGTGTGCCACTGTGAGTCTTTTTCCCCCATCTTCTGTTAGCTTTAAAGAATATGGTCTGCTACATTTGTCCAGAAAGCTCTATGAAAGCACATCCCTAGGACTCTCATACAATCTTGGCAGCAATATATACCAGAACCAGTTTTCTGGATAGTAGTTTGGCAGTCTGTGTCCCAAGCCTTAATGTTTTTAATACCCTCTGACAAAGCAATCCGACACCAAGAATTTCAACGGAAGCTACCATGCACATCCACAGCATTAAAAAAAAATGCAGCTCTTTAATGTGTATGTTCAAGTGTTCACAAATACATTACTACTTGGGAAAGGGTAGCATACCTGGTAATATGCACGTGCTGGCATTGGTGGGAAGGACTTTCACACAGAAAAGGGAGGGATGTTCTTTAAAGGTCATTTTTTTTTTCTTGATAGTGGGATTTTTTGGAGATCTTTTTTCTCTCAGTTTTGGCTTATCTATGCTTTTTAATATGAAAAAATTAACAGAAACAAAAACCAGGAAGAATTGTGTTTTAAAGCATCGACCTTCTAAGATAATGTTTGTAATTCCCCACACAGGCAGCTCATACAGGGACTCCCACACTGCACTGCCCGTCTCTTGAGAGTCACAGTCTGGTGGAGGAGGGCTTTGGGCTGCCTTATGCTCCAGGGCTGTGGCTGAGCTTATTTGAGGAGAAACAAATCTTTTGTTTTTCCCAACTGGTGAATGTGCTCAACCAAGAACCTCAAATAATAACAAGACTCCTAAAGACAACAAAAATATCCTTAATCAACCCTGTGCATCCACAAAGCAGTAAAAAGATAAACTGGAGGAATATCAAGAGGATGTCTTTACTCCTAGAGTAACTTCTCATGGCTTCTGGGACAAGTTAAGTTATACAAAGAATAGTTTAATACGATATTTACAGAATATGTTACACTTTTGAAAAAAGTGCCTCCAAGATTCTTGCTGCTCAAAAGCTGTCTTCTGTTCAGACATGAATCTTATTATACTTTTGGAGAAAGTTCATTTTATACTTTTTCATTTTAAAGCAATGTTAACTCACAAAAACTTGGAAAGTACCTTCAAATCAATAGGGGTAATAGGGAATCTTGCATCATTACCTCTCACAAAAAATACCCTCTACAACCATCTTTGTGAATTTCCTTCCATTTTCTTTTATATACACAGGTCTTAACATTTAGTTCTGCACAGCATACCATCTATGCTTGTTTTCTTTTCACGGGACTAAAGAAGGCATATACTTTAGGCTATCAGTTGTCAAAGTCCTGTAGGCCTTTTTCAAAAGTTCCACTTTCCAGTATGTATGAACAGCTTTCTGTTACTATAACAAAATACCTGATATAATCAACTTATAAAGACAGAAGGTTTATTTGGATTCACATTTTAAGAGGTTTCAGTGCATGCTTAGTTGGCACCTCATGGTGGGGAGCATGTGGAAGAGCAAAGCTGCCTACCTCATGGCCAGAGCACCAATGAAAGAGGAAGAGGAAGGGGCTAGGGTGCCACCAACTCTATCAAAGTCACCCCACCAGTGACCTGAAGACCTTCCACTAGGCCCACCTCTTAAAGGTTCCACAGTCTCTCAACAGTGCCAGCTTGGGGACTAAGCCCTTAATGCATGGCTCTTTAGGGGACACTAAAACCTGCACTTTAATACCATCTAATTAAAGTGGCCTGATGCTGATAAAGGTGACCCAGATACACTGTGTACTGGCACTAGACATTCTACTTGAAGGGTCTCACTTCATAGTCACAATCTTGAATCATCTTCTAGAACCTTTGTTGCCCAGGTGAGGAAGCTGAGGCTTCAGCTGGCCCAAGGCCATGCCCGAGGCCCCTGTTCTATTCTGCTCCTTGCGGCTGCCTCAGGTAGAAGACATGGAATCTTAACCACAGCAGGCCTCTGGTGATGCTTAGAGATAGCCCAAGAAAACACTGACATTATGCAGGCTTTCGGGTCTGCAGTTGCCTCGCACCAACCTCATGGGAGCACCAAGTGCTGGGTGGGCAGCAGGGGAGGGACATTGTCCTGCACTCAGGGCTCTCATCTTGCAGGACACCCCACTCAACACAGCAGAAGCATCACCACCCTCAACCAAGGCCACAGCTCCCTTCAGCCTCCCTTTGCATGGAGCTTCCCCTTCTGTGTTCTGGAACTCACTGCCCTGGCCCCTAGAGGAGATGTGATAACATCTCTCCTCTGTTCCTGTCCTTAGGTCCTCCATGGAGCCCCACATCCTCCTTCCAGGCCCCTCTTTGCAAACACTCTCTTTGTTAAACCTTACCTTGAGCCTTGGGTGGCTTGTGAGACCCCCGTAATGCAGTTCCTGCTGTACTGCTGGCTGAGTGTCCCTTATCCAGATGCTTGGGCCCAGCGGTGTTCTGCATTGGATTCTACTTTTTGGATTTTGGAACATTTGCATATCCATAATGAGAACCTTGGGAATGGAACCCAAGTCTGAACATGAAATTCATTTCTGTTTCATAGAAACCTTATACACAAAGCCTGAAGGTAATTTTATACAATATTTTAAATAATTTTGTGCACGAAACAAAATTTCATGGTAGGAAATTTTCCACTGGGTGGTCATTCAATAAATTCAGAGTTTGAAGCATTTTGGATCTCTGATTTTTGGATTCTGGATACTCAACCTGTAGTAGAGGTAAACCTACTTTTACAAGGATGTACTGGACATTTCTGGCACTTGGTATAGACAGGCCCTTAAAACATTCTGTTTCAGCTTTATCAACTTCTTGACTTGCCCTGGGTATGTGTCACTCAGAAGGACCCACCAGAGTAGATCTGGCAAGTTGCCTCCTTTACTCTGGACGATTCTGAGGCAGGCAGGGAAAGATGGATTCACTCCAAGCCCAGGGTGAATTGCTGAGAAGAGCTGATCCAGGGGCCACTCAGAAGAACAACAGTTGAACAACTCCCCTGGCGGCAGCTTTTCTCAGTCCAAATTCAAACTCACAGAACAGAGACGCCCCTTCCCCCCAAACTCCATATTCTAAACCCAGATACATGAGATGTGTGCATTATCGGCTGTGCCAGGCTGTTTATTTCAGTTCACTAATTTATTCATTAAATACCTATTTGTCAAGTGCCTGCTGTGTGACCAGCACTCCAATCATCAGACATTGTAGAATTGTTCTTAACAAAATAGACCAGAACCTTCATGAATATATTCAAATCCTTGCTTTTCTAATAGTCCTCATCATTAGTGGTGATATGTACACAGTTACCCCTCAGTATCTGCTGGGGATGGCTTAGGATCCCTTGGATTCTTAAATGAAATGGTGTAGTATTTGCATCCTGACTGTGCATGTCCTCTGTCAACTTTAAATCATCTGAAGATTACTTCTATTACCTAATAGAATGACCACACATTGCTTCATCCTTGTGGATTCAGCATAGTACTCCAAGCCTGGCCAATTCAAGTTTTGCCTTTTGAAAATGTCGGGAATTTTAAAAATATTTTCTGCGTGTGGTTGTTCAAATTGAGGGTGTGAAACATGCAGATACACAGGGCCGAATATGTATTTGATTGATTTTATTTATACATATATGTATTTGATTGTCTTTTCCTCATGGCCATTGTCTTTCCAGCTTTTTAGTGGTTAGCCATAAAGATTTCTTTTCAACTAGACTAACAGCACTTCAGTTGACACAGAGATGAAAGCGGAGCTTCTGTGAGACATGTGTTTCTCCCCTTTACCGACCTTGTGTAGCCCCCAGGGTGCTTCCTCAGAATACTGGGGCTCCTTGGAATATAGCTGGATGCCAGCATCCTTGGCAAAGGACCTGTCATTTATTGATTGAGCATCTGTACTAGCCTGTTTGACTCCCATGCATTATCCTCTCTGTGGATCGGCCATTTAGGTTACCTGCACCATGAATTTCTCCATGACTTGCTTCTTTTTCTGACCCCTTTCTCTCAGCAGATGTATTGATTTATGATTTCAGCTTCAGGTTGTTTTCTGTTGCTATAACAAAATACCACAGACTGGCTAATTTATAAAGAATAGTGGTTTACATAGCTCACCATTCTGGAGGCCAGGAAGTCCGAGGACACAGTATTGGCATATGGTGAGGGTCTTCTTGTCATGACACAATGAAGGGCATCAGGACAAGACAGAGCAGTCCTGCTAGCTCAGGTCTATCTTCCTCTTCCTATAAAGCCATTAATGTCATCGTGAGGGCCCCACCATGATGACCTCACCTAATCCTAATCACTCCCCAAAGGTCCCATCTCCAGCCCCAGCCTGGCCTCTGTGCAGACATCGGGGTCCCGCAAGACCTAACTCGTCATCACCCACAGCTGTTCCTCTGTGCACAAGCAGCTGGCCCCACGATGGCATCATGTCCCCTGCCATGTCATGCCCATTCACCCACAGTGAAGGCTGGCCCATGCCAGACCACACACTTTCCTCCAGGGTCACTCCACATGCTTATGGGTAATGCCTGCTCCCTTCCCGGTCCTTCCAGAGCCTGATCCACATTTTCCAGGGCCCATTCTGAAAGCACCAGATGAGCACATCAGAGGCTTTCTGCTGCCCTGGCTGCCCACTTCCTGCCCTGCTCCCTCTGGGCCCTGGCTTTCAGAAGCTGCAGCTGCATCTCCGCTCTTGCAACTCCCTTGGCTAATCAGGCTCCCTCTTCTACTTCCCATTTTTCACTTTCTTCTCTCTAATCGCCTTGTCTGGTTCCTCATGTCCTAGGGCCCCATCAGATGGGAGGGTGTGAGGAGGAGGAGGAGGGAGCAGGGATTTCCCACTGAGGCTCCTGCCACAATGTCACTACCAGTCACAGAGACTGGGCAGCAGGCGTCCAGGAAGGGAGCCCCGGGAGCAGGCAGGGGTAGGTGGTGCTGCTTGGATGTTGGGGAAATAGGGCGAGATGGTGCCTTTGGTCTACATGCTGGAGGGAGATATTCCCGCAAGTGGAGTCTGGGTAAGCATTACCTGGGGTCTTCTGAAGATGGGCCCCGACTGACAGCTGCAATCCAGTGGTTTGGCAGCAACGGGGACAGAATTGCAGCCCAGATGGAGATGGGAGAAGAGAGCCCAGACTGAGCAGTGAGCTGGCTGTGGGTGGCAGTACCGCAGAGGGCTCTGGGGTAGAGGAATTGGAGACAAACTGGGGTGAAGGGCACCAGGGAGCCAAGGTCGGCGAGGAATCCTTCAACAAGAGATCTCAGGCACCAGAAGTTCCAGAGACACAGAAAAACTGGGACTGCCTTCCATCTCTTGGATACGATAGTGGTTGGTCCCTGTGATCCTTGGACAGGGATCAGTTTCAGAGTGTGGGTGGGACAGAGCACACTGAGGGGTGGGGAGGCGCAGCAGAGACCCAGAGCACAGCAGACCCTTTCCAGAAGGAGAGAGACCAGGCTGGAGACAGGCTCTGGGTATGGGAGTGCTGGGTGGGGAGTTACTATAGAGAAGGACAGAGGATTTTGCCATTTGTAAGAAATGAGCAGACACACATAAGACTCCTGCTTCTGTTCCCCCTGACCACCAGCCCTCTGGCATCTCCAGATCTTCACACCCTCTTGAAAGCCCCCTTCCATCTCAAATGCAGGACCGTATTTCTTGTTTGCAAACTGCCTGTTCCTACTGCTTCCTTGACGGTGGTCAACAGCACCGCCGCATTCCAGACTGTTCTCCCTGCCTGTGTTTCCCTTTCTCTCTAGGCCATCCTATCCACTGTCCCCAGCCGTCACTACTCTCAGACCGTTTCCTTAGGTGCCAGTTGCTTGCAGCAATAACTCCAGATGCTTTAGCTGAGCATTCAGAGGCGGTCTTGGTCCTGCCTCAATTTGTGCCACCTGCCCCCCCCATTCACTGTGGCTGTCCCGCCCATACACTCTTGCTGCTCCTGGCCAGCCCCTGGGTTGCTCCTGGTCCACTCCCTCTGTTCAATTTACTTCTCTCTGGCCTGCTCCTGCCCATTCATCTTCTCTCGTCCATTACCAAGCCTCTCCACACCATAAAGCCTGTCTTGACCACTCTGGTCCACAGTGATTCCTCTGGCTCTGGACCAAGGGAGGCATCTTCTTATTGGTGTTTCTAACAGTATGCAGCACAGCACTTCATCCTCTGTAGGTGTGATAGTTCATTTTCTGTTGCTATAATAAAATGCCTGAGACTAGGTAATTCATAAAGAATAGAAATGTATTTGGTTCATGGTTTTAGAGGCTGGAAAGTCCAAGAGTATGGCAGCGGCTTCTGGCAAGAATCTTCTTTCCAGCTCTAATGCAGAGAGGTCCACATGGTGAGACAGAGTGAGCCTGCTGGCTTGGGTCTCTCTTCCTCTTCTTCTAAGAGCATGAATGACAGTATGGGGTTCCCTCCCTTGTGACTTCATCTAATCCTAAAGACGCCCACCTCCACACACCACTCTCAAATTATTTTGAGGTTAAATTTCCAACACATGATCTATGGGGGACACATGGAAACCAGAGCAATCGGAGTTCAAATTAATACTAACTATGACGGCATTGTGTCAGGGAGCTGGGAAACATTTTTTTTGTCTTTATTAGTTCATTTCATTTATTCATTCATCAATTATTTATTGGGCTCCTACAGTGGGCCAGGTAGGAGTAGTTAGATGATAAACAAAAAAGAAGTATTTCTTCATGGAGTTTATTATGTTCATGTAGAGGAGAGGGAGTCTTAGAATAAATAAATTAAATATTTCAAGGAGTAGTAAGGATTGTAAAAGAAACAAGAACCTCCATTCAGTGTTCTGCATGTTTGATCTGTTCCATATGCAGAACCAATTACATAATTTATGGATCCCAGGGAAAAGAAGGAATTCGGGTTCCTGTCTTCAAGTGTATCAGAATTTCAAGATGGTGGGCCTTAAACCAAGTTTAGGGTTTTCCAGTCTGTGACCACAAGCTGACGCTGCCCAGCTCATTAAAGAGCATTCGAATGCCAGCTCATTTTTTTATTACATGATTTTAAAAAATTTGTTCTGTTTAGATATACATGACAGTAGAGTATATTCTGACATATTATGCATACATGGAGTATAATTTATTCTAATTAGGATCTCATTCTTGTGGTTGAACATTATGTGGAGTTACACTGGTCATGTATTCATATATGAACATAGGAAAGTTGTGTCTAATTCAATCTACTCTTTCCTATTCCCATTTCCCCTTTCTTCCCTTCATTCCCCTTTGTCTAATCCAATGAACTTCTATTTCCCCTCAACACACCTTATTGTGAATTGGCATCCACATACCAAAAAGAACATTCTGCCTTTGGTTTTTTTGGGATTAGCTTATTTCACTAAGCATGATAGAGAAAATATGGTATATATACACGATGGAATATTACTCAGCCATAAAGAAGATATTATGGCATTTGCCATCTTGGGTTCTTTAATGAGAAAAAGGGATAAGCAGGGGAACTACTTTCATCTAATTTGAAATCAGTATATTTACTTACAGAGATGCCGTAAGCCAGTGGCGGCCGAATGTTGAATGAACCCTAAAGTTCATTTTCCCTTGCAGACTGTGTGTCTTACTCCGCCTTACACATACTGTCCAGAAGGTGCTACGGGAAGCAGAGATGCAAAATCCCCGTCAACAATGACCATTTTGGAAGCCCCTGTCTGCCAGGAGTGAAAAAATACCTCACAGTTACCTACGCTTGCGGTAAGAATAAACCCTGACCAAGCTACTCCCAGACCCTGCCTCTTGGGAGGTTGCCATTGTGTCAACAAAAGGAGTTTGCATGGAACCAAAGAGCCAAAGGACCCCCCTGCTGAGACAGCATGACCATCCCAGATGTTCCAGAACCCCTCTCTAGTCTTGATTCTTGTTCATGGCATTCACATCAGATAAGCAATAGAATTTTCTTTGGTCAAAGTTTAAGGTCGTCTAGCAATCTGATTGGCAGGAGGTGGAGGGTCGGAAGAGAACCAGCAAGAGGGGATAAAGCTGGAGTCACTGAGAACAGGGATTTCAACCTGGGTTCTTACACAGCTTGAAAATTCATTGGCATGTTGTGCAAGTTCACCAAAGAATTGTCTGGCTCCTACTGAACCTTCCAGTGCTGCTTTTGGGCCCTAAATGACTAACTCTCTATGCTGCCAACAGCTATTTTATCTACATATCCCCAATACTGAGTCAACAGATCAAATGCTTATCCCGAATCAATTAAAAGGGTTGTATGACAGCATTACTTTGTTTTCCTAGTGTATTTAAATAATAGAATGAAATGCTTGCTTTGTTTAGATTCTAATTCCATAAAGGTACTTAAAAGCCAGCCTTTCATTATTTTTCTGAGGCTACTGGAAACCTCTACTTTGTAATACTAATACGTTGATTTTTTTTTTAATGAGCACAAAAGCAAACAAAAGCAAAGAGTTCTATAACTGAAGAGCTTGATACCTTTTTTTCCCTGACAAATATCTCCAGTATTGTGTGGTTGTTACTCTCACTACAGTTTTATTGAGATATAATACACAAGCCATACAATTCATCCACTAAAACATACAAATCAATGGTTTTAATATGTTCATGGAATTGTGCAACCATCACCACAATCAATCTAAGAACATTCTGATCACCCCAGAAGAAATGTTATACCCTTTATCTGTCAGCACCCATCCCCCAATCTACCCATGAACCCCATGCTGAACTCTGGGTTGCCACCAATCTGCTTTCTGACTTCATGGATTTGTCTCTTCGGCACACCTCATATAACTGGACTCATTACAATATGTAGCCCTTGTGTCTGACTTCTTAGTATATATTTTCAAAGTTTATGCATGTGACAGTACTTTATTCCTTTTTATGGCTGAGAAAGCCCCTTGCATCTCCAGACTTCTATATGCTGGACTAATTATTTTCTCTAGTGTCAATGCCACAATGGGTACAATGACATGACTAGACAAGTGTATTCCCCAAACAATAGCACCCACACTTGCACTCCAGGAAGTCTGCTTTTGCTGGCTCAGTCTTTATTCCTGCACAGTGTCTAAAAACCTCTGGGTGACCTGGAGCCCTTCCTGGCTGAGGTTCACGGGAAGCCAGCATACATCACTCGCAGGTCCCAAACCCGCAGGCCTCTTCAGCTGGGTTTCGAGTGAGGAGCAGGACCTGAGCCTGCCAGTGTTCTAGGGTGCTTTTGAGCGCAGTAGCAGCAGGTTCTGCCTGCCTATTCTGCTAGGGCTGTGACTGTCCTTAGCTCATACCAAAATGATGGGCCTTCAGGACGGGGGCATGGGGCGTGGTCTCACATCCCAGCTCAAGCTCTGCGGCTTTCTCCATTCTGCACAATGTGTTGTTTTCTTTGTAGTGCCGAGCTGTGCCAGGTGCTAAGGGTTCCATGGTAAATGAAGTACATGGTCCTTGACCTCGTGAGATTGGCAGTCAGGGAAGAAGTAGGCATCAAGGGAATCAGCAGACAATCTGCAGGAGTGAGCGTCTGTATGTCAGATGGATGGCCTTCATCAGGCATGAGCCGCTGCTCCAAGCCCAGGGCTGCTGTTCTTGGGTCATAGAGGGACAGGACAGGCTGTTTCAGCCTCCCCTTAATTCACACCATGCGTGTTGATTGCATGAGCGACATGCCAGGCACGGAGGTGGGGGCTAGAGTGGAGATGGCGAGCAGTGTGGCCCCTGCCCTCACAGGCCACAGAATGGAACATGAGGAGTTCTATCCATGAAGGGTGCTCAGGGAGACTCCGGGGATCAGGAGGGCTTTCCAGAGGATGTGGTATCTGAGGCAAGTGTGACCCGGTGTTGGGGGGGAGTCTGCAAAGTGAAAGGGGGAGAAGGGAAGGGAAGGGCGGAAGGCATGGCATAGACAGAGCCTGGGAGGTGAGCTCCAGCCTACGTGGGGGAGGGGAGGCTGGGGGATGGGAAGTTAAGGTTTGGTTTGTACTTGAGGGCATTGGGAACCCCTGAAAAGTTTTCTCGGGGGACACAGTGAGTTTGCATTTTAGAATATTCCTCCTCATTTATAGAGCACCATTTTTTCTGTGCATTTCCACACTGTACCCAGGCTGGGTGACTGACATCGACATCGTTGCTCGCCCTTGGTGGCGGGGGGTCCTGGGCTGTGCAGCCTTCTGCAGTTCTAATTATAGGCAGCATATCTGGCTGATGTCAGGGCACTCAGAGCCCAGAGCATGTGGTCATTGATTGGATTTGGAGACACGTCATTCAAATCTTCATCTTAAAGTGCTGCAAAATGAGGTCCTCAGCTCTGTATTTTTGCCATTAACTAAGTTTTATAGAGATGCCGGATTTTTGCCTGTCCTAATGGGAAGGCAGACATGCAGAGCTCAGCCAGCTGCCTCGCTCTTCTCTGCAGGGAGGGCTCCTTCCCATGCACACAGCCCCTTGGTCCTCTGTGGTCCTCAAAGGTCACCAAGGCAGTCACTGTCGACATCCCTACCTTCACAATTTCCTGGGGCCCCACAGGTCCTCCTGGAGGATTGGGGAGAGGACAGTGGCCAGGATTTAAAGGATTGCATGCTATCTGGGCACCACGTGGCCCATAGTTACATGGAAACCATGTTTTAGAATTATGATGTTAGAATTATTTGGTGTTAGATTTATTTGGGATTCTAAGTTAGACGTTAGAATTATTTGGGATTCTAAGTTCAACTTATGGAGATTTCTTTCTTAACGTCTGCACTGACCCAGGTTGGACGCAGAAGGTTTATTTAGTCAATCAATCAACCTATCACTCCATCAAGGTGAGGGCTTTGCCCAAATTTAGCAAACCATTCACATCCATGAGAACCATCACCTCTGGCTTCAGGCACACAGATTCAAGAGGGACTTCCTGAGGGGGAATCACTTTGCCACTTTTATAATCCTTTAAAATAATCTTTGATCCAATTCCCAAAGGCTGCATGTGCCAGGTTCAGTCCAGCGTGGTGGAAAGAGCGAGGCTTTGTGTGAAGCACACCAGGACTTGAGGCTCTGCCCTTCCGGGGGTGCATCTTTGAGCCCCCATTTCTTTATCTTCGGAAAAGGGAATGATGCACATCTTTACCAGGCGAGGATTGTGCAAGACGCATCATTTAACCTTTCCAGAACAGGGTCCAGCCATACTAGGAGCTCCACAAAAAGCGCTTTGCTAGCATTTTCATGAATGTATCTAAAATGGAGAGAGGTTTGAGAGATGATAATAAATCACACCCTAGTCTCTGTTGCTGTCCTGAACCAGTTTGAAGAATCTGACAGGTGTCTTGACACCTGTTATTTCTAATGTCCTAAAATATTCTTTCACTATCAGAGCCATTTTTGCATACTAAATGGCCAAGTTTCCTGCCATTACCTGTGTCAGACATCCCCAAAAGAATTTAGTTAAGTTCTCTGAAAACGGAAATGAAGTTTTCTTGCCGCCGAAGATGTCTTACCCATTCTTTTTAAAGAACAACGCAGTTGAACTTGTAGTTTGTGTTGGCTTCACTTCTATTTCCTGTAGGCACTTCTCCCAGATACCAGCTGGACTAAAGGACAAATAAAAAGAAGCTAGTTTCTGCTGCAAGACTATCTGGTTTCCTCCGCCCTCTCGGGGCCTGCGGCGGACCGGTGCACTTGGCCTTCAGAGTTCTTGCTGTGCTCTCTGTTTCAGCCTCAGCTGTGCCTGGGGATCCTAACGTCTGACCTCTTATTCTTAGGGTCAGTTCAGCAGAATCATCAACGATCTCCAGAGGCATCTATGGTGCTGCCTTCCTCTTGTCTTTCTGGAATCCGCTCATGATATTTAGTGGATCACTTTGGCTTAGAGTTCTGGAATTCTGTTCATGTGCATTGCGGATGCAGGGAACCACTAACCTAATTTCTGTCACTAGATTAACCTTTTCTGGATATTTCATATAAAGGCAAGCACACAATAGCTGATCTTTTGTGAATGGCTTCTTCCGTTGAGCATGTTTTTCTGAGGTTCAAAATGTGTATCAGTACTTCTTTTTATGATTAGATTGTATTCCATGGAAGGAATATACCATAGTCTTGCTTATTTATTTTCCATTTTTTTGTTAATGCAAAAATGGACCTAAAATTTGACCTTTCTGAGATATTTGGTGGTTAATCAGGCACAATGGGGGGGGGTGTGAGTGTGTGTGTGTGTGAGAGAGAGAGAATGGCTGTGTGTGTGCGTTGACAAGCAGTGATTCTTGAACTGATCTGAATAGTGATTTTTAAACCTTATCTACCTTAAACATATATGAAGTGTCTAAATTTTTAAAATATACTAAGAATTTAAAATATTTCTTTTTGGTTTTTAGTTCCCAAGAACATACTTACAGCGATTGATCCGGCCATTGTTAATCTAAAGCCTTCTTTGAAGCAGAAGGACGCTGAGCATGGTAATTTTTTGTGGCTTACTACCAGCATTGATCTTGAAGTAAAGGTAGACAGACAGCCCCTTGACCACCACCAGGCACACGTTTCCCAGAATGACAGGGGACGTCAGGAGGTGTTTCGAGCTACTTCGTCTGGTAATGCCAGTGCTGGAGGCTAATGGTTACAAATGGCAGCCAACATTTTGTTTTGTTTTGATTTTTTAAAAATATTAAGTAGAATAAACTTCCCCTCTATTCCTCCTTTTGCTTCCTAAAAGAAAAATCACTTTGAACAGAAGATCTGCTCAGAAATACATCAGGCTCCTGGATTATACAACGAGCAAAGATGATCTTGTCAGGAACTCTGCTGGGCCAGGGCTGGGTAGGACCTGCAGCCCTCCACACACGCCACCATCTTCCTTTGGTTTTCACTGGACTTCTGTCAGCAGAGGGGATGGAAATCTTGGTCTTCTTGTCAAATCTAGAATGGAGTTCAGACCCATGGAGTTCCTGAGAGGAACTACAGAGAACAGGAAGGCACCTCAGATGTTGGGATTTGGGTAGTGCGTGTTTCATCCGGTGTTATTTTATTTATTAGGTCTGTCTCCCTAATTATAAAAGTAAGTGACTGTGTCCCTCTGTGTCTACAGGGAACTGGTTCCAGAACTCCCCACAGATAACCAAAACCAGCAAGTGCTCAAGGTCCTTCTATAAAATGGAGTAGTGTTTGCATATGACCTACTCACATCCCCCTGCATACCTTAAAAGATCCTTGATTATTTATAATACCCAATAAAATGTCAGTGCTATGTAAATAGTTGCTACATTGCATTTTTTTTTTAGGGAACAGTGATAAGGAAAAAAAATTGGTACATGTTCAGCAGAGATGCGATTTTTTTCAGAATAATTGTGATCTGTGATTGGGTGAATCCACAGATGTAGAACCCTCAGATAGAGAGGGCTAACTGTATAATTTACTTTTATATAAACTTCTTGGTATGAAAAACACAGGAAAACACCAAGAAACAGAAATCATCCCTAGTTCAAAGCTTAAAGACAATTATTGGTCTTCAAGGCCAATGGTAATGGCCTTAAAGGTAATGTAAGGTAATGTAAGGTAAGGTAATGTTCTTCTGTGTTCTCAGTCTAGTTCACGGCTCTGCTTTCTGCCAGGCTCTGCATCTCAGCCCCACCAATCCTGTGAATACCTGGGCCCCCTGCAGTGGGGACATGAGAACTCCATGCCAGCTTTTGCACAGGCATCTGCCTTGTCTGACATTCTCAGGGGCCCCCTGGGTCCCCAGACTGCCCCATCACCAGCTTGCTAAACTCATTCAGGCAGTGTCACCAGCATCTAAACAGGTCAACACCCCCCACGCCCATCTTTTTCTGTCATCTCCAAAAAAACAGATCTATAGCACCTCCCTCCATGACCCAAGGTTTGTCTTATCTCTGGTCCACAAAGCGGGCAGCAGATCTATGGTTAAAATGAGATGTTATCTATTAAGCCTCCCAGAGGCACAATGAACGCCATTGCCTTTGGGAAGGAAAGATCAATTTGTTCTCTTCCACAGCAGAGTGGAGGAGCCACACCTGCAGTTTGGACCAAGGCATTTAAAATTTTCTAATCCCTTTTATCACTCAGTATTTTCAAGGACTGCTTACTGAGTGCTCTTTCTGGCTTCATTGTCTGTAATATAGTGAGAGGCTCATTTGTTTGATTTCTGTGACTTTTAATTATTCTGGTAGTCCAGGACAAGGAACAGCAGGGGTACTATGAACAGCTCTGATTAACTTCTTTTTTTTTTTTTTTTTTTTAATAAAACAGGTATAAACTTTGACCCAAGTGAGTCAAAAGTTCTGCGGAAAGATGGCGTCATTGTTAGCAACTCTCTGGCAGCATTTGCTTACATTACAGGTAGGTCAATGAATGGAAGCCTCCTGGAATGCTAAGGGATTTACTGAAGCTTTGTTAACAAATGCACCGTTCAAATGAAACACTCAGGTAACTAAAGAAAAATGACTTTTAGTTTGATGTGGCAACTGCTGAGCTCTAAGATCCAGAAACCCAAATTCAAGTACAGCCGCAACCCAGCAACCGGCAAGAGAGCCACAAACAGAATTGCTCATTTAGGGGCTGGGCTCCATAAGGTGTTTCCCCCTTGAAAAGTAGGAATGCATTTTCCAGGTCAAAACTTTGGGAAGGGTGTGGGATTATTGAATTCCACCCCAGCTAGAGGAAAAATGGATTGAATCCCTTAGTAAACAAAGCAGGCCATGCCCCATGGAGATAGTCACTTTCCAAGTTGAGTGTCATTTCTCATGGTTGCTACGGTTTCCTTTGTTAATCTTCCCCACAAAGAGAAATCAGACTCAGTCCTCCTGAATTAGCAGGGCCAGAAGGATTTCGCCCAGCCTGGCCATGTTGCAGATCCTCTTCGGGAGGTACCAACAATCTTTGCCACCTTCCTTCCTTATCTTAAGACAGATCGTATTTTGAAATGTTGACTCCAAGTTTCGACAGTGCCTGCCTGCCTGTTAAAGGAGGCTGTATTAGTCAGCTTTCCATTGCAGTAACTGAATACCCGACACAGGCTACTTATTTAGTAAAGGGAGGTTTCCTTTGGCTCAGAGTTCCGGAGGTTTAAGTTCAAGACCAGGTAGCCCCATTGGTTGGGGCCTCTGGTGAGGGTGGCACATCATCATGGGAGCATCTTTCATACTGAGCCGTCACATCTTGAATTAGAGCAGAGAGAAAGAAAGAGACCAGAGTTCCACAATCCCCTCCAAGGGCATGCCCCCAGTGACCCAAGAACCTTCTACTCGGCCCACAGCACTTCCAAAAAGCACCACCCTGGGGACCAAACTTTTGCATATGAGCTTTAGAGGGATACTTATCCAAACCACATCAGAGGCCAAAGCCTGAGACCCTCAGTAAAATACCCATTAATATAATGCATAATGGCATTCCTATTTAAGGCCGGTGGAGTTGGGATTGGGTTTGGGTCACTCCTTCCTCAGAGGGAAATAAGGCTTAAGGCAGTATTTCAATACAGGAGAGACAGAGCTGGGTCCTGCCACTCTTCCTCCACCGTCTCTCCAGTGCACCCTTCTGCCTGTGGGCTGGTCAGGTGGTTATGAGTTTCTTTCTTTTTTTTTATAACCACTCTGCCATTTCCATGTCTTGCCATTCTGAGAACTATTACGGTTAAGAAACATAAAGATTATTATTGTCAGAAATATCCTCATATTTTCAAAGTCCCTGGAGAGGCCCTTGGAGAAATGGCATCATGAAGTTCCTTCAAACAGAACAAGGAGGGATGAGAAGGACTGGCTGGCTGAGCTGCGGCCGCTCAGTGAGCTCTGCTGTGTGGGCCTCATGGTTTCCCCTCAGCGACTGCCTACGGCTGCTCAGGCTGCCTTGAGGCCACAGACCGAGTGCCTAAACCACGAGTGTTTATCTTTTCACAGTTCAGGAGGATGGAAGTCCATGATCAAGATGGCAGCAGATTTGATTTCTTCCTGGCTTGTAGACAACCACCTTCTGGCTGTGTATTCATGAGGCAGGGAGAGGAAGGAGACTTAGAATGACAGGGACAGGGGGTGGGGGGATCTTCCTCTAGTAAAACCACCTGCCTTATCAGATGAGCAACCCACTCTCACATCTCCTTTTAACCTTAATCATCTCCTAAAAGCCCCATCTCCAAATACCCATCCTATTGAAGGTGGAACTTCATACATGGCCTTGGAAGGACAAAATGCAGTCCCTAGCCATAAAACTGAGAGAATAGAGCTCGGATCCCCTACTCTGCACTTAAAAAAGCGGAGGGTCAGAGGAGCCGAGCCATTTGCCTGAGGGTGGAAGGCCCAGGATCCTCAATGGGCTAAGGAGACTCTCAAAGCCAACAAAGCTGTCGCTCCCTCCTCTCTGAGCAGGATGTATGCCCTCAACATTTGAAGGCACAGGACCTTCCTGACATTGAGATATCAAAGTTATCAAAATTCTCTCCATTCCTGTTCATCTTTTCACAGGCTTGTCACTCCCAGAAACCAGAGGTTTTTCTTTCTTAGTGCTCATCCCTCCCATTAGACACTAAGCTCTTTGAGGGCAGATGTTTGCCATTTACTGTCATTTCCCAGTGTCTAGGACAGTGTTGGTAGAGACAAGTGTAAAGATTAGACGACCAGGAGAAGATGAATTAAGCCACTCGGCAAGGCTTTATTGGAATATGCGCCCTCGGACCAAATCCCCGGTCCATCAGAGCGTGTTGGGAGAAATGGCGTCGGAGATTCCGTGCATAGAGAATTTTAAGAAAACCCGGTCAGGAAGGGGAGGGCTTGGGAACAAGAAGAGAAGGCCAGAGTCCTTCCTGATGGGTCAGGAAAACTCGCTGATTAACAGGAGGCGTGTCCACTAGTGACGTCACATCTGGCTTGCAGCAGCTCCGCTGACCAGTTTCCTTAATTGGGCATCTTAGACCCTGACCAGACCTAACAACAAGGAGCACAGTTAAGTGACCAGATGACGAGTCCTGGACAGAACATTATGAGCTATCCTGTGACTTGTCACCCCTCAGCATTTACTATTTGTAGATAAAATTCTTAAAATGTGAGGACTCCTGAGACTGTCATTTGGCTTTATTGGGAATGTTTAGATACATTCTTCTCCGTGAGCCATGGCCAAACCTGGATTTGCTGTCCAGGGGAAAATGACTTTAAATGCTTCAGGCTGGACGCTAGCTAGATGGAGTCATCACGGGATTCTCATGACTCATGTCACAGAGGCTCACAGAGGAAGAAATGCCTCCAGGTCTGCCTGCATCCCGCCCTGGGTGACCACCTGCATGTGGCAGCACAAGGTGCTTGGTCAGCAGTCCATAGGTGAGCACCCAGTAAAGGTGTCAGTCAAAGCCATTTCAACCTAGCCAGGCAGTGGCCACAGCGAGCACAGAACAGTGCAAGCGCCATCCTCTTCACTCCTGGAAAGAGGGGACCAGCCAACTCTCAGGTGCACCCTCAGCATCTGAGGTCACAGGAGTGTGGTGTGAGGACTAGACAGAGGTCCCTGAAGGAGAGCCCAGTGGCAGGAGCAGCTGGGCTGCACCTGAGCATGCACCAAGAGCATGACCTTGGCTGGTTCTGGCCCAAATCTGCCAAGTAGTTGGTAAATTGGATCCAAAAGGACATTTCCTACCTACTGGTGAGTCAGGCTCCATACATTGATGCAATCAAGAATACATGGGGACAAGGAGAAACCAGCTAAGGGACTTGTCCTGTGTGGGAAACACAGAGGTCAAGAAAAGGGCCATGAGAATATTCAAGGGTCCCTGACAACCTGACACACAGTTTCTCCCATGGCCACTTGAATGATCAGTGAGGTAGCTTCCCAACATAGAAGGTTTTGAAATTAGAGGAATGGCAAAGAGGTTGTGTGTGTGTGTGTGTGTGTGTGTGTGTGTGTGTGTGTATGAGAGAGAAAGAGAGAGAGAGAAGGGGAGGAGAGAGAGACAGAGAGGGAGAGAGAGGGAGGGAGGGAGGGAGGGAGAGAGGAAGAGACTGAGATTGATTTTTTTTTCTTTCTTTCTTTTTTTGGTACTGGGAATTAAACTCAGGGGTACTCGACCACTGAGCCACATCCCCAGCCCTATTTTGTGTTTATTTAGAAACAGGGTCTCACTGAGTTGCTCAGGGCCTTGTCGTTGCTGAGGCTGACTTTGAACTTGCAATTCTCCTGTCTTAGCCTCCCTAAGTGCTGGGATTATAGGAGTGCTCCACTGCGCCTAGCTAAGGTTGATTTTCTTAGGAAGGCAGTTTACTAGCTGGCTCCATATGAGCCATTGTCCCCTGGCAGATTGTACCTGAGGGGACTTGTTCATGGAAGTTCCATCTCACCTCAAAGTGTTTTCTTTGCACCTGGCTCTGTGTGTCAGCCTCATCAATGCCTGCAGACATGCTTTTTGTGGTCTGATATTTCCATCACTGTCCCTGGCCTTGGGACTGTGATGAGTGTGTGCCTTCTGCCCTCCGGCAGACCCTGCTGTGGACTTAGAGAATGGACGGGGTAACTGGGGCCCCAGGTAAAGAAGCAGGGCCAGAGGGGACAGTCTCACAGTGACCCCTGACTGGGGAGGCATCATTGTCTCCCGTGAAAGGAACTCTAGGGCTCAGACAAACCCAGGGGAACAGAAGTTTAATCACACATTCCAAAGTCACAGTTACTGGTCTCCTGCCATAGAGAACAAGTGGAGATCAGCCGTCTTGTCACATAGGTATGGGCTCTGACGTGTTCCCACAGTCTCCAATCTTTGGTTCCATGACAGAAAATTACTGACACATCCCTAAGTGCTGTCAGTGAGGCTCCAGGACACTGTGTTTGCTCTCAAAAGACCCTGGCCCTGGCTGCTGCCTGGAGCTTCTGGTGGCAGTAGGTCCCCAGGAGGTGGCACCCTCTCCATGACTCCTATATGTCTTATCTGAACAGAAATAAATTTGAGCTGCTGCTTGTGTTGGTCCCAGACCAGGATCTAGGAGTTAAAGGGGACTTAAAGGCCACCAGTCACTCTTCTGAGGCTCCTGAGAGCATAGTACAGATGATAAAATGAGTCATTCACTCTAGTGTCTGAAGAACCAAGACTATATTTAGGACAATACCAAGGAAACCTAGTGTGAATATTCTGTTCAAAAACAACAAGAATAATACTTTTATTTGCCAGCAAATGTGATAGAAAAGGGGTTCCAGATGCCTAATGTGTTCCCATTGATTCTAGAAAACAGAGGAAGCACTTATTGTGCAAAGCCTGGGGCTATGTAAAGAACCATGGTCTGCCCTGTCTCTACACCAAACACAAAAATAGGGCTGGGGATGTGGCTCAGTGGTCGAGTACTCCTGAGTTTCATCCCTGGTACCCTCCCCCCAAAAAAGAACCATAGTTTGAGTGTCTGAGGTCCCAACTAGAGGTGGCCTTGGACAAGTGACTCAGCTACAACAGGAAGGATTCGCCAGCTCATCTCTAAGATTCCACATGACTACCAGCCTTCAAGAATTGGTACCTTCAGAACAGTCCATTTAGATGACTGGGCAGCCTCCTTCCCAGGGCTTGCCAAAGGTGACCCTTCCTCTCCATCTTTGGCCACTGGATCCCAGCAGACTGGATGTGGACTTGCCCAGGAGAGTGACCATGTGGCAGGAGGTGCACCTAAGTCAAGAGACACTAGGTCTCATGGTGAGAGGACGGGGATGTGATCGGATGTGTGCTTTTGGAAAGATTGCATTGGCCACATGGGGAAGCTGGATGGAAGGGTTGAGGAGGAAGTTGGGGAGCAGCTGCCACAGAAGAGATGGGACAGAGCAGTATTAGTCATCCCTGGTTTTTTTTTTTTATAAGTTCACTAGGTCAAAAGACACCTTAATGAAAACACTGAGAAATAGTCACTGTATAAACGCTATCACAGGTTATTCCCAAGGATAGATGGAACATACATATATTCTCCACATGTAAGAGGAAAATACAACCAATAGGAAAAAAAAATAGGCAAGCGACATGTACCAGCATTTTAAGAAGAGGGATTCCATAAGCATGTGAAGAGATGAACATGTGATTTTGTGATCAGGAAAATACAAATCAAGACCATAATGAGATACAATTCTATTAGAACATGAGAAAATTAAAAAGTCTGTCCATAGCCAAGTGCTGGAGAAGATGAGCATTCACAGGACTCGTCACACATGGCAGCCACTTTGGAAGCCACTTGGGCAGCATCTCCTAAAATGGAACCCACACACCCTAAATCCCATCCCATCACCCTCCTAAGCAGTACCCAAGAGAGAGATTTCCAGGGACATCAGTAAGAATGTCCACAGCTGCATGTCCCCAGTAGCAGAGACCTGGCAACAATCCAGATGTCCATCAACCAGAGAGTGAGTGAAATGAATAATCTTCCAAATGATGCAAAATTATCAGCAGTATGGTGTTAAGGAAAAGATACCAAGTCCCAAACTCTAACTGCAACATTATATCCTTATAGTGAAGTTTCTAGGAATATATACAGATGCACAAAATGTATAAAAAGAAGGGAAGTCATACATGTGGAATTCAGATGGGAGCCATCCTAGTGCAGTAAGGAGAGGGTGAGGAGGTGACCACAGGTTAGACAGGTTGCTGCTGAAGCCACCACTCCCACACTGGGAATGTACCCATTACACAGGTATAATAAAAGTAATTAAATAAATAAGCATAAAAGAAGGCCACATATTGACCTGAGCAGAATTTGTCCTAAGGATTACTACCATTTACTTCTATTGATCTAAAATTCTTAGAAATAAATAAAGAGGTATGATAACAAATCCATTTCATGGAAGGGCCAGACCTTGAACCTGGCCAACTCTATCCAGCTGAGGACCTGGTCCTCTGCTATACTACTTCTTGGAAAGAAGGGGAGACAACCATGGGTGATCATTGTTCCTCAGAAGCTTGACCAGGATAGAATTCTCCTATCTGAAACTGACCCTGCCCTGCCCAAGGGTGGCAGGTCTGTCACTGTGCAGTGAATGCCCTGTGCTCTCCCAGGACTTTGCCAGCAAGAAAACCATCACCAGATGTGGGCCCTTGACCTTGCACTTCCAGAACCATGGGTAACAGCATCACTGCTAGGACTCAGGACTTCTCCAAGGAGGACGATTGCATTGTGACATCCTGACATCACTACAGAGTACCACAGAATGGGAGGAACTGGGAGGACAGTAGCTCAAAGGTTTGAAGTGGAAAAGGCTGGAGCAGGAGGGGGGAAAGGAGGATTCGAAGGAAGGAGAGCGTCTTGGTTCATCTTCTCTTGCCAACACCACACTACCACAAGCTGGGTGAATTATAAAGAACAGAGGTTTGTTTTGGCTCATGGTTCAGGAGATACAAGGTCAAGGGCCTGCATCTGGTATCTGGTGATGTTTTCTTGCTGGCAGAGTCCTAAGAGAGTACAGGGCATCACATAGAGGCTGGGAGTGCACGTGTGTGTGTGTGTGTGTGTGTGTGTGTGTGTGTGTGTATTTTCTGGTCTCTCCCTCTTCTTATAAAGCCACCGGGATCCAATCTGGTGGGCTCTAACAATCTGACTTTATCTAACTCCATCATTTCTCAAGGGCCCCACCTCAGAACACTGTAGTCAAATAAATGTCTCACAGTGGGATTATATTTCAACACGCAAGCCTTGGGGCACACTTAGACCATGTCTAAACTGTAGCAGGAGGTGAGAGTGAAGTTGGGGAAGATGAGGCTTTGACCTGCACAGAAGGAAACGATTTTTCAGCTGGATCGGAGCCTCAGGTCTTGGCATCTTTTCTCCTACTGAGCAATGACTTTATCCCAGGTGCCAGCATCTCCAAATTTCCACTGAGATGGGCTGAGAAAATGCAGGGGGAACCAAAGTGTACCCCACAAGGAGCTCCCTGTTTAATGTCTGGGTTCCAGTCCTACCTCTGCCTGAAGAGGCCACTGGCTTTGGACAGCAGCTTCCCCTCTGGGTCCCAACTTTAGCCTCTGCATCAGGGGTCAGCAAACTGTGGCCCAAATCTACTAATAAAGTTTTATTGAGACAGTAGTGCCTTCTACTTTACACATTATGACTGCTTTTGTACTACAACAACAGAGGTTGGTATGTGCAATGGAGATCATATGGCCCATGAAAATTAAAATATTTACTGTCTGATCATTTACTAGAAAAGCCTGCCAACTCCAGGTCCATAATATGAAGGAGTTTACTTGCATCATTATTTTCCAGAACGGAAGTGCCCACACCCCAAGGGGTACACATCATACAGAGGATGACAGTAAAAAAAAAAGTGAATTAGTTCTTCCCACATCAGCTTATGCAAGAACTAAGCATCCATAAGGGTTTAGATCCAGATGTGTAGAAAACGGTAGCATTGTTTTTATTTCTATTATTACATGGAAAGTCCATTTGGATGCAGGAAAAATTACTAGAACTCTTTTTTTGACCTAAAAAAAGGAATTAAATTTGGCTAACGTCTATAATAGTATTTTTTAAGTTCCTATCTGAATGAACTTATGAAGTCATTTGTACTTCATACAAAAATTAATTGTTCATCATCTACCCCTAATAACAGCTAACTTTTTTTGAACATTTGCTACATGCCCGTGAGTATTCCTGAAGTTTCTCAGGAATGAACTCATTTCATCATAGCAACTCTAGAATAAGAAAGCACTTGTTAGCCCCATTGTTCAGATGAGGAAACAGAGGCACAGAGAGGTTATATAACTTGCTCACAGTCACACATCCAATGTGTGGCAGGTCTGTGTTTAAATTCAGAGGGATCTGACTCCAGAAAGCTCCTGAGTCCCTCTTCCATGTGTCCCCTCGTGCACATACACATGTGCACATACATTTTGTTTGAAATCACTGAGAGATAGGATCACCAAGGTGATCCCAGAGGTGCCGTGCAGGCTTGGTGCTCTTCATTAGCTGCCTGCGTGGGCAGACAGCTGGTTTCATGGGATTTGGGCTGGTGAAGACTGGCATCTCCCAACCCCCCACTTGTTTTCTTCCTCTGCAGCCCATCCTGAGAGAGCCGCCCTTCTGTTTGTGTCCAGTGTCTGCATCGGCCTGACCCTTACCTTATGTGCCTTGGTCATCAGAGTGTCCTGCACCAAAGACTTTCAGGAGTTGCAGCTGGGGAGACAGCAGCTGATGCCAGGAGGGGACAAACCTGGGGCGGACAGCGAGGAGGAGGCGGAGGAGGAGGACTCCTCGGACTCAGAGTTCCCAGGGGAACTGGCAGGGTTTTGCAGGACTTCATATCCAGCCTACAGCTCCATAGAGGCTGCAGAGCTGGCAGAAAGGATTGAGCGCAGGGAGCAAATCATTCAGGAAATATGGATGAACAGTGGTTTGGACACCTCACTCCCGAGGAACATGGGCCACTTCTACTGAAAACCGTCTGCCTCTCAAAGAGACCACACTTTCTGAAGACGGAAGGATCCAAGATGCCCCTCCAGTCCTGTTCCATTTATACCTTCTGTGAAGGAGAAGTTTCCATGTCATCCAAGACTGGTGAAGCCAGAAAGCCATCAAAGGGACATTTCAAACTGTTTACAGCACCCCAAAATAAATTAGGAGGGGAGACGTCTTTGTGTTCTGTACTTATTTGAGTTCGTATCTATACATTAACAAGTCTATAGGTAATCAGAATTCACATTTACTAAACACTTTTAATGACAGGTACCGCCCTACCTATTTTTCATGTAATAAGTATATCTATAATAACTTCATGAGATCATAATATTATCCCCATTTTACACACAAATAAGAAAATCCACAGATATCAATTTAAAAATCTATACTGACACTCAGGACCTCAAACATGAGCTATGAGTGCTTCGAATTCCTTACATTATTTGTTTAGAGCAGGGATCGGTAAAATTTTTCTTTGAGGACAGATATTGTGGATATTGTGGGTTATTGTCTCTGCCACAACTACTCATCTTAGCTATTGTGGCTCAAAAGAAGCATGATAGCATCCAATGAATGAATGTGGCTTTGTTCCAATAGACACCAAAATCTGAATTTCATTTAATTCTCACATTACATATATTCTTCTACTTTTAAAATTGGCCATTGAAGAATGTAAAAACCGTTCTTAGCTCAAGGACTGCACAAGACCAGGCAGCAGGCTGGACTGGGATCACAGTCTGGTTCTGTAAATATAGTCCAGAAAGACTAAAATTATTCTTATTCTATATCAAAAGAGTTTGTGAACTCTTGGCTTAGGGTTTACAACTGCAGAGCTTCTGGGGGTAAAAGCCAACCACCAGAGCACCCAACAGTCCATGGGGTAAGGAGCAAGTGGAGTTAACTTTTAAAGCATTAATGAAGGAGCAGAACAAAGAGTTCAGGAAAGTGCCAGAAGGACTAGTGGTGGGCGCCTTCAGAGGTTCTGAGCAGGCGCCTGGTAGCTCTGATATAGTGTGAGAAGATGTTTTCTTTTTTATCCCAGTGGGACTTGAAGTATAAAATGCTATATCTGTCCCATCCACCTGCCACCAGCAAGCCTCCCTACTTTATCTCCCATCGCCCTCACATCAACTCTGCAAACACACGTGGAGGAATGTTATGGTTCGTATACAAGGTGTTCCCCCAAATCTCCTGTGTTAATGCAGGAATGTTCAGAGGTAAAATTACTATGAGACCTGTAAGGTAATCAGTGGATTAATCCATTTGATGGGTTACTAATTTGAATGGACTAATTGGGTGGGAACTCTAGGCAAGTGGGCTGTGGCTGGAGGAAGTTGCTCACTGGGGTGGGCCTGGTGCTTTGGCCACACATCCTTCCTCGCTCCCTCTCTTCCTCTCCTCCCTGGCTACCATGAGGTGAGCTGCTTTTCTCCTCCAGATCTTTCTGCCATGATGTTCTACCTCATCTCAGGCCCAGAACAATAGAGTCTCCAACCATGGAGTAAAACATCTGAAACCATGAGCCCAAATGAACCTTTCTTTCTCCTCTAAATTGTTCTCATCGGGCATTTTGGTCACGACAATGAAAAACTGACTAACCCGTTAAGTGTTGGAATCTGCCACGCCTGGCTGCAAAGTGCTGGAGTTGACTCACTCCTGAGTGACCAGGAAATGTAGATGTCTTCCCTCGGGAACAGTCACAGGCATGACTATGGAGCAGGCATCTGGTATGGATCAGGCATCTCTTTCAGGGCCCCAGACCATCAGGCAAAAGGTGTGGAGTGAGGAGACCCAGACCCCCAAATGCAGAGAGAGGTCTTCAATAATTTCTTCAACATAGAAGTTAAAAGTCACCTAACACAAAATTCACCTTAAAGTGAAAAATTCAACATAATTTTTTTGACTTACGGTGTTGTACAACAGCCACCTCTATCTAGTTCTTAAATATTTTCATTGTCTCAAAAGAAAATACCAAACATGGAAAATGTAGACAAATGGCCCCAAATCAAAATGGCTTAGAACTCCCTAAAGGTTAATCTTATTCTTAAATTATGGAAGATAAAGAGTAAAATAAGATGCACTTTGGAATAATGCGCTTGATTAGAGATTCTGATTTTTGTAAGCACATCTTCTGTATCATTTTCCATTTGAAAATCAGAGTTCTGTGTTTTCTATTTGGAAGGAGAGACCTATAGTAGCAGAATCACAGGAGGAATTTTGCAGACACAGTAAAAATTAAAGTGAATTGCTCTTGCAGACAGCTGATATGAATAATTATTCATAATCTTTTTTGATTCTATGATGTAGAAAGGTTTTTTTTTCTTTTGATGGCAATGAAATAGGTTCCTTTGTTGAGACCATAATGATCAAAATAAAAACTTGAAAAATGATGGATTCATGCACTAAAGGGAAAAGTTTGAATATTTAAAATACTAAATAACAAATAATAATTTTCTCATCTTAAGTTTTCAGAAATGCTGTGTGAACATGAATCCTGTGTGTTTGGTTTTGATGAAAATAAGATGTTGATTTGGGGAAATTTTGATAGTTCTTTCATATTTTCTGACACAAAAAGTCAAAAATTATATGCCATCTTGTAAAGAACTTCATGGCAATGCTGAAAATTTTTCACATAAGTAAAAAATTATTTGCTAATCTTAAAAAAAAAAACAACATGCCCATCAAGCATCTATTCCTACTTCTCCTCTGCCTCAAGCCTTCTCTCCTCTCAAGCCTATGGCAGCCACCAATCTGCTTTCTCTCTGTATTACATGGGATCACACACTATGTAGTCTTCTGTGACTTTCTTATTTCATTTCACATAATGTCTTCAGGGTTTGTCTATGTTATAAAATGCATCAAGATACCTTTATATGGCTCAGTAATATTCCATTGTATGGATATACCATAACTCGTTTATGCAGTCATCAGTCATCAGTTGGTGGACATTTGGGTTGTTTCTTTGTACGAGTGCTATATACAGATGGAGTTGGAGAGAAATCCTGTGGTTCCCCCTCAGCAGAGAAAAGGAGGAAGTTGTGGTGAGTCAGGACATCATCTCCTCTCCCATCCCCTTCTTGCCAGTTTCAATGATGGCTTCTCTTACACTGACCCTCTGCAAGTGGAGGGCAGGGCTTGGTGAAGAGGGTGTCATGTGGACAGGCATGGGGCAAGACTGATGAGACTGAGATTCCTTAGGACTCCCAGGTCCCTGAGGCCTCCACCCATAGTGCAGGGAATGGGGAGAATCAAGGGGTGTGAGGATGATACCAGACAGAAATCCATTCTCGATCATTACAGAGAATGAAGAGAAACCTGTGGCCCAACTGCTTCAAAATTATTACATTCTGATCAAAGAGAACCTTGTTCTTTCAGTTCCCTGAACCTAGCAGGGAGCATTTCAATATTGTTCCCGTTCCCAGAGTGGCACCTCCTGGAGTAGCTGCTTCTGGTTTCCAAACAATCTCTTCTCTCATCCTGTGAACAGAAATACTGTTTATTAGAGGAACAGAGAGAGCATGGCTGCAAAATGTGTTTACCTGTTGGACAAAGAGCTGTGCCCACACTGACCTTGACCACAAATCTGTTTAAAGTCTATGATGCTTTCCTCTTATTTCAGTCTCCCTGGAACCTGGTATCCCTTCACACACACACACACACACACACA
>CM053409.1:109597223-109627668 GCA_028644305.1 Xerus rutilus
AAGTTCCCCAAGGAGCGCAGGGCACACATGGGCTGCTTGCTGGTGGCTGTGTGCATCTCGGGGCAGCAGAATCCCTGCTGTTTCCAGGCTGTGGGTGGGTGGGGGGGCCTGGAAGTCCTGTGGGAAGAAGCCAATCCTTGCTGGGAGGTCTGCTCAGGTCACCACCTCAGTTACCACCAGTGCTGACTTTCAAGACCTGAGCTGCCTGCAGGTAAGTTCTGCTCTCCTGGACTCGCCAGAGCTTTTGAGAGGGGCTCCTGGTGCTTTGTGGCTGCCGTGGTATTTGCCACTGTTCCAGGGACAAGCAGTACACATCCAGGGATCAAGCAGGCTGGGGAGCTCTGGAGACAGTCTCACTGTTGGTCTTCTAATGGTGTAGTGCATGATTCTGATGTCCTCCCAGCCCCCGTTCCCAGGCAGGGCAACCATCCCCCAGCTGCTCTGGGGTGCTGTGAATGGTCCTTACTCATCCTTTCCCGCAGAGAACCCCCCCTTTCTTACAGGCATACCTGCAGAGACGGCTCCCCAATAAATCCCTCCCACAAAAAATCTATGTCCAAGGACACTAACTTACCCTGTCTGGTGGGTGGGATCTGCCACCTGGGGTACACACTGTCCCTGTTGGTCCACATTATTAGTGCAGCGTCAAAGGAGCATGGAGACTTTTCCTCTCTCTCAAGAGGTGTCAGGAAGTCGACTATCCACATGCCTGACACCTGTTGAGTCTTGAGAAAGGGACTCCAATCTCCCCGACCCTTCTCCAACCTAGAAACCACATCCTGCTCCAGGTTCCGCTGACCCCAAAGCCTGATGCTGGGATGTATGGGCCATACTGGGGAGCCAAGCGACATCTTAGCTCATCTTCTATTGCTATTACAAAATACTGGGGAATGGGTCATTTATAAAGAATAGAAGTTGATTTTGGCTCATGATTCTGGAGCATGGCGCCAGCATCTGCTCGGCTTCTGGTGAGGGTGCTGCTTCACACATGGTGGAGCAGAGAAAAAGCAGCAGTTTGAGGAGAGGTCACGTGGCAAGACAGGAAGCCAGAGAGAGCTGAGGAAGCCTTTATCATGACCCACTCTCACAGTAACTAATCTAAACTCTGGAAGGAGCCACATTAATCCCTTCTCAGGGGTAATTAGGTAATGACCTAATTATTTCTTAAAGGTCTCACTGCCTTTCAACACTGTTAGATTGGAGATCTGGTTTCCAACACATGAATTCTGAGGACAAATCATATTCAAACCACAGCACCAAGCTTCTTATCCATTTCCCCTGGGGCTCCATGCTGCTTCCAGCAGCCCACATTGCCTTGCAGGACCCCCTGAACAGTGTCACCACCCAGCTCTGCACCCTAGGTCCCTGGAAAACTGGCATCCACCAGACTGGACATGACTCTGTCCCACCCTGGACTCTGGGTTTCTTTACCCTCTGTGTTGCTCATGTCTTCCAGCTTCTGCTCTGCCTTGGTCCTACCTGGGTCTTGGGGTGACCCTCCTGTGCCTCAGTTTCCTCCCCTGTAAAATGGCAAAGCAATTGTATCTTCTAGTGGTGTTGAGAGTGACACTGCTTTGCAGTCAAGAACAGCAATACAGCCGGGCGCGGTGGCACACGCCTGTAATCCCAGCACTTTGGGAGGCTGACAGGAGAATAGCGAGTTCAAAGCCAGCCTCAGCAACGGTGAGGTGCTAAGCAGCTCAGTGAGACCCTGTCTCTACATAAAACACAAAATAGGGCTGGAGATGTGGCTCAGTGGTCGAGTGGCCCTGAGTTCAATCCCTGGTACAAAAAAAAAGAACAGCAATACGTGGAGGCGTTTATCATGGATGACTTCATCCTCCTGAGAAGCAGCATCTCGCACACGTGTGGTCAAGGCTGCACCATTTAGACCACACTGAGAGCGTTTACAGAACTCAAGGCACCTCAAGAGCACGTGGAGGGGGAGAACAAGGCAGGCGCCTAAGGCCTTGGTATGGAGAAGAGTTTGTAAGGGAGAAATAACACTGTCTGCAGGGCTCAGAGTGTCACAGTCTGAACTTCCTTGGATTCTGTGGCCTCGTCCATTGTGAAGTCTCCCACACACAGACTTAAGAGGCCGTGCCCAGCATTGGCAGGGCGGTCATAATCCAGAACTGTGGTCATTTTGTTCTAAGAAGCCCATTATAAGCCTGACCACCAATGCAGTTGGCCAAACTCCACTCCAAGACTGGACAGTGGCCTCAGAGATTAAATCCTAACAATACTCCACGACATGCTCAGTCCACAGGAAGCCGCCCTGGTTCCAGCTAGAAGGAGGCTAAAAAAAGCCGTGATAATCATCAACCATGTCAGGGAGAACTCAGGAAGCCAGGGCCACCATGTCCTTTTTAGGAATCTCAAATCAAGGGGTACCTCCTCTGGGTGGGCTGCAGTGCTGAGCTCCCCGGAGACCAAGTGAGCTGATTGTCAAGTCACTGATGTCGACAATCCTGGGCTGTAAGGTCCATCAGGGAGCCACTGGCCAGTGAGGTTATTTAAATTCAAATTCAAAGCCATTAATAAGACTGGGAGTGGCTCCATGGTACACAGCTCCCCTGGTGTGCCTGAGGCCAGGATCAATCCCCTGCACCACAAAAAATAAAGTTAATAAAATTTAAAAGTCAGCTCTTCAGTTTCCCCAGTGACGTTTCAAGTGCTCGATAGGCACATGGCCAATATTGGACAGTGCACAGAGTTCTTTTCACAATGCTGAGCTAGCACACAAAACCAGATTCAGAGACACTCACCCAGTTCACTGTGATAAAGTGGAGCAGATATTTCCTCGCACAACCTCACAAGCAGGAGTGTAATCCCATGTCAAAGTCTCAGGCACAGAATCAACTCCCATCTTGGAAAAACCCCCTGTCCTGTCTCCTGGCCCTGATGTCTAGGTGCACAGGTCCACAGCCAGCTCTTCAACTCCACCTTTGTTGGCCCTGACCCCCCACACAGCTACAGCCTCAGGAGTTTTGTCCCCTCTCGTGTCCCCTCTCCTGCCCCCAGCCATGCACCACCTGCAGCTTCTTTTCTCTGCAATGCACAGCAGAGGCACCTGTCCTGCAGTAGCTGCTGCCATCGACACTTCCTGGAGCACCACTGCTGCTCACTGTCCTCCCAGTGTTCCCCAAGAAGGCTGTGACACCCTAGAAGAGTGTAAAGGGCTTCCTTCCTCCCAACCCTGCAGGGCACTGGCTTCCCACTTCCAGGCAGAGCAGCGGGGCTCCCCAGCACTGGACTGCCTGCCCTCCGTGCTCTTCCGCTCAATCCCCTCCATCTCTTTGCTGAACCCATGAGCAAATTCAGTCTTTTCTTTAGGCTTCTGGGGTTTGGGATTCACAAGACAGAAGGTAGGAACGATGGAGAGGCAAAGCCAGCAGCCCCGGGAGTGCAGAGGGCAGGAGTAGCCTTGGGGCTCCTCAGAGACAGCACCCAGTGTGGTCCTCAAAGAATAAGCAGCAATTCCAAAAGTGGAGATGAGAAGTTTTTATTCCCAGCAGCGAGATGGGAATGGTGTGCTGGGGAATGGGGCACAGCCCAGTGCCGGGCGCATCGGGAAACAGGCTGCAGAGATGAGGGATACCCGGAGTGTGTCTGAGTTCCAGCTGCGGCATGTGTCTGAGGCCCTGGTTGAAGGATGGTGTTTCCCACTTTGGGCAGCATCCCTCCGTCTTCCCAAGATAAAAGACAATACTCAGAGTAGGTTAAAGGACCCACAGGCAGGAACAGGCTGGGCCTGGCCTCAAACTTTGGCCTCTCTGGCTGTTGGAATAGTATTGGCTCCTTATCTTAGTAAATAAGCCAGAAATACAAGTGATACTTGATCTCACTCATATGTGGAATATAAAGTGTTGATCTCATAGGAGCTAAGAGTGGGATGGGGGCGGTGGTTGCCAGAGGCTGGGCAAAGAAGGGTGTGGGGAGGGGCGGGGAGGAGTTGATCAGTGGAAACTAGGTACTAAGCTAGGGCACGGCTGGGTGATCACAGCTATGGACTGTGTGTCTCAAAAGGCAAGAAGAGAGGATTCTCAATGTTTTCCCTATAAGCCAATGAGAGCTGTTTGAGAAGACAGATATGCTCAACTTGATTTAAACATTACACAACGAATACATGTACTGAAATAGAGCATGGTACCACATTTTAATATGTACAACTGACATTCTTATGTATCAGTTCAAAATGTTTTTAATTTAAAAAGTTTGCTGATCACTATCCAGTTAATCTGACATCTCGGAAATTACCAAATCACAGCTTAATTCCACTGGAGAAACTAAATTTGACGTTCTTGATACTTTATTCTGGGTACCAAGCCCTGTGGATGTTTTAATTTGTTTTTGTTTGTTTGTTTTGGTGTTGGAAATTGAACCCAGGGCACTCTACCACTGAGCTACTCCCCAGAGCCTTTTTAGTTTTTATTTTGATACAAGGCCTCACTAGATTGCTGAGGCTGTGATCCTCGAACTTGTGATCCTCTTGTGTCAGCCTCCCGAATCACTGGGAGTGTACCACCATGCCCAGAGAGATGATGCTTTAAAATGCAATTAATGTCACCATTGCAAGTCAATGTCAAGAGTCTGACAAATTATTTCCAGCACAGCCCGTTTTTTAAAAGGTTCCCAATCTGAAAGACTGCTCGCTGCCTAATTGCGTTTCTTTCAGATTGCTCCAACAGAAAATCTGATTGGGAATTTATCTTGAGTTAAAAATGCAACCTTCTTGCTTTTAAGTGAACAGCCTGGGATATCATGAGCTCAGAGTACAGGGTCTTGGCAGAACAAAGAGAGGAAAGCTGGTCACTTCCGAGTGGGGGCACACATGAATTCCCCACACTTGATCTGTTCCAAGCTCCTGACTCTATAGATTGAGTGCTTTCAAGAAAAGGAAAATAGAGCTTGTCATTTCCTATTGTTTCAGAGACGAAATGCAGCCTGGGAAAGATCAGGGGAAGAGGACAGGACTCATGTTCAGATGACTAAGCACCAATCTGACCTGGAAAAAGCTCAGCTCTGCTCGTTTCTGCGGAAGGGAGGGAGCTCCAATTAGAGGCATGTGTGAAATAATGACATTACCTCACCAAAAGAGAAAAAGGAAAACTCTCTCTCCTCACTAACAATGAACTAGAAAGAAAATGTGTTACTAATCTATGAAGAATTTGCCAACCCGGTGAGTTGCCTCCCAGCTCTGAGCTCCCTAACTTCCTTCCTTAGAACTTGACCTTGATGACAAGGCCTCTGGACCCTGGGAGAGCGAGGTGGACGTGGGTCAGCGGAGGGGGAATCACGCAAGCCAGAGGGTTTCCACTGGAGTCTCTTTTCTGTCACTGGGTCCATGCATGGCGATAGCTTCCTGTTGAAGACATCTTGGGGAAAATTCCAGCGGATCTGAAAAAACAGTAATAAAGATACATTGTATTGTGTTTTTAAATGAAGTAGATCTCTATATACTGACATGAAAATGTGAAGTCATTGTTAAACAAAAACTGCAGATCGTAAAATAATACATAGATCATGAATCCATGCACAGGACACTCCAAAGTGGGTGCAGCCTTCTGAACCCCCAAGGATGAACACGCTTCCTAGAGGGGTCCTCTTGGCAGTCTCTCCCTGATTCTCTCAGTTAGAGCTCTGGCTGGTCTACAACTGCACTTGTTGCTACTGGTATCTTGGAGCTACTAGTCCAGGATTGCTTAATTATTCCATCTCCATTGTTTAGTGGTGCCCTGGAGCTTGAACTTCTCCAGGCTCTGTTCCAAAGAAAGTCAGTCCCGTCCAGCAGAGCAGAGGCCCACTTCCTCCTGGAGGGCTACCTGCTCTGGGAGAGAGTGCTGGGGGAGGGATGGCCACCCCTGATCTTCCAAGCTTGCCCCTCTTGGTGTGCAACCTCTGCCTTGTGAGGAGTGGACTGAGGACATTTGAGGCCCTGGTGAGAGAACCCTCAGCCTAGGAGATGGAGCTGCTTGGGGAAAAGGAGCCCAAGCCTCCCTGTGTGCCTGCCCCGCCATGGCTTCTGCAACACAAAGCTGGTGGGTGAGGGATGCTGGCAGCCTGCCCTTTCTGGGGTGAAGCTGTCAGCCAGACAAGGGGCCAGGGGGAGAGAGAGCTCTTGTCTTCTTGGCCACAACTGCCCAGAGTACAGCTCCCATCACATGGATGGAGCTGGAGGGAGATGGGAGCAGGTTGTGCCTGGACCATGACACAGATGGTCCCTATTCCTACTGAGATTCAGAGTTTGGGGCTTGGAAGTGTTTTCCCATTTACCATAAGCCCTCAGGACAATTTGTAGTGACTTTTAAATGGTGTGGTTTTTGTTTGAATAATTTTTACCAGTTAAAGGGTCCTTTGCCAAGGAAGAGGGTGCTGGGAGCGCCTCATGGAGCCCCCTGAAGGCAGGATCTGGGCTGTGCTCACATCTGCAGCCCTGTGCTACCTGCACTGGGGCTTTGTTTCAGATATTTGCACTTGACATCACAGTTAATTCTTCAGTCATCATGTGCCCTTGGAGAGGAGTACAGCCCTGACCAAATTTTTTATTATTTCACTTCTCTGCCAAACATGTGGGAATCAAGGGGCTGAATCTTAGCTGGCCACAGTGACACCTGCTTATAATCCCACAGGAAGCTGAGGCAGGAGGATCTCAAGTTCAAGCCAGCCTCAGCAACATACCAACGCCCTACCAAAATCAAAATCAAAAGGACTGGGGATGCAGCTCAGTGAAAAAGCACCTCTGGTCCAACTCCCAGTATTGAAAACAAAACAAAACAAAACAAAAAAACAAAGGGACTGGCTGGGCACGGTGGCGCACACCTTTAATCCCAGCAATCTGGAAGGCTGAGGCAGGAGGATTGCAAGTTCAAAGCCAGCCTCAGCAACTTAGTGAAGTACTAAGCAACTTGGTGAGATCCTGTCTCTAAATAAAATATAAAAAAGGGCTAGGGATGTAGCTCATTGGTTAAGCACAGCTGGATTCAGTCCCTAGTACCAAAAACAAAACAAAACAAAACAAAAAAACAGAGACTGAATTTTGAGTGTATACTAACCCCACTGAATGAACTCACAGATTTAACTGTTCTATACCAATTCCCTTCCCATCAAAATCAAGACTCAAGTGGAACTCAGTATCCCATGCAATCTAGGCAGCCAATGATGTCTACCAAGAGGAAAGAATAAAAGAAAATAGAAATGTTTCTAATCTCTTTTGTAAAGAAAGGTAGATAACAAGAGGTCCGTCTAAGTTTTTCTCAGCCCATTCCACACAACATTTATGGGTATTTATGAGTTTGAACAAACACACTCTCTCTCTCTCCTTCCCTCCCTGCCTCCCTTACTCCACAACTCTGCATTCCAGAAGCATGCATCCTAAACCCTAGGTTCCCATATGGGGGTGGGGTGCTGAAACAGAGTTGAGATTAGGGATGCCATCTTGTTGGGCCCCCTAGTCTGTGGATGCCCTGGAGCTGCTTTCTGGTAGTTGGTTGGAGCTCACGCAGGGTAGCTCCTCTTCTGGCTACAACTTCTAATGAAAGTATCAAGTTGCTTTGTTTTGGGATGGAATTGCTTCAACCCAGGCATCTTATATTGGTAAGAAGGGCACCAGGGAGTTACAGGTGCCTTTCATTAAAAAAAAAAAAATGTGAAAACAAGTAGATTGTTCCTAATACTGCTTGACAAAATAACATAATAAAAAATAAGATAATAAGAGGAATTCTTGGCAGTGAAGGAATTGGGTACCCTGGCTGCTTGGGACACACCCTCCTTCTGTGCCCACCTGTGTATCCCTCTAGGACCTCCCTTGGCCTCCAGACCCAGGGCTCAGAGCTCACTTCCCTATTGGTGGAAACTGACAAAGGATTCAGTCAGGACCAACTTTGCAGGATTCTGTGATACTCTCCTGGCTCCTTCTCCCCCAGACCCCAAACAGGCATGGTACCTTCCTCTTTTCTTCCTCCTTTTTCTGGGTCCACTCGTCTTCATTCATCCATTCTACAAATCTCCTCTGAGCTCCACTTTGTGCCAGGATGTGGCCTCATCCTGCAGGGAGTTTATATTCTGGTCTGGGAGACAGACATGAAACAATGCAGTAAAAGATACAACTACCTATTGTGATAGTGAAGACGAGACAGGGGACGCTCCAAGAGAATATTAGGGAAAGGGTCTGATGGAGGTCGTCAGCTCTAGGGAAGTCATCCAGTGAGGTTGTTCCAGCTGGTCTCTATCCCTCCCCGACCCCAACCTTGGCCTTGGCCACAGAAAGCCAGGCCCACTCCTGAGGGAGTGGCCCTTTGTTCCGAACCTCGGCTCCTCTGTGGGAGGAAAGCCACTACCATCCTTTGAGATGTGCACTTGTGGGCCTGGAACCTGGATTTCCTCTTGAAGAAGACCAGCGGTGGAGTCATAGCAAATCTGCACTCCAGGACAGTCCTGCCCTTGAACTTCCTCAATATAGACAAAATTAATCTGTCACTTGAGACCAGGATCAGTGAGACCATACTGGGGCGGGGGTACTAAAGTGGGGCAAGAGTTGGACTTCTGCCTGCAACTGGAGGAAGGGGGTCTCAGGTGATGGTCAGGAGACTGTGTCTCCTGCAGAGTCGGGGGGCCAAGTAGTCTGGGCATCTTTTGAGCTTCAAGATGTCGTCTGGGAAGCTAGTCCCCTGACTCCAGCACTCTGCTCCTCTCACATGAGGCTGACTTTGGAAATGGCTGGGAGACCATCACCTGTCTCTGGGAGGTGCTCGGCTCTGGGGAGATCAAGGGCAAGGAAGGCCAAGGGCTACAGAGACTGCTCTGGGTCGGCCTGGCCAGCCCTGGGAAGTGGAGGTGGGTCACTGGCCTGGGGACAGGGTGAGGCCCAGTGAGGCCCCTGGACACACTGCTCACAGCAGCTTAGAATCCACTACTGCAGTCAGCAATCCCTGTCCTCTGGGCTCTGGTCCCTACACCCTTCCTTTGTGGTCACTCAGCTTCTTACCAGGTCACTCCACGTCTGCTTGCCCCCTCGGCCCCAAGAGAGTAGAGGGGGAGGAGGGAAAGAGCACCAGTTTTGGGGGCAGGCTGAGGTGAGGATTTGGGTTTTGTGGAGACATGAAGTCAAGCCATCTTGATGGCCTTGGTTTCCTGGCCCTTGACTTCCCCAGGCTAAGGCAGCCTCAGCCAAGGCCACCTGCAGTCCCTGCCTAGGACTGTCCCAACACAGGTGCAAGACATCTAAAAACACCGATCCCCACCCCCAAGAATCATCAAGAAACCAGGTGCCATGGCAAGCACCTGTGGTCCCAGCTACTCAGGAGGCTGAGGCCGGAGGATCACTGGATCCCAGAAGTTTAGGGCTATCCGGGGCAACATAGTGAGACTTTATCTCTTAAAAGAAAAAAAGAATGTCACTGAGGTAGAATCTCAAGGCATGGTGCCCAGGGATCCACACCTTTGGAATAAGCTCCCAGGTATCCTGGGCAGGCAGCTGAGAGCCTGATCTGGCTCCTGCTGGTCTTCCAGAACTCCAGCATCCATAGTCCAACTCCTGCCTCTTGGCTTTTTGTTCACCCAGGACAGAAATCCTTCTTTTTGCCAGACAGATCTGTCCTCAGCTCTCTCCAGCCTTTTCCACCTGTGCTGGCTCTCCAGGCCACCTGCCACCATGTCCTCTGCCCCTGCACGTCCAGTGGGTGCAGCCAATGGTGGAGGCGGGGAGCAGGCACTGGTCAGTGTCAGCTGTCAGAATTGCTTTTCTCCCCAGCTTCCCAGCTTCTCCTGGGACACATGAACTTGTAAGGGACCACTGATGCTCCCCCAGAGGCCCATGAACCTCTGAGATTTCCAGCAAAAGCGTGTATATGAAAATGACTTTCTTATGTGATGGAATGAGGATCAAATTAAATAAGGAATTGACATGAGCTTTGACAACCACTAAGTGCGCCACAGGGTATGAGGAATTACCCTCCTCACGGCAGGAGTGAAAGAAGTGAACGTACATCGTCTCCGTATCAAGTGTTCTCGAAGCTTCCGTTGGAGCTGCACGTACATGAGACAGACTCATGGAGAAGCCACGTGACAGCCGCGGAAGGGGTCAGAGCTGTGCAGCCACAAGCCAAGCGGGGCTAACAATGGCCTGGGCCCCCCAGAAGCTGAGAGGGGCCGGGGAGGAGCCTCCCCTGAAAGCTTCAGGGAGAGCATGGGCCCGGCCACACCTCGATTTCAGACTTTTCGCCTCCAAAACTATCTCCTGTTGTGTTTGGCCACCATCTGTGGCATTAGTGGCGACAGAGAAAACTAACAGATTCCAGAGCAGCTTCCAGGAGCTGCGAGAGCACAAGGCGCGATACCCACTGGTCATGAGGATCCCAGCAGGAAGCAGGTCACATTCACATTGGGATCACTCAGGGAACTTTATAGAGTGTGAGCTGAGCCTTGCTCTGGGCCAGGTCCCAGGTGGGCTGAGGCCAGCGGGTGCTGGGAAAGGTGTAGCCACCTGCAGTCTGGAAGGAAGAAGTCCTGGTATTTTCACATCCACAGTATAAACACTCCGAGCTACAGACTTGACCTTACTGTCACCGAGCTGGAAAGAGGCGCCCTGCAGCCCTCCATTGTACAGCATTTCCGAGCAAAGAAAAAAGAAAATAATTTAGGAAGTGATGAGTTTGGAGAACTCACTACTGTTGTGTCTAATATGAGTTATTTGATTGTAAACTTACATAATTTAGTTTTTAATGGTGACTATTCAACAACTCGTTTGCACAATTCCTTAAATGTCAGTTGTCCCAAGCTGGGGCTAGCATGCAGCCTACTACAGGAGGCACAGAGGTGGAAAGGCACACAGCATCTGTAACTCAGGCCTTGAGGGCTTGTAGTGCAATGATCTGGGTCTGAAGGATACTGGTAAGATGCTCCCGGAGCATCTCCATTTCTGTTGGCTGCAAAGCTGCCCAGAGGAAACACAGTCCACAGAGCAGCCTCCACGTTTAGGAGTCCACTGATCCAGGGTGACCAGGTCAGGCAAGGAGCACGGACTATGCCCAGTCATAGCTGCTACCATCTGTGAGCTACCATAGCTGCTGATGCATGTGTCCCTAGACATGATCCAAGGCGGCAGGGAGAGGGGGGTGCCATGTACCCACACACACACACACACACACACACACACACACAGGCACAATGCCATTTGCATTTTTACCAAGACAGTTCTTTCCTGCACAGCAGCTGCTTATGTAGGTCCCCAGGCACCAGGAGCATCCACAGGAAGAGAGCAAAGCCCCTACCTTCTGGCAGCTTGCAATGTGATGCGTGGCGTGGTCTCCTGCTGGGGCTCATCAGGGCCACACCTCAGCCCTGGTCTCCACTACCATCTTTCTCAGTGCTGAAGGTGACAGGTGGTTTCCATTGAGTTAAGAATTATGATGTGACACCAGGTGTTATTTCTCAGGCCCTCATAAAGATCTGCACTTGGTACCACGTACGGTGCATGATGTAGATGCCATGTCAACTTGTCTGGGAAGTGTGGTCCTCTGGGCTTGTTTAGTGGGACTTTGAGCACGTCTCATGGCTGTGGAAACCTCCATGGGGTGACCAATGGAGGGACGGAGGTGTTTCTGTAGCACAAGACCATCTGTGCTAAAACCCGGGTAGCAGTCCCGGGAAATCCCAGACGGGCCTCACCCCAATTCTAATTCCCGCCCGACTGCCCAGGTCTAGATGCAGAGACCTGCAAGGACAATTACCTCACCCTGCATTAAATAGCCACTGGACTCCAAGCCTCGTTTTATTAAATCCATTCCTCTAAGAAATATTATAGCATTTACTCCTTTTCATTTTATAAGACATGTTGAAAAGTAGTCATTCATTCCTAAATCCCCCTTTTCAGTCACTTTTAATATTCTTTGAAAAAGAAAGAAAGACACAGAAAAGACTTTTGGGACCAAAACTTCACATATTTGGACCAAACCCAAAGGTGAGCATTTATTTCAGCAAAATTCATTCAAGGTCTTGAAAGTCAAGTGTGTGGATATAAAATACACCTTTTCAGCCTGGGATAATGCCCTCTTCTGTGCTTGGATGGCTCAATGATGATAGGCCAGGTTGACGAATTCCGTGCCCCCAGGCATGTGACCCTAGAGAAGAGAAAGGGGAAGCGCTGGTCGCAAAGATGCAGGGCTCCCTGGCCAGCCTGGGTTCTGGAAGGTCCTGCCTGCTCCTCCTCCTCCAGCTCACAGCCCACAGGAGCCTCTGGTCCACGGCCACATCAGCCGGGGCAGGGGCTGCTGTTTGAATGACAGGCACAGGTGTCATTTCAGCTTCAGCTTCAGTTGTCCCCGGCCTCCAGCCCCAGGAGGTGTCTGGAAGTCACGCAGGGTGCTTTCCTGAAGGGCAAGTGGGGAGGATCCATCAACACCTTCAAATTCCTGCCCTGGTGGTCCCCACGGAGATGGGCCACCAGGGTGTGCCGGCTGGTGCTCTCGGGTGGTGTGCCCAGCGCCCAGGAGCAGGGCTCTCTTCCCGTCTTTGTTCCTGCTTCCTTCCACCAAGGTCCTTGAGAAGCGAGGACCCAGCCCAGCTAATGACACCCTTTCGCTTGTTTGTTCAGGAAATATTGCTTATTTGCCGTCTGCACAAGTTCTTTGGTGAGGTGGCCTTGGGCCATTTTTAAACTGAGTGACTTCTTTCGTATTGTTCAGCTTTAAACATTCCTTATGTACTTTAGATATCCTTCCGTTATCAATATGGACCTTTATTTTCCAGTCTGGGAATGGAACCCAGAGTCTCACACATGGTGGCAAGCACTGTACCTCTGAGCTACACCCACGCCTATATAAACACACACACACACACACACACATATAATGCATATCTATGTTGATTTTTAACTGAACAAACAAAAAACGTCTTGTGCACACGCAGCACTTAAGGGGTATGTGCTCATCTATAAGGACAGTCAGGGAAGGGTTCTCTAGTAAGCTAGCATGTGAGCACAAATCAGACAGAGAAGAACAGCGAGTGCAAAGGCCCTGGGGAGACCACATGCTTGGCCTGCTTGAAGAAGGACAAGGAGGCCAGAGGGGTAAGAGGTGAGGGCTGTTTCCTGTGGCTGCTGCCACAAACTGGCAGGCTTAAGATCACAGGCGTTTATTCTCTCACAGTTCTGGACAGTAGAAATCAGAAATATGAATGTCAGCAGAGGTAGATCTTTCCTTGCCTCTGCACTTCCAGACATCCTGCGGCTTATGGCGACTCTCCCCAGCCTCAGCCTGACTCCGGTGGCCTCTCCCTCTGCTCTGTGTCTCCCCTATAAGGACACTTGTCATTGGATTTCAGGCCATCTGGAAAATCCAGACCCTTGACAGGGCCGCTTGTGTGAGGTGGTGTGGACTAGCGCCCCCTAGAGGAGGTTTGGGAGGAAGCAGGAGGGACTGCAGGTGTGGACAGCCAGCTGTCTTCAGGGGTTTTTTTCTACTCAGACTTGTGTCCCATCACCAAGGTATCTCAATGTAATATGCAAGTATTCCAAAATATGAACCCATCCTAAATTCCCAAACCTTGCAGTACCCTGCATGTTGGATAAGGGACACCCAGGACACGTTAGCATTCCCGTTTGACAGACAAAGTAAAGTTACCTGCTCAGATGTCAGAGCACTTGTGTCCGGATCAGCACCTGAGCCCTGGTGTCCCCAGGCTCTCATGCCTGCCACCATCCCGAGAAGGACCTGAACAAGCACCTGCCTCTTCAGGGGAACTGCTCATTTCCTCAACCCCGGACTTAAAAACTGCTTTTCCTCGCTTAAAAAAATGACAGCACCCCCTCCCTTGCGAGTCACCCAGTCAAGGGGAAGAGCTGGGTGGCTCTGGCTTCTCTCAGTGCTGAAGGGTCAGATGGTGCGCATGGCCATCACTCACCATTTAAGAACTGCCAGCAGAAGGCACAGAGGAGGCTGCCAGGCAAGAGGCCCGTCCCGCAGCCCTGAGCCCCGCCTGTCAACCAGAGGACCCCGGGCAGCAGCGCCTGGCTCCTTTCCTGAGGCAGGTCTGGGGACTCTCTGAAGCCCCCTCCGCTTTCCTGTGGCAGGCGAGCGCCCTCAGCCTCCAACACTCAGCACAACACCCTGGCTCCATCGCATCTAGATTTCCGGGAGCCCTGGGTGGGAGGAAGGCCAGAGGGGCCTCCCCACTCTTCCAGTGAGACTGGACTCACCTGCTCACCCAGAGCAGGGGTCCACGCAGGCAGCCCTGCGGGTACCGCGGCTCCTGGCGCTTGGGACCCAGGATCCTTCTGTCTCGCTGCCCCTGTTGTTCAGCTCATCTTCTGGTCCGAGATGAGACCCAAGCAATGCACCTGTGATCCAAGCACCAGAAGGGAGAAAAGGGGACAGGGAAGGAGTCGCTTTTTAAAAAGAAATTCCAGGATCACTTTAATTCCTTTGTCCCTGGCTTCACCGCGGAGAGAGGATCGCTGCTGGGAGGCACGTGTGGCCTTTCTTAGTTACTCTTTCTTAAAATACTCTCTCACAGGAAAGAGGGCCAAGGCCGTGGGTCCAGAAGGAGCCAGAAAAAAGATGTGTGTCCTGTGCTGGGATCTGTGGGTGAGCTGTGCTGGGGGCTTAGTGTGAGGAAGTGTCCCAGGGGGTGACTTCCACCTTCCTCAGAGCAGCCTGGAGGCGGACGAGGAGGGAAGACTAAATGATGGAGACAGGATGTTGAATCTGACTCCTGGTCCACTGCACTTGATCCCATCAAGGATGAGGGCCAGATGCTGGAGCTAGACCTGGAGCCTCCCTGTCTGCCCCTGTCCACCCTGACACCTGGGGGCCACAGCCAGTCACCGTGGGAGACCTAACAATGTCATAGACATCAAGTTCAGGACTGGGCGGGGCCCTCATGGATTCAGACCAGTCACTTGAAGTGTCCACACCTCACCCAGCTTCTCCAGACTCAGTACACTGCCTGTGATGGGGGCATTTATCCAGGTCAAGATATTGCCCTTAGCCAGATGCGGTGGCACAAGCCTGTAATCCCAGCACTTAGGGAGGCTGAGACAGGAGAATCACGAGTTCAAAGCCAGCCTCAGCAATGGTGAGGGGCTAAGCAACTCAGTGAGACCCTGTCTCTACATAAAACACAAAATAGGGCTGGGGATGTGGCTCAGTGGTCGAGTGCCCTTGAGTTGAATCCCCAGTACCAAAAAAAAAAAAAAGATATTGCCCTTGTGAGAATTACAAAAGACATCTTCCTCTATATGGATGTGGCCTCTGGACACATGCCATGGTGACAGGACAATGTGGGAACTTTGGAAAAGGTGCACTTTCTGAGTAGATGCAGCTCTGTGTTTGATCTCAGCCCCCACAATTCTCTCAGCCAGAAATATTTGTGCTGTGTACAAACTGAACAACGGTGCACAGCAGCCCCGGAAAAGACAGCATAGTCTAGGGGTTGGCATCGTGTCTCCTGATCAATGGCCAAACAGCCATGAGCAGTTATCAGTAATATGTCTCTCACTCCACCCTGCCAAGCTGGAGAGGATAGAGCAAAGCACTTGAGAATATAGGATTAGAACATCAGAATTAGAAAAAGCTAGACAACATACAAATGGGCGGACCAGGCAGAGCCCAGTAGTTGAAGACATGGAGCTGAGTGTCCAAGGGGATCGAGTGGCTAGAGTATTAGAGAAGGTAAAACTGCCCAGATAGAGACCTCCAAGGTGGGCAGGGGGTCCCCTACATGACACTGAGAACCTGCCTGGGCCAAATTTCTAAAAGACTGGCTGGAACTGTGCTGGGTGCTCACAAGGAGGGCCTGAGAAAACCTGGCATCTTAGGGCAGCAGGCAGATGTGCCAAGAGCCGGGCCTCCACGGCCCGCCACAGATGAGGGGACTCGCACTTTGGAAATTCTGCCTTGTGTGCTGGCGGCACTGATGTATTGGTGTGAGCCTGGTCTGAGGTTAACTTCCCACCACCAGCTCCATCCTTCCCTGGAGAGCAAATCCTTGTAAGTTCCCTCTTGTCCCAACTGAGACCATGCCTGTGAGCCTGGCCTCTGTCCTCTCATTTTATAGGGCCTCATGTGTTGGTCAGCTTCCAGTTGCTGTGACAAAATACCTGAGAAAATAAATTTATAGAGGAAAAGGTTTACCTTGGCTCACCATTTCAGAGGTTTCCATCCATGGTCACTTGGCCCTGTTACTTTGGACCTGTGGCCACACAGTGCCTCATGGCAGGGGAACATGGCAGAGGAGAACTGCTCACCTCATGGTGGACAGGAAGCAAAGTGAGAACAAGAAGGAACCAGGGTCCCCATATCCCTCTCCAGAGCATGTCCCCAATGACCTCACTTCCTTCCACTAGACCCTGCCTCCTAATGGTCCCACCACCTCCCGCTCTGGAGACTGGCAATTAGGCCTTTAGCACATGGCCTGGGGGGACATTTAAGACCCAAACTAGCACATCACATCTTTCATTTAGAGTTTTGCTTGGCCTCCAGCTATTGAAACTCCCAGGAGAACAAAATCTAGAGCTGATACATAATTAGATGGTGTGCACATGTCCAAGGAAGTGCTAAACTCTTCACAGCTTTGATGGAAATGGCCCAGACACTCTCTGGGTTTAAAGGGCAGGACCATTTCTTTGAGATGCTAAACCTGGCCAGCTTCTTTCTTCCTTGGCTGTAAGAGCGTGGGTTCAGATGGAGACGTGTCAAGTGGAGGGCTACGGGTCCAGTGCTGATGTGGGACAGTAGCAAGTGCGCCCTGTTTCAGCTGGAGAAGGGGAGCCCCCTCCAGCACCAGGCAGAGTGGGGGGCCAGCCTGAGCCTACCATCTCCAACCCGCCAGGCCTGGATCAGTCTCTGAACTGCATTGTGCTCACCCGTATCTTTTTGTTGTCCTCTTGTTTTAAAATGTAGGTTTTATTGTTATTCAGGTGTGGTGAGGCCGACAGATAGGAGACAAATATGACTAAAAAAAAAAGTTGGTTACTCGCAGGTCTCAGGGGAGGGGCATACAACGCCACAAAGGGCCACACAGGGAAGCGCCAGGGTTGTGAGGAGGCAGAGGGGACGGAGGGGATGGGGCAGGAACCTCTACTGTGGACTTCACAAAGGGAATGAGCAACGTAGGGTAGGCAGGCGTAGGATGGGCCAGGTAGGGCCGGCTCCAGGTTGCAGGAGTGTCCTGGCTGTCTGGTACCTGGTCTCACACTGGATGTGAGAGCCCTTAACGGAGGAGGTTGGGGCATGTGACCAAAAGACCTGACAAGAACAATTAGAGGAGGAAACGTTTATTTGGGGGCTCATGGTTTGGGAGGTCTCAGTCCATAGATGGCCAACTCCATTCCTCGGGGCCCGAGATGAGGGAGAACATCATGGCGGAAGAGAGTAGTGGAGGAGAGCAGCTCGGGACATGATCAGAAAGCAGAGAGAGCAAGCTCCGCTCACCACATCAGAGCATAACCCCGAAGGCCCACCCCAGTGACCCACCTCCTCCAGCCACACTTGACCTGCCTTCGGTTACGACTCAGTTAATCCCCATGAGGGGATTAATCCACTGATTGGGAAAGGTTCCCATAAGCCAGTCATTTCACCTCTAAACCTCCCTGCCTTGTCTCTCACGTGACCTTTTGGGGGACACTCACGTCTAAGTCATAGCAGGGTACACGCTCTGGACGGCTTGGTTTGCCTATGAACGGCCAGCTGAGATACTGACCATCCCGTGTTCCTCCATAGCTCGCCTAGACCAAGCAGCTCCTTTCCTTTGGGCCAATATGATACTGGTGGCACCCATGCTGTGGCTTCTTGCCTTTTGTCCCTTCTGTGTCCTAGCTGTGCTTGACACATTCATGGGAGGCTTAGAGGCACAAGGGCCATTTTCCAACCACGGGAAAGAAAACCTAAAGCTGAGAACAGTGGGGAGGAAGCAAGCAAAGAGCGGGGCCCCTGGGTGGCTTCTCAGCTGCACCCAGCACAAGGCCTGCCCCACCTCCTGGTGCATGCAAAGCAGAGTCTCCACGGGGTTCTGTCCCTGAGGTCACATGCAGCGAGCGTGGTTCCAACAGATGCAGTTGGTGATGTTAACCCCGCATTGTGCAGAGGGGGAACCGAAGCCTGCAAGGTTAAACTCACCCACACCATGTGTCTCTGACATAACAGCCCAAGTTCAGACACAGGGCTCAATCCCAGGCCGAGACACTGCCTTCCTCTTTCACTTGCTCCTGTTTTTGCTTTTTGCAGTCAAGGTGACTCTGTTTTCCAGCTTCACATTGACCCATGACCCACAAATGCAGGACACCAGGCACCAGGGGCCAGAGGTGGTGTGCGGGAGCTCCCCCCCATACCTCCGTGGGCTTTCTCCTTTACCAGGGGAGGGCTGTGGTTTGTTTTTCCTTTGACTCCTGGAACCTCAGCCCCACAGCTGCTCTCCTCAAGCTCCACCTCCTCTCCAGAGGAGCTCTGGAGAACCAACAAGGAAACCCTTGCTTGTCACATTTTGGAAGGATGTCTATGATCCAGGAAACAGTGCTAGGACACAACATCAGCTGCTCAATGCCATGTGTGGTTTATGGTGGGTGTCCCCTGGGAGCTGAATTTGGTCAAATGCCCTGTTGGCATCCATGGAGAGGATCGGTCTGAGCTGGCTGCTGTAACAAATTACTATTAGTCAGTGACTGAAACAGCACTGATTTCCCACAGTCTGGAGGCTGGACAGCGCAAGATCAAGGTGTCATCAGTGTCAAATGAGGGCCCACATTCTGATTCAGAGATGGCAGCTCCTTGCTGTCTTCATAGTGTGCAAGGGATGGACAGGGACTCTTCTCAGCTCTTTTTATTTAAGAGCACTGATCCTGATCCTACTCATGAGGATTCTACCCCTGTGACTCAATGTCCTCCCAAAGGCCACATTTCCATCACACAGCGGGGAGAATCTCAACATATAAATTTGAGGGAGGGACATAAACATTCAGTCCAAGACATGACCATGTGATCTTTCCCCAGGTCCACTAGTGGAGTAGATTTCCTGATCTTGGAACCACCCCTGCCTTCCTGCAGCAAATTGCCCTTGCTCATGATACGTTATTTTAAATATTTTTGGATTATATTTGCTTATATTTTTATTTGAATTTTGCATCCCTCTCAGTGACAAGGGACCACCTTTTCAGTGGTGACAAAGGTATTTTATTAGCTTCGTTAACGTAACTTAGAAACTTACCGAATTCTCCTACGCTTTGGAATAGTTTAAGCAGCTTTAGGATTAACTGGTCTTTAAAATGTTGGTAGTCTCTTCGTGATTATTTTCTGCAGATTTAGTGCTTTCTTTTTATTCTATTGAAATTGTTCCGAGAATTCACATTCTCTTTCCATCTGGGTTAATTTTGGCACATTTTATTTTCCTAGAAATTTATCCATTTCATCAACATTTTCAAATTTATTTGCCAACATGTTATCTTATTTTTAGAAAGTCTTCTGTTCAGTTGTTATTTTCTCCTCATCATTTCTTATTTTGCATAGTTGTGATTTTTCCTTTTTTGTCAGTTAATAGTTCTCCAGTTTTGTCAATTTTTTACAAACTTTAAATTTTTCTTACACTTTTTATCTTCATTAGTTCCCTCATTATGTTTTCTTAATTTATTTGTTGTTCCCCTTCCAGTTCTTTATTTAAATGTCTAATTGATATATTTTCATTTTTAAATTGATTCTGGAATTTACTGCTATACATTTTCCTGGATTCCTGTTTAGCTCTCATAAATTCAAATATGATCTTCCACCGCTTTCTAGAAATTGTAGAACTATGTTTTGAGTATCCCTATTCTCCCAAGAGAGTATGTATAATGAATATGTGCACAGAGTTGTATTCAATTTCAGGAGAAATGGTTTTTTGGTGATTTTGATGTTAATGTGAATTTCCAGGGTTTTCTGCATTCTGACCAGAGAATGCTTTTTGTATGATTGATAGTTTTGGAACTTGTTGATGTTTTCTTGGTGATTGTTCTATACAGATGAAGTGAAATGATGACATGATGTCTGGGGTTCCTCTCTCTCTCTTTCTCTCTCTGTGCTGTGGGTTAAATCCAGGCAAGTGTTCTACCAACTGACTACACCCCTTCCCCAGTCTGTGAATTTCCTGGACTTTAGTAGGAGGCCATGGGAAGACAGAAGGCCCCAAGGTTAGCAAAATTGGTCAATTTTTATGTTGAATGGTAGGTTCTTGGGGTTCATGATGACTTTCTTGTATTTTCATGATTTCAATTTTCATTATAATTTTCATCATCAACAGTGATTCTCCCTAGAGCTTGGTATTTGAATTATTTTTAATTCCTTTACTTTTTTTCTATCCAAATTCTCTAAATTGAGCATGTATTGTAGCTAAAAGTCACTTAATAGTTATTGAGAAAATTAAGGACAAAAACACTACAATAGGATTTTGATCAAAACCGAGTCTTGGCACTTGGACGTTGGCTGGTTCTCACCAGGAGCCTGTGGCTGCAGGCTCTAACAGGTGACCGGAATGGCTGCTGGACCTGATGGCTGGGTACTGCAGGGAGATAAGCAGTCTGTGAGGCTGTTCAGTATTCTGAGTGTATCTGCCCAAAGTTCATGTGTTTGAAGTTTAATCCCCAAATTCATATGCAGATGGTGTTCAGAGGTAGGGTCTCTTAGTTTTTCATCATTGTGATCAAAAGACCTGACAAGAACAACAGAGTAGAGGAAAAGTTTCAGAGGTCTTTTCAGATGGCTGACTTCGTTGCTCTGGGACCCAGGCGAGGCAGGGCTGATGGAAGGGTGTGGTGGAGGAAGGCAGCTCAGGACAAGACAACCAGGAAACAGAGAGACAGCTCTTGATCACCAGGAACAAAATATAAAACCCCAAAATCCCCATGACCTACTTCCTCCAGCCACACCCTACCTGCCTAAAGCTACCATCCTGTTAAGTCCACTTCAGTGGATTAATCCACTGATTATGTTGTACCTCTCATAATCTGATCATTTAACCTCTGAAAATTCTTGCATTGTCTCACCATAAACTTTTGGGGGACACCATATATCCAAACCACAGGGCTTTGGGGGTGATTAGATTCAGATGGGGTCATGAGCATGGGGCCCAAGGATCACATTAGTGGCTTTATAAGAAGAGACCTGAGCTAGAAGCTGGCTGTCTTGCCATATAATGCCTTCTACCATGTTATGCTACAAAAAGAAAGCCTCATGAGGTGCTGAACAGATGCAGGGCTTGCTGTAGACTTGCACTTGGGAGGACTGTGCAGGCACTTGCATTTGGGAGGACAGAGTTATAGTCTGACTAAAACAGCTGCTCTGTTCCCAAAAGCTCACAGTCCAGCCAGAGAAAGAAGCAAATACATACTGTGATTACAGCCAGCTCGATGCGGGTGGTTAGCAAGGAGATTTGGGGTGGGGCCAAGGTCCTGGGGATTGGGGAGCAGTCAGCTCTCAGCCTGACCCAATGTAGAAATGAGGAACTTGAGTTATGTAAATGGTACTCAAATTGTGTGTTCTAGTGTTTTTCCTGAGAAAAAAGACTTAATTGTATTTTACCATGTCAGTCTGTTCTGAAGGTATGCTAACAAAGAGTCCCATTGAAAAAAGGAAACATACCCGTCTCCTCTGTTTCTGGTCTTAGATTGCAAGGCTGTCATAACAACATACCACACTCCAGGTGGTGTAAACAACAGATACTTATTTTCCCACAGTTCTGGAGGCTGGAAGTTCCACACGATGGTATTAGGTTTGGTTGAAGGCAGCTATCTTCTTGCTGTGTCCACCTCTGGTATCTCTTCCTTTTCCGAGGACACTCATCCTATTGAACTAGAGCTCCACCCTTTTGACCTAACTAAACCTTAATCACCTCTTTATGGGCTCTGTCTCCAAATGCAGTCACATTCTGAGGTACCTGGGGGTTAGGGCTTCAACATATGAATTTTAGTAGTTACACAATTTAGTCCTTAAGTTTGCTTCAAAAGAATGAGCTGTTCACATACTCTGAAATAGTCTGTTTATTTCATAATTTTTTTAAAAAATTCAACCTAATGATTTTTTCTTTTTTTAAATAGGCAGTTTCCTTTCATTTCCCTCTATTTCAACCCACAGTGAATTTCCCAATATAGACAGCTTAAGTCAAATTTTAATAGGTCTATTTATATTTACTAATAGTCAATTTAATAGTTTACTAATTTACTAATGGTCAATTTAATAATTACTCTCTGGACTTGTTCAATCTGTGAACATCTATTAAAAGCCTATATATAACAGCTGATCAAATTAATTCCCGAGGAAAAACTGAGAGCTATGATACCCCAGAATTCCATCTGCGACTGAATGAAAATTATCTCTAGAAACACCCAGAGGTCAGGGCCTGGAAACAGTTGCTAATAAAAGCTGAGTATCTGAGCAGGGCGCGGTGGCACATGCCTGTAATCCCAGCACTTAGGGAGGCTGAGACAGGAGAATCGCGAGTTCAAAGCCAGCCTCAGCAATGGCGAGGTGCTAAGCAACTCAGTGAGAGCCTGTCTCTACATAAAACACAAAATAGGGCTGGTCAAGTACCCCTGAGTTCAATCTATGGTACCAAAAAAAAACCCCTAAGTATCTGTTCAGGTGAGCTGAGTTCATTCTGTCAAAGTCGAGCAGCTCCCAGTTTCTAATCTCCCGCCCTCCTACCTTTACAGCTGTAAGTGATTTAGCCACAACACAGGATTCTGCCAGCACCAGCTTTGGGTGCATCTTCTGTTTTGCTCTGAGCCCACGGAGGCTGTTCTGGCACCATGCAAACAGGATAACAAGAAACAAGAACTTGAAAGGATAATGCTGCCATTGTATCAGCCTGGTCTGTTTGGGGCAGGGCGGTGAGCGGTGAGTGGTGAGCGGTGAGATGGCAGGGAGCGGGAAGAGGGAGGCTGCACTGCACACAGCACTCGCCACCATCGCTGCAGTCCAGTCAGCCACGCTGCTGTGCCCAGCTCTGTCTTGCTTCTGTGTTGTAATAGGGGACCTGTGCGACCTTCTTGCAGTTCTTAGACTTGCACCCTCTAGGGCCTCCGAGCACAACGGCCTTTCTTCACGAAGTCAAGGAAAAATCTATAATGTGCTCAGGTACCTTGGGCTGGTGTGCCAGGTGCATTCAAGGGAGGGTTAGGGGAGAAACAGCGAGGAGCTATGGTTATGTGGCTGCTGAGGAAGGCTGCCGCTTAACATGGCTAGTGCAGGGATGAGGGACTGAGGTCACAAAACCACCAACAGGGCTTTTGATGCTTTCCATTCTGCATTTCATGAGGATGCTACATCATTACTGTAATAGCAAGACAGCCACAGCTGTTGCTTTCTTGGTTTGAAGACACAGAATACCATCTATCCAAAGTAATAACAGAGCAGGGATTAGCCTGTGGGAATCTGTTCATTCACTGACCTGAGCCATGCTAGTGACCCAGCATCCTGTGACCTGCCTGCACCGGGCCTGGAATCAGGAGGGGTTTCTCCTCACATTCTTTTATGGTCTGGAGCAGCGGCTGTTAGAATGGAACCAAGTGCCCTTTCTGCTTAAAGCATCTCAAAGGTGGGCAAGGTATTTTTTCCCCTTGAGGGGGTTAGTGAACTGCTAGAAACTGAGTATTTGTGTTCCCCCAAATTCACATGTGAAACCTAACCCACAAGGTGATGGCATCCGGAGGTGGGACACTGGGAGGCAATTAGGTCAGGCGGGTAAAACTCTCATGAATGGGATTAGCTCCTTTTTTATTTTTCAGGACGGAAGACTATGCTAGCATAGTCTATATGCTAGCAAACACTCTACTACTGCGGCCATATCCCCTTCTTTTTAAAAATTTGGAGCCAGGGTCCCTCTTTGTTGTATGGGCTGGCCTTGAACTTATCCTCCTGCCTTTCGAGCAATTTAACTTTTCTGAGCTTTGGCTTCCTAATTTGTGAAGTGACAACAGTAGTTTCTTCCTAGTTTGGCTGTTGGGAAGTATAAATGAAATCTGTGAAGTGCTTGGTACAGTGTGTGGGAAATACCAAGGTCTGACTGACTGCTGGTTGCCTTCACTGCCGTATCTAGTATTGAACTTCTCCTGGGAATCAACCACGTCTCTCCCTAGACTCTCAGCAACATGGAACGGCAGCTCCTGGGGCCTTGATGGTGGAGTCAAGTCATCCTCTTGCATCACCTCACCAAAAAGTGGTTGCTGAGGATGGGGATTTGGCAGGGCTGACACTCCCCAGGGCTACTGTGCTCTGCCATACTTATGTGGCAGTTAATTTCAAGTTTGATGGCACATTCTTTGCAGCGTAGTTGCCAAGGAACAAGGTAATCCTGTGATGGAAATACTGCCCAGTGTGGTCATTCTGTTGGTCCAAAGCATTTTAGGTGGTGTGAAGTTTTATTACTAGCATTCCTGGTCTCCACGAAATAACCCAGGAAGACAAGTTGTCCTTCCTCAGGGATGGCAGAAGCACTCACTCATGTTCCAGTGAGCAGCTGCCTAGGCACCTGGAGCTTAGGTGGGTGGAGGAAGGCAGAGATGATTTTCTTTTCACATCTGTACACAATAAAGCGGTATAGGTGATACAAGGAATCTGGTGAATTCTGCACCCAGATGAGAGTGGTTCTGGTTGGTAATTTCTGCTGATTCCATGAAGGAACAGAATCTCTGTCATAGCCACTGGAGTGCCCACGTGGAAGCACTGGCTCTTCACAAGACCTACTGTGACCGTGTGCCTTGACTCGCTTTTTCTTGCAAGTCTGAGTGTGAATCCAGGCACGTAAACCACACATTAGCAAAGACGAAATGCTACTCGAACAAAAACAGATTTTCACAGCAAATTTTATATCACCTAAGGCCAAAAACTTGTCAGGGAGACACTTAAAACTATAATCAAAGTCAGAGAAGAGAGAAGCAAATTTGGTTTTACAAAACCTGACAACCAAAAAAAGGACACAGCACGGCACGCAGCCAGCGTGCCCCACTTTAGGAACAGCTGTGGGAGCAGCTCGTCTCCTAGGAGCCAGCCTGGGGCAGCCACCAAAGCAATGTGGTGATGGAGGGGTGCAGGGAGAGGGGTGGGGAGGGGGACAGTGCCCGGGGCTTACTCTTGCTGTAGCCTGTCAGGAGCCCAGGTCATCTCCTGGTGGTGGGGGCAGTCGGGACAAACCTGCTGTGCTCCAGCTTACTTCTCCCATGGAGATGTGCAGAGGGGCATGTGGCTGAACTCCCACAATGGGACTAAGGAACTGTCCCCATTCTTCCTCCACTGGCTCCCACACCTCCCCTTTGTGGTTGTGGTGGGGAGCTCAGGCCCCGAGGCAGGAGGGCAGGCAGTGGGCACAGGAAGGCCAGCACAGGGAAGTACCCTCGTAACTCACCTTCTCTTGGGGCAGGCGAGTGGCATTCCCTCTAACTAGGGGAACCATATCTTGGAGGTCAAGCACCAGGCAGTTTCTAGGCCACTCCTGGTTGCCTCAGGTAGTTCATTCAAGTGGCACCACAGGTACCGAAGGGCCAGAGTTTGCAGGCTGTTTGAATAGTTCATAGGAACAAGCTGGACTATTTAAAATCAAAGGATGATGGGTGAACCACACTCCACTATGGCCAATGAGCAAATGTGCCACCTAAGCCCGATGCCACTGGTCCCACAGCACACTGAGAATTGGCAGCTAGGCCTGGAAACAACCCTTCAATTCCCAGGGAGAGCCATCCTTACCAGGATCTGCACACATTTTCAGGACCTGATCCATTGAAGGAGACTGAAAAATCTTAGGTTCCCAGGTCAGACAGACCAGCCTGGCTACAAACTGCCATCACAGGTGGCCTTTACTCCCGGCTGACAAGGCCAGAGATGCATTTGCCAGGAGGTAAATTTCATCTTGGAGGTTGGGAGATGCCTGGCTGTAGTTAGACGCTTGGGCAGGGTTTACCCAGGCCTCAAAGACAGAATTCAGTTTCCAACAGATTGAAAAGGAGAAACGCACAGGACAAGTATGGATCTGGCGCCCTCTAGTGGTCACTGGCAGTCAAGTTCCACATCAGAGTGGGTGAATTGCTATAAAGGAAAAGATGCTCTTGAATTGGCTCTAATGCAGCAGTTCTTATGAGAATATAAAATAAAGAAACCAGGAAGACAAAAGTCATGTTGCAATCATGTCATTAGTATTTTATCAAAAACCCTGAGACACTTCACACCTGTCCTGAAACAAAAATAATTTTACGCATTTTCTTTTGAGGATATATTTATTAAGTTCTAAAAACTTTAAATAACTTATTTTAAAAATCTAAATCAAAAGAAAACTGGGAAAACAGACATTTCAACATTTTCCATCAAAGGTGGTAAGTGTCCTTTTTATATAATTATTTTGCCTAAAAGGAAGGTGGGCTAGTTAATTTTGAGAGCTTCAGCAACTGGTCAGCTTTATCTTGGTCTCCACTTTATGTCCTTTACCCCATGAAAATGTCTTTTCAAAGCAGTGTTATCTGCCCATGGAGAATTTAAACAGGCATCATCGTCATTTTCTTCCAATTTCTGGAAATAAACATGTCTCGCTTAGGAAGACATCTCAGGAAAAGTGCTTTGCACATGGAGAATCCGTGGCCGCCCTCCCCTCTCCCTGCCTCCCAGAGCAGGACACTTCCAGCCTAACCTGAGGAACAGCCCTGAAAGGTGAAGCTCTAGGAAGGTCCCTCCCGGACATCCTGCAGAACTTGCAGCCCCACCTGCCCCTGGCCCTGAGGCAAGGCATGGGGTGCATGCCTTGGGTGCCAGCCCTGTTGAAAACCCACCACCACACAATGGCTACCTTGAGCTCCTCCTGTCGTCTGTGATAATACAGCATCAGCTGCTTCTGCTCCTCGCTGCTAATAATAGGTTCACGGGCTGGCGCTCCCTGTCCTCTCTAAAAGGAGGAAAGCAAGAGCAAATTGTAGTGACAATTCAGGAATTTACAACTTCCTACGCCATCTGAAAGTCATCCACATCTGATGATTCAAAGTTATTATCAAGGGACGTTTTGGATCTCACAGTACCTGCACTCTGGAGACAGCGGCTGCACTATACTGTCCCCGTCACAGCCATTTCTGAGAGAGCCACTTCTTTGTTCTTCTTAACTCCCTGGCCCAGTGGGGGTGGGCGACAGGTAAGGTGGAGGGCTTTGTTCCCAACATTATATAGTCATGATTTAGGAGCATGAATGAACCAGGGCAGCCCTGCAGGCGGACAGCTGAGTGACAGCCCTAGAGGATTCGAACCCTCCCTCATCTGCAGGGCACCAGGGGCTGGTGAAACTTAAAATTAGTGCTCTAGGTTGGATCTACCATTTCAGGACACATTTTTATTGACTTGCAGCCCTGCTTTTTTAGGTTGAAATTAACACGGCACGTACCTCCTCCCTACAAATTAACACAAACTCCAGTTTTGGCCAATTAAGCCACATTTTCTTCTGGTTTTTATTGGTGTGCAGAGAGAGGATATTTTACTGTAAGCCCAAGCCAGAAGGATTCAAGTATTTGCACAAATAGTTTAAAACTTTCAGATACTGTAAATTTTTATCAGTTTGAACATAAATAAGAAACACCTGTATATTAAAGCAAAGATACTTACTTGCTGAAGCTTGACGATAATTTTGGTTTTTTCATTTTTCCCCACATAGTCTGAAAGCTTCTTTGTTCTTCTTAACTCCTTGGCTGCCCACCACAGTTGCGCCTCCGATTCTTTAATGACGCTGAGCCCTGCCTGGGGTCAATTGGAAGAATTGGCTTCAAAGGTGTGAGGATGAGCCACAGGTGTGGCTCCTCCCAGGGTGCAGAGCTTGGCTGCAGCCTTTCCAGCAAGGGACAGGCTTCTGGCATCTTGCTTTCCCCACGGCACCCTTGTTTGAGGACCCCATACTCCATCTCCCTCAAGAGTCCTCGCAGTTTTTAGCATCATCCCTGTTAAGTTTCCACTCAGGCCCAGACTCAGTTAACTCCTTGCTGTGGGAGATGGGGAGTGACCTCATCTGTAATATCAGGTCCTTCTTAGATGGACCTACGGCCATGGGAAAACAATGGAATCCAGGGAAAAACAGGTCTCACAGGGTTGCTCGTCTTTTTCTGCATATCCCACCTACTCAAGGTGGCTGAGCAGGACATGTGCTGTTTGAAAGGACAGGAATAAGTGAAAAAATCAAAGGAAGATGGACCATACAAGTACAAAAAGAACACTGAGCACAGTGTAAGGCTACAACACAAGATGTCGTGGAAAGAGGCCAATATCTTTGAGTGGAAATAGGCACAAGTTAGGTTTCTGGTTTCCCAGCAGCCAAGGAAAATAGAAATGATCTTCACAAAGATCCTCAAAAATCTTCTACATGTGGGTGGTACCCCTCAACCCTGAGTACCACCCTCTCAGGGTCCTTTCCTGAATTCAGAACCCTGCTCTGAAGCATGAAGCAAATACTGCACCCTGAAGAGGACAGCCCAACCAGAAGGGCTTTGGGGAACATGACCCTGCCCTCCTGACTACCCAAGAACTGCATACCTGAGTTCCTGACAGATCTTCTTTATTTTCAAATTCCATCCGGATGGGATCATAGGGCGGCAACCCCATGGGGTAAACAATCATCACCGCACCTCGAAGCTGGTCCAGGGCATCTTTCACCATCTCCATGGTTACACAGACACTGGCTTCCACTTGTTTCTGAAAGTGGATGAGGCACGGTTATCTACAACCTGGCCAATCCATTTAGTACGTGTTGCTCAGGCTCCAGTGGAGGACACCTACCAGATCCTGCCAGCACAACAAATAGGAATGACACTGTTCCTGCTCTTAAAATGACGACCATCTACGTTGAAAACCGAGCCAGGTCCACTGTGGCCCAGACCGAGAGCAGACCAGGAGCAGCACAGCGAGGACTGTGGTGTCTTTAGAAAGGGCCAAATATTGCAGCACGATGAGAGAGGATAAGGAGAGGCTCGGGGGACAAGGCCTTAAAACCTGAGGGGACTGGACGGGTGGAGCTGGGAGCAGGGTGTCACAACACGCAGAGCAGACAAGAGCAGGTACCGGCCCACTGGGCCGAGGTAGGCAGAAGAGAGGACAGGGCTGGGGCAGGCTTCTGTTTGCTTCTGCATGGCTGTGAGAGCCAGGCAAAAAGTTTGCATTTACTCTGCCAGGTGATGGGCAGTGACTGGCTTTTCTGGGAAGGACTGATATGTTGGGAGGTTCATCTTGCAGTGGGGAGAATGGACCTAGGTAGAGGAAGACCAGTTACAGAGAAATGGGTGACATAATAAAGAGCATCTCTGGCTTTGCGCTTGGCTTCTGGCACAGAGCTTCAAGGAGATGATAGGAGTGTCTTGTTATTTTTAACAAGCCCCTTTTCACCAATACCTGAGTTTGTGTTAACAAAGTAATCCATGGTGAGCACTGAAAACGCAGTGCTGGAAGGGACTAATGGAGCTCTCATAGGATCCTGATTAAGTTCTTACAAAAGTGGGTTGCTGTAAGGCTATCCTGCTCAAATGGTCCCCTTTGCACACTCTTCACGGCCGTGTTGTGATACAGCCCAGGGGCAGGGGCATCTTATAGTCACAACCTGACAATGGACTTTTGACCACCAAACTTGTAAGCAAAATAAACCTTCTTTCTTTATAAAGTACCCAGCCACAGGTATCTTGTTATAGGAACAAAAAATGGACTAAGATAGTTTCAAGGAAAGGGCTGGACACGCCAGAAAGACCAAGTACAGAATTAGAAGGTTGAAACTTTCAGCCTCACCCTCAGCCCCAACCACCAGGCAGGGAGGGGAGGGTGGCTAGACCGAGTTTGATCATGTGGCCAAATGATTTAGTCACACCTATGTAACAAAACCCTGATAAAAATTCTGGGCATCAAGGCTCAGTGGAGCTTCCTGGTTGGTGGACACACTGATGTGCTGGTAACACACACGGACTCAATGGGCAGAGAGCACGGGAGCTCTGCGCCCCTTCTGCTTGGCCATTCCTGAGTTGCACCCTTTATAACAGATGCACGACCAGGAATATACTGCTTTCAGTAAGTTGCGAGTCACTCTAACAAATTACTAAGTTGGGGTGGGGAGATGGGAAGCCCCATATTTATACCCAGGTTGCAGAGAAGTGTGAGTAGTTTGGGGAACCCACTTGCCACTGGTGCCTGAAGTTAAGAGGACTGATGGTGGTCACCCCGCCCTCCACTTGTGGGATCTGATACTAACTCCAATAGTGTCAGAACTGAAGGGTAAGCTCTTAACTTTTTTTTTTTTTTTTTTTTTTTTTTTTTTTTTTTTTTTTTTTGGTACTGGGGATTGAACTCAGGGGCACTCGACCACTGAGCCACCTCCCCAGCCCTATTTTTTTGTGTTTTATGTAGAGACAGGGTCTCACTGAGTTGCGTAGCGCCTCACCATTGCTGAGGCTGGCTTTGAACTCGCGATTCTCCTGTCTCAGCCTCCCTAAGTG
>CM053409.1:109628168-109705329 GCA_028644305.1 Xerus rutilus
GTACTGGGGATTGAACTCAGGGGCACTCGACCACTGAGCCACCTCCCCAGCCCTATTTTTTTGTGTTTTATGTAGAGACAGGGTCTCACTGAGTTGCGTAGCGCCTCACCATTGCTGAGGCTGGCTTTGAACTCGCGATTCTCCTGTCTCAGCCTCCCTAAGTGCTGGGATTACAGGCTTGAGCCACCGCGCCCGGCTAGCTCTTAACTTGTGGTGTCTGTGCTAACTGTGGGTAGCAGAGTGTCAGAACTGACACGAATCATAGGACACCCAGTTAGTATTGGAATGGAGAAGGCTACAGGAGGAGCTGTAAATAAAGAGGTGGCTGCAGAACTGAAGAGAGGAGGTGGACTTAAGAGGCATCTCAGGAGCAGGCAGTCTCGGACATAAAGCCTAGGGTGACAGAGGACCCACTGAAGACACAAGGCTGCCTCCTGTCACCAAAACACTGGTGGTTCTGTAAACAGAAACAGAAAAGCTGGCATGATGCGCTTAGTCTTAGGTACAGAATATGGAGGAAAAGGAATGAGGAAAACAACGAACTCAGTTCTAGAAAATCTGAGCTTAAAGTGCCGGCTGGACACTGAGGCAGAGCCATCTCAGACCAGCTGGAAACAGGCTGGAATTTCAGGAAGATGTTGAGGCAGAGGACAGAAGTGTGAAGAGTTACCTGAAGAGGCGTGGAGTCTGCAGTTGGCAGAAGAGACAAAACAGTAAGGGACAAAGAGGGCCAAGGAAAAGTACTCAGGTAGATCTACAGGCAAAGAGGAGTGGCACAAACAGGATTTCCACACGACACACCACGTGGGGCAAAGGGAGTGGAACACACCCCGCCTGCTGGTTTCTCACCGTGTCTTGAGAAGTACTGAAATGATGAGAGGTTGATATTTAATGTTTTTAAAAGGTTCTTAGGCCAAATGCATTTTGCAAACATTGGATGGAACCAAGGCCTTTCTAGTAAGTCTTCACAGAGCCTTTACTAAATTAATAGACAGGCTTCCCTGTCTTCCCTGCTTTTGAAAGATTAGTTAAGAGCTTAAAGACTTTGGGAAATGTTTAAACTAACAGTTTTGCCAAGTAAATCAGAAGGAATACAAGAAAAAAAATGATAACTTGCAGGTGAGAGTGGCAGCCACTAATGTCACCCACTAAAAGTAAATGCAACAGGTTAAAAATGGCATTTCTTTAAATATCTTTAAAATTATTTAATTTTTTCTGCCAGATGCACGTTACCAATGGTATCATTTATGCTTCTTCTTCTGTAAAATAGATTTATATAAATATTTGAGAAAATTATAAAAAACTATATTAAACACAAACTGTATCAGTTAACAATCACAGGGCTACTCTATAGCCAGGATACTCAAATCCCCCCCTCCTTAGATTTCTTAAGTTCTTCAAAAAGGTAAAAGAAACAAAATCCATTTTAATGCATACTTATATTATAAATATGAAACTATTTCCATACAAATCAACAAAAACTTGTCTGCCAAGTAGGAATTAGGATCTTGGATAACTGTCATATGAAAAGGAAAAGCTAGGGCCCACCCCAAACATGCTTGTTTCTTTTGCTTCTGGAAGGCAAAAATAAAAAACAGAAACAAACAGAAAAAGCCAGATGACAGGTAAGTCCAGAAGATACCATTTTAGAAACTGTATTTCAAAAGACAAGCTTTAGAGCATCATTTAAAAACGCTGACCTTAGATATTATTGCTTTGGCTTCTTCTATAGTCTTCTTTAACACTTGCTTCATTTTTTCATTTGGAGCTAAAAAATAAAAAAGAAGAAGAGAGACAGCCATCAAATACACAATCTCGGGACTCTCCTGAGCCCTCCTGTGTGAGTCAGGGAGCCTGTGCAAGGAGAGAGCCTGCAACTCTGGAATCCAGGGAGGGATTCAGGAAGCCTAGCTGTGGGGAATTAGGTAACAATCCCAATCCCATCTTGACAGCAGAAGCCTAGAATGTACTTTATGCAAAGTGGCAAAGATTTACAAAGAACAGGAGTACAGGTCAATGCATAGAGAGGATCAGCAAACTTCTTGTAAAGGCCAGACAGTAAATATTTTAAGCTTTTCAGGCTTCAGGGAAGCTACTCAACTCTCACAGTAGCACAAAAGTAGCCACAGACAATAGTTAAATGAAAGGGCTGGCTGTATTCCAAAAGAATGTTACAAAAATAGGAAACCTGGGCTGGGGGTGCAGCACAGTGGTAAACCAGTAGCCTGACATGCACCAGGGCCTGGATTACATCCCCAGCACTGCATAAAAAATGAAATAAATAAATAAGGAACTGGTTGAATGTAGCACATGGCCCAAGATAACTTGAAAGTTTAGAAACAAAAAAAAAAAAAAAAAAAAAAAAGGAAACGGAGCATATAAATCTAGGGATTATGGGGCAAATTATAATCATATACTTACTAAATAACAATATTAATTAGAATTGAAAATATTAGAAATACAAAACAGTATTAGAATAGAAATGGTTAATTTAGGATGGTATTTGTTTAAAGATGAATAATGAACTGTTAACTAGTTATATACATATATATGTGTATATATATAATATGCATATTATACATATGTGTGTGTGTATATATATTTGTTGATTTAATTTCTTCTAAAAAGCAAATAACCTCTCCAGATTGAGAATGAGTTTAGTTATGAAAAGATGTGGAAGACAATCAACCATTTTCCAGGTTAAAATTCAAAGGAAATGAGGCTGAGGAATAACAGCTCAGTAGTAGAGTACGTACTTGGCATGTGCAAGGCCCTGGGAAATTCAATCCCCGGCACCAAAAAATATATGAATAAATAAAAGGAAACAATACTCAAGACTACTTATTATCCTCAATATTTAAAAATCATATTTTGGTCTTGTAAAGGCCCTGCAAGGAATGCTACTTTAAAATTTCTCTGCTTTCTCTTTTTTGGTACCAGAAATTACCCAGGGGCACTTAGCCACTGAGCCACATCCCTAGTCCTTTCTGAGATAGGTTAAGTTGCAGAGGCTGGCTTTGAACACATGATCCTCCTGCATCAGCCTCCAGAGTGGCTGTGTGTGTGCCACCATGCTGGGCTCTTCTGTTCTTAGTAGTGTTTTAGGGACACAGTAGATATTTAAATGTTTCTTAAATGATCAATTAGAGTTAAAATGGAACTTTTCATACAAGTTAAAAGGGATAAGCTATCACAAAGGATTCTTGTTCCTTTTATCCCTTCAAATCCCACATGATCAACCATGTACGGAAAGGAGGATTTCTTCAATGTTCTGCTCCATACCCAAGTGCTTTGCATCAGAGAGGTATGTCCTTCTTTAACTAAGAATCTGAACAAATCCCAACATCTGCAACACCCAACCCACTACATTTTCAATAAATACCTGTCCCAACTACTGGCCTGAACCATATGAAATTGCGAGTACTCAGCCATTTCTAAACTATGGAAATGGTAATTTCACATGGTTCATTTGATATACTTATAAACTAGTGGCAACTTAGTAACAGCAAGGCAGAAGCCTCCTCATCCACCTAAATCATTCTGGATTAGTCTTACCAAGGAGTCACACCATGTACTCTTTCCTAACTTTGTATTTCTGAAGAGGCTTGTTTTTTAACTTCAACAACTGCTCTCATACACTGGTATTTCAGGCATGCATACAGAAATGATCAATTACCTTGTCCATTCCTTCGTCCAATGTCATCCTTTTTAAATATTGAACCTCCACTGGGGATACATTTTTCACCCCATTCATCCTTTAACTTCAGTTCTTCAATCTGTTCATCAGTTAGTCCTTGCATATTGGGAGGGAGAAATACGCCATGTTCTGCTAATTCTTCCATTTCTTAAAGATAAGGGAAAGTTACATGTTATATGTACATAATCATCACTGTAACATTTCAGACCCCACTGAAATTTAAGGTCAGAGATTAGGTCCATCTGGCCCACTTGCCATGTGCCAGCCCTGTCCCTTAATCCTTGACAAAGTCACTGATTCATGCTCAGTCAATGGAAGCACAGAGCGCTCAGGCACTCACCCCTAGTCCCAGGCAGTTAGCTGCGGATTCTGTGAGCTGAACCATTGCCCTATGCTGTGCTCCCTGGGACGCAGGAGGTACAAAATCAAGTCAGGGGAAGCCTGAAGACACACATGGGGCTTTCCCATTTTCCCAATGGGTCCACATAGAGGATTGCGTAAGTGTAACAATGTCAGGCAGGCAGGACAGTTATCCACATCCCCATCTTCCTTGGTGTGCAGCACTATCATCTGAGGAAGGCTCATATTGCTTCATAGATAATTTAAATAAATCAGTGGGGAGGATTTAAAGCAGCTTACACCCCTCGAAAATAGGAGAAGCAAGGGCCTTGGTTTTTTAGTATCATGTTCATTATTCAAATGCATAGCTGATATTTTTCCTAATCCATATATTCACCCTAAAACCAGTCTACATATTAATCTTGTAAAACTGCCTGCCTTTTTTTCTCTCTTCTCCTTTCCTTCTTCTCTTTCTGTGAAGAAGTTAAGTGGAACTAGGTGTTCCCACAAGACTGAAGATACCTGGTGACCTGTAACAATACAGTACTATGGAATGAATGGTGTAACTGAATTATATCTTCCTCCTTCTAGACTCTCAGCAACTGAGGGGGACAAGAAGCTGGTCTTCATCAATCTAGCCTTCCTAAAGCACAACATTAATGCCTGCTGAACCACAGCTGACACTGGCAATGGGATTCTAAGTACACCAACCTGACTTTTACATTCGGCACCACATTTTCAATTTATGATGATACAGAAAAAAGATGCTGAGTTCCTTTTTTCCTCAAATGCTTTAATTTTAAAAACAACCTAATGTTCAGCCTATTTTGGAAGCACACATTTAATTAAGAAACTAACATCCTCCATGAACAGACTATGACCCTAAGAAACTTCCCAATGGTGCAAAAATCACACATTTGAGTATTTTAATAAATCAAATCATATAAATCTATTTTATATAGTCACATATTAACAGATCACGTTTATTAATTTTACGTAGTTGTCATATGTGTATATATAGTTGTAGACACATTCAATAATAATATCCTACACCATACCAGAGAATCATGTGAAGTCCTAAGCTGTGCTATCAAATGCAGAAGCCACCATCCAAACATGTCTTTTAAAAATCAAATTCATTAAAATGAAATAAAATTAAAAATTCAGTTCATTGGCAGCATTAGCCATGTTTCAAATGTTCAAAAGGCACATGTAGCTCGTGAATGGCGACTGGACAACGCAAACGGGGTGGAGGGCATTTCCCTTCGATTGGTCAGCGGTGCTCTCGAGTGGAGGCGGGTGACCGCGCACTGTAACGCGAGTACCGGGCTCGTTTCCAAGGAGACGGGAAACACTACGGCTTCCACACGTCTTCCTGCCTCTGAAGGGCGTCCAAGGCAGACCCTGCTCTACCTCGAATGTCTCAAGATAGGACATCCACCTTCCGTAAACCCACGCGGGTACCATTCCACCCCTCGCACTGTTTAATTCCACCACCTGCTCTACGGCCCGGTCTTTGGGCTCCCTTTTATTCCCAGCACCCGAATCCTGGCTCCGGACGCTGGCAGGCACTTGGCCTCACCTTATGCATCCCGGAGCCAGTGGTGCCAGACTCGCCCTACTTTCTTCGCTCATTTTTTAATCCTTGGTTCACTCTGGTGTCCTATGTCGCTCCCAGATGAGGCAACGCTTTACAAATCTTCACGGACGTGGCCCCTCGCCCGCCCGAGAGCCCACCTTCCACACCTGGGCGCCCAGTCCTCCCCGCCGGCCGCACCTGAGCACAGGCGCTGCACCTTGAGCCGCCCGTTGTAGACGCGGGCCACCTGCACCGTGAGCTCCTCCATCTCCGCGCTCCCCGGCGCCTGCAGCAGGAACTGGCTCTCGTCGCCCCGTTTCACGTGCAGCAGAACCATGGTGGCCCTGGAGGCGTCGCCGAGGCGGCGAAAAGGACCGCGACAGGCGACCAGCAGGCCGGGTCGAGGTCTTCCCCGGAGGCGAGCAGCGGCGACCTAACCGCTGGGAGTCTGAAACCCGGGATTCGGGCGCCCGCGGGGCGGGGCGGAGGCCGGCACTCGCTTCCGGAAGTGTACGTTGCCAGCAGCAACACACAGGCAGGACCAGCCCTAAGTCCGCACGGTAGGAAAGCTCGGGTGCCCGCTGCTCGGGCAATTCGTTTCCGTACGTCGCTGCTGCCTGAGCAACAATCCAGACGGAATGCAGGGGCCGCGGACCCAGGCCGCCGGGCGGAGCAGCATTCGCGCGTACCGCCCCCGGAAGTGGCGGTTGTCCCAGCAACTCAGACCCAGCCGCTGGAGGAGAGCGCGGACTCTCTTGGGGCCAAGATTTCACCTAGGGAAATGGGCGGGCCGAGGCAAGAGGTTGCTGGGTTGGGAATGGGTGGCGCAGTGGGCACCAGAGGGGTCAAGATTAGGAACACCTTCCCCACAGCCACTCCAAAACCCAGAGTCGTTTCCGCCGTAGGTAGTCTTTACTTCCGGAAACGTTTCACGCTGCTTCCGGTCTGGGGAAATTTGGAGTAAACTCTAGGTCTCCGCTTCCTGGTATCCGCACCGGCCGGGGGGCGGGGCGAGGGGGCCGCTGGGCGATTGCCAGCACTTATTTGCGCAGGCTGATTTGGATTTGCGTATCTACGGTAGCCCATGTGGTTGTTGCCAGAGCAACCTTCCCCCAAATATCCAGCCAGGTATAGTCCAACATATCTTAGCTACAAGGGCAAGCACGATACTCGCTGTTTTCTTCCAGGTGCCCTGATACCTGCTGCGGATCCAGAGTCTTGGCTCTCTTGGAGATTACAACTTAGTGCAACGAATAGGAAAACAAAAATAAAAACGCAATAGAGATATAAAGAAGTCTAAACAGGATGAACGTGTTATGTGGGTTTGAAGTGATCCCAAACCCGTAGTTTTGGAGTTTGTGTTTTGAGGTTTTAAAGATAGTGTTTTCGGATCCCATTTGCGAGAACTGGAGTGAATTCCCCCTTCTGGAGCATGTTACTTCAAACTTTAGATCCCCCATATGTAAATAACTGACCTCAATTCCTGGACTTCAAAACACATAAACTGAGGGGTCTGACCCACCCACTGGCATTTTTTGAGCTTAGGCTGTGGCAGAGTTACACTCATGTCTACTACTTTGAACACCCAGAGCTCGAACTGCAACAGGATGAAATCCTGTTAGCCTAGTGGGTTCTACATTCAAAGAAAAAGATGACATTTGGTGTGGTCTTGTGCCTTGTGGCTAGTTTTCTGAGTATTAGTTACTGTTGCTTTTCTAGGGTAAAGGGTATCTTATGACGAATCCATCAGTGATGAACTTTCTGGTCTGGATAATTTTACAGGTCATTCACGATTGCTGCTGGATATCAGGCAGTGAGGAAGGGAAAGGGCAAATTTTACATGATTAATAACTTTTTAGAAGAAGACTAGACAAAGTTCCTTTATACCCTTCTCTAATCCTATTATCTTCTCTCCAGAAGGAAACTACAATTCATTTTACATAGATGATGTCTTATGGTATTATTTTTAATTTGCTTCATGGCTCCACAGTTACTCTTTGGTGTGTTGTTTTCATTCACTTATTTTCACTGCTGTGTATTATTTCACTATAGGAATATGCCATTCAATTCCCTGTTTAGTTTCTAGTTTCAACATTACAAACAATGCATCTCATGCTCCTCATTACTAATTTCTCAAGAAGTCAAATTTCTTGATAGGGTATATAGATTTCACCTGACATTCTTAAATTGCTCTCTAGAATTGATGGACCAATTTAACCTCTCACCCACAGTGTATGAGTTCCCATTTCTGATGTTTGCTAATCCTTGATCAGACATATTTTTCTGACATTAATGCATTGGCATTTTGACATATATCAGTTTTTCATGAGTTTATCATTGTAGAACTCAAGATCTGATTGTGGATCCTGTGAAAAGGATATAAAATTAAGTTGTAGACTGGAGAAATAGTTGCAAACCACATGTCAAAGGATAAGTTGCATCTAGAATATACAAACTTCAAAACAATAGTAAAAAATCCATTTAGAAATGGACAAAAGAGCACAGATAGTGTACTAAAGAAGATATAAAAGATCAAGTAAACACTTGAAAAGCTATTTAACATCACTAGCTGTTAGGGAGATTCAAGTTAAACCACAATGAAATTCCATTTCTAGAGTGTCTACAATAAAAAGCAGTGATAGTAGCCAGTAAGAGTAAGGATGTGGGGAAACTGAATCTCACATACATTGCTAATGGAAATATAAAATGGTAGGCACTTGGAAACAGGACTGGAGATGCAGCTCAGTGGTAAAGCACTCCTAGTTCAATCCCCCAGTACAAAAAACAAAAACCCAAATAAGAAGTGGACAACTGAAGCATGCCACCTTCATATGACCAAACAATTGCACTCCTGGGACTTATCTCAGAAAAATGAAAACTTAAGTTCACAGAAGCTTTTCTAATAGCCTCAAACTGGATATAAGCCAGGTGTCTTTTGATGGGTGAATGGCTAAATGAGTTGTGGTATATCCATATTGTAGAATAATATTCTGCGATAAAAAGGAACAAACTATTGATACATGCAACCTAGATGAATCTCCAGAGTATACTAAGTGAAAATAGACAATCTCAAAAGGCTACATGATTCCATTTACATAACTTTATTGTGTGGGGCTGGTTTTTTAACCTAGGGCCTCAAGCATGTTAGGTAAGGAGCCTATTACTGAGCTACACCCCTAGCCCCACTTAAACAACATTCTTGAAGTCACAGAATTACATAAATGGAGAACAGATTAGTGGTTGGCAAAGGTTAAGGACAGGGGGCAAGGACTGTGATGGGATAAGATGGCTAGTAATGGAAAAGGGATCCTTATGATGATGGACGTTTCTCATCAATGTTAATATCTTAGTTATGCTATTGTATAGTTTTGCAAGATGGTCCCACTTGGGGAAACTAGATAAAGGGTACGTGGGCTTGCTCTGTATTATTTCTTAAAACTGCACATAAATCTATGATGATCTTAAGAAGTTTTTGTAAAATCTATTATTTTGTACCTATAACTGAAAAGTGAATGAACATAATTAAACTATTTAGGAAACAAAGTATCATTCAAGTAAGACTGTACAAGGGCAAACTCATGGAAAACTACTAACCATGGTCTCTAAATTTGTGTTTTGGGCCTTGTCTTTTTGTCCGGCTATTCATGTCCTGATTCCCTTCTTCTCTCCAGGTGTTTCTTCTGCTCTGTGTCAAAAACTATCCGTTCATGTATTTTCAAGCCAGCAAAATTTTGAACCTTGTTCACAGAATAAATGCAAGGGTTTATTAATGACCATTAGTAAGCCCAGACAATCTGTCTTCCTACTTGTTAAAAGGGTAAGCACTATATGGAGAAATGAAATAAATGAAAATAGGTCTTGAATTAAAATGCCTCATTTTGTAATAGGAGTTAACCTATTTTCCCCAAATGTCACTAAACATATATATGGAAAGTACATGGAAAATAGTTGAGAAAAATTCTTCCCTTTTGAGCAAAGTAGTCAGCATGGTAAAGACAGGTATATTTATTTCATATGATAGCACATTTCACAGGATATGTACAGAATGTCTGTATATCACTGACTTTAATATGGTACTTCTATAAAGTATATAGTTATAAATATTGTATGCCACATAAGCAATAAAATTCTTACATACATATAAACAACAATCTACTATAGAGAACAAATTCACAAAGAGATTCTTAGTGTCTAAATTCTGCTCTGCTTTGAACAGAACCAGTAAATATTTAATAATACACAGAATAACGGCTAGTTATTTGCAGCATACCTTTAACTTTCATAACTTTGTGCATTTTCAGCAACTTGCCAAATATAATTTTCCTGACAAAGGCTGAGCTGCTGCTGATATGTATATTTTAGACAGTAGTTTATATCCAATAGGAAACACTGCTCACAGAACTGCAATTGGCACTAGTGAAGTTACCTAACAATGAATTATTTTGCTAATGGAGAGCAAATATCATATACACTAGTCACATTGATTTAAAGCCACAGTTCAACAAGTTAATTCACATTTTGAAGCACACTGCTTATAGTAATACTGCTGTTTGAAAGATACTACTGCTGAAATGATTAGAACCCCCCAAAAGCACAATATAAAACTCACAAGAGTTATTTCTAACAGCAAACCCTGTCTGTTAACAGAGAGGATCACTTCTATAAATATAGTATTTTGATAACATTTGAGCATTTAGAAAAGTGATTTTTCCTAATAGATTTGCTTTATGTTTTAAGTGCAATGCAGTTTGCTGTGCTTTTACACTTCACATATTCTTAGCTATTCTCCCAATGCACACCTTTAAAGGTTAAATGTGGACATAGGAATTTAGGTGGACATATGCAACTCTTTATATAAAAGAATGTTAATATAAATTTTAATGGGAAAAGATGATTTTAACTCAAACAACAAAACAACTATTGCTCAAGGAATTTTCTGATTGGTTTACTTAATGATATCAAAATACTACATTCTGTAAAAATTCTGTGTACCTCATTAAATCAATAAAAGTACGATCAGTTGCATACTGGCAGTGCAGGAGACAAAATCCACAGCGAATTTGAGGCATAGCCTCTAACAACAGCAAAGATGTGTTATGTAGCCTTGTAAAGGGGAGAAAACAGACTGGGTATGTCCCCATTCAAAGTACTCAGGGGACAGCTGCTTTCCCTGCCAAAAGCAGCAAATAGAAAAGTGTGAAGGGAAATAAGCAACATATACCTTAATGTGCAGAGAGAAAAGAGTATATTTACCTCTAATATTTCTCATTGAACTCTGTGGTATATGCCTTCCCTAAATATAAGGCCATAGTGCTTTCTGGAGAGGACTACTGTGTCTGGCCATATGACTGACCACAAAATATGCTGCTGCCAGCTGCAAGAACCTCCTCCCAGAGAGAAGCATGTGGAAAGTAGTAAAGGTGTATCGATTTGAAGGGTTGGGTTGTGGCATAGTAGAAAATTCAGGTTGTGAAGTGAGATTATCCTAGTTTAGGAAATACACTTAATGAAACATCCCAATTACATTTGTAGTCATCTTTTTGGTAATATCGAAAGAAGGACTGTGTTAGAACTTTTAGGTAAATTTTGGTCTGAGTTATATACTAAAATTTAAGAGTTTTATAAATATGTAAATTATATATATGTATAGTGTGTGTGTATACACACACACACATACATACATACACACCTGTTTTGTTAAATGCCTTTCAAAACTGTCTCAATATAACTTTGGCAGCTCTTTGGTAAATACTCATGAATACCAATTTTCAAGAGTATGAAAGGGCTAGCATAATTCCAGCTACAAGTTGTATGGACTTTAGATTCTTCAGAGAAGACTGATGAGGAGTTTCTGAATAAGGGATATTTTCAAAAGTAGTTTTAAGCACTCTTTATAGCTACTACTGTCTCCTATTCATCTGAATATGAACATACCAAAACTCCAGTTAATAATGAGAAGATTTTTCCTTATTTCCAATATACACATATTCCAACTTTGTACACATCAAAATAGTGGTACTTTAAGAGGGTATCAGTGCACTTAACAATTACTTATTGCACATAGTGAATAACTAATGCCCAATTCTTTTGGTTCTACCCTGACAAAACTAAAAACAAACAGCAAAAAACACAAAGCCCTTCTCTATAGTATAATGTTATCTTTCTGTGGTGTCCAGTAAGGGAGATGCCTTAGATGCCAAGGGTGTAAAAGGGTCTGTGGGAGGGCTGGTGCTGGAAGGAAGCAGAGGGCCTGGAGGCGGAGGTGGAGGTCTGGATGGCAACACACAGAAAGAAACGTTTGTACCTTTCTTCCAGGCTTCACCAAATGAACCTGGCTGATGACCCACCAAGTCTAGACAAGCTGACTTTGACTTCCCTTTCACACCAAAGTCCTCTTCTTCCTCGAAGGTTACCCATCCTTTTGGGTTACTTGTTTTTACTGCAGACTGGCCCTGCAGATCAAAACTGTCCTTAAAACCATCAAGTGAAGTTGAAGGCTTGCTTGTGTCATAACCACCAGGCATCAGAGAAGGGAAAGGACTGTCAGTAACAAGCTCTTCTTTGCAGAGCCATGAAGTTGCCTCTGATTCTTGAGACTGAGCTCTAAATGGGTTTCCAAGAGCAGCAGTCCTGTCAGTGAAAGGGTTTGTGCTGGTCAAGCTAGTACGAAATGGGTTTGGAGAACTTCGCATATTTTCCTGGGAGTTACTTCTGGCTGGAATTGGAGGCATTGCTGGCATGCAAGTTACAGAACTCAAAGTACTGACATTACTTTGTGTTGCAGAAGGCAACTGAATAAACCTCTTTGGGTCTGGGGTTAGGACAGGTGATGTTTGAACAGAGAGCTGAGTCTTTGATACAGCAAGCAGATTAAATGACAGATCTTCAAATGGGTCATTCTTTAATGGTGGTTCTTGTTTGATGCCAGAGATTCCATTTGTTTTTCCCTGGAAAAGAAAGAGAACACTGAATAATCAGTTTATATTTATTAATACCCTCTATTCTTCCTGTTTCAATTATTATCTTTTTTTGTGTGGGGGGAAGCAAGCATACAAATTTAGAAATTCAAAGGTAACTGTGTAATTTGTTACCCTGGTGATTTTAAAAAGATGGAAACAGCTAAAATCTTCTTTTTTTATTGGTTCTTTTTAGTTATACATGACAATCCATTTGAATATAATTATACAAGCATGGATTATAGTAAAATCTTATTCTTTATAAACTTTATTATTTGTAAAAAAATCCTCTTATTAAATTCATGTTTTCTAAATCCCAAAGAAAATTAATATAATTTATTTCATTCATGTAAGTTTTGAAATGTAAGAAAGAGAATTATGCAGAATTATCAAATTTGTTCATATGTAGTTCTTTCAAATTTTAATACAAACTTAAGATACCCATATTCAGAACTTATGATAAAACTATATAATAAACTTCCAAGACCCATCAATGTGGATGATGTGGTTTCATTGTTCTTTAAAAATATTTTCATTTAAAATTAATATTACTATAGAAATTTGACTTTAAGGATGTTAGATTTTTGTTTTGTTTTTTGTTTTGGGGGAGGGGTACCAGGGATTGAACTCAGGGGCACTTGACCACTGAGCCACATCCCCAGCCCTATTTTGTATTTTATTTAGAGACAGGGTCTCGCTGAGTTGCTTAGTGCCTCATTTTTGCTGCAGCTGGCTTTGAACTCATGATCCTCTTGCCTCAGCCTCCCAAGCCACTGGGATTGCAGGCATGCACCACTGCGCCTGGCTAGAACTATTTTATGGTCATGCAAAGTTTGCACTTTTTCCCTAAATCTCTTTGTGCCTACTTCACAAAATAGCTGGGTTGGAGTGGAACCCAGTCATGGGACTCTGAGCAAATTCAACTGTCCTGATGAGGAAAAGAACTATCATCCTAGCCTTGGGAGCAAGTTAGCTCATCAGGCATTTCATTATTAATTTTCAAAAATAAACCCATATAACTCATAAAGCTAGGATAAGTGACTTTGATATAATCACTTATTCCAACTTCAAAGATAAGAAAAAAAAAACTCCCAGGTTGGAAAGTACAGGGAAGTAAGAATTAAGCTCAACACTTGCAATGTGACAAAATGGAGCACTAGTCAAAATAAATTTAGAGAGCTGTCAAAGCAAAATAACTACCCTCTTATGAAATACACTGAGGGAAAGAGCAGTAGATCCTATAAAATGTAATTGCATATTTTATAAAGCACTTGCCTAGTGCTTAATAATTGGGAAAGCTGTTCACTTGTAAGAGAAAATGGTATGGATAACCTCCTAAGTGAATAACGTTCAAGTATCTGCTTTATTCAGTGGTCCCAGCACATAGTTCATAATTAAATGAACAAGTATATTTTTCTTCAAACTTAATATGACAAGAAATTTGTACCAAAGTAAAGGTTCATGAGACACTAAACTGTATTCTAAATGTATTAGAGAGAAGCAGACCTATATATGAAAATGGATTTCACAGGAAAGTTACAGTCATTGTAAAATTACATCAACTCCATATTGCCAATAATCTCTGGATTGTTTATGATAAATATAACAAAATGGAAATATTTGATTGGGTCTGGGACAAATTCTCCTATGGCAGATAAAACAGTCTACCATGTAGAGATTACAGGAGACTTTCATGCTTTGCACAGCTTAGAATTATAGGCACCTGCCAAATAAATGCTACAAATTTCTTTATTTTCATATACTGAAAATTGTTATTTTAAAAGAAGTTTAAAGGTAATTTGATAGAGGCAAGATCACTTTTACCAATCAAGTTTGAAATTACAATGAGAGCCACACCACCATTCATTCATAGGATTAATTTAAGCAGGAATTGTGATGACAACATTAAAATCAGTGGTAATTCTACAGAGAAAGGTGTTGGAAGGATCTTAGTCTTATTATAATATTAACTTTTATCTTTCTAAATCACCAATTCTTCCTTACTGAAACAAATTTTGCTATTAGAACTATTAAAAAATGCTTCCCAAACGAAAGCTAAGGAAAAAAACTGAATTTTGTGTTTACGCAATCATGCCATTGTTAAAGAACCAGTTTGATTTTGCCAAATAGGCTTTCATATACCTCGTTTATTTTCTTGAAATTATACTGTTTAGTTTTGTTAATTTTCATAAAAAAGAAGCAAAAAATGATAAAGCATTAGCAAGAACAACTAAAATGGTTCCTAAAAATCCAAAATACTAAGAAAAAGAAAAGGCAGGTTTATGATATGATAATAAAATTTATTAATGTGGACAGGTGGTTTTTAAAATGGGTGGAACTTTAGATGTATGAAGCAACAAACTCATACATCTAATGTGCTAAGACAGATGAAAAGCACATGTAAGATTGATAAATAGTCAGATACCTGTTACCCTGATGATTGCTCCTGCTTTGAGAAAGGGAACACAGACATCAAAGGAAAGAGTTAGGAGGACAATTTGAGACCAACCAGCAACCCTAACAGTTCAGTCATCAAAATACTTTAGTTTCATGTTACATATAGAATTCAAGAGCATCAACATTTGCAGGTTATAGCATAAATTCAAAAGATAATTCCAATTCCTTTTGTAATTTTGTTGAATTATGACCCAAACTTTAATTTTGTCTTAATTACTAACCATTTTTTTAAATTTCACAAAGGTTTTCAGAGCTCTAAAATATTTTAAACAGCTCCTTATGGACTGAATGTTTACTAACACAGTGTGATGGTATTTGGAGGTAGGGCCTTTGAAAAGTAATAAGGGTTAGTCGAGGTCATGAGGTTGGGACCCCTTTGATGGAATAGTGACCTCATGAAAGAAGGACACCAAAGAGACCATGCACATGTTCATTCTCCTCACCCCTCTTCTTCAGGTACACAGTCTAAGGAAAGCCCATGTAGCACATAACTAGAAGACAACTGTCAACCAGCCAAGAAGAAAACCCTCACCACAACCCCACCATGTTGGCACCATGATCTTGAACTTCTAACCTCCAGAACCATGAGCAATGAATTCCTGTTGTTTAAACCAGTCAGTCCATCTACAGCACTTTTTACAGCAGCTTAAGCAGACCAGGACACAGCCATAGGATAATCTATGAGTGTCATCATTATTAGAGAAGATGTACAAAATGGTGCAACTCTGTAAAAGTTCTACTGAAAATTAGCATTCATTTTAACAAATTGGGTCAGGATCCAGGTTTATTTTATGGTTTATTTCATGTTACTGAAATTTCCTAAAGGATGATACTATCACTCATTCACTTCATAATTTATTAATTTTAAGGTATAAAAAATAGTACACTATCTTATTTTTGTTGCTTAAAATGAACATAAAATGAATCAATCTTTCTACAATTCAGCAGTATTTTTACAATCTATTACTCTTGAGAAAACTTGGGGTCAATCTTCCCCAATACCTAAAAAGCTTATCTTATTTTAATTTTTCTTTTACTTTATATTTTTCATACTGGGGGATTTAAGCCAGTGGTGCTTTTTATGACTGAGCTACATCTCCAGCCCTTTATATTTTGAGACAGGGTCTTGCTGAGTTGTTTGCGGCCTTGCTAAGTTGCTGATGCTGGCCTCAAACTTGCAATCCTTCTGTCTCAGCCTCCCAAGTCATTGGGATTGCAGGCTTGTGCCACTGCACCTGGCAAAAGATTATCTTATTTTTAAACAGCAAAACTAATCTTGACAATATGGAGATGCCATCCTTAAATATATTACATACTTTACAGTCTCCTCTTTACCACTGCCCTGATAATCTTGAAGTTATGTATATCAGCTCTGGCACTGAGCCAATAAAAGAGTGGAAACAGGATTACATTAAGATATATAGGGGAGGGCTGGACTGTGGCGCATGGCAGCGTGCCCGCCTAGCATGCGTGAGGCACTGGGTTCCATCCTCAGCACCACATAAAAATAAAATAAAGATATTCTGTCCACCTACAACTAAACAATAAATGTTAAAAAAAAAGATACACAGGGCAGAGATTTTTCTACTTTATTTTTTCTCTCAGTGTCAACTACCATATTAATAGCATGGCAGTGAGTGCTATAACTTTATTTCCTATTGGATTTCCTTATTTTTGGCTCTTAGCTCATTATCAGATTATTGAGAGTGCTGGAAAGGCATTTTTATGCTGTGTAAAGGGCTCAGGACACATTATATAATCATTTAGTGTAGGAGAAGCTTTTCTATATAGAATTAGAGTCAACAGACATTAAAATAATGAAAAGTAAGGCTAGCTCAAGTATGTATTTGTTTTAAAATCATTATAGTCTGGAGCAGGATTCATAAATACTTATAAAAATGACTAAATTTTCCATTCTAAAACTCATGTCATTGCCAAAATACCAAATTTCTTATATTTAAAAATCTCACCCTTGTCATATTGAAAAATCTTGCATATTTTTCAAGTTATAGCTACTTCAGAGAATTTTTAAAATATGTATTATTTTCTGAATAGTATTATTCCTATGGCTAAAAACTGAAAAGGTAAAGAAAGGTTAAAAAGCCAGTCACCCCTCCTTTTGAGCCCCCAAACTGTACATTCCCTGAGGAAACTGCAACCACTCTGTGATCCTTCACAAAGACAGTCTACACATAAATAAAACCCTCACCCTCTAAAAGGAAATGTGTTTCTAGTATCTAGTGTTCAGAGGAATTTAATATCAGTGACTCAGGCAAAATAAACTTTAGAATCTATAACAAATGTGTTTGTCTTTTTTGATGAACTGACTACAACTGATTACATATTCCAAGAACAAAATCTACCAAGGCACATACAAAGCATGTGCTGTCAGCCACCAAATCAAATCACCATACTAGTTTCAATGAAAACCAGAACTCAAAACAGTGGAAAATGGTACTTGGCGGTTATTGGCATATTCTTTCCGCACTCTTATGTGCCACAGATGAATTGCAATCTTCCTGGACAGTATTACTTTCTAAAGTTTTCAGAGCACAGTATTGCATCTGCCTTCACAGTACACTGTGTTAGGAATTAACATGTACTAGTACTCCGAAACGGAGGCCCTAAAATAGTTAAGATAGCTCACAGTGGCTAACTTGATTTGCCCCCCAATTACATTTTAAAAATAGTACACATTACAAGGGAATGAGAAAGAAAAGGGAAAAGAATAGTGGATATTATTCTTTGAAGGGTTTCTACCATTATTAAATTATCCTCAATTTTCTGAACTAAAAAAAAAATGTGGAGGGTAGCTTAGGAGAACATTTTTTATTTTTCTTTATTATGTATCTGTCTTCATCTTTTATAAATGTGACCAGTAGTCTGAGTGCCAACTGCTAAAGATATCCAGATTGTTTTAAGTCTTATGAAGTAAATACCTTCGTATCTGTTTTATACCATGTGAAAATACAAGAAGCCATTAGCTTCTGGCAACTAGCTGGACATACTCATATTCTGTAAAAATAAATGCAAACAATTATATATAAATATGCTTAAGGGACACTGTAATTTTTTTGTATTTGGGGTCTTTCCAAAGTTTGGAAGCAGACTTTTAAAACTTTATTCATTTCCTTGGCCTTGATGACATTTTCAAGTTAGGAATTTGTGTATGATGAAAAACATAAAATATGCAACTGTTAAATTTCATTTTAACAATTTTATTTAAATGTATATAACAAATAAGAAAATAACATACAAATAAAAAATAATTAAATTTACTTGATCATCCTTATACAAAATAATTTTGTATATATTCACCAGACGTCTCTCCAATGTGAGAGAACAAAGAGTCTCTTTGATAATAGGATTTTAACCCACTAAGGCAATGGCACTGTTTTCTGTGAGACTCAAATGAGGTGATTTATTATTTTGATGGTTTTTACTTTGGTGACTGAGCCCACTGCTGTAAGCCCAAACCATCTAAACTGATCTAATATGACTACAACTGTTTGAAATACCTTATGAACCCCAGTGATAGTTACAATACAGATAAGAACTACTGCTTACATCAAAAGGAACTAAGAATTATTTTCTATGTACTGGAAGTTAACCACCATGCTAATGTATACTATCTCTTCAGGAAGTGAAAGTCAAAAGTGATTTATGATTGTGAACAATGAGAAAAATAAAAATATTCTTGTTTATCCTAATTTATTAACTATCTAAAGTAAATTATGCATTTTAAAAAAGTCATGAACTTTTAGCACTAACACAAGAAACCACTTGGAAATGCCATAAAGAACCTGGTCTAGGAATGTTCTGAGAATTTTTGATCTAAGCAATGTATGAAAAAAAAACTCTAAAATCTCCAAATAGCCAAAACATACATTTGTTATGTGACTAGTTTAAGATGTCGAAAGACATTCATTTGTTGAAGTCATTAACTCAAGATGTTATTAATACCAAGTGGCAAAAATAAAAAGAAAACTCATATTTAATTCTTAAAAAATAATTAGAGTAACTGTATTCTAAGTGTATATAACAAAGATAATAGTTTGTTTAATAATGAGACTTACTTGCAGCTGTGGTGAAGATTCTGAAGGCAAGCTATGGGAAGACCTGCTCCGTGGTGGGGGTTGTGGTGGGGTTTCCAAACTGGGCTGGGGGCCAGACTGCGGTATAGGTGCTGCCAAGGGGACAAGAGGCTCCTGCAACTTTTGAGCAGGGGAGGGCAGAGAAGGCTGTGGAGGAAAAGCAGCCTGAGGCTTCAGTGGTTCTGGAAGGAGAGCTGAGCCTGAAACACCAATGATTGTCAAAAGTTAGCTGTGTTCTAGAAAACTATTTCTTTCTTCTTCCTTTTTTTTTTTTTTTTTTTTTTTTTGGTACTGGGGATTGAACTCAGGGGTACTTGACCACTGAGCCACATCCCCAGCCCTATTTTGTGTTTTATTTAGAGACAGGGTCTCAGAGAGTTGCTTAGCACCTCACTGTTGCTGAGGCTGGCTTTGAACTCACGATTCTCCTGTAATCCCAGCCTCCCAAAGTGCTGGGATTACAGGCATGCACCACTGCCTGGCTTGTTTTTTCTTTCCTTTATAAAATGTTAGGACATTCCAGTTGTTATCCCCTCTTGCCCAAACAAATAGCTCATTTCTACTGGCATAAAGAAGAAGGTATATCCCTATTTGAGTAAATTGTGGAATTTGGCAGGTGACAGAAGGGAAAATGAAAAAAGAAAGTGAAAGGAAAAAAACAAAACTGTGATTTCTGATATCGTATCTACCTTTCGATGCGTCCAGTGGCTTGCTTTGGCTTTCAGGAGTCAGTCTTCCAGCAGATGCCCGAGCATGGCTCTGTGGGGCACTTATAACCCCAGCACGGGGTGGAATTGTCTACAGTGGGAAATGTAGCACTTAAGACATTTATTTATTTTCAACAAGTAAGATTTTGTGAAAATGTCTGCTTTTTCATCTCATTTGTTCTCCTTTCTAGTATTAATCCCCATCTTGTCATTTTAATTGTTCTCTACTTATAGTCACACAGTGATACATTTTAAAAGCTTCATGGAAGAGACTGAGACAATGTTAATGTACATGAAGAGATGGACAGATATATACCTGAGCAACTACAGACTTTAGAAAAACTTCACCCTGAGATTTTTTAAACACAGAAGTAAAACTTTTTAATGAATAACTCAATAATCCAAATTAAATACATTAGAAGATACAATGGTGAAAAATGTTTTTTCTATATTCATGTTTACTGAGGGCTCTAAGTCCACAATACTTATTTTAAGTAAAATTAATATGAACTTTCAACCCCACAAAAGTTCTGACTTTCCTTCCCAATCCTTATAGTAGTAAATAAAATTTAAAAAGTTCTGTGGAAGTATGGTAGTGGAGTCAGTGCATGGCAATTTTTCCTTTTTTGAAACAGAGAATGTAATAGATATCTTTAGGTATATTCTACAGACACTTTAATTCAGAGAGTAATATTACATGTAGAAAATGACCTTCAGATTGTTAAATAGATAGCTACAACAGAAAATGCAAAAAATTCTATATTCATGAGAAGTAGTTTCCTTAGTTCCTACCACCTTCATTTCTAGGTATAGTGATAGCTCTAGGTTCTCCACTCATCAAATAGGGGCTACTCTACTACACTGGCCAAAGTTATTGATTATTGGTTTCCAATCCTATTTCTCTTTCTTTTGAATTGCCTGTTATAGCCCAAAGGAAATTTTCATTTGGGTAAATAATGGACAGATTGTGTGTAAAACAGAAAAACACGCTAAAAATGTAGAATGCCACAGATTCACAAAGAAGGGGAAAAACCTTGAAAACTACTTGCTTTCAGAACCAGTTTTAGTACCACAACCCTGTCATATTTTTCTCCTGCTAACTAAAATCCTTCTTATTGAAGGCTGGTCTATGTCTGCATTAATTACATAGATAACATGATAAATTTCTGACCAAATATATCACCTTCTGATACACTTAAAGACTAAGATATTTAATGATGATAACTATTTTAAATATATCACTTTTATCCAAATAATAAAGTTTATTTTGAAGAACATGTGTAAATAATGTTAGAGTCGAAAGCTACCCTGAAGATCCTCAATTTCCTCATTTTAGAGTTGAGGAAACTGAAGCCTTGAAGGATCAGATGATTTCTCTAAGGTAACACAACTGAGTAGTAGCAAATTGAGACCCAGAACTGAGACCCTCTGGCTCTGGCTGTTACCTACCGGTCTGGCTGCACCATATCCAGCAGGTCCTGGGCCCGCAAGTCCTGCTTGAGGTGGAGGCTGATTACGTCCTAGAACAAAGACATTGCATCATATATTTACGTGTAAAAAATAATAAATAAAAAGAATCTAGAAATCATGTACTTATATCCCAAGTGTCTATTTCATGGTCCAGTTTTAAGGGTAAGTAACTACATTTAAGTGTTTTTACCTATATTTTCTTTCCGTGTTGTTCCAGGACTTTTGGGTGCTTTGGAGCAGGAAGGAAAAAAAATTAGTCATAAATAAGCAATAAAACAATATTGCATAACACCAGTTGGTTGTTCTATTTCATTACTAGCGTAAAGTACTTCACAAAGTACTTAGCTTTGGATAAGGATGTGGGTATTACTGGTCCTAAATGAAATACTTCAAAAGATAAAAATTAAGAGAAAATTTTATAAGAGACAAGCATAGCTGTCTGAAGCTTCACTCGTGGGGTCACTTTAAGGCAACAGTCCTCAGAGAGCTCTGGCCATGAACCTTTGGAACAGAGGGTAGCTGCATGAATGGTCACAAGCAGTGGCCACTGGAACTGCTGCTTCTCAGAGTTCGGCAGATAAATGGCTCCTGAGAAATGGGCAGGGCTGCATTTTTCAAAATTACACAAGTGGCTCCTCATGGTGGCACTTTTTTGGGGCTTCATGCTGTATTACTGTACCTAAAGTTATGATGAGAACTTTTGGATTCATAGCAAAATTCTATTATTAAGGCAGCAGACAGACATGTGTGCCTTATTACCATAAGACATGCCTGTGGAAGACGGTGTTAAAATGTGGGTTAAACCCACCAGAAAGCTAAAGGATGAAATTAAAATTACTTTTGGGAACGAAAGGAGTAGAAGAACTAGCAAGGAGCCTCTTAGATTTATTTTCCTTTTGGAAAAGCAATTCAGGTATAATTGTTACATAAAATACATCAGTCTTTTAATAACATCTTAACAAAAGGCCTCTAGTCTTAATAGTATTTTAAACAAATCTAGCTTAGTACCAATGTACACAGAAACATGTATATTTTCTGAAATCATCCACAAAATACTATATTCTTGGACCTTAATTAATGGGTTTAGTTATATTTACTAATTTTTAAAACTCTGAATTAGTGAAGAATGTTATTGAACATTTGGCATATTCCAAAACAATTTTTTGAAGGCATTCTTTTAAGTACTAATTTCACAACCTAAATATACATGAAATATATATGAAACGAGCACAAATATGAATCTTGGGGAAATTAAGTGGATAACTATTAGAAACATACACACAGCATAGAATGAAAAGAGAAGAAATACAAGGCATACACAAGGAGGAAAAGAGGAGATTTACAATTGGACTAAGAAAATATTTATGTGCCTTTAAACACTGGAGGGCTGACATTCAGAAATAAAATGAGAGAACCATTTCTATAATTTGAAAGTCTTATTACCTTCCATCTCTCTCCTAGCTACCCCAGGACTGGGAGGGGCTCCAATACCTTTTCAGAGAAAGAACAAAAACTATATATTGTTCAGGGCCCACAGCACAAAATGAAAGGCAGGTACACAATTAGTTTTGCACAAAGGCACTTTTATTGCTTTAAATCTCACACAGGTAGGTAAGTGCTCCACCACTAAGCTACATCCCTGGCCCCCAAAGTGACTCTAGATGCTGAGCCCAAAACTCAATCCTTTCTTCAAATCAAAGAATAGGGCTGGCGGTACAGCTCAGTGGAGGAGTGCTTGCCTACCATACACAAGGTGCTGTGTTCAGCACTGTAAACACAAAACAAAACCCCAAACCCAAAGAGTAGAAGTGGGACAACAACTTTTTTTTTTTATATCTGAGATTATCAGCATCAGGGAATCAACAAATATGTTTAATGAAAGTCTCTTGTTGTATTGTCATCTCATTTTTTATATCCAGAGTTAAATCACTAATATAAGTTGTAATATTTCAGAGTCAAAAAGGGAAAAAATCAGAAATGAAGTTTTAACTTTACTTATTTTTGGGGGGAACAGGGGATTAAACCCAGAGGTGCTTTACCACTGAGCCACATCCCCAACCCTTTTTTAATTTTTTACTTTGAGACAGGTTCTCACAAAGTTGTTTAGGGTCTTTTTAATCTGCTGAGGCTGGCCTCTAACTTTTGATCTTGCTGCCTCAACCTCCTGAGCTGCAGGGATTACAGGCATGCACCACTACGCAAGCTAACTTAAGAAGAATATAATAGAAGTTTGGAGCCATTTTTAACTGGGGGGTATTAATTTACTCACTTTAACTCTTATCAACCCTAAAATAAAGATAACCCTCAGTCATAAGGATCAAATTCTATAACATTAATGAACCAAGATGCATACATGATAACAACTGTAAATGGTTACCTCCAAATTCTTTTCTAGCAGGTGCAGGACTCCTAGCCCCTTATAGTTCATAAGAAATATGCAGCAGAAAGGAAATGACATTAAATAAAGAATTGGCATGTCAAGATTAGCTACAAGCTATAGTATTCATGATGTTAAGTATCAGGTAGGAATTACACATAAGTATCTAGATACTATTAAAAAGCTTTTCTTCAATGCACATATTCATAAGAATTAAAGTAACAACACTATAACCTCATTTATTGGCCAAATTACATTGTTATATTGTGTACTTGTACAAATATGTTACAACAAATCCCATCATCACGTAATATTAGTTAAGTCATTGGCACATTATATGACTTAACAACTATAATGTGCCAATAAAAAAATGTTGGAAAAAAGGAACATTTAAACAAATATATAAAACTTTATTGTTAAATACTAGGCATGCTCTTCAGTTATAACCACACAATCTATAGCAATTAGTAAATTTTAATGAATTTATAAAACCAGAAATGAGGATTTTTTAAAACTTAAAACTAGTTTTACCTATAGTTTATATGTCTAACTATATATCAACTTAGCAAAACCAAAACGAACACCTCTTGAACACTAGTAAGAAGGCAGTTCTGAAAATATACTGGAGAAATTTACTTTGTAAACATGTTTGACTTGTCTTGATACATCTACCGTGTTATTTTGAGAAAAGCTGTAGCAGTACCAACAATGATAAAAAAACAATAAAATCTAGAAGCCCATGATACGAAAACATACAGAACATTTTAAAATAAAGTGGAGTAGAATTTCAAATCTTAGCAGAAATGAAAATAAAGTGGTTAGTTACCTGAAGGTGGAGGAGGTCTCTGTGGAGGGGCAGGACGTGTGGGAGGAGCAACTGGGCGGGGAGGGGGTGGCCGCTTGGGCTCTAAGGCCTGGGAAGAATCTTTCTGCTGTGGCTGGGTTGCGGGCTGAATGTCAACAGGAGAACCTAAAAAAAGTGCAGTAGGTAAGATCAGGTGACAAGTGGGCTGTGGCAGAAAGGAATGTACTTCATAAATATGTGCAAAAGTGTCCTATTTTGCTAATTTAAAAAATTTGTACATGAGCATAGAGAAATGACTCCCAAAGTCATTTGCCTTTTCAGTACAAAGGCAGTCAGTCTACCATTAAACTGCCCTTTGGTACCACAGCCACAATGACAGTAATTCTACATTGACTTCTTATCTAGGCCCAGGTGTTAAAAGCTGAATTATTAGTGGCTCTATTAAGTACAAAGTATTAGTTACGTCATGTGCAATCTGCTGGCCAGTAGAGAAAAGAGAAAGGAAAGCCCAAATAGTTATGGATTCTCACCAGAACAATAGAAAATCATCACTGTAAGACAGAGACGATGCTAACCCTACAGAAAAAGAATTAAGAAAAATTTTCATCTTGTGGCATCAATGACGATGAGTTTCCTTTCCATCGAGAGCTTATCATCTGCAAATTTCCCTCTTTTGCGTACAGGGTACTCAACATACAGGCACAAAAGCTAAGCAATAATGGCTCTCTAAAATCAAACACACTGATTAGAGAAAGTCATACAAAATGTTCAAGTAAAATACACACTCTGTGAACTTGGAGGCCCAGGAGTTCTGGATGGTGTTCGGCTTGGTCTGATGGGAAGGGAAGGAACAGGAACCTCTGTTATTGTGGGTGACTGGCAGGGACTAGTCCTGGGTGAAGAGCTTGGGGAAGTGCCAAGGCCAGAACTTGAAGATGGCTGGAGATGCTGGGGAAGAAGCTCCTCTACTTCAGCACTGTAGTCATCAATGTCACCTAGGGAAAGGCAAGGTGTCAGAGACAGCACAACTTCAACTCATTCAAAGATGTTTTATTGATTTAAATACACAAATTAAACATGTTAACATTAGGACTTTGCCAAAACACATGGATTAAGCACATAGGCATGTTTAAAAGAATTATATGTAAAAAGCTAGAAATAGTACAAATGCTCTCACAGAAAATGTAAAGACACCTGTTATCTCAGAGAACTACCACTTCAAGCTGGAGTGACCAAATGGGCTTTTGTCATTCCCTTAGCAGCGAGTGCAGTGCTGACTCTGCAGAAATGGACTGCTCTCTTTCCAAGCCTGTCTACTGTCTCTATGGAACTGCCCTGCTTCCTCGCCCAGCTCAGGTCTGGGTCTACAGGAAATAAGCTCTCAGGCAGCTAGCCACACGTCCTTTCCCAGAAGTCTCCTCCTTTATGCTCCCCACAATACAGACCCTCTTTGCTTTAGATGAACACCAGTCTCCCCTGAGGTGTACGCATCTCCACTTACCTCAGGGCGGGAAAGTGGGGTCAGGGTGCCCCTTACAACCTAACTCCAATTCCAAAACATCAATCTTCTACCTCTAAAACAAAGTCCTATTTCTTTGAAGCTACACTACTAGGGATTTTTTTTTTTTTGGTACCTGGGATTGAACTCAGGGGTACTCGACCACTGAGCCACATCCCTAGCCCTATTTTGTGTTTTATTTAGAGACAGGGTCTCAGAGAGTTGCTTAGCACCTCGCTGAGGCTGGCTTTGAACTCACGATTCTCCTGTCTCAGCCTCCCAAAGTGCTGGGATTACAGGCATGCGGCACTGCGCCCGGCTATTAGGAATTTATTTAACACTCTGTACCTCACTTACTGCAGTAATCTCCATCCTCCATCCTTTGGTCTCTTAAACCCATTTGTCAAGGACTACGAAAAGAGAAGATGGCAAATTGAGTCCTACCATCTTTCTGTGTGACTTTTGGACAATGCATTAAATTTGTGGTTTTCAGTCTTTTATGGGCTCCCAAAGCTGGCTGGAAATTGCATGATTTCCTAGTTGACTTTTCCCCTCACTCCTTCTCAGGAGCTTTATCTCGAAGCTTTCTGACTCTTCTCAAATTGTGGACTGTTCCACTCCTGCAGATAGATGAAACTTCAACACTTACACTTCACAGTCTTCAGATAGATGTCCCTCCCTGCACACACACAACCTGCCACAGGCTGGAGTCTAATCCCATGCTCAGTACTCAGATACTTGTGGATGGAATGAATGGGGTCCTACCCACCCCATTTTCTTAGTGATCTTGCTGTTATTCTGTCCTGCCTTCCCCATCAGTCCTTGCTCTTCCAGCAGCACTCTTCCATTAGTACTAAGCATACTCAAGCCTCTTCTGGTTAAAAACAACCCAAAACAAATCAAAACAAAAACCACACATAAAAACAAAAACAAAAACAGAACTACCCCTGTGTCCCCAGTCTCCATGGAGCCCTTGTCCTCTTTTCCACAACTCTTAGACAGACTTCCTTAAAGAGCTTCTACACCTCCTCCACTTCTTCACCTTCCACAACAGTTTCTACCATCTGGCTCCATTACATCACTGAAATCACTCTTATGAGGGTCACCAACCTTTCTTCGCTGTTATTTAATCAGAAGGTCAAGATTCTATCTTTATTTCTCCTCTTCTCTGTCTCCTAGACACCGTAGACTACTCCTTCCTTGTTATACTTTCCATGATTTTTAAACCACAAAATTCTCTCGGGTCCCTGACTTTTTTAGTTGTTTCTTCTCATTTTCTTTTACTGGGCAGCCTCTGCCTTTTTCTGAACTGTATTTTCATATTCTATCTCTGGACTGTCTTTCCATATTCAATTCTTTCTCTCTTGTCTCTACATAAGCCTAGTATTAAGCCAGAGTATTAAATGACCGTATCTTTATTAGCCATAGAGCTACCTTTTGAGTCCAGAGCTGTCTCTTGAGCATCAGACCCACAAATGCAACAGCTGACATCTGGACCTCCTGACCCCACAGACATTTCAAATATCACATATTCAGAGTAAAATTCATTTTCCACCCCACGACTGTTCCTCCCACTGTATTTGCTTTTCTCCCTCACAAACACTCTTGTACAATAAATTCAGATCTCCTTTCTCTCCCTCAGGCCTATGCATGTGCTTTCTCCCAGAGTCATTATGCTCTAAACTCTTTAATCCAATTTCCCCCTCAGTCTTCAGATTCTTAATTTAAATTTCAATTCCTTTGTGAAACCTCATCCAGCTCCTCAAATCCAGGCCAGGCAATTTTCTTATGAGCTGCTACAGCACCATTCATTATCACTTCGATGTCACTTTATTATAACTGCCTGTGTACTTGTCCGTAACCACCATGATGCTATGAATTCTAGGAGGGCAAGGACCAAAGTCATTAAATTTCCAGCAGCTGGCATGTACCTGGCACATAAATCCTAATTAATACTGCTATGTTTGTCCCAAGGAGGAAGAGAAAGATAAATTTGGTACTAAGACTTTATTGATGGGAAGGAAACTTCCTAGCACTACAGAAGTAAACATGTTCAACAAACAAACCAACCTTCCATATCAAAATCTGCTGCAACCTCCGCATCTTCACCAAGCAGGGTAGAACTTGTTGACGATGGCAATGTGACACTAATTTTCTCTAAACTCATTTCTTCTTCCAAATTTTTTATCCAATCTGGACTTTTTAAAGTAATGGTTATTGTCCGGCTCAACAACTAGGTGAATAAAAAAGATATAAAATTCAGTACCATGATAATTGATTATTTGGGAAGAAAGGGGCTGCCTTAGTTATACTATGCAATGGTATAAATGATTAATTTAATTAGACTCAATTCAACATACTTCTTCTACCTTTTAACTAGTTTGAAGGCTATTCCCAATTCTCCCCTTAAGACTTGTGATGCTATATATAAAGGTCTTCTTTTCTAGGCTGCACAGAGACTCAGTTTCCCTTTCCACAGCCAGTACTACTACTCGGCCAGTTGTAAATTCCCTGACAACTTTGTTACATAATTTTGTATTTTTTTTTTGATTCTCAGATTAAATAACTGTTGCTACATGAAAAAAATATTTAGAACAGTAGAATATCTTTTACCTATACAGTGTTAGCATTTAGATTATGAAAACTGAACATAATTTAAAATCTTCCACAAAAATTAATCATTCTAAAAACAGAACAGTCATTTGAAAAACTGGCACTCTGCCTTTGCTATAAATTTGAGTGGTTTTTAGACTAAAATACGATTTAATTAAATCAATAACATGTTACAATCAAGTTATGCCATGTCATGTTGAAATATTTTTTAAAAATACTTCTTAAAACTTTCCAAAAGCTTTAAGACTGGTTGGTCAAGAATAGATAGTGCACAAAAAAGCAATTCTCACTGAAAACTCATATATGTATAACAAACTTGCTTTCTATACAAGCTATCTTACACACAATTCTTTTGTTTGAAGTTTCTTGACATGAACAAGATGGAAATTATTTTGGTATCTGCAAATGAACCGTGTACCTCTGATCAATATGCTGTGCTAAAAGTTAGCACCTTTTTTTTAATATATATATTTTTTAGTTGTAGATGGACACAATGTCTTTATTTTATTGCTTTGTATGTGGTGCTGAGGATCGAACCCAGGGACTCACCCATGCGAGACAAGTGCTCTACCACTGAACTACAATCACAGCCCAAAATGTTAGCACCTTTGTGAGTACAGAGCTTCCCTGGCTGAAAGACTTATTGATATTAGAATTCCTTGAAGGCACAAAGGTTGAAAAGTTGGCAATCTAAATGGTAAAGCTGTATTTAATAGTAATTTAGCATTTACATTAAGTTTTGAAGTCAGAGTCCTTAGAATTAATAATCTTTTACTTGATTATGCCCCAGTATTAAAATCAATTCAATTTCATTACTTAGCCACATGCTATACAGGTCATTTATTACTTGTTGAAATCAACAAAATTCTTTTATTTTCACCAAAGAAATCTAACAAGCATTCTTAAGCCCCTAGTACCATAATGGCCATTTAAGATACAATTCCTTAGGAATATCCACTTGGTAGAGATCAGAGCCAAATAAAAGGGAAGAAATTGATATGACAGAAACTAAAATGCTCCAGAAGGTCTTCTGATTTGTCTCATGTATACTATATACCTTTCCCAAAATCTCCTCTGAAATGGAAGAACTTTTACTGATCCTGAAAAATTTAGGGTTTGAAATAATGGTAATTAATAAAGGCAACAGACAGGAGGCTTGGAAATGTAAAAACTTCAAAAGGATCAATTAAACATCATATACTTTCCACAAATATAATTTTTACAGAATTTTGGGAAATCTTTGAAAATTTCCAAATTTATAGCTTTCATATAGACTTGAGAGTGAGCAACAGAATGGAAAAGAAGGAGGAAAAAACAAAACACGGAAAGACAAAAGAAACACTCCAAAGGGAAGCAAGAGTTGACAAGGGATGTCAAATCTAGAGCTGCTCTTTAATATTTATATCATCATGGAATAAGGAAGGGTTTTTTTAAAGAGACTAAAGCTAGAATTAAATTGAAAATTCAGTCATTTTTATACAATTAAAACACAATAAAGTTATAAGACAAATTAGAAAAAATATTTGTAGCATATTTAACAAGAAATTAATGTCTTTAACATAAAAGGAGCTTCAAAAGAGGAACATGGCAGTGGAAAAATGGGCTGGTGCTGGCGATATGGCTGGAGTTAGAGCATGGCCTGGTGAGCCTGAGGCCCTGCAGTCCATCCCTGCACAACAAACCAACCCTGAAGTGACCAGTAAACAAAACATACTCAATTTCTAGCAACCACAATCTTAAAACTGATATGATATACCATTTTGTCTCTTTCAGATTGTCAAAGTAAAAATTTAAAAGGTCTAGTATAATTAGGATGTGAAATACAGATAAACCTGTGTACAGTGTAACTGGATAAAACTTTTCTGAAGGGCAGCTTGGAATGCATATTAAAACTTAATATGTCTATATTCTTTAACAAATTTACACTTAAGAATTTATCCTTAGGGGCTGGGTTTATGGCACAGTGGTAGCGTGCTTCACTGTGTGAGGCACTGGGTTCGATCCTCAGCACCACATAAAAATAAAATAAAGATATTCTGTCCACCTACAACTAAAATATACATATTTTTTTAGAAAAGAATTTATCCTTAGGAAAGGAATCATTTGATCCAGTTATCCCCCTCCTCCATGTATGCCCAAAGGACTTCAAATCAGCATACTACAGTGACGCAGCCACATCAATATTTATAGCAGCTCAATTCATAAAAGCTAAGCTATGGAACAAAACTAGGTGCCCTTCAACAGATGAATGATTAAAGAAAATGTGGTATATATACACAATGGACTGATTATTCCTCAGCCATCTCTAGAAGAATGAAATTATGCTAACACATAAGGGTGGGAAAGGGAAGAACAGAAGTTCATTGGATCAGACAAAGGTGAATAAAGGGAAAGGAGAGAGGATGGGAATAGGAAAGACAGTAGAATGAATTGAACTTGACTTCCCAATGTTCACATTTTTCATATGTTCATATACGTGACTAGTAGAACTCCACATCATGTTCAACCAAAAGAATGGGATCCTAATTAGAATAAAATATAATCCACATATGTATAATATATCAAAATACATTCTACTGTCATGTATACCTAAAAAGAACAAATTTTAAAAAATCTTTAAGAAAGGACTAAAGTAATCCTAATCTATCTGAAGACTAATATAAATAAAAAAATGAAATAACCTCTTAAGCATACCATAAGATTTTTTACCTTGTTAACTGAAAATACATTTAGATAATCTTGCTGCAGGCCTAAAAATAGAGTCATCAGACAATTAATTTCAGAATGGCTTAAAATCAATACAACTAACTTACCTCTTTACCATTTAGGTTCAGAACACTCAATGCAGAGCTTCCCTCCAAAAATGTAACCCACATTTTATCTTCTACAAATCTTTAAGAAAGATAAAAATAATGAAAAATTAATTCTTTAGATATAATTAACTTGATAACTGAAGTCCACTGATTACTGATCAACAGGTTGAGAGAGGTCAGGAAGTATAAAGGAGGGAGGGCATGGGGCTGGTGGTGACCTAGAGAGGGCACTCTCTCTCCTCACATTTCAATCCCAGTTCTTTCAAACACTATGCTAATTAAACAGGCAGAAGAAATGGGCCTGATTCAAAGTGATCTTCTATATAAGGACAGTAAACTACAGAGCTAAGATCCAAGTCTCCTAACCTTACAGTCCAGTAGTATGTATTTTTATTGTTTAATGTCTTCCCTGAATGATATTTCCTTTGATCAAGAAAGATGATAAGAAGTCACCAGAGGAGAGATAGATACACACACACACACACACACACACACACACACCCTGACTCAAACCTGACAGGCTAAAAGAAGCCCTAGATTATGGTCTTTATCTTTAGTCCTTGACAACACAATTCTTGGCCCTTCAATGCTCTTTGTTATGATTTTAAGTTTATACTTTTGAAATATGAAACCTCCAAAGGAGAAATACAAAAAGGGCATTAGAACAAGTTTCGAGGATGGTCACTGATATATAATAAAATTATTGTGCTAAAAAGAAAAAAAACAATAAAACAAAATTCTCAGTCTTGTTTACAGAAACAATTTTGTGAGCTGAACCATTCCCAACTGTATAGAGAAAACATCTACGATACACACAAACACACACGTGTGTGCATACACTTTCATGCTAGGATTCAAATGTATACATTATAGATATTAAGCAAAAGTGAGCACGGTACTTTACCCTGTTGAAATCAAGGGCCTGGAACAGATTTGTATGATCATTAAAATATGACCAAGGTCTCTGATTCAATTTATTTGGCATAAAGTTACTAAGTTGCAGGATTCAGGGTGCTGTAATGTCAGGACACTTTCATGTCTCATACAGAGACATCATTCTTAAAGACCCTTGAAAGCATCTTTTTCATGTTGTTGGCAATAGAGGATATCCCTCTTCCAAAGGTCACAACCACTTGTTAAAGCTGCACTGAGGCTGCATCAGTTCCCCAACTCCAAACATTATTTATTCTTTGATTGTAATACCAAAGCATTTGTGATTCTAGGGCAGGGCTCATTTCTTGGTTCTTACCCTCAATTAACAAAGTGCCCCTTACACATTTTTAACTTTAACAAGAATTTGTTTCTTAGACATCCATGGATCTATGTAGGTCCTTCTAGGAACTGTATTTTCTTCCTGCTTTAACTCACTAAGTTAAAAGCAAATAGACATTTCTTTCAATTAATATACATTAATATACATATTTAAATATATCCAAATTTGTCCCATCTACATTTCCTGGAACCTCTTAAAGAAGTTTACAGACTTAATCACTCTTCATTGGCTTCTTATTCTAGAACAAAATGGAATAATTTAGTTTTAATGCTTATAGTTTTGTTTACTTTTGTTTCTTTGTTTACTTTCATTGTTTGCTTTTTCTTTACCAACTGGGCTATCATAAAGTACAACAATGAATATTCTAGGTGGGGAGACACCCCACAGTTTTATATTAATGTCTTATTTTCTTACCAATGCTTTTCCCAATCATGATGATAAGCATTTTGAGGAATGCTGTTGGCTCCAATGTTGCGCTAAGAAAAACCCAGTGGGTTATAAAGACAGATAGGACTCTTCCCTTTATCACCCTTCCATTCCTCACACAATCTGGACTCTTCCTAGCTCAGTGCAGTACTTCACATTTGCTCAGGAAGATGCTTATTGGCTACTGTACTGCCCACTCACAGAGTTCACAAAATCCTTCTGGTGGTGTGGCATTTCTGCAGTTGGCAGAGCTTACTAGCATCTGTGAACTTGGAAGATTTCATTATGTACTTCCTGGAGTCTTAAGATTTTGGAAGAGTTTTGTTTTGTTTCTTTTTAAGGTTTAAAATATTGTCAAAAGATTTGAGCAGGGGCTGGGATTGTGGCTCAGGGGTAGAGCGCCTGCCTTGCATGCATGAGGTACTGGGTTCAATCCTCAGCACCACATAAAAAAATAAATAAATAAAATAAAGATATCGTGTTCATCTACAACTAAAAAAAAATATTAAAAAAAAAAGATTTGAGTCTAAATTCAATTTCCTCATATGTTCCTAAGGTGTCTCAGGCATGATTTTCATTCTACAGAAAGCACACCATCTGTAAACTATACTTTTTACAATCTGGGCAAGCTTACTATGCTGATCTTCCCAACAAGATTACAAGTAGAAGTTGCATCAAGTTCTCCTCTGCTCTTCCACAGCACCTAGTATAGAGATTTGCTCACTGAACATCTATAAACATACTCAAGAAAGCAAAAAAACACCACAAAAAGGCATTTAATAGTACTTCTTTCTCTATGGCATTCAAACACATATGTCATTTAATCTCCCAAAATTGCTGTACATATAGGAGAGAACATTTTTAGAACAATGAAAGAGGCATCTGGTTCTGCAAAAGGCAGATGGTTAAACCAATGAGGGAAACCATCTCTTGGTTGGAAATTAAACATGCTTAAACTACTTTAAACATCAAATTTCCTAATCTGAGGGAGGAATAATTCCTCCACTTAACTTTTATCACTCCTTAAAAAATAATCCCAGCTTCATTTTGTTATAGAGCTTTGTTATACATTACATTGTGTAGGAATCTTGAGAAGTCATCTCTGAACTTGCACATTTTTCTATTTTCAATTGTTCATATAAAATTTCATTATTCAACTGAAGCTTTCTTTTTTTTTTTTAAATATTTTGTTTAGTTGTAGATGAACACAATATCTTTATTTATTTTATGTGGTGCTGAGGATCGAACCCAGTGCCTCACGCATGCGAGGCAAGCGCTCAACCGCTGAGCCATAGCCTCAGCCCCTCAACTGAAGCTTTCTAAGTAGTGAATTCAGTTTCAACACCTAGGAGCTCTTTGAATAACATCTATAGTATGATTTCTCTTTAATTTGGAAATAAAAACATTCATACACTATTAAAACACAAATTAGGTGATTTATAATACAGAAACTATTGTTTATGAATCACAAGCTGCTTTGGGATAATAAGTATTTTACTTACCTTATGAGTATAACTTCACCAAAATTTGCAAACTGCTGCAGGAGCTCATCAATTAATGTGTCATCAAAAAAATTATTTTCTTGCAAAGAACTTTTGATTGAGACTAATACTGTACCATCTGGTGGACCCTGAACTGCAATTACTTCTTTATAAATTTTTTGCCTCTCTTCAGCTTCAACTTCAAATATATCTATATCAATCAGGGCAACGACAGGCCTTAAGACATAAAGGAAGGTAGATGTTAGAAATATTTTTAAAAGGATGTATTTCAAACCAATTTCAAACACCATTAGAAATACTGAGACAGTTGAAACCTATGGTCAGAAGTCTTCAGCTCAGCCCTTCCATAGTGCAGCAAAGTGCCAGGAGTCCATGTGTACAGTATTTTGCTTTCATCTTGAAAACTAGCATTCAGAAGATCTAAATCTTCAGCTGCAGTCAGAACAAACAAAAGACCATATTATCAGGACAGATCATGTGCAGCAAAGAGGCATATCTTTCCTCTCCTTAGCTTTAGTTGTCTGAGGCTGGAATGCCAGACATCCTTGTTAATAGACAGGAAGTCTAGATACTTTTAAATTACAAAGGTTTTTAGTAGTGTTATCATTTTGTTTGCTTATTAAAAATTAAAATGTGACCTTACTTCTAAGATTACTTAGAGGCCTATGAACAAATAGTATTTTATAAATAATTGAATAGACAAGTGGCAGCTCAAAGTACACATAAACCACTTTATTTATTCAACCTAAAAACTTGAATTAGCATTCAATTGAAAAAATGTTAAGGTTTTCTTCCTTCTCTTTATATGAAATTATGCCACTGAAAACAGATTGAGAATTTTTTAAAAAATATGTCATATCTAAGTTTTATTTATTTTATTCCAGATAATCTTTGTTGAAAGGAATTAGCTTTCTTCTTCTTCACTGGTATTTATATCATTTTAATTCACCTAAATTAAGAAGTCCATTTTCCAACCTGATCTATCAAAGGGCCACTTCCTCCTCCTCCAGAGGACACGGTCTGTCCACGCAGGGGTGCGGCACTTCTCACTGGTGTCATAGTCATCAGAAAATAAGTCATATTTGTAGGTCGGAGCAAAGGTTACTTTTCCCTCTAAAAATCCTCTAAAAATCTAAAATAAACATACACAAAGCAAGTTATTATAAAACGCATAAAAGTTCTGTTTTTGTTCAGGTAACCATTCATTAAATATCTGTTCTGTACTGAATACCCTGGAATGAAATCTGTATCATCTGATGAACACTACTAACTGAGTGGAATAAAGCTTAAGAAAACATAAAAATCAAAAAACAAATGTGGTCTTTTCCTTATCACTTGTTCAACCTTTCATTAAAAAAATTAAAAAAAAAAAACATGAATAAAGGAATTCTCTCTGCCCTTAAGCTATAGGAGACATTTAAAATCATCTAGTCTGACATCTTATTCTCAAATACAGAGCGGATGTCTAAGAAAGTTAAAAGTGCCTAGAGTATAAGAATTCACATCTGATGATCCCCAGGCACTATACCAAGTGAACTCCAACTATTTTTTTTTAAATAAATTCTTTCAAAATTTTGTGGTCATTAAGAAGTAGGTTTCAAAAAGGTATATGATAGCTGGGCGAGGTGGCACACACCTATAATCCCAGCAACTCAGCAGCCTTAGCAAAAGCGAGGCGCTAAGCAACTCAGTAAGACCCTGTCTTGAAATAAAATACAAAAAACAGGGCTGGGTATATGGCTCAGTGCTCGAGTGCCCGAGTTCAATCCCTGGTTACCCTCCCTCCACCCCGCGCACACACACACACAAAGGGCAGATGATAACAGAAACAAAAGAACAACAAAAACAAAGTAAATGATCTTGAACCCCAAAACCAATAGCCCCAAAAACTAAGATTTAAAACTTTTACCACCACCTCCACAAAAAGTATATCTTCTACTTGAAAGTGAGTCTTGTAAACACAAATTTTTCTTCCTGGGAATTATAACGGGCTCTGTCTCCCACACACGAGCATGCTCTCTCTCTCTTTTCAGGAAAAGTAATTCTATGTCTGCTTCTCCACACATAAGTATTTAAGTATAAATATCATCCAAGAAATTAAAAAAAAACTGATTAAAGCAAGCATGTTTTATAACCCCAAATCCCTTCTCAATGCAAATATCTTCTCAAGCATGTATGTACCTGCCCAGCATTTTTCTGATTGATAAGTTGATCTCCTGCTATAAGAGAATCCCAATTTTGCTGCCTTATGAGCTCTTTGACTTCTTCATTAGGGAGATCAATTCGATAGTTGAAATCACCACACCAAAATACATAGTCATGGGAAAAGAGCATCCTTCCCTGAAAGCAATGAGGTGGAATTTTATATTCAAAAACAATGAATTTTTTAAAATGTTTTACATTATTTCTTTGCCTTAGATATGCCTCCCCTCCCTCAACTGTTTAACTCAATAGTAATACCACATGAAATTATCTATATACGTGAATATTGTTGATGTTTATAAGAACTACCTTAAAATTTTCAAAAACCCTGATATAGAATTTGAGGTAACTGAAACACATTTCAAAGCTTTATCTTCAAGGACAAGCAACAGACACTTACCATAGGAAAACTCAATTTTCGTGCTATTTCTACAAAATCTTCATTTCTTTCTTTGACTTGTGACTGCCCTGCAGCAAAGTGACTACAGACGAAGCAAAGGCTTGTTGTATGGAAGAGCATTCGAATTGCAACTGCTCCTTTATTTCCAGTTGCACCTCCCATCCCAGTCTTCACAGTATCAACTGCAACATCCCTTTGAAACAAGAGCTACAGATTAGTGTTTCCCTGAAGCAATATTCTAGGCCTTTTTATTAATATTTAATGGTAGAAAGTAGCCTTAGGAGAGTGTTGTTTACTGACCTGATAAAAGGAGCGTGCTGTGGTCTGATAAAAACAAATAGACAGACACCCACCAACTGTTCAGAAGCCAGCAGCACATACTTGTTGTCTCTGGAGATTGTCTTCTGAAGTTCCACAGCCCACAGCTTCTGATTCGTTGTGCTACCAGAAAATATTAAAAAGGGAATCTTTAAAAAGATAACCATACTTTACCCAAATTTCTCAAAACTCTAAAATCTTTCTGCAGGCTCTTTTTTGTTTGTTTCCCTTAAGAAGGAAAACTTCAAATTCAGTCAAAATAACACACTTCAAAATCTTATCTACAACTCCTTTACAAGGAAAGTATGAGCTGACTTAATAAATGACACAGTAATTACAAGCGTGTACACTTTATTTTTTTCTTAGGTATTCATTAGGGTAAATGAGAAGTATGTGCCTCCATGTGTTTTTCTTATTTTCCTGAATTACAATTGATTTATTTTTAAAAAATACGAAAAATCTTAAACATATGCAAGAAACAATTATGAAATAAATCACCATATTCCATTACCCAACTTCAAACATTTTGTCAACCTCCCCATTTTTTGTGCTTTCTTAAATAAACTTGGAATATTTTAGATCAAATCTAAGACATATGCCATGTCACTCATAAATATTTTCATTATTCCTCTCTAATGCAATGGGACATTTTTATTTTTATATAACACAATTTTTATTTTTATATCACACTTAAAAATTTTTATTTTTATATAACACAATTTTTATTTTTATATAACACATTTTTATTTTTATATCACACTTAAAAATTTAAGTGTGATATAAAAATTTTTATTTTTATATTTATATATTTTTATATTACACTTAAATTTTAACAGTTCCTTAATATCATCTAAAACTTAGTTCATATTTAAATTATCTAAAAACATCTTATTGTGTTTGGTTTGTGTGATGGTTTAGATACAAGGCATCCACCCGAACCCCAAAGCTCTTGTGTTAATGCAGGAATGTTTAGAGGTAAAATTATCAGGTTGTGAGAGCTGCTAGGCAGGTGGGTGTGGCTGGAAGAGGTAGGTCACTGAGGGTAGGTCCAGGAAGAGTTCATCTTCCTCTGACCCTCTTCGCCCTTTCCTTTTTCTGCTTCCTTGCTGCCCTGAATGGAGCAGCTTTCCTCTACCATCCCCTCCCGCATGATGTTCTAATTCACTTTGGACTTAGAAACATGAACTCAACTGACCACAGACTAAGCCTCTGGAACTGTGAGCCAAAATAAACTTTTCCTCCTCTAAGTTGTTCTGGTTGGGTATTTTGGTTAGAGTGATGAAATGCTGACTAATCCAGTTTGTTTCTTTAAAACAGGGGAAAACATGGCCTACACAACACATTTGCTTGCCATGTCTCTTGAATCTCTCTTAATCTTTACGATCTCTCAATATTACTACCCTGTCTTTAGTATCATTTTTCTTTTTCTCCTTTTTTTTTATTTAAATAAACTGGGCTATGTGCCCGTAAAATGATTAAGTGTAACATTTTCTTTCCAGAATCCACATTATAGTGGTAGGATCATGGTAGGTAGTGAGTCAATGCCTGGAGGCCGTATTGCATAGCATTAGATAGAAGGTTATGAGGTCATATTCACACTTAATATTCATGTGACCTGGAACAAAGAGAAAAAACTGTTTTGCTCTTGACTGAAGGTTCTTAGGCTCAAACTTACTGCTATAAAACTTCATAGATGAAGAAAAAGATTAAACATTTATCTTATCTTTCTTATATGAACTATATTGCTGGTAATTTCTATATTTCATAATCCAACCTATTATAATTGACTATGAAATGTAGAAATTATGAAGTCAACATTTTTCAACTCCTTGTGAAATAATAGATCTGAACAATCAGCAGCAGCAGATGCTGAATTCTAAAAGAAGGGTTAGTGGGAAACTATGGAGTCCATTGCTAACCATCTGAATCAGTTTAACATTAGCAGAAAGGATGTGCCTCTTGCTTTGATACAGTAGGAAGCACATGGCACAAACCAGTAGGGTACTTTTATCAAAATTAATATATAAATAAATTTGATGGGGGCAGGAAAGATGGTGGAATGAGATGGACATCATTGCCTAGGTACATGTGTGACTGCACATATGTACACTCTACATCCTGTACAGCCAGAGAAATGAAAAGTTGTGCTCCATTGGTATACAATGAATCAAAATGCATTCTGCTGTCATGTATATCTAAATAGAATACATAAATAAAATAAATAAATAAATTTGATCGTGGTTATTAATCTAGTTTTTACATTAATCACTTTACAGGAAATAGAGGGGATACATTAAGACACAATGAGAACATCAGCCAAGTCCAGTTTGTTGAATATTTTACGGGTTATGTAAACATGTAATGGGTTCACTATTGTTATTTTTAACCCACTAAGTCCCAAGTTTTCAATTCTGTGAATATTTCAATGAAACTGACATGAGTGTATTAAAACAGGTTGAAAACATAACCTAGAGTTTATATATCCTTTATATATTTTTTCACATCTATGAAATATGTTTATATTTTTTCAAGTCCTCTAAATATTCACCCGTTACTTTTCTCAAAAGGCTAAACCTCTTAAAACAAGAATTATTCAATAATTATTTCCAAGTTACCATAAGTGGTATATTTGTTTTTATAGGTGTTCTACATCTGAGATGAGATAAAATGAATTAAACATTTTTAAATTTTAATTTCTAATATAATAAATATCCCAACATTAATAACATTTCTTTGAGATTCTGTTTTAGTCAGCTTTTTCACGGCTGCCTCTGAAACACCCAACCAGAACAACTGTAGAGGAGAACAATTTATTTAGGGGCTCCCGGTTTCAGAGGTCTCAATACACAGACAGGAGGCTACATTCCTCAGGGATGCAGGACATCATGGCGTTAGAGTGTGGCAGAGGGAAACAGCTCACATGATGATCAGAAAGTAGAGAAAGATATCTCCACTTGCCAGATACAAATATATACCCCAAAGCCACACCCTCAATGCCCTACCTTCTCCTCCACCTACACCTTACCTGCCATCAGTCACCACTCAGTTAATCCCATGGTGGGTAGGGGGGTTAATTTACTGATGAGGTTAAGACTCTCACAACCCAGTCCGTTCTCCTCTGAACCTTCTTGCATTATCTCACACATGAGCTTTTGAGCTTTTGGAGGACACCTCATATCCAAACTATAAAGATTCTCAATATTTTTAAGAGTGCAGAAAGATTGTCAGATCAAAAAGTTTAAGAACTGGTATTACATAGCTTAAAAATCACCTTTCCATACATTATCTCAATTTATCCTTGTAACAATGACTAAATTACCTGATATGGCTTGATCTGGAATGTTCCCCAAAGTCTCATGTTTTCAAAACTTGGTCCCCAATGTAGCAAGGTTCTGTAGTGGGGATTTGGGCAAGTGATTGGATCATAAGGGGTCTGATTTCATCAGTGGATCAACGCATTAACAGCTAAACAGATTACCATTATCGAGGTGGGAGAAAAGTGTAAACAGGTGGGGCATGGATGGAGGAAGTAGGTCACTGGAGACATGCCTTTGGAGACTCTGTCTCCCTTTCTCATGAGCTTAGCAGCTTTCCTTGCCATGCCCTTCTGTCATGATGTTCTGCTTCACTTGAGGCTCAGAGCAATGAAGATGGCTAACCATGGACTGAAACCTCTGAAACCATAAGCGAAATAATTCTTTTCCTCTCCAAGTTATTTGTGAGGTATTCTGGTCACAGTAATAATGAAAAGCTAACGTGTTACCTATGTTCCAAGTCCCTCAATAAGAAAATTTTCCAGTGTTACTTGACTAGCTTACCTTGCATTCACAATGTTTCCAGCATTCAACTCTACCATTTCTTCAAAACCAATTGCAAATATATCAATTGGCTTACTTCTTTTATCTACAATTAAGCATCCAAAAAATACTTTTAAATATAGCCTTAATCAAATTGCAATCTCATCCAATAAAATGTAATACCAAAACTAATAAAAATCTACTTTTGTGTTTTGAGTTAACTAATTCATACAAAAGACAAAAATTCATGAATGAGGTAACATTACTTTAAATTTGCTTTCTACTATAATGTCTTAAACTTGCTCCTTTAAGATTATTACTCTTGGAGACTCTCAAGTAACATTTTGAAAGAATTATTACTAACACTTAGATCATGGACAATACAGAAACCAGTCACTTCTCAAAGGCTAAAGTGTATCAAAATTGGAGAGGTGAAGGATTTCTTCAGAAAAGACATAAAGAATAAAGTGGCTGAGAAACTCTCAAATTGGAGATAACAGCTGGGAGGCATTTTTCAAATTCAAATTTGAAAAGTAGGAGCTTGACCTTTCTGCTATTTCCTACATGAAAGTAATACAGGAAAAGAAGAGGAGAACCAGGGGTTAAAATACATCATTCTGTCCCAGGTATTATCCTTTTTATAACTGACAGAACTAAAAAAGAACAGAAGCTACCTCAGATAAGCAGTCCTGAGGTACTTTGGGGGGCCTCATATTTAAAAATAAGGACAAATAGCTAGAATAAGCCTATAAATATTAGGAACTAATATTGAAAAATAAAAAAGTATTGACTGCCATTATATGCCAGTCTCAAAACTGCATCATCTCATGAAGTTACCACACAAACAATTTATAAGACAGAAAATTTTGTCTTTGATTTACAGACAGTAAAATGAGGCTTTAGAGAACCTATGCAACTTGCTCAAGTTCACACATAAGACAAGGCATGGCACATACACCCTGGAACTAAACTGCCTGAACTCACATCCTCACTGTGCCATTACTAGCTGCATGACCATGAGCAGGTTATTTCTACTTCTCTGTCTCAGTTTCCTCATCTATAAAGCTGGAATAATAGTATTAACATAGTAGGTCTGTTATAAGATTAAATAAGCATATGTAAGTTATTTAGAATTACAGTGTTAGTTATTGTTGTTATTATTATTAGCATTATTATTATTTGCACTTCTATCTCCAGCTTGGATTGATGTAAGTGAAAAAGGGCATTTTAATAAAAAATTTTAGGAAAATCCCAGGGATTAAGACAGAACTGATTATAAATAACTAAAAAAGAAAAGAAAAGAAAAATACTATTGTGTATACTCATCACATTCATATATAACATTGGTCATTATATACTATTTTTAAGTAATTTAAATTTTTAGAAGAAGAAGGTCTTAAAATTCCTTTTTCTAATGAAGATCTTAATGATAGCATCCTTAACTGGCCATTTATAGCATCTTGGCAAAGAATCTACACTGAATGACAACCAGGCTTTTACAACAATAATACAGGATAATTATAAACTACCAACAAATACTACAATAAGTTTTGTAAGCCTATTCATGACCCACTCTGATATTACCATAGCAATCAAGGAACCAGAATTGAAAAATTGGGCAGACTAGTCTTGAAGAATAATATTTAAATTATCAATTACAAAATAATCTTAGTTCATGTCAGTTTAAAGTAATCAAAACAGAACCAGTTTTTCTTACATGTGTATGACTGCCTTCAATGATATTTATTTACATGAAACACTATTTCAAAAATCAACCATCAAAGAAAAAAAAGGTCTAGAAATGAAAAAGAGGTAAGATTTCAATAGATCTGGTCTATGAAAACGTTGGCCCTCAAATTTATAAAGGAAGCCAAAGTTTCTTTTTAAAATTAATGCACATTATCAAGCACTACATTTGTTTCCTAAATCAACAAATCACAATCAGATTTTTAAATCAAAACCATATCATAAAAAGCCAACCTTGAAACTCCTGGATGCCAGCTAACTTGGGTGCATCAAGAAGCCAGTCAGTGAGCGTCTGGTTCTTAAAAGCGATGCTGCGAAACTGCTTCCCACCATTCACATTCCAGGTTCCAACACATACTCGAATTTTCTTGGGCTTTGAATACTTGTAGAAGTTCTCACACATGCTCTTTAACACTTTCGAAGATGCTAATCAAAAACAAAATACAATAGAATTTTAGCTGCATTAAAACATTTATAAAAATTGATTTTCATAACTTAGATATGAAGTCTGAAAAGGGTAATTATCATCACAGCACAAATAAGATACATGCACAGGCACAAAAATGATCCAGCATTGAATGCAAAGCCCAGCTTGAGGCAATTGAGCAACACACTTTTTAAAAAGAAATCAATAAAATTAAATATAATAGTCAAAGTTAAAAAACTATTACAAAATCATTACAGCAACATACAACATGCAGAATAAACAGTTCTGTTACAATAAAACCGTACACTGTTTTACAATGTGCAAAATCTACAAATTGAACGTTTTTAGGAATACAGAAACTGGACTTTAAACAATTTTTATTAAGAGGCTGGTAAAAACAAAAATTTTATTTCTCCTCAAACAAAAACATTTAAGAGCATTTATATTTAAGATTTTTGCTACTGACAGGTAGCTTGATGAATAATGGCTTCCTGACAAAAATACACATTATGGAAGATAATGAGACAGCTGAAAATGAAATCCCACTAAATGCTAAATAGAAGCCAAAGTCCTTAGCAATGGTCCATGAGGCCCTAAATAATTTATCTAATCCTTCTGCCCTCTCCTATTCACTCACTGCTCTGCCACTGGCCTCCTGCTGTTTCAAAAAGATACCAGGTCCATTCCTACCACAGAGCTTGGGCACGGGCTGCTCCCACTGCCTGCAACATTCTCACCACACCTCCCTGAAGTCTTTTCAGTAAGGTCATTCCTCATCACCTTATTTAAAACTGCTCTCTGCCCCTGCACTCCTCTCTTGCTTATTTTTATTATTATCCTCTCTTGCTTATTTTTCTCTCTAGTATTTACCATTTACAAACTATGTACAGGTTGAGCAACTCCAATCTGAAACTCCAGGAATTTTTTAGCACAAACGTGATGCTCAAAAAGTTTAGGATTTTGAAGCAATTGAAACTTTGGAATTTCAGATTATGAATACTCAAGTGATTTGTAAATCTATGCAAATACTCCAAACCAAAAAAACTCTGAAATCTGAATCACTTCTGGCCACAAGAAGTTCAGATAAGGTATGCTCAACCTGTATTTTATTTATTCATTCTGTAACTATCTCCCTTCATGACAACAGAAGAAAGAAGGTTGCTTTGGTTTGTTTATTGCAATATCCTTAGCAACAAAAAAAGTGCCTGGTATAAAATAAAATACATAATTGTTAAATGAATGTTCAATACATTTTGAATCCTCAGCCTTTCTTCTTGCATATTTTTTTGTCTACCATCTATCTTGCCCTTCTAAGCCACACTCCATTTTGGTTAACTTCTTGGCACTTAAAAATGGAACTTTAACAGTACCTCAACCTAAAAACCACAATATTTGCACTTAGTTGGCAGTTAACTGGTAAAAGGAAAAGGAAATCAAAACTACTTCACCTTTTACCACATAATCTTACATTATTTTGATATTATGAAGCAGCAGTCTACCGAGAAAATGAGAGTGGAAAAAGTAAGTAGCACTTTGGGATTATTATGAATATAGTTTTAACTTGTAGACCCCTCTGAAAGAACTGTTGGTTTAGATAATAAGCATGTCTCTATTGTTCCAGGAGCAGATATGCACATTTCTCACCCTCTTGCTATTGATTTGACTATTTGCATAGGTATCTGGATGGTAATAAGAGCAGATTGTTTGTTTTGGACTGTTGGTATGGTTAATTGAAAGCTAATTATTCCTAGATAAAAATCATTCTCTATTACTATGGTTTATCTTTGGTCTTTATAATTAAAATCACTGCCCTCATTACTATTGCAAAAAGAGCTTCTACAATACATTCTACATTGACATATGTTCTGTTATTGTATAACTTAAAATATTTAGCAAGAGAATAATAAACAGCATGAACAAAAACAGGTTGTAGCATTGTATGAATTAAAGTCAAACTGGTTTTTAAATGGAATAAGAAGGTAATATATATATGTACACCTATGCATATATGTGTAAAATATCTATACACACATGTATACATCAATGTGCTTAAAGAAATAATGAATCTGCTTATTTGAGATGTCCATCCCTAAATACATCATTTCAGAAAATGTTGTTCGTTACATAATCCCAAAATATACCAAGTGCTCTCTTGCCTACTCTTCTCAAAAAAGTCAGAATAACTAGGCAAAACAAATCTTAAGTAACTTGATATCAAATCTTAACAAGGGGAAGAAAAGATGTTATTTTCAGCTAAATTTCTGGCATCAGCTTTGTTGCTTTTTTCCTTTTGCCACATATTCATCTTTAAAGACAAAATCATAAACCTCATCCAGAGAATGAAGACATGAGTTCCTATGAATAAACAGGCAGGAAAAATAATAACCTTTAGGTTTTATGTACTTAACTCTTCTGACTTTGTTAGTGATATTAGTATTTTTAAAATGAAACAATTTCAGATCATATTTTAGTGCAGGTCTGTAGTTATAGAATACTGCCATACAGCCAGGCATGGTGGTGCGTGCCTGTAATCCTAGAGGCTTGGGAGGCTGAGGCAGGAGGATATAGAGTTCAAAGCCAGCCTCAGCAAAAGTAAGGCATTAAGCAACTCAGTGAGACCTTGTCTCTAAATAAAATACAGAACAGGGCTGGGGATGTGGCTCAGTAGTCGAGTGCCCCTCAGTTTAATCCCCGGCAGCCCCTCTTTCCCAAAAAAGAATATTGCTATCCACAATGTAAGAAGATGAAACAATACTTTTTCACCACTGTGAGTGAGTGACACAGTTAAGAAGTCACAAATAGCACAGATAATACCCTGAAATTAATCCAAAATAGTCACATCTGGGTTAAGAGTAAGGTATAGTACTAATAATGTTTATTTAAAGAACTATAAAAATGAAATTAAAACTAGCTGAATTATCTTTAATTGGATCAAGCCATTGATATAAGAAGATACAGAACATTGTCTATCTCCTTCTGAATGAAGTACTTAACTTTCATAAACTTAATATTTTTCTTTCAGATTAAAATATCAATTTATCCTGCTAGGGTCTGAGGACAAAATGAGAAAATTTCCAATTATATCTTTTTATTTGTGTACAGTATTAACTTTAGAAAAAGAAAGAAAAAGTTGCTTTTATTTAAAGATCAATTTTCTATACTGTACCTGACTGTAATGTCTGTTCAGAAACTATGGATGCACCAAGAAGAAAACAAAGAATCATTAGTAAAACAGCAAGTTATAGTCAAAATCTAGAGTGTTATGATAAAACATTCTGAGATGACCTCATTTTTCTTTAAAAAAATCAATTCAATGACTTGATTTTTTTTTCCTTGATGGCCAAAGGACACCAAAGACTACAAATAGATGACAATAACTGATACAAATCCTCTACACTGAAGGATATTCTACAGTGACTCAGCTCTACTATTTCACAATCAGAAGGCCCAAAGCCTGCACTTTCAGCTGCTTCTGTGTTTGTGTATATGTGTGCACGTGCACATGTGTGAGGATATGAATATGAAAATTTAAGAGGCTGAAGGACACTATGGAAAGTACTGCTCTAATACATACCTTTTAGTATTTTTCCCAAGACTCACCAGTTGATAAGTACTATCAGTTCAGCTGTAACAAGATATACGCATTCTAAAAATTTCACTACATTGTGCAAAATTGTGCCAATTCCCAGAGCTGTGGGGTTTAAGGGAACAATAGGGAATAGGCATCACACTAAAAACTTCAACACCAAAATGATAGGAACCTAATAAACACAATAGCATGTATTATGCATGTTAAAAGATTATAAAGTGCATGAATACTACAACAAATAATGCACTTCATCTTGAAAAGATATGAAGTTAACTTGTAGAAATGGGCATCAGAAGGGTATAATAATTGTGAAGGCTAGCAGAAGGGTTATTGGAGAAATGGATGAGCAGCTGAAATACCAGATGAGGATAGGTATGGCTCATAACACATGGTGGACTGAGGTAGAGAAGATGTTAAGATATATGCGTACATGTATGTGTATTTTACATATTTGTACCCATCTCAGTTCTACTGGATACAGTTTTCTGCATTTACCTAATGTTACTTGCCAGCAAAATCACGCATAAGCTCATGCAAAGTTGGCATTATGCTCAAATCATTCCTAATATATCAACCATGTTGTAACAAATTTCCAGTCTCAAAACAAGCATTATAGCAGAACTGACTGTACTGTTTTTTTAAAGGCATATTTTACATTTAGTAAAATGTGCAGGAAACTAAAAATCTGATGCTCAAGTTTGGAAATTACTTAGGTTCTTGCTGCTCTTTTCCTTTAATCACTTACTTTCAATTGTTGCTTATTAATGCCTCCACATCAAAGTAGGCACAGGTGGAAAGAGGTGACAAAATATAAATCAGTCAGTCTATACTTTTGAAAGCCAGGAAGAAAGCCTGAAGTTGAAAGTAGTAGCTAAGACCAGATCTTTTCCCCCAGAGTCTGAATCAGTTTTGGTCCCCTAGCCTCTAACAGATACATGAGGAGCTGGCCATAATTAATACCCTCAGAGCATCAAGTGGAATTCTAAGAGCTCATGATCACCTGGCTCATCAAGTGATTACCCAAAAGGACAACTTGATGCAGGAACAACTTTCTTCACTTGAGTAGGAAACAATGGAAGGTTTATATGGGGCTAACAGTAAAAAATCATGTCAACTGTGCTATCAAGTCAAAATGGAAAGAAAGTGGAACCATGAAAGTCTAATTTGTTTTGTCAATTATAAATCAATGAAGCTGGGAGGGGGGAAAAAAAGGAACCCTAATCTATTACATATATAATGAATGGTGAGTTTTTCTGTAGTAATACTTTTATGTGCTTACTGACATAAGAAATTCATACTTTGGATTTTTAATAAAGACATACAATGGAAGGTAAAAAGCTATCTTGAAAGTCATATATTTATGTCAAATATTAAAATTAGTAATAGCAGTAATAAATACTAATTTAAATTATTAATTAATATGATTTAATGCTTATTCCAACAATCACAGTAAAAGTTAAAACCAAGTACAGAATTATTTGGGATGGCAATTAGAAAATAAACAACATAGATAATCATTTTTTCAAGAACATATTTAAAAATATAATTAGATTATTGAATGCTGTATTATAAGTGCTAGCTGAATATTATATGAAAACCCACTTATTATAAAGTCAGTAATACATAAGATCATTTACCCCCCAAATAATTATCTATGGAAGAAAATATTTAGCCAGTTCATGCCTAAATAATACCACTAATGGTATAAACTTTAAAAAAGACATTTGGAGAATGTAATTTTTAAAAATCACCTTTATAAAAATTCCTTCCAAAACTATTTTAATCAACTATGATCTAAATATTATTTGTTTTAATGTTTACATTTACCTCTTGAACTTTTAGAACTGTAAATTACATAAAGTAAATAAAATATAAAATAAGTATGCATACCACGCAAACTTCCAGTAGTTAAAAGTGCCCGAGCTTTGTCAGCTAAATCACTGTTTAGAGTGTTTCCCAGCAGCAAAACATCAATGGCCTCTTGCTTGGAGCTATCAAAGAAGTTATTCTGAATTGTTCTGGTAACAGAGCGAGCACCATCTTTTAACTTTCCAGCCTGTTGAGGGAGAAAGAAGCATGAGTTTTCATTCTAAATACTGTTTATTTTACTTGAGTCAACATTTTGCAACTATAAATTGATTTCATATAATTTTAGTTTAAAAAGGACCTAACCATCTTATTTTGAATATACAACTATTACATTAAAAGGCCTCAAGGTGTCACTATTTCCTTTCTTCTCTTGCATAATAGTTCACAAAAAAGCTAAGTGCCTCTATATCCAGTAGTGACACAGAGCATAAATGTTTATAATTGTTTACTATAAAGCAAATAACCAAAAGCGTACTTATTTAAAACAAGGTACTTCCTTCTTACATCATGACTTTCACATTTCAGGATGGGATGACTAGGGAAATAAAGGATGATACATTGATCTTAATGTATTCCTACAAAAATCTCAAATTACTTTGATAGTGGAAAAATAAAATTGAAATTGCTTCCAAATAACTTATGTTAGTTAATACTAAAACTAAACCTAATATTAATGGTCATTCTAAAAAGAAATTTATAATTACAGTTTATAAATATTATATGTGAACTATAGTTTGTATATTTAGAGTCATTCTGTGTCCTCTACAAATATAAATCATAAAAATAATAAACTTATTCCTACAGTGACTTTGTTATGACTTAATGAACGTGTATTTTACTTAGGCATATTAGTTATCAAAGAAGATTCAATTTGATCTTACAGATTTCAACTGTCCAAAACAAACAATAAAAACCCCCAAACTCTTTCTTGCCTTTTAGAAAACAACTTTAATTTGCAATATATAATTTTTATTCCTTAGAGGAGTAAGAGTAGACTTCTTTTCAGAAAAGAGTCCATTTTCTTCAATGCCACCAAATGAATGCCACTCATTATATTTCATCATTTAAATTTCACATTAAAACATTATTTCCCTTCAGATGATAACATACACAAATGATATTATTGAAAAAACACTCACCATTCACATTATCAGGCAATTAATCAAAAGGAACCCAGAGAAAGGAAAAGAAAGAGCAGTTCAGATGTTAGATTTTAGTTCAATTCAGTCTAGTATATTTAATATAAAAAGGTTTCTTATCTACATATTGTAAATGATAAAGACCACTGAAAATATATGTAACTTCTGTACATATATTGACTTAGTCATGGAAGAAACAATAAAGGCAGATTATTTTAAGCAATAGTTATAGAGAATCAGCTTTTAATAGCAAGAATTATGTCTATTTAAAAGGAATAAATGAAAGTTCAACAATTTCAGACTTTCAAATATAGGAAGCATTTAAGAAGTAAATACTTTAAAAAGTCAATGCAAACTATTCCTAACAGTTGAACAAAAGGAACTCTGCAGATAAGGCCAATATCTCTGGGTAGAGGCATGGCACTTTATGAGATATGGAAAATTGAAAGACATTAAGATGGCAAATGGTCTTCATAGAATTCCCATTGCTATACTGAAGTTCAATGGCAACTATAAAAGTTGCAAATATTCTCATTTCTATTCCTTAAATAGTGAGAGATTTTAGAGATCTGGAATATTAATAAATTCAAGTGAAACCAGGATCCCTTAAAAGTTAAACAATATTTAAGTATATAAAATAATGAAAAATAACCCTAGTATAGTTCCAAAATTCCACAATAAAAACCAAATACTAAAGGGGAAAGCAGTATGTAGATAATACCAGCAATTAAAAAATAAAGATGAAAATCAGAATTATAATTAAATCCGTATCTTGTACTTCTCTGGCACATTCTGACAGCCTCCTTTTCAAGGCAAAATAAGTAGAAGGACAAAAACTCAACAACAAAACCCTAGAAATGTTGAGTTCATAGTAGGTTTTGCACAAATTGTTGATGGATTTATTTGTCCATTCAGCATTTGTCGTATATTTATTGAATGTTAGTTGCTATGTCAAGTTCAGGGGACACAAAGCCATATGAGATAGGATACTATATTAGGAGGACTAAGGTAAAAAAAAATCATTTTTACAATTAATATAAAGAATAAAAAAGTAAAATATATATTCAAGGGAAAATTATAAAAATGGCAATACATGCAGTCCTAGTGGATTATCACTGAATGATTAAATATGTCTCACATACCTACCCTTCTCAAACCTAAGAAAATATGTGTTCCACTTAATTATTATTACCTACCATAGAAGAAGTATTAAAGAGAGCACAAAAGCATGATAAAACAGAATTCTAAAATAGATATCTATTAACTTAAAAATGTTAGTTAAAAACAAAAAAGGTCACTTAAAGGCTTTATTAAGAGAAGAAAAAGATTATCTCTGGTAATATTATGATAGATCTGGATCTACCTTAGCCTTCCCTTCAAGAGCTCCAGTTCCTGCATATATCTTACTGATGGAATCACCATTCACAGACCACATGGACCGAAAAACTTCTTGAAAGCGAGTCACCAACTGAGGCTTTTCAGCCAAGCCAAGAGCTTCCAACTGTTTAGTTAGCATCTAAAACAGCAAACAAGAACCTTTTATAAATATAATAACTAATTGTAATGACTTTTAAGAAGTATTAGAATCAAAGCAAAATTTATAGTTATAAGACAATGTGAGACTGGCTTCTGAAAACATGAACACTTCACTAGTCTAACTGTTGTTTTATACCATTTCAATTTTTATAGTACATGCCACATCCATGAAAACTAAAGTAACTTTATATTCCCTTGTATTAATAAGAACTTCTTTCTGATTAAATGATAAAATTAATTTTCAAGTGTTCCTATAAATCAGACTAGTTTACCTTGATCACCTAAAAGATATAATCAACAGCATGCATCAGAAAACATTTATCTAGTTTACCTAAATATATGTGGAAATAGCAGAGTTTCTTTAATTTTTGGATTTGATTTTATAAGTCTGGGTAATAAAAGTCAAGAGATTGTAAAGAAAAGGAAAGCCACTCTTAAAATGTCACAAAAATAAAATAAATTATAGCTTTGAATATGTCATGACAGATTTTTACGTATCAAATCTATATTGATAGTGTGTACAAAGCAGAACTAGGAGGAACACGTGTGGCAAGCAAGGAATTTAAGAGCCTTTGGGTACCACCATTCCTCCATCTCAGATAACAAACAGTACAAGTGTTAAGAGAAGTTTCTGATCATTACTTTATGTGAATTCTAGCCTTGAAATCTGGCAGAGACAAAGTGATACAAAATCCTTCTGCAGTCTGCTTCTCTTACTTGGAACCCAGTGATATCTCGTGCCTTGTATTTTTAACTCCTTCCCATTTATGTTTTCTTTTACTTATTTTTTAAGTATAGTGACTATACATAATTATAGAAGAATCCAAAACTAAAATAGCATTAAAGACTTTAAATACGTTCAATTATTCCCTAAGACTTAGAGCAGAGTCATTCTTTGCTAGCATGCACAAGAACACAAAATAAGCCTAGGACGAGAGTTCTTTCATCATTTAAACTTTCTCCTTTCAAGGAAGTGGACGGAACTGATCTTCTTTCAGTACTAGTTTGGTTTTGCCTACCCTAGCAGTACAATCTGTAACTAGTCAACTAAATGTTATACAAAGGAATGTTCTTGAATCTTACTACCAATAGTGGAGGGTCGGCAAAGACAGATCCTAAAAATTAACACCTGTTAATACTTTTCACTGCGAGTTTTAAGTATTTCAAAAAGTTTACTCAGAATCCATGTAAGTCACCTAAAGCCAAAACATGAAAAAAACCTGAGGCAATGTGATAAACTCCATTTAATTAATCAACATGCCTTTTTTTCTTTTCTCTTGGTGGGAGGCAGTACTGGGGATTAAATTCAGACATGTTCTACCACTGAGTTGAGCTACACTCCCCAGCCCTTTTCCTTTTTTATTTTGAGGTAGGGTTTCACCAAGTCGAAGAGGCTGGCCTCAAATTTAGAATCCTCCTGCCTCAGTCTCCCAAGTCACTGGCATTACAGGCACATACAGTAACACCAAGCCAAACATCTTATTTCACTTTTCTTTTTTGTCATATTTTCTAAATAAATTATAATGATAATCCTCAATTACAGGTTACATAAAAGCCAAATCAGTAAAATTTATTTGGTTACATCAAAATACATTTCTGGCCGGGCACAGTGGCTCAAGCCTGTAATCCCAGCTCTTAGGGAGGCTGAGACAGGAGAATCGTGAGTTCAAAGCCAGCCTCAGCAATGGCGAGGTGCTAAGCAACTCAGTGAGACCCTGTCTCTACATAAAACACAAAACAGGGCTGGGGATGTGGCTCAGTGGTCGAGTACCCCTGAGTTCAATCCCTGGTACCCAAAAAAAAAAAAAAATACATTTCTGCAGCAGATAATTTTATCCACTGTATTTTCAAGTTTAAGATAAAGAAGTTCAGCTGCAAAGTAACTAATTAACCAATACTCTGGCCAAATTCAAGATCATTAATTAGAAGAAGTAAGAATAATTATTTCCTATTCCTGTTTTCATACCACTTTAGAGTTATGGTAAGTTCTTATAGAACTAAATGAAGATTCGACACAGCCTGATGTTCCTAACTTGTGTAACGGGAGACTCAGAAAGCTCACTTACTGCTACACGGCTTGACAAACAGTTGAAACTATTTATATTAGACTGAATTTGATGAATAAAAGGTAAAAAAAATAAACCTAAACACCCGCTAGGAAGTTGAGTCATTTATTTTCATTCCCACTATGACATTTTCTTCTGATCCTATTTTTTATAGTTACTGCTTTGAAAATACTAAAAAACTGGACTGGGTTACAATAAAAAATATAATCTTATAGAATTATACTTTTGAAAACAGGCCCTCTCTATCCTAAAAGGCAACAGAAAAAAAAGGACAAGTACATACATAAAGTTTTTCAAAAGACATGCAAAAGGAGTAATTATTGGAATAGTGTACATAATCAGTTTTTCAAAGGGAATAGTAGGAAATAGCTACATAAAGAGAATGTAAGGTGCAGATAAAGGAAACATTTAAATCAAAAGGTATTCTAGCAAAAGAAAAAAGACTATAAAATAAGTAAAAATGCATTTATGAAACATAACTTCATTTTTATATTCTCAAAAGTAGTGAAAAACATAAGTATTATAAAAACATTCAAAGAGGCAAATGGCAGAGGATACATGCATTTTAATATATTTTTTACCTCTAAGCCAAGAAATGCCTGCACACTATTTGTTCTGTCAAGACAATCCAAGCAATTTGTTCGAACTGTACCACTCTGGCATCTGTAACAATTTCAATAAAGTTAATACAACTAGTTTGCATCAAAAATAAAGCTAAAACAACTGAGTTGACTAAATCTAAGCTAACTGAAGTGATTAAAACACAGCACTCTTTTTCCCGTCCAACTTTTCATTATTACAATTTTCAAACTAAAAAGATGAATTATGCCATGAATATGCATACAGTCACCACCTACAGTCTATAATCTGTTAACATTGTGCCATGTAGTCTTTATCACACATCTAGTGATACATTTATTTTTAATTAGGCCAGTAGTCAGGAGCTAAATGAACATTCAGGTTTATAATCCTATAGTCCTTTGCACATAAAAGATAATCAATTATTCATGGAAAAGAAGTTTAAAAAATTTAAGATCTACCTATCTCTATTAACTATCATCTACCATTGCTATGGCATTGATACTAAGTAAATTATACAAGTTGAAAAAATTAAAAATTTGAATGTTATTCACAAAGTTTACCTCAACCTATATTCTAAATGAACTTAAACCTTTCAATATATTTACTTTTTTCCTTTATTACTTATACAAAACTGAAAATTTAAATTAGACTAAAGCAGAGAGTAAGCATATGCCATTTACTTCTATTTGCACTTAATAGTCTTAACCAGGGTCAAGAAATATTAACACATTAATTTTCAAAAAGAAGTGGAATAGTTTGATAGATAACAGCAAGAGATCTGGAGCCAGATGAATCTTAGCTCTAATGCTTCCTAGTCACGTGACTTGGAACAGATTAGAGCCTATGACTTAATTTCCTCAAATGTAAATGAGCATAACAGAGACTATCCCGACAATCACTAATACTGAAACATAGACTACACTGCCTTTACCATACTATGTGCTCTTATTTGTTCAATTCTATAGAAAATTCAGCATAAAAATGATATTTAAATTATAAACTTCAATTTAAAAAGGAAATTAAAGAGTCAATGATATAATTTTAAAAGTATAGAAAATTTTCAACTTAAATAACAAAGCAAGACAGCAATCAAACCTTTGAACTTCACTTCCATCAAAATAAAAAAATCCATAATCTAGAAACTTCTGGACTTGAGGTTTAAGAACACTATGTAATTTTTCTGCCTTTCCTCCTTTTACCATTTGATGATAATCAAAATTCACCATGTGGATATCAGCAGCATGTTCAGAAGCTTTTAAATGACTCTGAAAAGTAAAAAGGCAAATAGTCATCTGAATGTTAATTAAATATGATCTTATCAATATGTTATAAATGGAAACTTAACATTTTAAATTAAAATTTCAGCATGACCCCTTGAAATTTTACTAATCCCACAAAGCTTTAATTGACACTAATAGTAAAATGAAAAATTACCTACTGGTACCTAATGACATCTATTCCCTAAAACCTCATATAATATCCCTGAAAACTGGGTGACAGAATTAACACCAGGGAACTTAAATAACATTCTGGTCTGATTTAGAAAATGAAAAATTATTTCCAATCACCAGTATTTTATTTTTCAACACAAATTTAGTAACTGTTTATACTAATTACAGAATCTCAAAAGTATTCTCTTTTTGTAACACAAATCATCAAGAACTGAAAGATTAATTTTTTATACTTTCATTCAACACACACATTTTAAGGTATAACACTAAAAATCCATACGCAAAAGTATAATCTGTTTATCAACAACACTTATATAACAAGGTTAAAATATAGCCAAATCACTAGGTTACTTTTTAGACTTATGAGACTGAACTTTAGAAAATGATTTCTATGATTTTAAGTTTAAAATTTTATGTAACGCCATTATTTATATTAATTCATTATTGATTCAATAAGCATTAAAAGTGTTTTCTTTAGAAACCAGGCATTTGTGTTCTTTTCACCTGTCTTCTCCTCATCCATGCAAGAAGGTACAGTGTTGCATGCACACAAATGCATTATCCACCACTTCATGGATTAAGAGCAATGAGTTGGGCCTTTGGGAAGTAGGTAGGCAATAAAGGATCAAACTACCAGATATGTCTCTATTAATGACAGGTGAACATTTTTGCTTGGGTGGAGAGAAGTTATTTTTCTGTTTCTCTAAAACATAATAAGCATATTCAAAAAACAAGGTCCACTGACCTGAAAGCTTTCCAAAATTCAAATTTTAGCAGCACAGTCTAAATTATTCCCTAACAGCTCCAAAGAGCCAAAGAGTCAGAGGCTCCAATAAGTACTAACCTTTTTCTAGGAAATAATTTACTTCCCAGGAGAATCTGATTACTGTATTATTTTTAAAAATACTATTCTGGGTGACTGTGGGCCAGAACAAAAGAGGAAATGGCCATACTTACCTGGAAAGCCTTACTTAGCATATGTTCACCTTCTTTAGATCCCAGCAAATTTACTATTATTTGTTTGCCATATAAAGTCTTAAGTGTTCTAAAATGCCTATTGAGGATAAAAAGGAAATAAGCATATGTCAAATGATAAGCCACCCAAAAAAACAAGAATCCATTGTTTTAAGAGCTTTATAGTTACACGTAGTTGTTGGGTTCATCCCTACAAACTCACACATGCATAGAATTAAGACTCCATTATTAAACATAACATCGGCGGCAGTATTTTAAACTCAGACAATTGGTCAAATTGGGTATACATCCATTCTACATGGTCTTATAACTCTGAATTTATGAAAACTCAGTCAATGTAATTTCCTTTCTGACTTATGAACTCTCACCCATGCTGAAGCCAAGGAGTCATCCAGCCCCTTCTCCACTCTGGAAGGCTGGCACCAGACAAAATAAGGTATCAGCTTGGCTGATTATGCAGTAAGGTCATTTCATACTCTGAGAGTATTCAGAAGGACCTCCTCACTAGCTCTAGTTCTTGAAAAATAGTCCCTAAATATGAGTCTTTTTTATCTCCAGCTTCAAACCATTCCAGAAGCTATGCAGCAGTCCTGCCCTATCTGTGGTTTCCCTTTCCAAGGTTTTAGTTTTACTAAAGATCAATCACAATCCAAAATTGTTAAAATTTGTTTTGATTCTTCCAAGAGAGAGGGAGACTACATTCACATAACTAATTTTTTTTTTTTTTTGGTATGGTGGGGGTGAGCCCAGGGGTGCTTAACTACTGAGCCACATCTCTGGCCCTTTTTATTTTTTATTTTGAGACAGGTTCTCAGGGCCTCACAAAGTTGCTGGGGCTGGTTTTGAACTTGCAATCCTCCTGCCTCAGCCTCCCAAGCTGCTGGGATTACAAGGCATGCACCAGCACACCCAGCTACATAACTTGTTTATTACAGTATATTGTGGTTAACAGTCCTATCTTATTTGATCTTGTTGCTCATTTCTCACCTTCCTTAATGTCTGAAATAAATTTTATCACAGATATATATGTTTAGGAAAAAACAATATACATATAGATACATGAGGTTTCAGGCATTCCCAGGGTGGAGAGGGGGTGTCTGAGAGTAAAGGGGACTGACTACCAGATAGAGGAATGTCATGTGTAGGAAATAAAACATGAGCTTATCTGTGATTTAAAATTTTCAAGAAGGAACATTTAAAAAACTAAAATGGAACAGAAATATAGTATATTTAATTCAACCACCTAAAATATTTCTACACATAATCAATATAAAACAAATATTGAGATATTTTATATATTTTTATACTAAGTGAAATCAAGTACACATTTGACATTTACAATACATCTCAATTTGGACTTGTCACATTTTCAAGTGCTCAGCAGCTATATTTGGGTGTAGCAGTGAACAATATACCCAGAAAGGAAGTTTTAAGTCTAAAAGATTAAGTAAGACACACCCCTAAAAATTATAACTACATTACAGTCTTCAAATTGAATTAGAAGTCAGAAGAATTTTACATAGCATCAAAAAAGTTGAAAGCACTCAGTAAATGCAAGTAATTCCTCTGCTTAGCAATATCAAAACTTACAGCACCATGTAAAAACAATTAGTCTTACCTGTCAAAAGCAGGTGCATTAGCTTCAAATCCCCTTGACATACGGACACGATGAGACCCCACCTTAGACAAGAAAAGTACATATAATCACACCAAAAACCAACATGTAGACAAGAAAATATCACTGTTTGAAATATGTAACAATCTATTTGTTGAACACACAGTAGCAAATCAAATAGCTGATTTTCATTCATGATAATCTTTTTAAAAAAACAGTTCTAAGTTTCCCCTCCCTTTTATTTCTAAAAAAGCAATCTCATTAAAAAGAATTACAAGTTTAACCATTATGAAATACTTGTCAACTAATAACTATTTTCATTGATTTAGTGCTTTCATATACATTACCTCATTTTTAAGTTCAATCTACTTGCCCCATGGAAGTTAACAGATAACTTGCCCTCTTAGAGCTACATAATCAATTCCAAAAAAGATTCAGATGAGATTTTTACACTTCCTGACCTAAATTCCTGCTCTTCCAAACAGCATACCACTACCATGTCCATGTGTCTTTCTCTTTGCTATGTTTGAATACTCTATAATCACCTCTCCCTCACCAAAATCTCCTATGAATTAAAAATGTAATTCCTTCCAGGAAAAAGACACTTTCCAAGTCAACCTCATAGCCAGGCAGTTATAGCATATTTTTCAGAATCAGATATTTTGGGTTAAATGAAATATACAAGATAGAAAATATTTATCTACTGTGAATTGTCAGAATGTCTCTTTCTACACATAGGAGTGTGGCAGACAGATGAGGCAGGACTGAGGAAGATCTAACAGATGCCAAGAAGAAATACAAAGATGAGACCAATTTGAACTTTAACATTTGTCTGAGATGCTAGGATCAAAGTTCCCTAGAAGTCATTCTTCTAATCTGTGAACAAAGTGACTCTAGGTGTAGGAGGTATAGAAGGATGGTTGCCACATCAGCCATGCAGTTTGACCAAAAAAAGAGAAAAAGAAAGAAAAGAAAAGAAGGAGGGGAGGGGAGGGGAGAGGAGGGAGAAAGAAAGAAAGAAAGAAAGAAAGAAAGAAAGAAAGAAAGAAAGAAAGAAAGAAAGAAAGAAAGAAAGAAAGAAAGAAAAGAAAGAAAGAAAGAAAGAAAGAAAGAATAAGCTCTAATATGCTTATCCAATTTCAAAACTGAATTACAGTAATTCCATCAAGTATTCTGTCCTAAGTCAGGCAACATAATGATTATCCTGATAACCAGTGAATTCTTTTTTTCTTTTTAATAAGAACTTAAATACTCTAACCTAGATTCACATTTACATTAACTGAATCATTTGATTGAGTTTCATTCTATAGTATTTGGAAGTCTTCGTAAAATTTTAAAATTAGAAAAATATGTGCCTCACGAGAAAAATATTTTAAACTGGAGAAAACTCAGTGAAAAGTTGACTCTCTTTGGCATAATCTCAGGTTAACTGCCTATAACTACACAAAAGTTCAAGACCTAGCATTTTGTTTGTCGAAATAATATTTATCTTGCATAATACTGTAATTATCAATAAGGTGAAAAAATATAAATTCTCATGTTTTTAATTAATGCCTGTAGCTATTTTCCACCACCCCAACACACAGGCACCTCTAGGTAGATATCATAGCTCTGCCAGTGATAGATTGATTAGATTTGACTGGGTTTTATTACTCATTGTTACAGGAAAAATTCTGTAATAAAAGGGCTACTGTCAATTGTGATAAAAGAGATACTCCAGAATTATTATTATTATTATTGATTATTATTATTATCATCATCATCATCATCATTAATGTACTGGGGGTTGAACCCAGGGGTACGTTATCACTGAGCCACAGCCCTAGCCCCTTTTTTTAAAAATTTTTTTTGAGACAGAGTCTTGCTAAGTTGCTTAGGGTCTCACTAAGTTGCTGCGGCTGTCCTCGAATTTGCAATCCTCCTGCCTCAGCCTCCCAAGCTGCTGGGATTACAGGTATGTGCCACCACATCTGGCCACTCCAGAAATTTTTAAGGCTTTAAAAAGACCGTAAATTTGCCTAAAAAAGAAAGGTTGCATCAAAGATATATTTTTAAATTTTTAATTGGATGATATGGAACATCATTTTTCATTATCATTGCTTAATGTTCTCATATTTCTGAAACTTCAACCAAAAATTGAGCACACAGCACTAAATGAGAAAAAATGCATCATGCTTATCTTTTAAGACTTTATAAACTGTAATGTAATGGAGTAGTTGCCAACACTTAAAATATAATTTTTACTTACGAAGCACTTTTGGACAACTTTATAATGCTTTCAAAATAATTCATACTGATATTTACCAGTTCTATAAAAAGTCTCCAGGAACAGACAGCAAACAAGTGTTACAGTCTTTGCATCTCTCATAGCACCTGATATAAAATAATACATACTAAAAGAACCTGGAGAGATCAGCACGGATGAGTGATTAGAAGGTATTCAAATGAGATATGAGTTGGATGTTGAAGGACAACACACGTTACTTTTGGAAGTAGAAGATTTCTGTTAGAAAACAGCAAAGCATGAAGTAGAATAGGTAGAATAAACCAGATTATGAGGAGGTGGGTATCAGGTATATATATGTGAAGCCTAATATATTAAAAATGGAAAAGAAGTGTCAGAAAGGTAACATGAAACAGAGCCTAGATGGATGAGATCAGTTAGAAAACTCTAAGAATCTTCAGGGCTCAAAGAAATTATGAAGACCTTAAATGAGATGAAAGGAGTGAAATAAAAAGAAATGCAAAGTCCCAATGCCTTGGAGAATGCTAGGACAAAGTATTACAGGGCTGCCTTCACTTTCTTAGAACCAGCTGAATCAGACCATTACAACAAGATGGTGTACAACAGACGTCCTTGATTTTGAGTGGAAGACATTTGGTTAAAAACGCATTCCAGAGGATTCTGCTTTTACATGATCTAAAGTTGAGGTCGTGAATCTGCATTTTATAATCACTAAGTGCTGGGATTACAGGCTCACTTCAGATGATTCTTTTACTCTTTTGATTAAAAAGCCACAGGGGGATTAACCAAAAAGAAGCAAGATAAAGGACAATTGCCTAAGGATTCTGTCTATGACTTCCAAACATCTCACCAGTCAACACTAAATTCAAAGGTCCCTTAAAATAAATTGCAGCCCTGAGGACACACAAGACACCTGCTATCCATTCACATTCTGTGTTAACAGATTCCTTGTTTGCCTTCTATGAAACAATCTTTGGATTTGGCACTTTTAATATTTTTAAATCAATTATCTATTTTTCTAGTCTTTAAAATCAGTCATATATTTTTATTCCTTTATTACTTACTATTTTAGAATGGTGCAAAAACTACTTTGGTATAAAAAATACTCAAGAAAATAATCCATTCCTATTCAAAGCAAGGTTTACTTTAAAAATTGCTAAGCTAAATAATTGTGAAAAGCACTGACTTTGGCTAGGGGCCTGAGGTGAGATCCTTTTCTATCCCTTTTTTCAATGCTATATGCTAAGGCACAAAACTTACTAGATTATACATACCCAGAAGCCTAAAATGTTTATGATTTATTCTTTAGGGCATAAGGATTTGTGAATTAAAATACAAGATTGTGGGGCTGGGGTTATGGCTCAGTGGTAGAGTGCTCACCTAGCACGCATGAGGCACTGGGTTCCATCCTCAGCACCACATAAAAATAAAATAAAGATATTGTGTCCACCTCCAACTAAAAAATAAATATTAAAAAAAGATTAAAAAAATGCAAGATTGTACTATTGAATACAAATTTGGTATTATGACTTTATATTTTTAAAAAATGTTACAAAGATCAACAAAGGAGAGTTTAAAACTTATCAGAAAGCAAGTCAGAAAACATGCTGAAGATGATCTCCATCACAGATTAGCAAGTAAAATTCCTTTAGCAGATGTATTATTGCTAACAGCAGCACAGCTAATCCTTACATGATGCTGACTATGTCAAGCACTCTTCTAAGTTTTTTTTTATTTAGTCCTTAAAACAACCCTATGAAGGGAGTAGCATTAATATTATTTTTGTTTTATACATAAGGAAACTGAGACAGAGGAATTAAATCACTTGTTCAAAATCACACAGCTTACAGCAATAGAGTTAAGTATGTCAGTTGAAAAGCTAGTATTGAAGCTTTAACTATTACATTATTCTGCCTGAAGATTAAATTATTACATACTAAGATGAGAAAATAAATATGTAAACACCTTGAACATCAATTTGGTATACAAACTCTAAATTTTTAAAATTAAATACAGCAGCTGAATTTTTATTGATTTTTAGTGGGGTCTGCATGTGGTCTGTCCCCCAGTGGTTCATGTGTTAGAAGCTTGGTCTCCAAGGTGACACCGTTGGGAGATGACATGGAACTGTTTAAGATATGAGGACTAAAATGGAAGATCCTTAGGTTATTGGGAGCTACCACATAAAAGAATGCTGGCCTCCTGGAGTGAGTTCTTGTGAAAGCAAGTGGTTATAAAAGCCTGAGCCACCTCTGAATCTCCCTTTGCCTTCCTTTTCCGAGATGTGATTTTTCTCCCACATGTAATGCCTTTCTCCCAGGCATGTAATGCCCTGCTGAACCAACAGGGCTGCCCAATACTAGACTTTCAGCCACTCCAACCATTAGGCAAAATAAGCCTCTTTTCTTCATAAAATTGGCCTGCTTCAATTTCATCACAGAAACACAAAACTGACTAATGCACTATTTGAAAGAGGATTAAAGGAAAAAATATCCAAAATAAGACACTTCTCAGATCCTCACTTGTGAATCCAGCTAATATTATTAAATGGAATAGAATAATTAGTGAACTAATTAACTATCCTGAAAATTTAGAGAACATGTAAAATTTGTTTTTAATTTTTTTATAACTTTATTTTATGTGGTGCTGAGGATCGAACCCAGTGCCTCACATGTGCTAGGCGAGCACTCTACCACTGCACCATAGCCCCAGCCCCAAGAGAACATGTAAAATTTTTAAGAGAAAAAAATAATAAAAATTGAATGTCAAACACATACTTGCAACCCTGGTTGCTCCCAGAACAGTGGAACAGATCCCCGAATTTGTATAAAGGAAGAAACAGAGTCATCCAAGTACACAACCTATCAAAAAAAAAGAATAATAATAATAACAACAACAGCAGCAGCAGCAACATGTTTCTGCGAGTTGGGGGGGGGCGGTTACCTCTATATCAGAAAAACATAGTAACTCCAATCTGTTGCACATTTATAGTTTATAACCTACCTCATAATTTGTCCTAATCAAAGTATCCAAAATATGCCTCTAAATAAGTTTGATTTTTCCAGTTAATAATATTCATTATCAAAATAATAAATAGGAACTCCCTTGAAATCTCAATATTTTACATACATACTTTTATGTTTCTTTAAAATTTTTCCTTAGGTTTTTTTTTCTTTCTTTTGCAGTACTAGTCCCCAGTAAACAAAGAGCCTTGCAAATGCTAGTCTAGCAGTTTACCATTGAGCTACATCCTCAGCCTTTTAAAAATTTTATTTTGAGATATGGTCTCGCTAAGTCACCCAAACTAGCCTCAAACTTGCAATTCTCCAGCCTCAGTCTCCCAAGTAGCTGGGATTACAGGCATGTGCCACTGAGGGCAGCTTCCTTAGCTTTTTATATTTCTCAAAATTTAATTTGATGATCTGAGTTGGACTGGTATGTAGCCTAAATTTATGATTATATAGTTTCATAGCCAAAAATATGATTTTTAATTTTTAGGTAGTACACATATCTATCTTTAAGAGTTGGGTTTAACTGCATAAAAATATTCTTGTCTAGCTCTTTAATTGAGGATTTTTTAATTCAATATCAAATGTACATCACTGACTATACCATGCTACCTAGTGAATATCTTGCTACCTATTTGAAGAGTCATACCAAAATAAGTTTGTTTGTTTTAGGGAAGCCTTCCTTAGTAAGTTGCCAATTTTATTACAGACAAGATAACAGATGTCAAAATGAGTTCTGCATCAAATAAAAATCTGTTATCCTAGTATTATCTGTGCCTCTCCTAAACATTAATAAGCAATATGAAACTATATATACCTGTTCTGTTTCTACAAAATTGGCGACGTGACCATCATCATTTGTCCCCCGGACATTAAACCTTGTCCCAGCTCGTTCACAGCTTAATCTTGAAATGAGGCAAGCCTTTGCCTGCTTATGAGCAGCATAAATTGTTCTGATTTCCACTCCTCCACACATAAGGCGTAATAACCAGTCATCACAATTCACACCATAGTGCTTGAGATGCAAATGCAAAGACTGATTCCTAACAGAAAAGGAAATAACTGCATTAGGTTACTGGGTACTAAATAACAAAGTACAAATATTAAAATAGTGCTTCCATTACTACTGAGCAATGCTAACATTAAACAGTAATGTTATTAACTTAAAAGGCAGCAAAATAATTCAATTCATTACATGTTCTGAGGGAAATCATATTTTTTGTTTTTATATCTGCATTCCATTTGTTGTATCTTTATATATAGTAAATAACCTACCATTTCAAAAATGATTACATATATAACCCACTTTATAAAGCTGTATTCATAGACTTGACTTTAAGAAGGCTCTATTAATTTAAATAGCCAGATGTGGCAAATGACCGCCATACTAAATAGTACAACAGTGGTGCAGGCAGTGTTTTCCACTACCACAAATACATTTCTTTTTGAAGTGCAGGGGATGGAACCCTGGGTCTCATGCATGCTAGGCAAACATTCTACCACTGATCTACACCTACAGTCCACTCCAAATACTTTTAGCATTGTAGGTAACAGATGGAGTCTGATTTATAACTTTTGCAGGGGAATAAAGTTTTATTCAAACAAACAGATAAAAGCAATTAAAGCAGGGATGGGAGCTGACGCTACCTCCAGTTTGGCTTTCTTACCCTGCTGGACACTCCTCAAGTCTTTACTGAAACCTCAGTTCTCCTTAGAACTAATATGAAAGAAGCCAGGCGCGGGGTCACACGCCTGTAATCCCAGCACTTTGGGGGGCTGAGACAGGAAAATCACGAGTTCAAAGCCAGCCTCAGCAATGGCTAGATGCTAAGCAACTCAGTGAGACTCTGTCTCTACATAAGAAAAAACACAAAATAGGGGTGGGGATGTGGCTCAGTGGTCCAGTGCCCCTGAGTTCAATCCCTGGTGCCAAAAAAAAAAAAAAAAAAGAACTAATATGAAAGATTCCAACCAATCTACCACTAAGAAAAACATTTTGAAAAAACAAAAGTGTTTTGAGAAGAAAACAAACAAACAAACAAGAAACTTTCTTTCAGGGGGGAGGGGGCAGGGGGACAGTAAAGATGGTGGAGTATGATAGACATCATAGCCCTATCTTTATGTATGACTGCATGTATGTTGTGATTCTGCATCATATACAACTAGAGAAAAGAAAAGTTGTGCTCCAAAAAAAAAAAGCAGAATTGCCACTGAATAAAATCAAGCCAGTGGTTGTGAAGAACTCACTTGAGGGACTTGTCTTAACACAGAGGAAATGTCTAAAGAGAATCCCTGAAAATCAGCTGAGATCTAGGTGAATTTCCTAACAGACTATGTACAAGGTGAATATTCAATAAGCAAACCTTTTGGATATATCGGGATAATTATTTAGAAAACATTAACAGGGAAAGATTCCACATGCTAGAAATAGAAATTACTTGTGTAACTTAACAAATTTGCTTACATTAACAATGAATTAACTTATGGAATTGTATGAGGAAAACTCGAAAGGTTTATTTTGTTGTAACAAATAAATGGAGTGATATATTGTTGGGTAAAAGAAACCTTTCAATTCAAAAGTGAATTTTCTGTATTACTAAAGTTTACTCTGAATTTTAAAGACTTTGCTACCATTTTAGGTGGAAACTTTTCTTAAGGGGCTGTACAGTAGCTTGCCACCTTAAACTGGGTAAACAAATGTAACAGCATTTGCTTGAAGACTTACAGTCATTAATAAAATAAGAGACAACAGGGGCTGGGGTTGTGGCGCAGTGGTAGCGTGCTCGCCTAGCACGCGTAAGGCACTGGGTTCGATCCTCAGCACCACATAAAAATAAAATAAAGATATTCAGTCCACAGAATTACAACTAAAAAAATAAATATTTAAAAAAAAAAAAAAGAGACAACAACAGTAGCAGACCTCAGTTGTCCTCTGCCCCTCTGGTACAGGTACAGACGCAAGTGCTGCAACCCAAACCCTCTTATCCATCTAAGAAAGCACAATGACACATAAATGAGTCATGAGATTACTACTGGGATAATATTAAATCTGATGACCATTACTTATTTAATGAATTCAATGACTTTAGGTTTCATACTTCACTGTCACTTACATCCACCTGAGGCAAAGCTTCAGTTGAGCATGACCCAGAACACCCAAGGCACCAGGGCTGAGACTTGCAATCATTTAAACAGACCTTGAACCCTAGGCATTTAATGCTGGTAGAATTTCTTCCTCTGCTGTGAGCTCTCATTTTTCCTTACTATCAGTGTGTCACTCTTTTTAATTCTATTTAAATCTAGAATGGAAGCAGCTTCAAATCTCCAGTGAAGGGGCTGGAAGTGTAGGTTAGCGATAGAGCACCTACCTGGTCTAGCATGGGTAGTGGCCTGGATTCAATCCCAGCATCACAAACAAAAAATCTCCAATGATGAATAAAACTACCTTGTTTTTATGATAGATATTCCACACTCTTTAGATACAAATATTACTATATCCTGCAAAATATTTCTACTAAGTTGTTAGGGTACAGAATGAATTCTAAAACTTGATTTTTCTATGCAAAATAAAATTCACATGCAAATCCTTAGCAAAATAGTGAAAATTGTAAAATGAGGAAACTTCACCTTTGGTATTTTAGCCATCCCTTTGTTCAACCTGTCTCCTACTGGACAAAACCCTCAGGCTTTCTGTAATCTAAATTTGTCCCCATCTCCATCCTTAATTGAATGAAAAGATAAATTAATTACTCCTACTGATTAAACTTGGAAGTTGTATATGCGTCTGCATCTGCTTGCCTCCCTATGGTGGCAGAAAGCTTTTTTTCTCTCAATCTAAGAAATTAGGGATGGGAATAAGGAGGGACCAAAAAGGTAAAAACAGCTGCCCTATTCACAGTTGCAACACACTTACCTTTTCCAAAAGCCTTCAACATCTTTAGCCATAAAAAAAAAAAAGTAAGATTGACACAGTTTTAACTCCTGCCTATTTCTGAATGCTAGACCAAGGTACATCCATCATCACTAGCTTTGCAGAGTACACAGGGCTTTCTTTGCACTCACCTGCTCTATTAACCCCTCCATCTCCTCTTTCCCATCACTCATTGTCTCCTCCTTTGCTATAGACAGTACTATAATAATTTGATTCACTCTGCCTTCTCTGCTCTCCTATGCCACTTCTCTGGATCGAGACACTTTCATGTAAGCTATGTAATTAGTTTCCTTTCCTAAGGCTGTGGTTGATTTTGAGCTACCTGATATCCAAAGCAAATGGGTCATACCTGAATGCACTACTCAAAGACAGTACCAATGATGGTGAAAGTGTGAGGGGTAGAAAATACACAGGAGGGAATGCCTTGAATCTGAACTACTAAGGAAGGCCAAAAGCAGACAGTCTGGGGACTCTGGCCTTACAGCATGTCAATATAATGAAATAAAATCCACATAAGGCATTAAGGAGAAACATTTCTGTCAATGCTGGCTGCAGACAACGGAGCCATTACATCAGAAGTCTGGTCTGCTACAAGAGAGCCATACTAATTAGATGTGTTCTACTTACCATTCAGGCTTACTAATACTATAGCACAATTATGCAATATCATGTAATATATCACAGTTACCTACATAAGTTTTCTTCACAATCTGTTGCCCTTGAATTGAAATAATCTACTTACAATCTTAAAATTAAAAATGTAAGAGAATGTTAGTTTAGAATGGTGACACCAGATAAGAGCTTACTAAGAACAGTAAATATGAGTAACACAATTTTATTACAACTAAAGTCATTCCCAAATTTATAACAAATATTTTATATCTATTCTGAAATGAAAAGTCAGTCAGGATCAGGGAGAGAAAATGAGTTTTATGTCACATGCCAACTTCAATAAACTGACAGTGGCTACTTGCCAAACATGCTTTGTTGAGGACTCAGAAACAGGAAAGAGTCAGTAGAGTTCATCCCTTACCATCTCCGGAAACAGCAACTGATGGACATATCATGACTACAATCACCAAGTTGTTGCACAGCACATGATTAAAAAGGGAAAAAATGAAACGTAGACTCACCAGAAAAATCTGTTGTCAGTTGTGTGTTCTTGCATGCAACGATGTGCATTAAGACTAAGATCTAAACTGGCTCCTGATGCAGACCATGCAAAATAAAAGTTTCCTGAATTCAAAACTTTTCGCACTTCTGAAATACGATCCTCATCTGAAGCATCAACTCGAAGTGACATAAACTCAGTGGAAGTAACTCGAAAAACTTCAGATTCTTGAATTTTTCCAACAGACATACATCCAGTGACTAGGACCAGATAATGTAACATAGTATCACCTGCAAAACCCAAAGATCTTAGTGGATGAAAAATTCCAATAATTTTACATTATTTAAAGTTTCTTCTGACTTTCTTCTTGTGTTTCCATCTTTTAAATCTGATATTTTGATTATTATAAACTTGTAATGGGCATGTTTAAACTCACAACTAATATTTTTTTTAGTTAGGAAAAATCCTTATTTAAATACATTTAACATAATAAGTATTGAAATATTAACAGGAAAACCTCACATTTACAAAATTGTTCCTCTACTTAATCTGAGCCTATAAACCTTATCAAATAAAAAAATACATGTGTTGCCTTCATCATCTTTTCTTATGACAGGAAGTTTAGATGAGATAATGAATACGAAAGTTCTTTGTAAATAGTAAAGTTGGAAAAATGGTATATAAATTTGAGCTGCTTATAATGATATATAGGCAAAATGTTCTTGGTAATGGTTTATAAAGCATTTGGTTTACAAAAACTTTCACAGACATTTTTTTCATCTAATTATAACAAAAATCCTATGAAATTAGTATGAAGTTATGAGTTAGTGAGGTCCTAAGCAACTCAGTGAGACCGTCTCAAAATAAAATTCAAAATAGGGCTGGGGATGTGGCTCAGTAGTTCAGTGCCCTGAGTTCAATCCCCAGTGCTAAAATATGTGTGTGTGTGTGTGTGTGTGTGTGTGTGTGTGTGTGTGTAATTAAATTCACCTTTAGTTTAGCTGACTCTTCATAGTTCACTAAACTTTATCAATGAAGGAAGCCATGTGTGAGATTTGCATGACAGTACAAACTCCTTCTTCACTCACAGACCAGTAACAACACAATCCAGGGACTAGTACCAGTCTTTGGGCTGTACTTCAAGTCATACCATTATGGACAAACTAACACAAAGGTTACTCTATAGTCCGTGATAACATTAAGTGGCAGACATAGGCCCAAACTGAGACCTTTTGAATCCAAAACAGATGTCTTTCTACTACACAAACCAAGAAGTCTGTGGTTCAATAAAGACACTTTTTTTCCTAAATACAATGAAGCCAAGAAAAGAAAAACACTTTGATTTTTCTCTTAACGTGTTTAAACAGGAAACCATCTCTGGAACTTAAAATCACAAGAGCTTGAGAATTAGCATGCTTTTCTGGGCAAAAACATAAGAGTAGCTTAATTAAAGTTTAAAATATGTTATCACACATAGCTCCATTATGGAGTCAAATGATATAAAAGTAGTCTCTCTCAAATTCTTAGAAATGTAAATGAATTAATTATATTGAGTAACAAACTTACCAAGATTTAACCGTAAAACACCTAAGAGTCCATAGGCATCAAGTACTTTGGAGTATGTACCTTTGATTGCCTCTTTTTCTGCAGATGCTAGAAGAGAAGTTTCAAAGAAAAATGACAAGAAACAGATTGTATTTAGCTATATAAAGTTGGTTTCAATCAAAAATTTTAAAATCTGATTAACATAAGCATATAAAACATCTTCTCAAACTAGTAAAATTTCTAAATCTGATATTAACATAAGCATATAAAATATCTTCTCAAACTAGTAACATAATTTAAGAGTCAAATTATTTCAGCACCATGTAATAAGTTAATCCATCCTTTCCCACTGACCTAAACTGTTTTATTCATCCTTTTGTCCCTGATACTTGGAACTGGACAATTAGAAAACTGATAAAACACGGAAATGATGGAAGTTACAGACAATACTTCACCACACATTCCGTCTAGTGTAGGAACGGGGAAATCTCTAACCTGACCTTTGTCTTATTTTTTCTGCAGTAAAATCAATGTTACCTTGCTAATGAGGATAAGCCACAGAATAATTTACCTAGGGCAAGTTACTGTGGCTGTTTTATTGAGAGAAAAAAATAGCAGCCAAAAAAATCCTGAAACTTTAAAAGAAAAACCTTCCTAGTAATTAGCAAATATACATGAGAATGTTACAAAGAAATATAAACTACAGCTAGTATTTCAAAGGACAATTAGAAAGAATGCATTCTAAAGTTGACAATTCAAGTGTGATCCTCTTCCTTCCTTCCCTCCTGAGTTTCTGTCACTCACCCCACACCTGGTTTACTTCTTGGCTGAGTGATTCTCTCAGAGCTTAGTGCTTCTCTCTTACCATTACTCACTTCCCCTTACATCCTTCATCTACAACACTGAAATAGAATCTTTGGCAACATTCATATGTTCCACATTAGCAAATCATGTAAGTAGATCCACCTAACTTTCCATTTCCAGCCTATTTTTTTGGCTGATGGAAGGGCTCTGCTGATCCTACTGCTTTGCCCAATACTCCTTGCAATTTGGCACTCTTCCTTTGCCCTAAAACTTTTCTCCAGAGTTCTTCAGAACATCTCACTTTCCCTGTCTGTCTCACTGCTTCTCAGACCATTTACTCTTAAGTTCTTTTTCTAGTGAACTCACTTCTGCCTTCCAATGAGTTGTGCTCTATAGGTTGGTAGCACTGGATAAGACTATTCTAGTCAATGACTAGACTCAATCGTTCCAAGAAATGATAATATCACAATTCTCTAATATGTTCAGAATTAAGTATGGGCTTTTACCTAACCACTCAGAGTGGGGAAAATTTCACCAAGTTACTAACCGTGTGGAGAATGGTACTTTATTCTGCATTCCTAGAATTTCTAGTATTATTGTACTATATGTTTATAAAACAGTTACGTCTGGCATCCAATGGTAAGCAACATACATATAAAATATCATAACACAAATTTAATAAAACATAACTGCCTTCCCCTAAATATTGCCTCATTAAGAGCACCACAAGATTCTCTCACAGGCCCTCCCACTCTTCCCATACCACTCCTGCTTTATGAAGTGTTATCTTCTCCTTCAATAAATCTATGCTTTATCAGAAAAAAAGAGTACTATAACAAAAGCAAACATTAGAAACACTTGTTATTGCTCTCATGACAAAAGATATGGTTTCCAGGACAAATATTATTCTATGGTTTTATATGTCACATGCTATATGCATTTAAATTGCCATCACCAATATAGTAACATAGAAATTACTAGATGTACATGATGAACCAGAAGAACAGATGAACTAGTTTCAAAGCAATCATTACTTGGTTCAAACACCAGCAGCCAATAAAAATTAAAATAAAAATATAATTTAAGTCATCATGCTCCTCTAGAAAACAGAAAAAGTCACTTTGTAACTTAAATACTATATAATAAAATATTCTCTCTTCTAGTAATGCATAGTAATTACCTCCTCATTAGTTGTGCTCTAAATACATGAACAACATACCATGTCTCTCAGGACTAATGAAGGTCTATCTATTAGAATGTCACCCAATTCAAATATGTAAGCAAATACCATTCTGTTTAATTATTTGCACTTTGTTTTGTATTCTGAGACTCAGGAAAGAGGATACACACATGCACTTTAATGTACATATTCCTAGATAAAACTAGAATAAAAGAAAGGAAAAATAATTCAAAGAGTAGCTATCATCTTCCCTGCCAGGAATTTTTGGCTTCCTCTCAAATTATTAAAAGAAATGTAAAAACAATATTTCTGCTGAGGTACCTATATATTATTTCAGTGATTATGATGACAGTATGTAACAATGGGCTAGATATTTTATGCATTGTTCAATTTCACAACCCCAGGAGCAAAATTACCATTTCAACTTGACATATGAAGAAACAGATTTAGAGAGGTTATTAATTTGCTACTAACTTGTCTAAGCCTAAACAGCCAGCATTCAAGAATGCAGCTTCATGAGAAGGAACTTGGTCTAGTCCTGCCCTAATCCCAGCAGCCTAGCACTCAGTAGGCAATTCTATAATTGTATGTTCAATTAATTGGTGAACTAAATTTAAAAGAGATATGTACTTTTAACTGCAGACACTTCCAATTTCATAAGAGAAAACATCCATTCTGTTTTGTTTTGTTTTTAATTTTTAATCTAAAGGCCTGGAATAGAGTGGAGGAAAGGCCAATGCAGGCTGTCAGAGCCCAGGCAATATAGATAGCCCTATATGTGAAGCTAAAGTCAGAGGCGGTGAAAGAGGACGTCCACTTGTAGGAGGGACAGTCTGCATGAGGTATAGGAGACTCCAGGGATGTTGAAGTATCCTGACATAATACGTTGCAGTTGAGAGCAGTAGAGGGCAGGGTACGTAGGACAAAAGCCTGAGGCAGGGGGTTAGAGCCCCAGTGGGGTGGAAGGGATGGAAGAGTAGTTATATACAAGAAAATGAACAAGGATACTGAGACAGGTTTCTCAATGTCAGAGAAGGGAACTACAAATAAGGAAAAGAAAGAAAACTAGAATGGAACTTCAGTGTTGATTGGAACTGGAAGCACTAGTGTGAACCCAATTTTCTAGACATGAGAAAGATATAAATGATTGTGCATACATATATGACAGTCACAGACACATTTATATATACTCCTTAGGACTATCCATTGAAAGAACCTGAAATCAGCAACACTCCAGTAGTAATGAGCACACCCAGATCTTGATTTCTAAATATCATTTTTGCCAGACTCAGTAGTGCTCACCTGCAATCAAGTAGCTTGGGAGGCTGAGGCAGCAGGATCTCAAGTTTGAGACCAGCCTCAGCAACTCAAGGAGGCCCTTAGCAACTTGGAGAAATCTTGTCTCAAAATAAAAGATAAAAAGGGCTGGGGAGGTGGATTAGTGGTTAAGCACCCCTGGGTTCAATCTCTGGTTACTCCCCACAAAAGTTAAGTATCATTCTCCACTAAAGGATTCTAGAACTCATTATAGAAATGGCTGATTCCAGGGCAAGGACAGGGACAAGATGAACCTAAAACATTCTTCTGCCACAAAGAAGGAAATGTTCAAAGAATTGTGTAAACATGTAACAGAAATACATAAAGCAGTGTAAAGGGCTTCTAATGGTGTAATCTGGGTCAATATGAGCATCAAAATAAATAAGACTACTGGGTTATAATCCACTGAATAAGCCTAGGAGCTCAGTCTGATAAGAAATCAGTGGTTTATATAAACTTTCAAAGTACCTCCCCTCAAAACACTTAACTATAAAGAAAAAAAATAACTGATTGGAACAAATAAAAAAATTTTAAAAAAGAAGTCTGCCAATCATGCCCTGCAGACCATCACTTAAGCAAGCAAACCAAGTGAACAACAACAGTAATGGTATAAGTCAAAACTGTGTACCATCTACAGGACATAGCAGAGAGAATGCAGCACCACTTCTTCAATATCGCTGCTGAAGACGGAGAGCCTGGGGCTGGGGTTGTGACTCAGTAGGGAACACTTGCCTAGCACACATGAGGCACTGGGTTTAATTTTCAGCACCATATTAAAAAAAATTACATAAAATAAAAGCATTGTGTCCATCTACAACAAAAAATATTTTTAGAAAAAGATGGAGAGCCTGAATCTAAGCATGAAATTTCAAACGCAGACTACTGACATTCTACAAGATCACTGGTCTTTATTTTCAAAGTTCTTAAGGTCATAAATGTCAAAGACTGAGGATTTCCCCAGATATAAGAATATAATGAAATAAAATGCACAAGTGTGAACTGGATCTTTCTGCTGTAAGAGGTGTGAAACAACTGGTAAAACCAGAATGGAGCCTGAAAATTAGTAATTATTAAAGTGTTAATTTTATGCAGGAGAATGTTTTCTAGAAAACAATAAAATATTTGTAGGTCAGTTGGTAGCAGATCAGCAACCTACTCTCAAACAGTTCAAAAAAATACGTTCTTTGTACATGACTTTTCAAAATTATAATTTTAAAATGTAACCAGCAAAATACATGTATACATTTCTAAATTAAGAAGCACTTATCTCTAAATGACACTAACAAGATAAACTCATAAAACCTTAGTATCCTCTCTCCATGTATTTTTTAATGGAGAAAAAAATTTCCTTATTTTATGAGCCTCTTTGAAAAAATAAAAAGATGCATGATGTAAAAGGGATAAGCCTAATCAGATTACTGTTGTAATTCTCTGATAATTCTAGAAAATAATTTGAGGATCTCACACTAATGGAATTATTTAAAATAAAAAAGCATATAATAGCTGGATGCAGTGGCGCATGCCTGTAATCCCAGCACTTTGGGAGGCTGAGATAGGAGGATTGCAAGTTCAAAGCCAGCCTCAGCAACAGTGAGGCACTAAGCAATTCAATGAGACCCTGTCTCTAAATAAAACACAAAATAGGGCTGGGGATGTGGCTCAGTGGTCAAGTACCCCTGAGTTCAATCCCCAGTACCAAAAAAAAAAAAGCCTATACTATGTTATTTAAGAAAATGTGTACAATCTTTAGATAAAACACAGAATTTAGTTGGGCACAGTGGCAGATGCCTATAAACCCAGTAGCTCCAGAGGCTAAGGCAGAAGGATTGTGAATTCAAAGCCAGATTCAGCAAAAGCAAGGCCCTAAACAACTCAGTGAGACTCTGTCTCTAAATAAAACACAAAATAGGGCTGGGGATATGGCTCAGTGGTCGAGTGCCCCTGAGTTCAATCCCTGGAACCCACCTCTCCCACAAAAAAATCCCACAGAATCTGTAAATGATTTACTCAATTCATCCCTATCTTCCTTTTTTCCTTAATATGATCTACTTCCATCCATATGTCAACCAAAATGAATCATCTGTTGTCCCTTCCACATGTTCCATATTCTTTTCCTTCTCTTCCTCTGTTCATAGTGCCCGCCCATCTGTAATGACCTTTAGTCATCTTTGTGTTTTCAGATATTACCCATCCTTCAAATTCTAAGCAAAATGCCACTTCCTGAAGTTTTCCTAGATTACTCTAGTTGGATATGAACTTTTTTCTGTTTTAAGTACAGTAACTTGAATACTAATAATACTAGAAATGAAGTTTCATTTCTTTATAGTTCAACATGAAACCAACCTAATACAGACACTCTGAAAACTGTGCCTGTAACTGAAGTACCCATCTAATAGACAGGTTGAGAGGTTTTAGGACAAAAGGAAATGTTCTACTAATTTAAAAAAAATAGAAGATAAACATTTTACTTTGCCACTAGAAGTATTTCAGTGCCCTCATTATTGCTCTTAGCGAGATTTGGAAATTAACAAGTGTGCTGTCTGTTTCAAGGAATACAGATGGAAGTGAGAAGGTAGGATGGGGAAAGATAACCTCTGTTCAATGACTGCCAACCAAGTATCAAACCAGTAGAGTTTACAAAGTGGCAGTGTGTGGAGAGCTCAGAGGAAACAAACCAAAAGAATGGGTGGAAATGAAAGCTGGAGAGATTTACAGAAGTTTAGGTCACTGTCCTACCAGTGCAGTCTTCCAAGGTGTGTACTGTGCATTCAGTGACAGGAATGAACTGCCTTTTGTAAAGAGGTTTGTATTTTTTTCTTCTGTTCATGGTAGTTATTAAACAATACCCTAGGAAAAACAAACCTTTCTTTTTACAAGTTGTTATGAGTGTCTAAAGAGCCATTATTTGGGGAGTAATTCTAGCTGATCAATATCTTCGGCAGTTCAAGCAAGGTAAAGAGGTCGTTAGTTCACAAACACATAAGCTAGGGTAAACCACAGCTTCCAAAAAGTTACTGCTAGGATACCTCAGGAATAAACAGTACCTAACTCCCTTGACAGCTTATTTTAAAAGAAAAAAAACTCTTCTTCCTACATTACTATCTTTCATTTGTGTCGTAAATATTTTCTTGGTTTTCAAGATAATAAAAATATGTATCTCCTAAGAACACAGAGCCACCATAGGCATAAATCTATAATTAGTTATACATCCTCAGATCGTTGGCATTGATCATCTGAAGACTCTCTGATTCTATTACTAGTGATCATGTAAAGAGAAATAAGGCCACAGAATAGAATCTTAAATAATACAAAATAAATGACATAAACGTTCATTTAACATAAAAATGTTTATGAGGCATCAGAAAGATTTGAACATTGTCTGGATATTTGATTTTTAAAACTACTGTTAAATTTTCAGAGTTGGTATTGGTACAACCAATCTGGAAAGCAGTATGGAGATTCCTTAGAAAACTTGGAATGGAACCATCATTTGAGCCTGCTACCCCACTCCTAGGTCTATACCCAGAAGACTTAAAAACAGCATACTACAGTGCTGCAGCCACCTCAATGTTTATAGCAGCTCAATTCACAATAGCTAAACTGTGGAACCAACCAAGATGCCCTTCGATAGATGACTGGATAAAGAAACTGTGGTATATATACACAATGGAATATTACTCAGCAATAAGAGAGAATAAAATT
>CM053409.1:109705429-109745664 GCA_028644305.1 Xerus rutilus
AGGGGGCATGGGGACAGCAAAGGTGGTGGAATATGATGGTCATAATAACCCTAACTTTATGTATGACTGCATATATGTTGTGATTCTATACAACTTACAACTAGAGAATTGATATATTATCCTCTATGTACAATGAATCAACTTGCACTGTTAACGTGTAAGCCTAAATAAAAAATTTTTAAAAAAAAATTTTCAGAGTTGGTGATGATAACATTATGGTTATGTTAAAAAAAAAAGAGCCCTCATCTTTTAGAAGTACATGTTGAAGTATTAGTGATGTCTTGGATTTGCTTCAAAATAAATGGGGATGGGGAAGTAGAAGATAGATATAAACAAAAGTGTGCATAAATTCATAATTAGTGAGAATGGGTAACAGACACATAGGAGTCATTCATACTACTCTTCTACTTTGATTTATGTTTAATACTTCCCAAAATAAAAAGGTTAAAATTTATTCTAACAACATTCTTTGGCATACTAGAAAAATTCAGAAAGGATATAAGAACAAGATAACTCTGGCCTGTCAGTAAAATAGCCAGAAACTACTATAATTCTATGTGATCAGAGAAGTTACTTTTCTCCAAGTACCCTCAGCCAGGTGTATTAGCCAAAAGTTCAATAGGCATTTGGACTTTTATAAATTTGAAAGGAACCAGTAAGTCCTACAACCTTTAGGATGTTCCTACACCCTACTCTTTCCAAGTTATCAAATATGCATCAAATAACAAATATATAATAAATTTGTAAAGGCAATTCCAAAATGGAGAACCAAGAAAGGTAAATATTACTATATCCTGTCCTAAAATAAATGTTTTCTTCACATGCTTCCTAAATAACTTAGCCCTTGTCTTCTATCCTATTGAAACCATCCTTAGAAAATTAACTTAGCTGGACATGGTGGTACATGCCTGTAATCCCAGCAGCTTGGAAGGCTGAGGCAGGAGGATTGTGAGTTCAAAGCCAGCCTCAGCAACTTAGAAAGGCCCTGAGCAACTTAGTGAAACTCTGATTCAAAATAAAATACAAAAAGGGCCGGGAACATGGCTCAGTGGTTAAACACCCCAGATTCAATCCATGGTACCACAGGAAAAGAAAGAGAAAGAGAAAGAAACAAAGAAAGAGAGAGAAAGAGAGAGAGAGAGAGAGAGAGAGAGAGAAAGAGAGAGAGAAAGAAAGAAAGAAAGAAAGAAAGAAAGAGAAAGAAAGAAAGAAAGAGAAAGAAAAAGAAAGAAAAGAAAGAAAGAAAGAAAGAAAGAAAAGAAAGAAAGAAAAAGAAAGAAAGAAAGAAAGAAAGAAAGAAAGAAAGAAAGAAAGAAAGAAAGAAAGAAAGAAAGAAAAAAAGAAAGAAAGAAAGAGAGAGAAAAAGAAAATAAGCTTTCTGGGGCTGGGATCGTAGCTCAGTGGTACAGCGCTTGCCTTGCATGTGTGAGGCACTGCATTCGATCCTCAGCACCACATAAAAATAAATAAAATAAAGATACTGTGTCCATCTAAAACTAAAAAAAAAAATTTAAAAAAAATAAGCTTTCTGTTGCTCATCACATCAATCACATCACAGAAGAGGAAAATTTTAAATTATGTGGTAAATAGCCATAACTTAATTCAGATAACTTTATTCACTTGTTGTTTTGGCTCTGTGCATGTTATTTTACCTAAACAAATCAGTGACTGAGACAGGCCTAAGCTACAAGAAGATAAAATAGAAACTGTAGAGATGGTTTACTTAGAGACTACAGAAAACTCTCATAGTAAAAATATATCAATTATTCTCTACCAAAATTTAACATATCAATAGTTCTTTATTATATCATTTATTAACATATCAGTCTGTTCCATTTGTTGGACCCATTCTTTCTTTGTGCTGTAGTAGCTTACGTGTATAGTACTATCTCATAGTTCACCATTATTAGATTATACTCCTTTCTCAAATTAGAATTTAAGGCAAATAATAAATTGTTACAATCAGAGTAAATAATTCAAATGCTAGCATAATCATTCACCTATTTATTGATTTCATCAGTTGTCTAAAAGAAATACTTGTTAAATGTAGAATAGTTGTCGTAAGGAGATCATACCCATATTGCTAACCTTGCAATCTGAATAGAAAAGAAAATTAATGTATTACCCAAGATTAACAGATCACTTAAGCCGGGCGTGGTGGCGCAAGCCTGTAATCCCAGCACTTAGGGAGGCTGAGTCAGGAGAATCACGAGTTCAAAGCCAGCCTCAGCAATGGGGAGGCGGCTTAGCAACTCAGTGAGACCCTGTCTCTAGATAAAACACAAAATAGCGCTGAGGATATGGTTCAGTGGTCAAGTGCCCCTGAGTTCAATCTCCAGTACCAAAAAAAAAACAGATCACTTAAAATTATCTTATATTTAACTTAAAAGTCACTTTTAGGATTAAATTTCAATGTAAATTTCTTTCATTGCTAATGAATTACAATAATTCAAACTAAATAACAAAGCCATCCAGGAAAGGTCCTGTATCTGGTGTCAACATTCTGGTTCATACCTTCCAAACTGGGTATAGGTGCTGATGCAGAAGAAAGCTAAAGAATGTCAATAAGAAAATGAAGACCGGATTGTAAATTAGAATGTTCTTCCTAGAATCGCAATTTGCCTGTGGTTGCATGCACAGTAATTTGTGGTCAGCTTATTTGCATGAAGACAGCACTTTGGTATAGAACCTCCAGTGCAGAGGATGTTAGAGATCATGTAGCCCAAGCTTCTCATTCTAAGAAGAAAAAGCTAGAGATTAGGTGATTCATCCAAGATCATACAGCTAGCTGGTAGTAATGCCTCTTTCCATTTCATCATACATAAAAAGAAAATTTATTTCAAAAGTAAAAGATTTTCCTTTTGTAATTAATTAAAATTCTAGCTGAAAGACTTTAAGCTATCCAAATTAATGATCTACATAAACTGCATAATACCACGTTAAGTACATTTCAGAAAAAAAAACCACCTTTCATTCATTAAGGCAACAAGCATTTACTATGCTTACAACACACCAGGATCCTAGCAAGACTCTAGGAATAAAAACAGAGTACTCTGATACCTTTTCTTAGGAATGGTATTAGGAAGATAGGTATTATATAACCAACAAATACAAAATTACAAATTGTGGTAAATAATGGTTTCCATCAAATTTAGAAAATTGCCAGCTATTATTTCTTCAGACACTTTCTTTTTCAGCTCATCCTCTGGCATTCCAATTCCATGTACATAGTGGAACACTTGAGATTGTGTCACGGCTCAATGATGCATTTATTTTCATTTTTTCTCTATTTCATTTTGGATAATTTCTATTACTATGTCTTCAAGTAACTTACTCTGCAGTGTCAAATCTACTAATCATTTCAGTGTATTTTTTCCTTAGATAGTGTTATTTTCATATCTAGAAAACTGATTTGAGTCATATTTTAATTTGTGTGGTGGTGGTGGTGGGAGATTGGGGATTGAACCCAGGGCCTCTACCACTGAGCTACATCCCCAATCCTTTTTGAGACATGGTCTCACTAAGTTGCTCAAACTTGCAATTCTCCTGCCTCAGCTTCCTAAGTAGCTGGGATTACAGACGTGCACCACCAAGCTCGGCTGAGTCACATTTTTCACATCTCTCCTTATGCTCATTCTTTCCTCTACTTCTTGAACATATGGAGTATATTTATGATAGCTGTTTTTATGTCCTTTATTAATTTTAGCATGTGTTTCTACAGACTGACTTTTCTTCTCATAATGAGGTATTTTCTCTTCTTTGCATATGTGCTCATTTTTAACTGTAAATTTTATGGGGTTGATACATATATAGTACATAATCTCATGTATTGTATATATAACACATATACTTGTATTCCTATATTCTAAATTTTACCAGGTTGAATGCCATATATATATATATATATATATATACACACACACACACATTTGATATACAGATATATTGTATATTTATATATATGTAATATATAATATGAAACTTTGTTCTGAGATAGTTATTTGGAAATTAAGTTATTGAGAATTAGAGTGATCTTCTTGGGTCTTGCTTTTAAGCTTTGCAGGCAGGGTCAGAGCAGAATTTAGTCTAGGGCTACTTTGCCCCATTACTGAAGCAACACATACTCAATACTTTTGAGAATTCTACTCAATTCCCTGTGTATTATAAGATTTCTTTACTCAAGATTTCTTCTACTAAAATTTACTAAAGAGTTCTTTACCTTCTCAATCCTGTAAGCTTCTGCCTGCTTTTTTTTTGGTGATTCTTTCTCTGTCTTGGGTAGTGTCTTCACACACTGGTCAGTACTCAGCTAAAGTCTCAAATAGAGCCCTCCACAGATCCTTGGAGCTCTCCATGTAGTCATCTCCTTTTTGACACTGAGCTGCGAGAATTCTAGCTGCCTTGGCCACCCATATTCTCTACTCTGTACCCTCAACTCAGGAAGCCTGCCAGATTCCTGTAAGTACCTCCCCTGCTGCTGTGGCCTGGAAGCTCTCCAGGCACTAAGTAAGCAATTGTAAGGTCCCCCTCATTTGTTTTCCTTCTGTTGAGGGTCAGCATCTTCTGCTGCCTATTGTTCAATGTCTGAAAATAATGTCATATACTCTGTTCATTTTGTTGTTGAAATTTAAGGTGGGAATGTAATTCAGTGCCTGTTACCTCATCATGGTCAGAAGCCAAACTCCTGTTATAGTTCTGGGCTAGTTATATATTATAGAACAAGTTATAACATTTGATAGAACTGAAATCATGTAAGAAAAAGTCACCTAAAGCTGGGCGCGGTGGTGCAAGCCTGTAATCCCAGCACTTAGGGAGGCTGAGACAGGAGAATCGCAAGTTCAAAGCTAGCCTCAGCAATGGCGAGGTGCTAAGCAACTCAGTAAGACCCTGTCTCTACACAGAACACAAAATAGGGCTGGGGGTGTGGCTCAGAGGTGGAGTGCCCCTGAGTTCAATCCCCAGTACCAAAAAAAAAGAAAAAGAAAAAGTCACCTAATGCAGTTCAGGGACAAAGAAATTCTGCTTTTCGTTTTTCCTTGTAGCAAGTTAAATGGTAAAGAAATAAGAGTACTTAGAAACTACTGGTTTGACCCAACATTAGTGGGCTAATCTTGCCACTGGCCCAAGTTAGAAGAGCTGGGTTGAATTTTTCTTTTTTCTTTTTTTTGTACTCAGGATTGAACCCAAGGATGCTTAACCACTGAGCCACAGCCTCAGCCCTTTTTACTTTTTTATTTTTTATTTTTATTTATTTATTTAATTTTTTGTGGTGCTGGAGATTGAATTCATGGCCTTGTGTATACAAGGCAAGCACTCTACCAACTTAGCTATACTCCAGCCCCCCAGCCCTTTTTATATTGAGACAAGATCTCGCTGAAATGCTTAAGGCCTCGCTAAGTTGCTGAGGTTGGCTTTGCACTTGTGATCCTCTTGCCTCGGCCTCCCAAAATGCTGGGATTACAGGCATACACCACTGTGCCTGGCTTGCTGTTTATTTTTTATTAACTATGTACATTTCAAAAATTATTTCTAAAAAGAAAATGAAATTCTGTAACCTTAATATAGTGACATATAACAAGTCTAGAGTTCATTACTTTTTGTGCTAAAAAAGTCAACTATAAAAAGTCACTTCTTCTCTAACTTGCAAATTTTTCTTAAAAAGAGACAGGATACTGCAGCTTCTCTAAAGGACAATCATGCTGACTGACAGCATTTGGCAATTAAAAACAAAACAAAATAAAAAATCTATGCACATTGCATGTCATTACCACCTACTACGTTTGACATCCAAAATTCTAGAACCTGACATTTAACTTGGCCCAGAAAAAAATTTCATGTTTTTATGACCTTATTTTAGATCAAGACATATTCCCCCTTTAACATATTAACATATTAATAGTTTATAGGCAAAAACACATGTTTAACAATTCCTTCATTAGAAAATGCTACTAATTTCACTTTTAACTTGAAAACTTCTCTGTTGGCTTTCTCTCCTTTCTGTTCCTCATTGCCCACCAACAAAAACAACCATCATCCTCACAACACTACAATAATTACAGTGGACAAATCAAATAGAAGAACTATATCATTGAAGCAGTTATTTAATCTTTCCAAAACTCAGTTTCCACATCTTAAAACATGGATAAAAGCATAATCTTCAGAACTGAATGAAATAGGTCAAATGCCAGATCTTCTAAATTGTATGCTACAATGTCCCAGGGCACTGCAGCAGACTCTTAGGGGAGCTGCAAGATATTTTAAAATGAAGGAAAGCATCTCAACATGTCTAAGACACCAGCCCAACTATCAGTTTGAGGTGTTTCAGAGTTTAATATTACACTGCAGCACATTTTTTTGATGAAGTCATTTCATGATTGTGGTGATAAACAGCAAATACCATCAAAAATCAATGTGGAAAAGGAAAGAAGAGGGGCATGTTCCACCTAATTGCAAGGTCTGAAAAGCTATTTACTACTCAACACGCACACACAATCCATTAGTAAATAACTGTGGTTTTTTATTAAGGAAATAATTATTTTAAATTTATTGGCATTACTTTCTTTGAACAGCTACTACATCTGGGACTTAAATATTTATTGTTTGGCCCTAACTATTTAATAAAAAGAACTATTAAATATTGCTTGTGGCCCAAAGGTGTTGTGAAAAACTTAACAAGACTCTAAGGGCATCATGAAACAACACATTGGTTTAATATCGTGACAACATTTACTTCCTATAGATAGCAAGTATTTTTCATTATTATGACTCCTTCCCACTGTACAGTTGTATAGAAAAAAACAGGACATTTCACATTCTGTGGGGATCTCCAGAATAAGGTCTTATTAGTTTTATGATTCATATATCCATAATTTCAAAAAAAAAATTAGGTTGACAAAGAAATTCAGATGGACAGCCTGGAGTAAAACCAGGTCCAGAGTTAAGTCTTGGTGCTATTAAGTGTGTGCCTTGAATCCCAAAATCAATCAAATCATATGACTTGGCAAACATGAAAGTAATCTTACCATAACAAAGATAAAATGCAATTCATGTATGCAATTCATTTATCACCATACTAGCATGTGATATGGAAAAGAACAAAAGCTTTAAGAATCATCAATTTACATTACCAACTTATATCTCTATCTATTATTTTGTTGTGTTTCTTGTAATGTTAGGAATTAAACATAGGACTTGGGCATGCTAGGCAAGCACTACCACTGAGCCACAAGCACAGTCCCTAGCCCCATCTTTTAAAGCAAACTATAATTCCTGCTTTTATTTATTTATTTTTATGTGTGGGTAGAGGTAATGGGGATTGAACCTAGGGGCATTCTACCACCGAGCTACCTCTCCAAGCCTTTTTATTTTTTATTTTGAGACAGGGCCTAGTTAAATTGCCCAGGCTGGCCTTGAACTTACAATTCTCCTGCCTCACCTTCTCAGGTAGCTAGGATTATAGGTATGCACCACTGTGCCTGGCATAACTCATGTTTTTAGAATCATCCTCCAATTTCCATCTGTTCACTTTCTCTTTTCTTCATCTTCTATTTAAGACACAATTATGAAGTGGATTACAGATTTACTAAGCATGAGACAGACTGCAAAATAATGAAATTGTTTGTAAATTGAATTCAGGTATGATTGACAGCTTGCCTTTCCTTGTAAAAGTCTTTTTTTGTGTGGAACTGTAGAAGTCTAGGAACACTGACTCATACAACTCTGAGATACGTCTTCTTTTATCTCTTATAAATTTGTTTCTAGGAAAAAACACATGTACTGTTACAACTTGTGACCATTACACTTGCTATCTATATAGATCCAATGCAGTATACCTGTCATTGAGTCCACTTGCTAAACTGAACCACTGCTTCACATACTTCAGATTTCAGTTTAACTGAACACTTTCTGGATTAATAATTTTTAAAAATGGGTATACCACTAAAAACACTGTGGGCTGGGGTTGTGGCTCAGTGGTAGAGCACCTGCCTATCAAGTTTGAGGCACTGGGTTTGATCCTCAGCACCACATAAAAATAAAGTTATTTAAAAAACATTAATTGTTATCTAAAGGTAAGAATGTTTCAAAAGGTTTTTTTAATAAATGCAACAGAATAAAAAATGATTATCTTCCATTTAAAGAAAAGTAATTTTTAAAAAATTGTTAACAGTATTTATAGGATAAACAACATTCATCATAGATTCTTAATTGGCAATTCAAAAAAAAAAAAAAACCTTAATGATATGGTTAACAGTTTCTCCAACAGGATTTTTTAGTAACAAATATGAATAAGTAATACATATCTTTCACATCGGTAATTCAACTAATAGAAATTCTTTTTTTCATTTTTTTCCTTTTCTGAGATAGGATGTCTCTCTGTTTCCCAGACTGGTCTCAAAATCCTGGGCTCAAATGATCTTCTCACCTCAGCCTCTCAAGTAACCGACTATAGCCATGCACAACCACAAATAAAATTTTTAAGAAAAGATCCTGTATTTTGTGGCATATAAACAAAATAGAATAGTATTTAGTCATAAAAGATGAAATCTTTTTTTTTTTTTTTTTGGTACTGGAGATTGAACTCAGGGGCACTCGACCACTGAGCCACATCCCCAGCCTACTTTGTGTTTTATGTAGAGACAGGGTCTCACTGAGTTGCTTAGTGCCTTGCTGTTGCTGAAGTTGGCTTAGAACTCATGATTCTCCTGTCTCAGCCTCCCTAAGTGCTGGGATTACAGGCTTGCGCCACCACACCCGGCTAAAAGATGAAATCTTGTTATTTGCAACAGTACATATGGACCAGGAGAGTATCGTGTTAAATGAAATAAGCAAGGCACAGAAAGTATGTACTACATGATCTCACTCAAGTGGAATCTACAAAAGTCAATGTCAGACTAAGGATATAGCTCAGGTGGTAGAGCACTTGCCTAGTATATGTGAGACCTTTTTTTTTTTAAATATTTATTTATTTTTTTAGTTGTAGGTGGACAGAATATCTTTATTTTATTTTTATGTGGTGCTGAGGATCAAACCCAGTGCCTCACGCATGCTAGGCGAGCACGCTACCACTGCGCCATAACCCCAGCCCCATATGTGAGACCTTTTGAGTTCAATCCTCTGCAACACACACACACACACACACACACAGGTCAATCTCACAGAAACAGAGAGTAAAATAATGGTTGCCAAAGGCTGGACAGAGTGGTAGGGATAAGGTGGGGTTTGGAAGAGGTTGGTCAAGGGGTTCAAAATTAAGGTCAGATAGAAGGAATAAATCTTGGTACTCTATTGCACAGAAGATAACTATAGTAATGATAATGTATACTTCAAAATGGCTGAAGAGGGCATTTTGAATGTCTCACCACAAAGAAATAATAAAGGTTTAAGGCTCTGGATATGTTAATTACCCTGACTGGATCATAACACAAGGTATACATGCATAAAAACATCACAATGTATCCCATAAATTGTTACAATTATTATGTGTCAATTAAAATATAATTAAATTGGGCTAGGGATATAGCTCAGTTGTAGAATCCTTGTCTAGCATGTATGAGTCTTTAGGTTCAATCACCAATACTATAAAAGAAAAAAAAAACCGAAAGAAAAGAAAAAAATATATACTTTCCAATATATAATAACTGCATTTGTCAATTTTGTAATCTAGTTTAGGTTAGTCTTCCTCCAACATCATTCATTTAATAACTATTTATTCTTCAAGTATGAGTAAACACCATACTAAGCACTTGGGATACAATCATTACTAAGACACAGGCCATCTCAAGGAGCACAGCATCCAGAAACTGAAACCTGAACACAATTCCATTGATATGGAACAATATATTGAGAGTGCTATAAGAACATCAGCGCTTGGTTCAGCCAGAGGTTTCAATAAAACTATTTATTAACCTTATTATAAACAATAATGGCACCAAGATCCTGGAAACATGGTTGTTTTAGATAACACTGTAAGCCAAAAATAAGGATCCCCTAATCTATCATAGCAAGGCCTATATAAAATTCTGCTCAGAAATTGTCATCCCAATGTGATAATATTAGAATTTCTTGGGGGCTGGAGGCAAGGCACCAGTATTTGTAAATATTCCCTCAATGATTTTAATGTGCTGCCAGGGTTGAAAATCATTGATCAAGTCATAGCACCGTGACTAATTTAAGCTTGGAATCCTATCAACAGGACTCTAAAGAGAGTCCTAAGGCTGGGTGAGTGGAATTTGGTCCCTAGGGGTCCAAAACTATTTTCATTGTATTTTCTCTTGCAACCTACTTCTTCACATGTGCTAATAATTTGAAATACAAGGCTTCATGTTTGGACTATCGTGACACTTCTAGCATAAGCCAATAAAATTAAGTGATTACCAGTTAACACTGCGTGTTGACTAAAACGTCTAATTTTTAAACTTTAGTCTTTAAATCTAAGGCCACTAGAAACTGCTGAAATTATAAACTTTTGGTACATGAAAATCAAGTACTACTGGAGTCACTTTTATCGTTTATTCTTTTTTTGTTTTTGGTACCAGGGATTGAACTCAGGGGCACTTAACCACTGAGCCACATGCCTACAGCTCTTTTTTGTATTTAATTTAGAGACAGGGTCTCACTGAGTTGCTTAGTGCCTGGCTAAGTTGCTAAGGCTGGCTTTGAACTCTCGATCCTCCTGTCTCAGCTTCCTGAGCCACTGGGATTACAGACAAGAGCCTCTGCACTCAGCACCATTTATCTTGAAGAAAAAAACACCTCTAAGCATTTAGAGAACAACAAAATTCGACATAAAAGGTGTTCACCTTCTAATACCGATGAAGTTCTACATAAATAAAGACAATGTAGAGATAAAAGTGAGCTGCAGTGAGTGGTTAGGGTAGATTCTCAGAAAGGAAGAAGACTTGAATGCAACTGGCAGGGCCGGTCCAGAATGACAGAGAAAGCACTCCGGTAGTCTTGGAGGAAGAAGGTATAACAAGGAACAACATAATGAAGGCTGGAGAATTCATGATACTTTGGAAAAGAAACCATCGAAGAAACACAAAAATCTCCACAAAGGAGACCTACATAGGACAGAAAGAGAGGTTCCAAATTACAGAAAGCTGTGATTGAAAGGCTGAGGAATCCGAACTTAATCTTAGGGAAAAACAGAATTCCACTTTGGTTGAATACCAAAATGATTTTAGAAGACTCTTATAGTAGATTAATATGCAGGAGGCACTGAAATTTAGGGGACCGGGGCTGCTGAAGATAAAGAGAACACGTCAAGATCTTCCAAGCACAGTTCCCTACACAATTCACACTTTGCTATAACTCCAAGCTGAAGGCCAAATTAATTTTATAAGTACAATGATTTATAACAAATATTGTAAGTCAAGTGTGGTGGCACATGCCTATAATCCTAGCTACTCAGGAAGCTAAGGCAGGAAGAATCCCGAGTTCAAGGACAGCCTTGGCAATTTAATGAGACCCTGTCTCAAAATAAAAAATATAAAAGAGCTGAGGATAGAGCTCAGTCATAAAGCATACCTGGACTTAATCTCTAGTATCCTTCCCACAAAAAATTAATATTTTACTATGGCACAGTAGGGTGGCTATAATGATAATAATGTTCTGCACATTTCAGAAAGCTAGAAGAAAGAGTTTTGCACGTTTTCACCATAAAGAAATGATAAATACTTTGAGACAGATATACTTAACCTGATTTAAACATCCATGTATACATGTATCAAAACATTACATGATATCACATAAATACAATTTCTTTTTATGGATTAGTTAAAAATTAAATTTAAAACAATTACTGTAAAGTTTATAATAGCAAAGATAACATACCCCAGAGATTATAAATTCATTTATTCTAGCTTTACAGAAAAAGCAATATGCAAACTTTTTTGCCCTGAAACAATTATTTACATAGTCTAAATCTAATGAAGATGAACAGAATTATAAATAGATAAAAGCTGACGATGTAGCTCAGGGATAGAGTGCTTCCCTAGCGTGCATGAGGCCTTGGGTTGGATTCCCAGTACCCCCCCACCCCACACACACAAAAAGCAATATTTATACAAATATGCATACATGTACACATGTTCAACACGATACTCCAAAAATATCAAATAATATCTACTATTATAACTGACCTACAAGAAATCATGTTCATTACAGTAAAAAATGTCAAGCCATTTTAAGAGTTAATGTGATATGACATAAATTGCACCAGCATTTCTATGGAAAATAATATACTTTTAGAAGCAGCAAAATAATCCCCAAAAGCAAAATCCTATAACCAAAACCTATAACCTCCTACCATCCAAAAAACCTACTAACAAAAACTTTACAGGGAAATAAAAGGAAATTTTAAGAGCAAATATTAAATATTAAAAGGATATAAAGTATAAACTGCTAGATGTAATATAGTGAGAAAGCTGTGGAGTCTTTTTTTTTTTAAATTGTTGAATCTGAGAATTTCAAATCAAAATAGAGACCATGCCCAGTTGGTCTGTAACAGACAACTTACACAGCACTGCCACAGCCCCAGACTCGAACATGAGACATTCTTCCTTATGCCTAGTTTCCACTATGAGACTGAAAGGTGGGGGATCCAATTTGTGATAAATTCGAAATCCTTTGCTGAACGCCATTCTCCTTTCTTCAGAGGCAGCCCTATGAAAATCAAGCAAAGCAAAACAAATGAAGCCGAAGGTTCCTTCTGCTGCAAGGACTGCAAGGCATCCAGAAGGCCCTCCCTGCCAGGTTTTTTATTGCGGGGGTGGGGGGGTTAGGGAAAAAAAGAGAGCGAGCTCGGATCGAATGGTTCATTCCAAAACCTAAGTCGTCACCAAATTTTACCAAAAAGCAAAAAACAAAAAACAAACAAACAAAAAACCCACTACAAATTCTCAGGCTTTAGCACTGTAAGTCCTTGAACAGTCTGGCTAAGAGGAGTTCCCCGTTTAATTTATGTTTATCAAGGGAAAATTTTTGAGCGTATGTTCATTGGGGGTTATCAGCTTCCTGCTTCAAGATTTGTCACTACGTTGGAAGGGAACCGATCGGGAAACTTCACGCCGATCCTCAGGGGCTGGGGCGGTGTGTGGGAGGGAAGGTGAGAAGGCTGGTTCAAAGCTCCTTAGGGGGCCGGAGGAGGGAAAGGATTATCAGCCACCGCGGGCTCTCCCCGGGCGTCGGCGAAGGGCAGGAGAAGCGACACAGGTTATCGCCGCCGCTCGCCCAGCCCCAGTCCACCGCCGGCTGCGGGGACCGCAAGTGGGGCTGGTCCATTCGAAAGGCCACTCAGGAAGAGTCACAACTCGGGGCAGGGACCCGACTGCAGTCTACCGCCCGAGAAAGCCGCTCCTGCCCAGGGGGACGGAGGCGCCCGGAGCCCAACGCCTCCATTATGCGCCAGAAGAGACGTCCCGGCGCTCAGACGGACTCGGTCCTTTCCTGTGGGCAGGTTGACAGCCGCTGTCACCACAGCCCCCAGCCAAGCACGGCGCCCGGCACAACTCGCAGTCTCTCCTCACCTCCCCGCCCGCCCTCCGGCACCCCAGCTGCCAGGGCCACCCTCACCGCTTCAGTGAAGGCTGCTGCGACGGAGACCGCCTCAGGACGCGTCCGCCCGCCAACCCCGCTGCCGAAGGGTCTGGCCGCGGCCGCTCCCCGCTCCCCGCCGGGAGCTCACCTCTTCCTCCGGCTCCTCCTCCTCCTCCTCCCGCAGCCGCCGCCGCCACAGCCGCCGGAAGCGTCACTTCCGCTCCAACAGACCCATCTCTTCCGCATTGCGCCGCGGACCGGGCGGAAGACCCGCCCCTTGCGGGAAGGGGCAGGGCGTAAGGAGCCCCGCCCACCCCGTAGCCCCGCGGGGCCTGGCACCGGCAGGCCGCCGCTGCCGCCACCACCTGCAGCGACCTTCGCTCGGGCGGCGTGTCCCCGCTGTAGCTGCGGGTCTCACCGCCGGGGATGCTGGGAGAGGGAAGATCCAGCCTCCTCGGCCCCCTGGCGAGTGCTTTCCAGAGCTCCCCAGCCCTCCCTGTGCGCGCCAGGGAGGGACTTCTGGGAAGAGTTTCGGGGGCTGGGTGTTACGTGCCCAAACTGGGCGTCACGACCACCCCCTGCTGCCTCCCCTAGCTAGACCCACGGGGCTTTGCGGGGAGGAACTGTCAGCACGCCGCGCCAACCAGGTGGCGCCAGAAGAGCTGTCCATGGTGTCTCACAGCGTGCCTGGGTAGGTAGCAATAATAAATAAGGCCGGCTTTGAAACTGTTGTTGCTCCCTTTATATGTGTTCTGGAGCCCCCAGAAGCACTATAGTGAAGAGTACTCAACTCTCTGTACGATGGAAACTGGGGAGTCACCAACCAGGAGCTCAAGGCAGTTAAAACATGGCCGTCCCTGAATGACGAATAGGTTTTTTTGCCAAGAGTGGAACTTAGTAACTAACGGCATCAGCCCCTTTAATCTCATTTTTTTCAACAAATCATTTCTGGGTAATTTGTGTGTCCCAAGACGTATTGTTACCACTTAACAAATTCAGATATGAGAATGAAGTTGAAGCCAACAAAGCAAAAAGGAATTGAAAATCTGAAGAACCCAGCACTCTCAGAAACTGTTTCCACTTGCCTCTGCTTTTTCCTTTACCTCTTCCCCTTCTTGCATTTGCCACCGAAAGCAGAATTTAAACTTTATATTGTGCAAAATCATTTCCCCCTCCAGGCCCTATCATGTGACTTGATTTAACATTTCTCTATCCATTTTAAAGAAGCTGGACCTACCCTGGTTTCAGAATGCTAAGGAGGCTAAAATTCATTAGAAAAGCCACTTTTAAGTCGAGGAAAAATGCACACTTGGATTAGTTCTGAGAACTAGAGATTTCCCTCATTTAGTACTGTCTTAGGAAAAAACATTTCGCTCTTTCTAGTGGTTACCCATAGCAGCCTCAAAATTAAACTAATATTAAAATAATCTATTTGTCAATGGTTAGTCATTTCCCTTTCTGGAAGAGTCCATTTCAGTTGGGGATGGCACTTGACAAAACTACATGGAAGTGGTTGAGAATGGAATTTTTCCTATTCGTCTTTTAAGTATAAATATCTCCATATCCCTGATATGCACCAGCTGCCCCCACTCCCCAAATATTGATGGCTTCAATAGCCATATTTTTCAACTGCTTTGCTTGGAAGTTATATTTTTATGACATCAGAAATCATTATTTTAAAGTTGGGACAGTAAACCAAACTTAACCCCAAAGTCTATGATTCTTCACCACATCGTGTCTCTGGGAATCTACACAGGAAACCTCTCCATATTCAGGCTGTGAATCTTGGTCACTAGACTTTGACTATTCTTGAATCCTTTTTTTAAAAAAATATTTCCTTAGTTGTAGATGAACACAATACCTTTATTTTTATGTGGTATTGAGGATTGAACCCAGTGCTTCACACATGGGAGGCAAGCACTCTACCACTGAGCCACATCCCAAGCCCTCCCGAATCCTTTTGATTTTGGAGACTGAGGTAAAAACTTTTGGGTTAGAATTACTCTTTCCTTCAAATTAAACTGGAGGGTAACAGGACTCTTAGGTCATAGCTTTTTCAAATCCTTTCAAAATAGATCATTTTAGTTGGAAAAAGCACATGGCCAGGACTTGAAAAACAAAGGCAATTTTACTACTGACTTGTTAAAATGTGGTATATTTCTTCCTTCTTATTTATACCTTGTTACAGTAGTTGAAAATAGCTGCCCAAGTTTCCACCAAACTTAACATGTCTTTAGGGTAAGTTAACTTAAAACACAAGTTAGGAGGCATACAGATTTAACAGTGAGATCCTAATGTCCTGAAAGACAAGTCAACGCCCTCTTGATCCTTGAAACTGAGCAATGAGGCCTGAGATAAACTAAAAGTTACCACCCCCAAAAAATCCTAATTCAAGTAGGGGTGGGGGGGGAGGTTTGCAGCTGTGACTGAGGTAAAGATTTTGAGATTATTTTGGATTATCCAGGTAGATCCTAGATGTAATCACAAGTCTCCTTGTGACAAAAGTGAGAGGCAGAAGGGAATTAAACACACACTCAGAAGACAGGAGCAATGTTACTGCAAGCCAGAGAATATCAACAGCCACCAGTAGATGCAAAAGGTGAGGAAGGATTTAGTCCTAGAGCCTTTAGAGGGAGAATGGCCCTATTTACACTTGATTTCTAACTTCTGACTTCCAGAACTCTAAGAGAATAAATTTTTGTTCTTTAAATCACTCACCCAGTTTGGGGTAATTTACTATAGCAAATGAATTTCCTTCAAATGAAAATCTTTTTTATTTTTTTAGTTGTTGATGGACCTTTATTCATTCATTTATATGTGGTGCTGAGGATTGAACCCAGTGCGTCACACATGCGAGGCAAGCACTCTACCACTGAGCCACAATCCCAGCCCCTCAAATGAAAATCTTTTGGTTGAGATATAAAAACATTTGTCTCATGACAGTTCTATGCTAAATTTACCTTGCCAAATCCTAGCTCACACCCATTTCTGAAATCCAAGTAGCCTGATAGATTTCACAGGACAAAATGTCTTAAAAACAGATATAGGAAGAGTTAGGCTTAAGGGGTTTAGAAACACAGTTTGAAGTTTAAGGCCCAAATACATATTTATGCTTAAGTTTTATTCATTGAGTTAAGAATGTGTTCTGACTTTAATTGTATTTAGGCCAATAAGGTGTAAAAAAAATTCACTCAGAATGTGTAGGGATAAGCAATGTTCCCACAATAAAGATACAACTGACAGAGCAGGTATGCTGCATGACACTATTCTACATGCTACTTGCCTTGATCCAGGATACACATGAAACTGTTAATCCTCACAAACTAGAGTCATTGGAAATGCTCTAAAATTAGTCACCAGCAAAATACAACAGAGGATATATTTAAAAATTAATTTAATGCTTGGCTAAAGCGTAATTACATATATAATTATCAAACAATAGTCCTTAATTTCCAAAAAGTTCCTCTTGAAAACCACAGAATCAGAAAGCATAAACTTTAAAACAAGTTCTCTGAATATTTACATTGTGGTACAAACATTATAGAAGACCATGGATATTAAATTGCCTGGGTGTGGCTAATCAGCAAGGCGTATTCTTTATTGCATATATAACTCACATATGTGGGATTTAAAATATAATGGTAAGACTACAAAAATTCAGATGCATGTATCTATAAGCTGGGCAGGGAGTAAAATTATGAATGAGACAGGACAGTCAGCCTAAACCATGCAGTTAGATTTTGGGCTTATTATTTTCAAAAATTAAACTTTCATGTTCCATTTGAAACTATATTGCATATATTGGTTAGCGTTCACATGAAACCCACATTTGCTTGTAATGATGACAAAGAAGAAAGTTCAATATTCACTCAATGACTAAGTCCATAACTCAACTCTCAATTTTAAGGCAGCACAGCTATAGTGATAGCGACGCTAACCAAAAGGGGATGAACATTTATTTAGTCACTTGCCAGCCCTTTTGTTACAACAGTGTAGTAATTTCCCTAAGACAATTTGTTACTGGATAATTTCTGCTGTTAAAAGGCTTTCTCTGTAGAAAAACACCACAAATTTCCAGTGTGAAAGTCCATGGTGATATAAATATATATATATATACATATATATATATATACACACATATGCATAATTACACAATTTACACTGCACACATTGTTTATAGAGGACAATTAACTGAGAGGGTTAATTTGAATGATCATACAAAATACTTCTGTAAACAAAGTATGACAGGCAGTAAGGAAAACAGACTCCTAGAAATAATCTGAATTCCTTTCATTCTGAAGAAATTGCATTTAAGGACACAGTATTGAATATAATGTTTTTTGTATTAAAATGAAAATCAGTATTTTACAGTGTTAGAAACTTTACATATATACAAAATTTATACATTGGGAATGGTATTAAAGCAAATAGTCTTTTCAAACGTCTCACAGGTCTATTTTCCTTCGATTAAAGACTTAAAGTCTTTCACATTGTGGTCACTTGCAACAGACATAGCATGATCCAAAGCTCTAATACTTGCAAGAAGTTTTACTATCTGTTTTATGTTTTCCCTAAAAAAGAAAAAAAAAAATATGTAGCAGCATTTCATTAGCACATTTAAAGAAAATTTGTTCTTGATGTTATGATAACTTTATAGAGATTTTGCGATTGATTTGTTCAAACATGCATTTTTAAATATTGGAAACATATGAAAACTACATCATATATAAAATTTTTGACATATTTATATAAAATTAAACTTGTACATGTTTAAATGACTAGCCCACAGACAGTTAAAAACAAAGAATATTTCACTCAAATGGTTTTAATCAATCCATGGTAGCATAAACACACACACACACTTTTATATGCATAATTACACAATTCACACTGCATATATCATTTATAAAGGACAATTAACTGAGAGGGTTAATTTGAATGATCATCCAAAATAAAAAATCAATCTGTCCCCAAGCTTATTCAGAGCCCTACCTCCCATTCCTCCCTAAACCACAGTGGCAACTCTTTTGGAGTATTCCTGCAACACAAAATTCTACTTGTGTGTGTATGTGTCTTTACTATCAACCCATCAAGATCCTGCCTGAATTCTACTCCTCTGAATTCACTAAACAAAACAATCTGGTTTTCCTTACTGCCCCAGCTAGAAGTCACTCAACCTTCTCATGAAGTAATCATCCCATTTTAGAAACATCAGAATTACCTAGAAAGTTGTTAAAACATTCCCCAGCCCTACCCCAGAGTTCTGATTCCATGTGTGTTTGAACCTTAGAATATGCATTTCTAACAATCTCCCAGGTAATGCTGATGACCAGGAAGCATACTTAAAGGAGGACAACTGTTTCAACACTGAATTCGAAGCACTCATGAGAAACAGCACACAGTATGACATCAACTCATCTCCTCTACAACACTGTAGTAATAAGGTCCTTTTAGGGGAAGGACAAAATCTGTAAAATTTTGCAACCTATGTGGAATCTACTTTGTGTGCACTGCACAAAGCAAATGCTTAAATAGCTGAAGTTCTTTTCTATAGAAAAGCAAATATTATTTATTGATAATTAACTCTCAAACAAAAACCCTGTTAAGTATATGTAAATCAAAATTTTAAAAGTGGTAGGCTTCATGCAGTAAAAAATAATACACTGAGGAAAAAAGTCCCAATAACAATCAACACCAAAATGATACACAGGAACAAAATTAAAATGTAAAACAATACTAAGAATCTTATCATTAAAACCTTTAGTATTTACTCTGCTTTTAATTATACCTTAAAAATCAACAAATTTCTCAGGAAAATAAGACTGAGAATGGGAAACAAGGCCCTCCCCAAACATTTCCTGAACAAAAACGTTTTCTTATAAAGCTATACTTGTGATATGTCTAAACAAACTGATATAAAGAACATATAAACTTTTGGAAATTCTTTTAAACTGTACTAGTTATTATTACACGTTTGCTAAATTTTTATCCTCAAATTATATGAATATTCACATTATTATCCACAGAAACAATAATGGTTCACTCATTCCTTCCTAACAATTCTTTTTTTTTTTGCTACTGGAGATTGAACTCAGGGGCACTCGACCACTGAGCCACATCCCCAGCCCTATTTTGTGTTTTATGTAGAGACAGAGTCTCACTGAGTTGCTTAGCGCCTCGCTGTTGCTGAGGCTGGCTTTGAACTCGCGATTCTCCTATCTCAGCCTCCCAAAGTGCTGGAATTACAGGCATGCGCCATCCAGCTCTTCCTAACAATTATTGAAAAAAATTAGGCATGAGTTATTCTATAAATCATGAGTGATGACCTTTAGTCCATGATATGATAAAGAAAGACATGGAACATAAAGGTTCTAAAATTGGAATATTATATCAAAATACTCTGGGTTTAAATCATCTTTTCTAGGATTAATATCTATATAACAAATCTCAAAGGATCAAAGTTCCCAACATTCCTAGAGCCTGTGTTCTCCCCAATTCTTCATTGAGGAGACAGAATATTCATTCTCCTCAAGACTGGTCCTCACCAGAAATCTTTCCCTAACAACCTTCATAAATTTAACATATTGAAAAAAGACAAAACTGAAAAAAAAAATTATGTGTACTTTGGTAGGTTTATAATACTAAGTGAATGTACAATTTATATTAAAAATGACTACTTAAAACATTTTAATAATGCTTAATCTGACAACTAAAACTATAGGTTACCATTTCAATAAGTTATAAAATGTTACCTTGCATTTCTTTTATCCACATCAGAGCAGCCAATACTATTCCTATAAATTGTATCTGCTAAATGTACAAGATATCGGCAGAAGTTTTCTAACTGAGAAATAGTTCTTTCTCCTTTCAGATTCATAAACCACTGTTTGGGAAAACAGTTGATTACCTATGTGGAAAAGGATATAAAATACAATAGTTAAAACAGAATAAATGACAAATATCTAAAATCTGAGTCTAGATAATGGATATAATGTATTTAACCAGAAGAGGTGCTACTAGACTATATTAATTAATTAATCTGAAAAGTTTTTTTTAAGCCTTACTTTCTATATTAACTATACATGGATCAGGTACTCAATGCAAAAGATGATTTGTCTCGTTTTTAAATAAGGTAGCTATAAAATGGATGACCAATTGCTTATTTTCAAGTCTTGCAAGATGCCCTAAATGAACTGATTTTTCCTTTATGGACAGTTTTTGTATAAGTATGTGTACATAAATATGGCCCAGAGTAAGGCTAAGCAAGCATCCACACCACAGGTGCAGCTCAGGGCAGGAGCCTTAGTGAGGTGTACAGAGCATCATGCCACAGAGTGCTATAGCTTAAAAAGGGTGAGAATGGGTTCTCCTAGGAAAGAGCAGCCTAGTGAGTAGTCAAATCAGAGTCCAAATGGATAAAGAAGGTTCATCACTACAGGAACATAGGGATCACTGGAAAAATGACTGATTCCAGGCCTGGGACAAAGCAAATACAGATAAGACAAAACATCTCATGCCCGAAAGAAGCAAGCACTTCCTCCAAATGAGGCGAAATGTCATAAGATTACAGAAGTCAATTCTGAGGGACTTTACTCAGGAAATCTGGGATAATTCCTGTCAAATATGAGGAAGAACCTGAATCTAATCTTGACAGAATATCGGGTAAACACAAATTAGGGGACATTCTAAAAAATAATTGGCATATCATTTTCAAAAGTGTCAAGGTTATAAAGGCCAAGGAAAGAACTGAAGAAACTCTTCTAAATTAAAGGAAACTAAAGAGATAAAACAAACAGAATTCATGGTATAGGAACTTTTAAATTTTTTTTAAAAAAATTTTTTGCAGTACCAGTGACTGAACACAGGGCCTTGTGCATTCTAGGCAAGCACCCTACCACTAAGCTATATTCCCAGACCTTTTTATTTTGAGGCAGGTCTTGCAAAGTTGCCCAAACTGGCCTCTAACCTTCAATCTTTCTTCTTTAGTCTCCCAAGTAGTTGGGAGTCTAGGTGTGGGCCACTGAACCCAGCAAAAGAAATACCTTTTGCTAGAGAAGGACAGTACTGCCATAATTGATAGAATGTGCATTGGAAGGCATTTCTAAGGATTAGGTAACGGTAATATATCAGTGTTGACTTCCTGTTGTTAATTACTATGCTGTAATCGTGTAGACCAATACCCCATGTTTGTTGGAAATACAAAGAAACATATCTGAGGTACTGGGGCATTATGTCAGACTTTTTCATGGGGGAAAAATCTGTACTCCTAACTTGTAAATTTTCATTAATTTTGTCATTGTTTTAAAAATACATATACTGTGTAACTGGTATGTGTAAGTGGAAAACAAGATATTATTTCTTAAATAAGTGAAAAAACTCATTCCTAACACTCAAAATAGCATTCAACTGTGAAAAACTATCATGAAATCAAAACTTTAACACCAAAAAACATTGATATAAATAAATGAATAGATATAAACATAGACAACATTATGTACTTTCCTCTCCCACTCCCTTTTCTGGGGTACTGGGAATTTAGCCCAGAGGCACTTTACCACTGAACGAAATCCCAGCACATTTTATTTTTTATTGTAAAACAAGGTCTCCCTAAGCTACTGAGGCTGGCCTCAAACTTGCAAACCTCCTCCTTCAGCCTTCAAAGCAGCTGGGATTACAGGCATATACTATTGCACCCAGCACATTATGTACTTTGATACAAAAATGCTAGGGGTTGGGGAGTTCAGAACTACCTGGTAAACTGATTGCCAACCTCACATTAAGTCTGGTAATAAAAGGCAATCATAAAATTCTCATATCCTTCTTTGAGCAAAGGAAACTTAAGTTATGTGCTTTTAAAATAATAATATGTATCATTCAACTCACATTTTGGGCTTTTTTGATGCTGTCATCTCCATATTCTGAATTCTGAAAAGCCATGAGAATGTATCTATTTAATAAACCATCTATTGACAATTCCTGAAGAGTTTTATTTGAGAAAATGCCATACCACTGAAGAAAATTTCCTAATAGCTAGAAAGGAGAAAAAAAGGGAGAAGCAATGTTAAGCAATTAGATATGAAATAAATTAGAAACACAATAAAATACCATATGAAATACATAGGATATTGCCTTGCCAAAGTATAGCACTTTTAAAGTGTCCAGGTATTTCCTAGAGTGGTGGAAGGTTTGAATTTTAAATTTTAATTAGCTAAGATTTAAACAGCCCTCATGCAGCTAGTGGCTACTGTATTGGCCAGCTCACATATAAAACATTTTTCATCACTGCCTAAAGTAATATTGAGCAATTCTGATTCTTAGATAAGTGCCCTCTATTCAAAATTATTCCTCAGATAGTCCTACACCCTCTTGAAGATAGGATATTTTTGTCATTATAATAAAATGGAGGCCCTTTCCCATCCCACCAAAGAACTTTCTAGCTTCTTTTCTCAGTAAATGGTAACACCATCCAACCAACTGTTCAAGCAAAAAACCTAAATGCCATTCTTAGTCTCTTTATCGACTTATGTGACTCCGCCTCCATCCAATCTGTCATTTCTCTAGTTCCTGTCACCATCCCATTAGTCTAAGCTACCATAATCTCTTTCTGCACCCTGCAGTTACTCCAATAAGATTAAGACGATGAGCACTAAAGTACCCTTTCTCAAATAGGGTTCTGTGAGAGAAAAAATGATTTATTTGAGTGACTTTCCTCATTTTTTCCCCAAGGACTATACAGTTAGTTCCATTCCAGATGCATAATAAAGAATTTATTATTTACAAGGGAAGCCTTAATGCATTAGGTATTAATTCAGAATGCCAAGTAAAAAGAGCTACTTAAGAGGCAGACTGGCCTAAGCTAGATTTCCAAATCTACAATTACCAAAGGAACAACTCTGGGCAGGTTATTCTGTGCCTCACTGACCCATCTGTAGAGTGAAAGTAACAGTGTCTACTGCAGAGCCATTCTGAGGATTCAAGATACTCTGTTTAAAAAGTGGGGCATCATGCTTGGCACAGTGAATAAACAATAAATACAAGTTCTCATTTTCACTATTACCACCCACTAACTCCACTCCATATAGCAGGCAAAAATAATCTTAAAAATGGTAATGTGTTCATGTCCCTGGCTCTGCTAAAAACCCTTCCATGAACCCACATATACATGATCAACTACTTTTTAACAAAGGGAAAAAAGCAATTCAGTGGAAAAGGATAGTCTTTTCAACAAAGGTTGCTGAAACAAAAGAACCTTAATCCAGGACTCATGACTATCATAAAAATTAACTCAAAATAGATTACAGAGCTAAATATAAAACCTAAAACTATGAAACTTCTAAAAGAAGACATAAGAGAAAAACTTTGTGACCTTATGTTAAGAGAAAGATTTTTCACGTACGACATTTAAAGCATAATCCCTAGTAGGAAAAGTAATAAACTGGACTTCATCAAAATTAAGAACTTCTGCACACAGAATACTATTAAAAGAATGAAAAGGCAAGCCACAGACACACACACTGAAAAACTCTTTGCAAATCATTTATATGACAAAGGACTTCCCTCCAGAATACGGAAAGAGCTTTAAGCACAGTAAGAAAAAAATAGCCCAATTTAAAAGCAGTGAACTACTGATAAGACACAATGTAGATGAATCCTAAATACATTATGTTAAGTGAAAGATGCAAGACTCAGCCAGGCGCAGTGGTGCACACCTGTAATCCACTCAGACAGGAGGATCGGGTGTTCAAAACCAGCCTCAGCAAAAACGAGACCCTAAGCAACTCAGTGAGACCCTGTTTCTAAATAAAATATAAAATAGAGCTGGGGATGTGGCTCAGTGGTCAAGTGCCCCTGAGTTCAATCCCCGGTACCCCCCTAAAACAGATGCCAGACTCAAAAGGCTTCCTGCTACATATAATTCTATTAATAAAGAGATTCTTGCAAAGAAAACCATAAGACATAAATATATGGGGGAAGTGACTAGGGAGAGTTCAGGGATTAGCTTCACTACAGAGGATAATGGGAAATTTCTGGGAATACTCAAAAGTGGTACACATTTTCCATTTGGTAGTGATGGCACAACTATATTCACTCAAAATTCACAGAACTATATACTAAAGAGTGAGTGTATGTAAATTTTACTTTTAAAAAGAGAAAGCAAGAAAAAGAATTTAGTGGCTTCCTACAACTTTTACCCATCAATATTTCACATGACTTTAAATAGAGTCTACATCATCAAGACTCCCTAATACTTCTCTAACATAGCCATATGCACCTGCAGTATCTGCAGTGTTGTCTGTTCTCCTTCACCTCACAGTCAAGTTCCATTTGCTCCTCTGGTCTACAATCGAAACATGACTTCCTCAGAATGAAAGATGATCTCCTATGACTGGCTAGTTAAGGTCTTGCTACATGTTATAGCTCCCATTACTACCTTGAATTTCCCCTTTAAATCTTATCACATCTGTGATTACCTGCTATCTGTCAACTATGCTGGACTGTGAACTCCATGAAAGATACACTTTTATCTCATTCAGTGCTATATCCTTAAAACTCAGAAGAGATTCTCTACTCTATTTGCTGAATATGTTAGTTGTGGCTTATTTAGTTAGGTGGTTTGTTGGTAGCTTGGGCCTCACTTTGAAACTCAGAATTTATTTTCTTCTGTGGAAATATCAAACTTAAATAAACTTGAGGAATGAAATTAGTTGGTAAAATGGAGCTTCTATATTTATAAACAGATCTCCTACAGAGCTAATCAAAAATAAAAATATTCTCCAAATACAATATGAAGTCAAACAAAATCTCAATATCTTTAAGACAGCCTATGAATACATACCTTAACTGAAGACCAAAACTGTCGTTGAAAAAACAAATAAGGCCCAGAATTTTTGTTTTCTAAGACACTAGGAAAGAAAAAATATACCATGACCAAAAATTGTATGTATACGTGCCAAATGATTCCTATAAACAAATATTTCTACAAGTAAAATAGGTTAACAACATAATTAAATAGGAGACCGGGGGTATGTTCACTGGAAGGGTGCATACCTAGCATGTGTAAGGTGCTGGGTTTCATTCCCAGCACTGCAGGGGGAAAAAAAAAAAAAGTAATTTTTCAAACAATTATATTCTGGAAAATACTATATTTAAGAGTCAATGGAAACCAGGCACAGTGGCACACACCTGTAATCCCAGAGGAGACAAGAAGATCTTGAGTTTAAAGCCAGTCTCAGTAACAGAAAGACATTAAGCAACTCATTGAGACCTTGTCTCTAAACAGAATACAAAATAGAACTGGGGATGTGACTCAGTGGTTGAGTTCAATCCCTATTACCCCTTCCCCCCAAAAAAGAGTCAATGGAAATTTATTTCTGAGGCTGAGGGAGAACAAAGAGTATTAACTCTTTTATGGCACTTAATGGAACAACTTTCCCACTGAGCCAGTCTCTGGGTTTATACTATATAGTTAAATTTATATTTCAAGCTATCTTTTGTCTTCTAGAATTTTAAAAGGCTTCTCTGAAAGAGAACAAAGAATATTATGCTTAATGTTCTTAACAGTTACTTACTTTTTTGGATATAAGGGCATGAACACATCATCATCTAAAGTTCTTCTCATTCTCAACAAAAGTGCCTTTAGGTATACCTGAAGAGTTAAAAGTAGAGCACAGGCTTTAATAAGGGCTATGGTAATAAAAATAAGCCATATTCCAAACCATATAATTGAGTATTGCATTTTTTTTTTTTTTTTTAAATATTTTTTTAGTTGTGGATGGACACAATGTCTTTATTTTATTGCTTTGTATGTGGTGCTGAGGATCGAACCCAGGGCCTCACGCATGCGAGGCAAGCGCTCTACCGCTGAGCCACAGCCCCAGCTCCCTGAGTATTGCATTTTGAGTGAACTATTTTCTTAAATTTTTTATTCTCCTCACTAAAGGCCCTAATCTCATTAATACTTAGAACTCTCTATTAAGTGACCCCTCAACAATTACCAGCAATAAAGCCATTTAGAAAACTTTCAATCCCCTAGTCTACTATATGAAGATTTAAGATCAGACACATAATGTGTTTCTTCTCAAAATGAGGTCAGTGAAAAGTCAACAGTGATAAAAAGCACCTTTTCCACATTTAGCTTAGAATGTCCCTGAAGGGAGAACAGCATTTTAAGCTTGAAGTAGTTATAAAACAATATGTAGCTGTTTTATATGATGTTCAAATGTTTTAACATTTAAATCACTAATTGTTAATCATTTTAGTAGTTTTGCATCTTTTTTTCTCCGCCAAAACACAGTTCTTAAAGGTACATTGATTAGTTGGATTAGGAGTAGAGATGTGGTGGTGAGAAATAATATTAGAGTTATCTAGACTAATAACATCTTTCTTCTACAAAGATTTCTTAAATTGAAAACCAGTACTTCCAATATTGTGTATTTTATGCTTTGAAGGCCCATGCTATCCAAGCAGGAAAATCAGATTTTCAGTTGATTTAGAATAACCATTCATTCTCAACTCTTGTTCATTTTCCGGGGGGGGGGGGAGATAGTCTCTTAAAGATAAGAAATTACCTGTGTATTTTTATTTTCTGCATTCACTACTGAAGGATATCCATTTATTAATTTTAGTGTAATTCCAACCATTCTTGAAGTCTGTGTTGTAGAAAAAGGATCCCACATGTTTTCAGCTATCACTATTAAGAAAAAAATAGGATACATTGAAATACAAAAGTAAACTGCAGCTTATTTAAATCTGATGTCAAGCAATTCTCTAATAAATGTCAATCCTGATTTATTTCTTCTTTTCTCTATAAAACAAGCTTCAATATTCTTCATTCAAATAAATGTGGGCATGCCAAGGGGACAAGAATGTAGAGAGGTGATACATTCTTATTTGTGCTACTCAGTGAAAATAAAGATGGGGGTGGAGGATTTCTGTATACCAAAGGATGTCTCAGTATTAAGAATCTGTAACTAAACTTGAAGTTCATTCTCCTCCTCCTCCTCCTTTTTTTTTTTGGTACCAAGAATTGAACCCAGGGTCACTCCTAAGTACTGAGCTACATCCCCAGCCCTTTTTCTATATTTGAGACAGGGTCTCACTGAGTTGTTCATGGGTGGCTCAGTTGCTGAGGCTGGCTTTGAACTCATCCTCCTGCCTCAGCCTCCCCAGCCACAGGGATTACAGGCATGCACCATCACACCAAGCTATTTAAAGTTCATTCATAATACTTAAAATAGGTTCCTATACCGATGACCCCTAATCTTTTTGAGAAATTGATGAAAACACTGAAATTGCTCCCCAGACATACACACACATCCCCACAACCCAAACTATGTATTCAGTTTGGCTTCAGGCTGTCTTGGAGTCACTAAAACTCACCTACAGATCAATTACTGCCCCTAATTCTAGGCCCACCCTAATGTGGTCTTCAAGTCTCAGGTTGAGTTCCCTACCATTTAGCCATCTCTGGGCCAATTGGGAACTTTTATTACATAATGTTTATAAGGAAATATGCTCTAGATTTAAAACTCTCAAAAACAGATTTGGGAGACCCAATGTGCCAAATGGTCAATTCCAAAGACAGGAGACTTACCTGTTAGTTTAGGAAGAATCACCTTTTCCACAATGGTAGGTAATAGTGCAACATCTACATCATCTTTTTCTTGCTCTCGTTCTTCACAACCATAAAACAGCAAAGACTCAAACCACAGCATATTCTCAAAGTCACGACACTTTGCCTAAAACATTAAAAAGATTGCCTAAACAGTTAAAATAGTGACTGCTTCTGCTTCAAGCCAGAAATAAGAGAAACTAGATTTAGCCTTTAGTTATAATCAGTAAAAATTGGACAAAATAAATGAACATCTATTTCCAAATGATGGACCAGAGGGAATGAGGATTACAATCCATTAAAAGGACTCAAAGGAAGTGGGATGCTGGCTCATGACAGTAGAATGGGATGGTGATTCCATGCAGAGCACAGCAGATTTGCCAAGTTGAGGAGACAGCAATGAGGAGTTATGGGAAGCTGAGATGACTGAAAAGTTGTGGAGCAAAGGAAGCTACAGAGAAAAACCTGAGCCTCTACTGTCTACCAAGCCAGACATACACACAGGGAAACTCCATAAGGTCTGGCAGAGCTTGTGAGCTGAGTGGTTCCCAGAGCTCATTTATTTCAATTGTGTTTCCAGGGCTACACTCACAGCCCTTTTCCTTATAATTTACATATTCAACCCAGTCAAGTCACGTGCAGAGATACATCCAAATTACTGCAACTTCCAAAACCCTACCATAAACATTACTAGTCTCAAATAGCTAGTCCTACTCTCCTCCCTTATATAGAGGCCAAAAGGCCCTATCAATTCTGTCTCCTACATTTAATTTGTCTCACCCTCTCAATTTCCACTGCCACTGACTTAACTCAAGTCTTTTCCCACCTGTCCTTTCCCACCATTATGCTTTTCCATTAGAATAAAAGGACCAAGTTCTCACTATTCATATACCAGAGTTAGTACATATAATTTTAGATGAGAAAGAATTTATATGTAAATGGAAAAACGAAAAGGATGAAACTTAAAAAAATTATAAGATTATTATACAGTCTATATTAATTAATTATAGCCTATGCCCTCTCTCCTCTGAAAAATATGTTGCGTAAGCATGCATCTTTGAGACTAAAACGACAGAGGAATCAGGTTACATTGCTTTCCAACAGCAATAGAAGCCACTCACTTCAAGAGGAGTCCAAGTGAGGAGCTGCAGTCTGATGAGGGGGTTGAACAACTTTGGCAAACAAAGGCCAATGTAAGCATCTTTATAGGACATGTAGTATTTTGATCGCCATGCTTCAAACTGTGATTTAATGCAGTCAATTGAATAGAAACTCTCAAGGACATCTTCAAAAACCTTGCTGGATTCTTTTGAAATGCGATCTAAAACAACAACAAAACCCCACAGAGAGTCATAATACAGTGGGAAGTAGAAAACAAAAACAAAACCGTTCACTATTTTCATTGTTTTCTTTGAGGCTTGAATATCAGTAAGAGACTCATTAACAAAGGAATAATTTATTAATTGCAATTTAGAATGAAGGATAAACAAAAGTTTCAGTTTGTCCTTTATGAACTCCGATGCACAACCAGTTCTTGTTTTACAAGTTTCCAATATGTCCAACTTTTTCTCAATATATACAAGTTTCTATTATAGAGGTTTATTTAAGTAATGCCTCACCCCCAACATGGTTCAAATTTCAGCAACCATGGCATATTAACTATAATTGCATAAAATACAAATTTTGCTGCTGCTAGCTTTTCAGTCCACAAACTACTATGTAAACAATAGCTGTGCCTCATGATCAGTTACCTATCACGTCACTTTTTTAAGTCTATAGATAGCTGAGTATGGTGGCACATGCCTGCAATTCCAGGTACTCAGGGGTCTAAGGAAGGAGGATGGCCAACCTTGGCAACTTAGCAAGATCCTAACTCAAAATTTTAAAAATGGGCTGAGGATATATAGCTCAGTAGCAGAACACCTCTGGGTTCAGTACCTAATAACGTGCACATACAGTCCGTTGGTGATTACAATAATTTGACACAGTCAAGTTCCAGATAAATAGATGCTAGGATTTTTAAGTGAAAGGTTACTTTGGAATAGATAATTGTGTGAAGCCTCAGATGACTTAGTAAATCTTTTTAATGGAGAGATTAAAGTCCTAATAATCTTCATCATAACACCAATCTTAAAGTGAGAAAATCTGGCATCGGTCATGTGAAATTATACAATAAGAAACAGCATCCTCTATGAAGTATTCTTGTAAAAAAAAAAAACAAAAGAAAAAGGTTTAATCCGATCTAATCAAGCTTTTAATCTTGTAAATTCCAATTTGCAAGAAAAGTAAAAAGCAATGCATGGAAGAACAAGTTCAACAATACCACAAGAAAACAGACATATGAATGCAGAATTTAGGGTGTTTTATGTGGGATAAGTGGCCTAGTCTCTTTAAAAGTTAACGTCATGAAACAAATAAGCAAGCAGGGGTGAGTATTAATGAATACTCATTTATTCTAGATCAAAAGCTATAACCACCAAAGATGGAACATGAATCTTGGGAGGATCCTGGTTTGGAAAACAAGCAAAAACATAAGAGTTCAAACAAAATTTTTCCTGAGATATCACTGAGGAAGATTGAATATGGTTATAATATTAAGAAATATTAGTTAATTTTCTTAGGTGTGGGAATGGTACTGTGATTACACAGAAAAATAATGGTGTTTTTATGAAACACTGGCTGTTTTTAGGGGTGAAGTGCCACAACATCTACTGTAATTTATTTTCAAATGGTCCAACAACATGCACAAACAGATAAAGTGAATTTGGTAAAAAGTAGGCAATGTTCAATGTGGGTGACAAGTACAGGGGTGATCACTATTCTTTCAACATTTCTACACATTCAGAAATATTCACTATGAAATAAGTAGAAGGAAATAAGCTTCTGCAATGGTGGGCAGCAAACATAATTTCAAATAACTACAGCCAAAGGTGGGAAAGACATACTTGGGGACCCTCTGGAAATGCCTGACACCTAACAGTACAAACTGGTCCTCTTAATAGAAATTAACCATGATTCCCCAAAACAGGAGGTTCCTTCAGGGCAATGCTATACTTTTCCAGACTAAACAGGCTGCAGCAGAGCTATACCAGGGTTGGACAATTTTTGGTACTTTATATTCTGCAGAGTAACATCAAAGCCGGGCGTGGTGGTGCATGCCTGTAATCCCTGCACTTAGGGAAGCTGAGACAGGAGAATCACAAGTTCAAAGCCAGTCTCAGCAATGGCAAGGTGCTAAGCAAGTCAGTGAGTCCTTGTCTCTACATAAAACACAAAATAGGGCTGGGGATGAGGCTCAATGGTCGAGTACCCCTGATTTCAATCACCAGTACCAAAAAAAAGAGTAACATCATATATGCTCTTCAGTCCTAAATACACCTTGAATTCTTTGAGAATTCAGTATGATATTCATTATCTGATTTAATGTAGAGGCTACAAAAATTCCAATCATTTCATGGTAAAAACCATAGCCAAGTAAAAACCACAATGACAAGTTCTATTTCCAAATAAAAATCTTACCTTTTTCCAGATTGAAATTAGTAATGTCTGTAGAAGTCTCTTCATCATCACTAGAAAGGCCTTCAAGGTGATCTGCCATCTTCCCTGTTTGTTCTCTGGCTTGTCTACGACGAGTCCTATGGACCAACATGAAATTAGATAGAAAAGACTCCTCCTTTTCCCAAACAAAGCCACAGTAAACATTTTTTAGATCTACCTCCTGGCCTCCCGCTCTGCAATCCGACGTTTGGCATGCTCTTGATACAGTGCCCGATCACGCCCAAAGGAATCAAGATTTGGTGCCATGAGTGCTTTATCTGTAAAACAACAATAGTTAAAATTAAATGCCTTCCTTCAACAATATTGAGGAAAGAGTTTGTACAGAATAAGCCATTATGATAGACTGCTTGCTAATCTCAACAGCAGGATTCTGCAATAATTGTTAAACTGGATAGGTTTTTAGTTTAGAACAAATCTCAGTATTATTCTGGGTCCCGTGAAAAGAAGCAGAAAAATTAAAGAACCAATTTCTTTTTAAGAGTTCAACAACCCTACACAATGCAACTGGGCTTATTCACTATTTTTATGTTTAAGTAACAGGACTAGTTTATGCTATTATGATGACCAAACAAAAAATCTAAAATTATCTGTGCAAAGGGAAAAATAAAAGATTATATTTTTAAGAAAGAAGGCTTTAGGCATCACATATCAAATGGTGTGAAATGACAGCAAAGAAATAGGTAGAAAGATATAAGAAAACAATTTTCTTGCCAAGACTTTAATCATTTATTCTATTTTACTCTAATTTTGCTTCATAGAAATTTATTCTTAGAGGAAGGCAACACTGAAAACTAAAAATCCTATCTGAGTAGGGCCAAATTATACCTTCTCAAATACTACTCTTCCACAACACACTTTACTTATCTCTTCCTACTTCCTCCTATTTTCCATCTCTCATTTTGCAAACTTTCTACAGCAATTTTCTAGCTTTGGTTTCTAACTCTCTTATTTAAATGTACATTTTATTTGCCATATTTTCAGTTTCTAAGGAGGAGTTTTTATTTTACAAAACCATTATTCTATAGCATGCTATATAGCATGTTAAGATGCCTTTCTATTATATCCCTGAAACTATCAATTTAGTGTTAAAGTTTTTTTTGGGGGGCCACCAACACTGTCTGCTTCGGCAATGCCTTGAGTCCCACTGCTGATGTTAGCTTTCCCGGTGATGATTAACAGTCTGTTCACATACATAGGACACAAATGGAAGTTATGTGTGCACAAGATGGGAGCTGTCTAGAAGAGGCATCTCCATCAGATCACTGGTAGGGTGCCAACTATTTTGTTGGACCCCCCCCAAATGTTAGTGCCTTGGGGTCTTTCCTCAGGACCTATTCTATTTTGCTAGAAAAGACTCCTTGGCTTTCCTTCCTACGGTGGAAAGAGTGAGGAAAAACATCTGTCTGCTATACTTCACTCATTTTTGCCTTTACTCGCATACTATGAAGATATTCTGGAAAAATATAGGATAATAATGGGAAGGAAACAACCTAAGGGATTGGGGGTAGGAAGACAGGACACATGTAAGATGAATGAAATCCATTCAAGGGTTGTGCATAATTTTCCCCACATATCAAGAGATATCACTACAATCAGCAACAGGAAAAACAAAATTGAAAATTAGTTCTCCACTTCAGTGCATCCTATTCTAGATCTTATTATTTTTAAAAGCTGACATTTCTTACTTCATTTGTATTTCAAAGTAACTGACATAAGGAAGAAGGTGTGTTCCAGAGTTCACTAGTTAATAATGTCAGTTTAGATGACTAAAGTTAAGACCTCCTTCACTTCTGTTAAGAACTGTTATACACAACAGTCACAGGTTACAGATAACTGCTTATGAACAAATGAAATTTCAATCTATGCCTTGCTTCTTTAAAAAAAAAAAAAAAAATCAGAAGATGAACTGATTTTTCAGTGTCCCATGTAATTTTCCTCTAATCTTTGTCAATTAATGTATACTCCCACTAGGATAGTATTTTCCACTTTCCCATTATTTAAATTCCAATTTCCCATCTAAATTAACATACATCATTCAACTCTTACTTCAAATTCCACTGTAAGTAAACAGCTGCTTATTATGAAAAGCAGATTATAAATGGGAGGGAAGATTTAATAAGATATATAGCTCTCACAAACCATTTAACTTGAAAGGACATTACTTTCCTCCATTAAATCATGTTTACCTGTAATCTTCCCCAGAAATCTGGTTCAGTCTGCATCAAAAAGTGATCTGGGAGGGATGCATTAGTCATTCAAGCGCCCAGTATCAAATCAACTTAAACTTGTATGGCAAAAATAGGTCAAAGCCATTTATAAAGCTCACAGATGAGTCTGTCTCAGCTCTGAGGACCACATTACCATGTTTTTAAGCCTCTCCAAAACCCATCCCACACACAGAGGACTCTTTCCCAGGATACCCTGTATGGGAAAGCACTGCTCTAAGATTAATACGAAGACTATCTGCATCTGAATCAACTAGAGTGGTTTTTTAACATGCAGATTTCTGGACTTGGAAAGACCTAGTAAGAATCTCTAGGGACAGGACCAGGAAATCTGCATTTTAAATGGGTATCTCAGGTAATTGTAATACATTGTTTCATTTGAGACTGTGGACACAGGGAATAATGAGATGACAAACAAGCCATGAAGAACCCACATTAGGAAAAGTCCTATTAGAGCACCAAAAATATGAAAGTCAGTGAGAAAATGGAATCAAAAAGCTTTTTAAAACATGATAAAAGAATCTCAACTTATACTATTTAAAAAGAGATTTCCAATTAAATTTAGTTTTCCAAAATTCAAGTCACAAGGAAAGGAATATAAATTCATCAATTTCTTCATTTTAGACTAAATTTCAAGAATTGTAGGTATCAACTGACTTAAAGGAAACCCAGTATATAAAGCAAATTGGAAGGAACATTTAAAAAGAAAATAGAAAAAAGTTGTGCTTTATCCAAAGGGTTGGTGAACCTCAAAATTCCCTTAATCTTAGGACTGGCATTTGTTATGTAATATACCTCCCCTCCCGCCTTACCACTAAACGCCCCAGTCCCTAAACTCAAAATCTTTTACACTGAACAAAAACAGCATTTTTATCAGTGTTATGGACAGGATGTAAATGAAAAAATAAAGGACCGGATAACGGTTTTAAGATAAAATACTGATAATATACTTTCTATACGCTCAAGGAGAATGAAACAATATGTCTAAAGAAGAGTTAAGACTGACAGACTATTAGTGCACGTTCTTGACCTTCTTTCTGAGGCCATGTTTTCTTAAACACAATTCAAGTACATGCGGTTATAATTTTAGATCTACCTGACACAAGAATAAGGAAACTTCTTTTTAAAAAAAAAGAAAAAGAAAGGAAAAAAGCTCCTCGATCTCTAATTTTCAATTAGGCTGCACTAAGTAAACAAGGTTGTTTAATGAAAAATAAAAACCTTCAAGATGGACTGACTTGAATGGCTTGAAAACTCCGAAGATTCATCTTTAATATCATCTTGTCGTCTTTGGACAAGGCGGGAAGCTCGCTGTTTGTACAGCTGATGTATTGCTGATTCAAGTTCATTAATCAGTGGCACCTGTAAAAATACAACACACTCCGTAACACCAAACTCCTCAGCTGCTTACTTATTTGAGGGTTCCATACTATTTCCGGATTTCTGAAAAAGTACCCTCTCTATGGACAAAATAATCATGAATCCCCAACAGGACATGAATAGCAATTCAGCTTTGCAATGCTTATGAAACATCACTTCTTCTTTAAATCCATGTAAGTGCAATAATGTCCAGTGCCTAGTTATTGGAGCAAAAGTTTGGTTAAGAAATTCAACACTTCGATATTAACAGAGAGCAAGTAAAGAAATGTCAAAAGTTTTAGTGCTTATCTTTAGAGAATATTTAAGTACTTAGAAGTCTTGTTAATGTCCATCTTTAATTTCCTAGCAACATGATCTGCACAATTTTGGAGATTAAAGTAAACCATCATCAATGCAAGGCCAAAATACCCACAATGGCTCTATGAGCACATAAGAACAAGAGTCTACTAACTGCCCAACACTGGACACTTAAATTGCTTTGTCACTCATTATATACCAAGTACTTTGCTATATTACACATTTTATATATAACTGACTGATTAATAGGGCAAAATTCCTAGCTATCACTAACCCATCTGAAATCAATACATCTCAAACTTAGAAAGTTCTCTTCCTTGCCAATGTTTAACTCTTTCCATATTTGTAATAAAATTCTTCACATAAACTGTCCATTTACAAAGTCGAAATTTTTTCCAGGCTAATATCCTTAACTAATTCATTTACCTGATTCATATTGAATGCAAATGCTTATAGAACATAAGACCTAAGTGTCCAAAAAAAAAAAAAAATCCCAGAAAACTTTCTCTTTATACATATTTTATATTATAACCAAATGCTATGAAACTTTCACAAATCACTAGCAACCACTACACATACCTGAGGAAACCAGAAATTCTAGTTTCCTGATGGTTAGTGCAAATGGAAAACACAATATTTAGAGTTTGGGAACACTGGCACCAAGTGTTATAGCAGCTTCCTGAACTGAACAGACTGCAAACGGAAAATTTAAAAAGGCAGGTGGAATACAAAGATGTCTAAAATAAAAGCAATTGCATATACTTGCATGATTCTATTGCAAAAGTGGCAAATGTTCACACAAATGTCAAACTAATGGGAGCTCTGTTCTTTAATATGCCACACCATGGGCAACAATGTCCCCAAATCTGTAACAATTATCCTTGACAACTGAGTCCAAAGACTCATTAAAAATTGTCATTCAAATTTGTTATAATCTGGTATTTTTCTTTTCCTTTAGCAACTACTGCCAGATCACTTTCACTTACACTTCTCCACCTCCCACCTGCCCACATCCGTTGTTTTTATCACACAGGACTAAAGACAAATGTATCTAAGACACATTCTTTCAGTCCTGGACATTAACATTCCTCCACTATAAGAGCTATACTACACCACCACGCTGGTGATATAAAGAATTCATCAACTTATAATTAAGATTCTCATCATGTACTGTGCTCTTTAGGTACCTGAAATGCCTTTTAACAAAGCCTATAGAAAAACTTGGAGAATTAAAACCTTAAAATTCATTTTCAGCTCTCATTCAAGTTTTTTAACAATATGAATTTGTCTCAAGACTCTGCACCATGACAATTTCTTTACCCTCTCCAAACTCAAAATAATCAGTATTATTATAGGACCAAAATTAAGGCAAAAAACACAAGAAGAAAAATAAATATAGGGAAACAAAACAATGGAAAGTTAAAATGACTTACAAATAATTTAAAAATCTAAGTCCAAAAACCACTTAAAAGTTTAAGGAAAGCGGAATAAAGGAATGTTTATCTTTAATGGTCTTACCCTTAAAGAATATTTTTATAATAAATAAACTGAATATTCAAACCTATCCAATTGTCCCTAAACACTTTTTAAATTTTTTTATCCCAATATTTTCGAAGATGACAATTTTGATATTATCAGCTCATCAAGCACACTCTTAATACAAATGAATGCATAAAAGATATCAGAATAAAATACTCATCTTCAAAATAACATGTATCTACCCCTTTTAATTAAAATGTAGTCACTGTATATGTTGTAGATCCCATTTCCAGTCCTGACTCTAGCCCCTGCTCAGCAGTGAAGCTCATTCTTTTTCCTCACCTCCAAGCAAATGATCTTGTCACAAGGGACATCATAACTCAGACTGTTATTACTTCTCCAGAAAACGGGAAGGTGATGTGGTTTACAGAAAAACATGATAAATCCTATACAGAAGACACAGTGAATGCTAACCATGCTGGATCTGACCACAAGCTGACTGAAACCATTAAGACCCATCACAAAGATAGGGTTCTCTTGCTAGCCTTTGGTTTTCTGGTATTGAAGCAATCAACAAAGAAGTAACACAATTATTTTACCATACTATATGCTTACAGATTCTATGCTAATCCTAGCCAATGATAAAGGGAAATGTGCCTTTCAATCCAAAGTTTAGAAACAGAATATTTAAGGACCATGACTTCACCTTTTTTGAAAGATAAAGTGATAAAGTCCACGAATATTTATAAGCCAGTGTGTCAAATAGTACATTTATCTTAAAGAAAAATTCATTAGGACATTACTTGTTAAACTAGCTGTGTGCAGCTAATTTTTAAAAAGGTAAACAAATGGTTAATAGGATGCAAAAAGTTGTGTCAACTATCATACTTTAAAAAAAAATGAACTTGTAATAATAAATGAGACCCTAAAAGAAATTATGCCCCATGAATGACTTCTGAAATGCATGACATATATATAGGCTTTTTAGATAAAAACTAGTAATAGCAATGGCAACCAACTACCTAGGGTAAAAAAAAAACAAAAAATAATGTTATCTACTTGTAGGAGTATTTTAAAAATAAGTTTAAGCCTGAACCATAAAATGAAAATTCCATCAGAGAAGTCCCTTCTATTCTATTCAGCACAGGCCAATAATCTACCATTATACTAAGACTTGCCAAAGTCTTACTTAAATGTGCTCTGAGGTATTCTGCTTCTTCCTATTTTTAACAATGGCACTGGATTACCCTCACGAGATAATGCCACTAATGAAGTGAAGAAAATGAAGCATGATTTTTCATCACTTCCAAAGTTGAATTCAGAGGATATTTCCTGAGAATTAAAGAATGTTCTATATACATAAGGCCGTCTAGACCTCCCTACTTTGCCTTATTCAAAGAGATTAATATTTTTGCATTCTTACCTTTTCACTGAAACACTCAAGCAAGTCTTGGACATACCCTCGCATTTCTTGCAAAAATTTATACCGTTCACCAATACCCCCAGAAGACCCTTCTAATCTTTCAATAGCCCTGGTAGAATCCACTCGGCTTTGCAGATGCTTCTCATGCTGCTGTCGATTTGTTTTGTGCAATTCTTTCATGGAGTCCAACCTTAAGAACACAAAAGGATAAATATAACATATTTACATCCAAAAGTTTATGCTGTCAGGACTCTTGCAATATTATCATAATGCATTTAGATCCATTATTAGAACATAAAAATACTTGGAATGGCATCTTTCCATCTGTACTGCTCTTTCTTTCAAAAAATGGCAGTTTATAGACTTCATATAAAGTTAGTTGGTGGGCTAACCAAAATTTCACTGTTTTGCTTTTCCCCCCATAGCTTGACTACACTTTTTCAGAGTCCAAGAGGTGCAAAATCAAAACTTTCTTCAAAAAGATCATGGAGTGGTATTTTTTATAACTTTTCGAGGCTTCCACAGAAGTAATCCAAGAAGATAGCAGAACAAAGTATGAAGTCATCTTCTGTTAGGCTTTTGAAGATGGGCCAGTGAATCTTCTTTGCTGATATTCTGCATCTGCTACCCCAGACTACATGTTGCCTGAGGGAACAGAAAGCTAGAGGACAGGTCTTTAAGAAGTTGATCTGCCCTACCTGTCTTTAAGCTGTTTCTTTACCAAATCAATAGTAACGGGAGTCATCTCATTACTGGGAGTTTTGAAAGGGGCTGAATTATCTGTTTTTTGAGATTTGGCATCTGATGATCCATAGGCCGTGTAACTATAAGGAATGCCATAGGATGAACCATAAGGCATTGCCTGGTAAGTGTTCGGGTAGTACATATTCACTTCAGTGGGTTGACTCGCTTGAACCTAAAAAAGAAATAGGATATATATGAAAACTAACAGTTAAACTTTAGAAAAGAATGCCTTTAGCGTTTAAAAAGAAAAACAACAAATACTATGCCCATTTCCCAAAGAGGAAATAATTAAAATAAATTACTACAGACTTCTTCAAAGTCAAATACAAGTAGCGTTGGATGAATGTCTTATGTCTTCTTGGTGGACTTGATAAATGTAATTTTTGGAAAATTAGATTATCCACAGTTTAAAATTGGAAAAGACATTAAAAAAAATAGTCTAGGGCCACCATTTTATCAATGGAAGAGGTGACTTATCCAATGTCAAAAGAATAGGCAATCAGAGATAATGATCAATGGCTCCTGACATCTGACCAAGACCTTTTCTATACTGTTTTGTTAATACCACTCAAATGCATGTAAATTCTGCCTCAAAACACTATTTGAAAATGAAAAGTTTACATTTATGCAATTTTAGCCACAATACTAATGTCATCTGTATTTTTCTTTTTCATTTTTAAGAGAATAAAACTTCTATAAAACAAATCATTGTACATATCTGGGGAGATACCTTTCACCTATCTGTATATTTTCACATTCCTGGAAAATGCTTCTTTCAAAGTAACTTTTTTTTTTTTTTTGGTACTGGGGATTGAACTCAGGGGTGCTCGACCACTGAGCCACATCCCCAGCCCTATTTTGTGTTTTATGTAGAGACAGGGTCTCACTGAGTTGCTTAGCGCCTCGCCATTGCTGAGGCTGGCTTTGAACTCGCGATTCTCCTGTCTCAGCCTCCCTAAGTGCTGGGATTACAGGCTTGAGC
>CM053409.1:109745764-109871135 GCA_028644305.1 Xerus rutilus
AAGTAATTTTTTGAAGTCAGAGAAAATAAGGCATATAGGAAAGAAACATTTTACCTGTGGCAGTGGTTCCCTAACTTTAGCATGCAAAATCACCCACAGGGCTTGTTAAACAGAGATTGCTGGCCATGCCCCTCAGAGTTTCAAACTCTTAACATCCATCTTTCTGATGGGCTTCCAGGTGATGCTGATTTTACTAGTTGAAAAACCACTTTGAGAAACACTGATCTAAGAAACTAGAAATTCCTTCATCATTCTGACTGTAAAAAGCAAGATATAATTTAACAGTTTCTTCTAAAAGCCTGTTCAATACATAACCTCATGTGATTTTCTTGATTTTTCTACCCAAATCAGTGACCAAGATTCAATATGAATTACATTCACTTTGACAAGAGGCAAAAGGGTTTTTTTAACCTATTTTTTAATTTTTGAATTTTAATTCTTCTTACCTGAGGGATATTAATTCCTTTTCTTATCTGCTCCTGTTCCCATCGGCTGAGCTCTTCGTCTTGCTCTCCAGTTACTAAAGCATCATCATCACTCCCCTCAATACCTGCAACCATGAGCAAAAAAGGAAACTGAGCAATACCCAAAAAGTGGGATGGTGGAGATGCAATCCTATTTCACAAGAACTGAGCACTATTGTTATTAACTTAATCTTACTAAAAATATTTACTATGATTTCTCTCATTTGATATTTGTGACTGTGCCTATCTTGATCAAAGTGCCCCTTAAAGCTAAAGGCAGTATTTAAAGTAATGGTTAAAATCTTAGGTTTCTTAATCTCTGCAGGCTTGACATCAGTTCTACAAAGCGAAGAACAAAATCCACTGTCTCTTAAGAACACTGAGAGAATTATATAAATTTCTGTATGTAAGGTGCTTATTAGCAAAGTGTTAAATAATTACCAGTAATTACAATCATGTTATAGTTTTCAAAAAATTTCAATTAGCTGCTTGTACCCAAGCAAGGAAGTCCTCTACAGTAAAAACAGTTAAATAAATGTAAATACTTTTTATTTAGTTAAATCACATTTAATAGCAATGCAATGGACTTTCTATCCAATTAATCAAGTTACCTATTTCCTCAGCAATTTTTTGTCTTTGTGACTTTTCTTTCACAGAAAAAACTATTCGGCGTTTCTCATCATCATCTTCATCATCGCTGGCATCGTTTTCATCTTCTCTAACCAGACGGCCTTTACCAGGTTCATTATCATGAGGAGTAAAATCTCCCAATTCCCGAGCCATTTGACGCTTTTTCCTTGCAGCATGTATAAAGGCTGCATCTGGAATTTCTCCTAGAAAAAAATGCTAAGAATTACAAAATATGGCAGTACTAGGATTATGAAGTCTGTACTTTCTTATAAATATAGAGAATAAGGTAATTCAAGATAGCTGTGTCATAGTAATGTTTTAATGTTAGCTGCTGGCACCCCCTTCCCAAACTGCTTGCAATCTAATTGATTTGTTTTTATTTCAGTTTAAATGGAAACTGAAAGTCAGCAAGGAAACTTAAAAGCAGTATATATGGAAAAGTGAGATGAGGGAAAGAGGGGAAAACCACCAAAATAATTTCATCTCTGTTTTTCTTTTTCATTTTTAAGAGAAGTAATGAAACCATATCACTAAACTAGAAAATTGATAAAAATAAAAATGGTACCCACAATCTCATGACCCTAAAAACACAATATTGATTAATAGTACATTTCTCTTATAGTTTTTTAGTTCACATGTATAACTGTGTACCTAACTGTTCTTCATATTAAACCATAAAAAACTTTTCTTCCTACTGTTGTTCTACACAAACATTATTTTTACTGGCTTAGCAATATTGCCTGAATAGATAAAGTATAATCAAGTATACATTCAAATTAACCTTTTGCCTATGTTAAGAATTAATAGCTTACTATTGATCAAAGTGTTATTTTTCTAAATGCTGTTCTTTGTAAATAATGTTGCAATAAAAACACCTCCTAGGTAAGTTTCTAGATAGGGAATTACAAGGTCAAGGGTAAGAAACATTTGAAATTCACTCATTGCCAAATAGCTTCCCATAAGGACTATAGCAAACAGATAGCCACTAGCCACTAGAGATACATGTAGATTATCTATCGCAATTTCCCCAGCCCGGGATAGGCATTTTTTTTAACAGAATTCATTTTTTTAATTCAGCATTTTTAAATTTTATAAACATTAATAAGAGCTAAGTGGTACCTCTTTATAATTTAAATTTGGCTACAAACCACTCATTTACTGCAAAGCTGATTAGCTAGTATATGGATTTGCAACCTATTTCCTATAGAAAACTAAAAAAGAAAGAAAATATGGACATAAAAGTAACAGCAATTTTTACTTTTTTTTTTTTTTTTTTTTTAAATATTTTTTTTTAGTTGTAGATGGACACAATGTCTTTATTTTATTGGTTTGTATGTGGTGCTGAGGATCGAACCCAGGGCCTCACGCATGCGAGGCAAGCGCTCTACCGCTGAGCTACAATCCCAGCCCCCAATTTTTACTTTTTATAGCAGTTCTGGAAAGAATTGAAGTGTTAATCTGAAAAAAGACTTTAGGATCATTTATACCCATTTATTTGAAGCCCATTTGCAATAATAATAAAATTGCCTATCTGAGAATAAACTTGGGAAAACTGGGAAACTTCTGGTACTCTCATTTTCTGTATTTGCAAATATAAACACCCTGGCTTTAGAGTTGTCATAATAAGAAATACTATTTGACTAATTTCCTTCATTAATAACTATCTTTAAAGATGACCCATTCTTGAAAACCGTTTAGTTCTGCGAACTATTTTCAAGTACATACCTGGACGGAGAACATTCAAAGAAGATAAAGCATTGGAGAATGTTCCACCAGTCTTTGGCTTTTCCTCCTCCTTCTCACTCTCCATGTCCATTTCATCTTCACCATGCTCACTGATGATGACTCCATCTTCCAGATTTGTGTCTTTGACATGCCCTGTTTTGTCCAGAGGCTGTTCATCTAAATTTTTGAAGTAATTAAAATATAATCCATAAATTAAGTAGGTACTTTTTATTCAATTGTAGGCTCAGTCCACTAAAGCCTGGATTATTTCAATTGTTTATTAAAAACTCAAAACGGATGCATGAATATAAAATGGCCCAACAGGCATACTTAAATGAAAATAATATAGAACACACAAGGATCCTTTGAGACTTCAGCTAAGTATAGTCAAAATTTTAAACAATTTATCAAACTGTCTTCCTCTGAACTCCTACAAATAACTACTCATACTTCTTTTAAGTATTATTTCATTTTGCATGGCAACATTACACTAAACTCTAAACCACTTTGAGGCAACTTTCTGCAAACACAAAAAAATTTTTTTTCTTTCAGACCAGATAGGTCTCGCCGGAACTTGTTACCTATCATCGGGGAGGTGAGGTTCCCCCAACAGTTGCATTTACAATTTGCCAGCCTGACCCCACTTCCATGACTCAACTCTGACTGAAAACAGAGGCAAGTGATTCTCTTTCTGGGAATCTGAAATTGGGACAGAGACAAGTTAGAGATGAGGCAGCTTTAAGAAGAACCATCATATGAAAACCAAGAAGGGAGCTGTGGAGTGGCCATGTTCTGTCGGTTGAGCAAAGAGGGCTCTCTGGTTCTCAATTCCAGTCCATTTGTGGGCCTGTTTCAAGACTGCTTTTCTTCCACTGGGTCCAACAGACACCACTATAGCTTTAAGATAAACTGTACTGGGTTCACATTATTCATGACTAACTAATCCTATTATACTTTCCATCCCAAGTAAAATTCAAGAAAATCAAAACGTTTTTACGTTAAAGCACAGGACCTGGCAATGCTCACAATAGGTACAATGAATATAATGAAAGAGTAAAGCAAAAGTTTATTCTAAATCAGAAAAATGTTCTTCTGTTGTTTCCCTAACATGTTCCCCTCCTAAAACTGCTTCAAAAGTTCTCCCTTCTTCTCAAGCCATATTCTAATCCCTTAACTTACAGTCCCAGAGATAATATCTTTCTCTTTTTAACTTCCCTTTACCACCTATCTCAGTAGCCAGACTTCCTTCTTAATATATTCTAAAGCTATGAGACTTTAAAATTCACTTTATCATATGTATGGTTAGATGGACTAAGAAAAACTACCTATTTCCTTCTGCTCTAAACTCACACTGCATAAATGGCTTTTCACAGACTGAAAATAAAATCGCAAAAAGTCTTCTTGATCAAATATGCTTGGACATATCTGCAGTATGTCCAATAATTTCTGCAGTATTTAAAAGACTCAACATTTCATTGAGTTCAGCTACTTGCTTATAATTGAGCAAGTACAAGGGCAAAGCATGGTGACAACTGGATGTTTTGTTAGTAGTCTTGTAACCCATCCAGACATCTCTTCAGAGATGCTAAATAACTTAGTTCAAGGTTCTACTGGTGCTTTTGGTTTCATTTACTACTACTTTAGGAAACTTGCTCTCACAATTAACTATATGCTTCACCTTAAACTTGGCCAGGCTCTCTTTCCTCTTCTACTTGATTTAATTGGTCCCTCTAGCTATAGTCCTCTACTTCTCTCTGCTCTCTTCCACTTCCTCAACAACTTTCAGAGTCTTCGTCCTAGCAAATGAATGGCCTTTGATTTCTTCCATTCTAAACTAATCCAATGACTGCAGCCACAGGTTGAGCAATATAGCATAAGGCCTTCCTTCTTTTTGTGGGCACAAAGTCTGGCTAGTGGCCAGGTACCTTCTTTCAGGAAAAAAATTAGCAATCCTGTCAATAGCCCTTTTCCTTGGTCTTCACTTTCCTTTCACTTTCTTATACAACTGACACCTTCAAGCTTTCCTTCCTTTTCTTCCTTGGCCTTTCTTTGGTAATATCTTCTTCCCCATAATATGTACATTTATTACAAGGCAGCAGTCTTTGGTCCTCATAACTTTTCCTTTATAGTGCCTCCTTGTAAATTCTATTCACTTTTAATTATCACCTTAAATAAGCACTACACCTATATCTACAACTTCAGCTGTTCACTAGTCATTTTCACTCAAATTCAAGTTAAAGAGTAAACATTATTTAGGAATATCACAAAAATAGGGGTTGAGTCAATATTGCTCATTTTGAAGTTAATTCATCTTTGCCTATCTAAGGAAGACCAGAGGTAGAAAAAGTCTGATTAACAAAAGGGCTTCTAGGACCACCATTTCAGCAATAACAATGATAATCTATAATACAAAGACTCCACCTTTGAGGGAGGATATTAGTTTAGATATTTGGTGAGTAGAATATCAGAACAATGTGAGGGTAAAAGGCAAGAAGTCACAAAAGCCTGATCAACCTCATACTCACCTCAATTTCTAACCTAAGTGTGAATGGCAACCACAGCAATAGGCTTTTTCAATTTCCATTTGCCAGGACCATTCTTATAGTATTTCACTGTACATAGTTATCTCTCAAGAGCTCTAGGAAAAATGAGGCAATTTTCTAAACTCTAAAATAATCAGTTTCCCTAAAAATACTCCTCCTACTACCTCCTGCCTTCCTCATTTCTATATATAATTCATAACTATTCTCAGCCACCCTGGCACAAAATCTCAAATTTGACTATTTCTTTTCAATTTAGTATCAAAAGCATGTATGATGTCTGTCAATTCTCCTTTGGAGTGTTTCTCAAATAATCCTTTCTTTCCATTTCTTCTCCTACACTCACAGCAAATATTTTTAATCTATCCACTATTTCCCACTGAGCCAGGAAAAGTCTCCATCTTGACATTTTTAAACTCATTATTATTGGATCAAAACTGTCCCTTGAATTTAAACTGCTTAAGACCTCCAATCTCTAACCATACCAATCCATGCTGCATGTTAATACCAGGTTAAGGTTTCAAAAGGCATGTATCATGTCATCGTTCTGTGTGGCAAGGAACCCAGCAATTCTAAACACCTACTGCATAGTGAATATCCTTCACAATCTGTCAATAATGTATCTTCCACATTATGCCTCTTAACTACTTCCTTTACCAATCACCTGCTTTTGCCTGTCAGACATATTCGCTCTTTTCTAAACAGTTTTAATCATTTTAGTTTTTAATATCCCCATACATTCCTTCTTCTATTTTTTGGAATTCTAATTATCAAAGATCCAGCTTCATGCCCCACTTTTCTATGAAGCAGTCCTCTCTCTTTGGGGGTGGGGGGAGTGTAGTTAGCCTCTGACCACTCATTGGGACATTTTGCTAAACACTGAGTCTTGTTTACATGATGTTGTCTCTTCAACTAGATTGTAAATTTGAGGGAAAAGAATACTTATCCACAAGAAGTCTATCAATGAGAACCTGGAAAAAAATAATTCTACCTTTAATTCTACAAAATAAAAAAGATTTCTATAAAGCATTTGTATGAGAATAAAACTCAGACCACAGCATATTATAATGAATCTACTTTCCTAAAGACAAAATAATGGCTTAAACAAATGTTTAAATTTAGGGGTAGGGAGTGTAGCTCAGTGGTGCCTAACATGCACGAAGTCCTAGCTTCCATCTCTAGACACGGTGCAGAGAGGAGATTAAACTTAGGTTTTGAAAGGACAAAAAAGATACCATCTGTACAACATACCTGCCTCATACTGAGGACTCTTCACCCATGTTTCAGATAAGGCTGCTAAGGGAGAGTATTATCAACATTAACCTTACTGCATTCCTGAAAGTTCTCTAAGAATTAAGCCCAGTATGGAAATAAACACCAGTAGAGGAATCTGTACCATACTCCTCTAAACAAGAATAAATCTGTGTCCAAACACAAGTAGGAAAACTGGAAGAAGATTTAGTTATTTCAAGAGAAACATTCCAGTAGCAACAATCTATCTTTTTTAAAAATGCATTGACAAAAGCAACTGTGTGAGAATTAAACAACAGAACTGTATTGCTATTCAAAGTGGACACTTAAGAATAACACCAGGAAAGGAATGAATTCACAACATATCACAAATCACAGAGAAAGAGCTGTCCATTTGTCACTTCAAAAGAATCCTACTAGTTTGGTACTTACTGTCTGCCAACGAGTTGAGTTCTGTCTTAATCTTTGATTTTTCAAGATCTTCTTTATATTCTTTCTTGAGCAATTTCACTATCTTTTTGCTGTAACTTGATTTCTTCACTTTGAAAACTTCTTCATTTTCTTTAAAAAAAGAAATTAAACAAGGTCTATACCAACTACTTTCAGAAAATATTTTCCTTCTTTCCCATGATCTTATGTGCTGTTCAAATTCTTCCAAGTGTATACTCCCAAATATAATCATTACAAAATTGAAAATTATTTAAAATATCTATCATACACTCTCAAAAACTAAGGTCAACTTCATAAATTCATCTGGAGTAATGGAATCTTGAGACTTTTAAGGCATAATACAAGTAACTTCACAAAGATGCATTTATTACTACTTTCCTTAAGTCATGTACTTCAGGAGGAAAAAAAAAACCACTCAGAAAGTTTCGAAAATAATCTTCAAACCATTAAGGAATCTGAAACAATATATCGCAAATCAAAAGGCGCTGTCAAGTTGGAGTAACTCCACATCCATCACAAACTGACAGTTGAAGACTACACTAAAAGCAAATTACTTTGCAAAAATAAGTTTTAGTGATGAATCCACCCTCTCCAATTTGAAATTTTGGATCAAGTGCAAAGCTACCAAATAGTCTATGTATCATCAAAGACAGAAACTGACCTGCACTCCTCTCAAACAAAATAACAGAAAAGCAAAGATAAATTGCCTACCTTACTAGAAACGTGAAAGCATTCTGAATCTAGATGTAAGATTTCCAAAACTCTTAATTTCATTTTTCATAACACAGAATTAAGTTATACACACTCTACTGGCTGGGAAGTTAAGAACAAAAAATTTAAGACTCATTTAGGTTCAGAAATCTAAACCCACTGCAGCCTGGTCTCTCAAAGGAGACTGAAGAAACTACATGTTTCTTCCACGGTTCCAAAATCCAAGGCAGACGTCTGCTCCTTAGAACCAGAGCTGTGACTCCGGACTTCTGTTCCCAGACCTAATACTCCTTTTCAAAACCCAGCCTTCCTGTTCAAACATGCTTGAGACCAGAGCACTGGCGAGGCGCGGGCACAGTGGCCTGCAGAGGGCTCAGAGAGCGTGCCAAGAGCAACCTACTGAGGAACTCCATCAAATAGTTCTCTCTGAAACACCTGGGAGGAAAGAGAGCGGACAGGGAGCACTGATTTCCACTTAAAAGAGTCAGATGACAAATCATAGTCCCTGCCCCTGGGAGTGGGAAACGCACCGGACTACAAGCAGGCGCAGGCGGTAGAGAAAAGGCTGGTGGCAACGCGGGAACGTGTCCCCCGCCAGAGCACAAGGCCGGAGGCGGGGAAGGATTCTCAGGCGGTCAGGAGGGAAGGGTCTCTGTTCTGGGGTACGGGAGCGGGCGTCCCGGGAAGGCGTGCACCGGGGTGCGGGGGTCTGGGTGCCCGAGGCGCGGCGGTTACCTTCCTCCTCGTCCTGGAAGCTGAGCAGGCTGGCCCGGGGCATCTCTTTGTTCTCGCGAGGCCTCTTGCGCGGCTTCAGCCCGTTGCCGGGCTCCGCGCCACCGGGGAAGCCGCCCCCCGCTTCAGCCCCGAGGCCTGGGGTCAGCGCGGAGGGCGGTGGCAGCCCCGGGCCCAACAGCGACTCCCCCCCGGGGGCCCTGTCGCCGCCGCCAGGGCCCGGCTCTTCGCCAGTGGCCGGCGGCGGCAGCAACGGCGGCGGCTCTTGCTCCTCATCGCGCTCCCGCTCCTCCTCCTCCGAATCGTTCCGCTTGCGCACATTCACCCGCCGGGCCTTCCGGAACATCCCTGCGGTCCGCAAGGGGGGTCCCACACCGGCTCTCACACTGCGGCCCAGACAGCGCGGAGCTCACCACCGCGCACGCGCGCTCTCCGGAGCTCTAGCCCGGTGGTGTCTTCCCTCTCGCTACCGCGCACCACCGAGTACGCATGCGCCTGAGCTCTCACGCTCCCTCAATACTTGGAGAAAGAGCGCCTCGCGCCTGTCGTGAGAACGTCAGCTTGTGCACCGCCCTCTTTCGGCCTGGAGGACTATTGGCACGGAACTCTGGGACTCCCGTGTTGTTCGACGGGTCACAAAGAGGATCATAGAGATGGGAGTAAAGAGTAGACGCTATCGTGTCTTCGACAATGTGCTGCAGTGCGTTTTCCGCACTTACGCGACGCGGTCACGTGAGAAAACCTCCCGCCAAGTTCTGGGCGGGGCAAATAGAAGCGGAGGGGAGGAGAGGAACCTGAAGGAGAAGGATGGTTGGGGAGGGAAAGCGAGTTTTCTGCGTGGGTATCCTGCTCAAAACTGAGACTGTGGGAGTTATAAGTAAATACATTAATACTTCGTATTTCTACAGCTTTATAGCCATAGAGCACTTTGAAAGATATTGAGTTTCATTTATGGTAAACTGTTACCTGGGGTGACGTCATCCACACAAAGCTCTTACAAGGAAAGCAAATGTAGTGTTTTGAAGACAGGGACAAGTTTGCTAGCAATTCTGAGACTAACTTCTTTCCGAAGCATCGTTAATTTCAGAAACAAAAGGAAGGAAAATGAGTTGGGGATGTTGTGACAGTTTTCAGACTTGTATTACAAAGGGACCATCTTAACTGCCAAGGTCTTAACAAGGTGATTCCCTCTGAAGTTGAACTCCATTTCTCTTTTTATCGCCCAACTTGGAGCTTTTTCTTCCCGCGGCAAGCTTAGCCTTCGGGTGTGTATGGGTGTTTTGTGAAATCAGTTTCATATTTCAAACTTCAAAAAGTATTCGTACTGAAAAGAGTGCACCCCTTCTGCAGCAGTGTTATTTCTCATGATCGTCCAGAGATAATCCTGTGAAGACAAAAGTAAATATGCATATTTTAAATGAATTTCCCTTTTTACACAGATGGTGTGTAAGCTGTACTTTTAACCTAACAAATTGGATAGCAGTCTTTATCTGTACGCAAAAAAAAAAAAAAAAAAAAAGGCACGGTGATGCACGCCTGTAATACCAGCAGCAACAGAGGCTGAGGCAGGAGGATCACGAGTTCAAAGCCAGCCTTAGCAAAAGCGAGGCGCTAAGCAAGTTAGTGAGACCCTGTCTCCAAATAAAATACAAAATAAGGCTGGGGATGTGGCTCAGTTTTCCAGTATTCCTGAGTTCAATCCCCAGTACGGGGGGGGGGGAGGGGGGGGGAGGGGGGGGGACGGGACACGCTTGTCTCATTTTTCTTTTACACAGCTGCATCATTTACTTAGAGTCTCATAAAATTTGATATTGAAGTTATTTACAGTCTTGGTGTTTTGGGGGGCTTGGAAAAATGATACGTTAAACTCGGGGCTTCAGCATTCTGGGTGCTTTGAATTAAAAGAGGACTAAGATCTCTCTGGCCTTCTGCCTTCCTGTTTCCCACCCTACTTCACCCCTCCACCACCACCACCAGAGTGCAGAGATGGCTTTCTCAAGAGTTCCCTTATCTGCCTAAAGGTAGAGTCCCCAAAAGGGAATCCAATTGTGAGGCCTCTCACCGGGAATCTCATCAACCAGGCAACATTGACTGTATCACAGCAGAACAGACTGAACCAGTCATCATTGTCACCCATTCTGATGGGTTCCTCCAAGACAACCTCTATTACCTAAGAGACTATCTGAAACAAGACAAATTTTATTCTCCAGGGACTCACCACCACCTCCCCCCAGAAGCCTCATGTTCCTATTCTCTTCTGTAGCTCAGTATGCCATAAAAACTTTAATAATCTGCTCCTTCATCAAAAGTCTCATATTTTGTGGGACACTTGTGCATATGTACAAAATTTAAATGTTTTTTCTCGTTTGTCTACTGACAATTTATTTCACAGCCTCAATTATTGAAACTTCCGAAAGTAACAAGTTTTCCCTCCCCTACACTAGAATAATCAATGCTGCAGTGAAACACTTTGGAACACTATCACATCAGTAGGATGTACTAGAATTAGAATTGCTGGATCCCAATGGATGCATTTTTCATTTAGCTAATTCTAAATTGCTCTTTATAGAAGTTGTTTAATTTACTTCTACCAGCAAACACAATTTCACTGATATTTAAATTCCAAGTTAAAGCAGAAAGTCCCAAGACCACCGAGAATTTCTATTTTGTACACATCTGTGTCTCTTCTCTGGTTTTCTTTGACTAGATTTGAAGTCTGCCCACATAGAACGTAGTTTGGGAACTAAGAGCACCTCCCTGTAACATTTTCCTTCCGTTAATAGGAAAAGTTAATGCCATCTTGGCTTCTATTTTACTCACATTACTCTTAGTTCTTATATTCTGGCTGTTCAGCATTGGTTTAAGTTCTGATTTCAACAGAATGTTTCATTGGCGAAATTGAACGCCCATTTTCAATATCAGGTGATTCAAATTATGTCTGGTCAGCCACCAGACACATGGGCCGAGAGACAAGTTTGCTGTAAAACAATTAGGGTAGAAGTAGCAAAGATAAGGCCCAGAAGCAGAATATGTTAAAATAGTGGGCTGAAGTTTTAAAAAGACCTCACACATTGGAAAACACTGATTGAGTATGGATAGAAGAAAGAACACTTGTGATTTTATAGTGAACCCAAATATTTAAAGATAACAAATGTATTTATAAGTTTGCCAGTCTACCCTAGTCAGATAGTTAAAGGGCAAACTTAAACACTAAAAAGTTGCGTTGTTGCCCAAGTAAGCCAAAGTTCCTTCTACTGGATATTATAGATCTTGTGGAAATCAAATTCCTGAAGCTAAATAGCTGCTACCATTGCCTGTCAGCTGGTATGCCAATTGGAAATGAATTATTTGAGAAAGTGCTTCTGTTCTTTGAGTATTAAATTGATTAATTTATTTTTTAAATTTGTTTATTAAAATAGTATATCATTATATTGGAGTCTCTCTAGTATTCCAGGATGATAAGGATTATACAGAACTGCTGTATCAACCATTTCATTTGAACCAATAAGTTAGTTTTTTAAAAAATTATATTTCCACCAATAGTTATTTTTTTAATTTTTTTTAGTTGTTGATAGACCTTTATTTTATTTGTTTGTATGGGGTGCTGAGAATCGAACCCAGTGCCTCACACATGCTAGGCAAGCACTCTACCACTGAGCTACAACCCCAGCCCTCCACCAATAGTTTTAATATGATGTTCTCCTACTAAATTATGACTTTACATGGATTAATTGACTCATGAATTTCAGATAAAATAGACCAATAAGTTTTGTTTGCTGACTCAGCCTTAGATTATTTAGTCTAGACCAATAATTACCAAATGCAAGTCTATGAACCTCTGGAATATTGCCCCTAGGCAGGTGCCAGATAAATAGTAAGGACAATCTGTTCATAGACAGTAGTCAAAAGCCCATTTGTGGGGAAAAAAAGTGTTCTTTATTCTGAGATTATGTCTTTCTCTTTAGTATTAAGATGAAAAAGTGCCTTTATTTCTGTTAATTTCTGTTGTAGTATATGGTAGTGGTTTTTCAGTTTTTTGGTTTCTTGTATGTGTGTTTTGTTATATTGGGGGCTGAACCCAGGGCCTCCTTCATGCAAGGCAGGTGTTCCCACCACTTAGCTACTCTGCCAGCCCAGTGTGTTTGGCAAACACATGCCCTTATTTGGAAAACTAAAATGTAGTGAAAGCTATGAATCCTTCCACTTTTTAAAAAAAATATTGTCAGGTAAATATCTAGTAGTCTAGAAATCCATGATCTAGGATTTTTTTTCTGAAACTATACCTCTGGACATCTCAGTTCTACAATCATTTGATTATTCAACTAAATTTCTTCAGACCTTTCCCTGATGAAGGCAGGTCTGCATTAACTGAGAAAGAACATAAGCTTCATGAAGAAGAGAATTTTTTTAATATCTGTATTTATTAATTTTATGTGGTGCTGAGGATCGAACCCAGTGCTTCACGCATGTGAGGCAAGTGCTCTACCACTGAGCTACAATCCCAGCCCCAAGAAGAAAATTTTTATGTTTCATTCAGTACTATATTTTCGGTACTTCAAATGGCATTTTCCACACAGTAGTAGGTACTTAATAAGTATTTGTTAGCTGAATGGTATTGGATATTATCCATTTATCTAGTTGTAAATGTTGATATATGCATACAGGTTACATCCCTTTATTCCTAAAATATGATCTTGACAAATTTGTTATCCCTTCCACCTCTGGGAATTGCCTTCTCTAGAGAGAAGAGCACTCTTTCTGCATCACCCAGGATGCAGAAAGCCTGGTTATATTGTCCTGACTGGGTCAAGGCTGGGTTATTTTATATTGAGTGATCCAAAGTGGATCAATCAGGTTTTCCCAGGATGTTGCAATTAAGGTAGAGATAATGGCTGGACCTGTAATGAAGTCTAAAGGTATAGGAAAATCATAAATTTCTGCGTCAAACTCAGGAACCAAGGAACTAGTCAGTGTAGCAGGAGAGAAGGAAGTAGGTGTGGAGACAGAAGAGGACAGAGAATGCTACATTGGATGCTGGTACCTTCCCAGGTCCTTGTTCTCAACTGTTTCTGAAGCTGGAGTGCCTCTGGCTGGAGGTTCCCTTAGTACCCCTAGAATCCCTGCAGTAAATTCCATTTTTGTTTTGTTGTTCTTTTTAATGATGTCTTATTTTGGAGTGTGTGTGTGTGTTTATGTGTGAGTGCTTAAAATAGTTCAACTTTGGGCTGGGCTTGTGGCTCAGTGGTAGAGCGCTTGCCTAGCACATGTGAGGCACTGGGTTTGATGCTCAGCACCACATAAAAATAAACTAATTAAATAAAAAAAGGTTCGACCTTATTTTCATTAAAACCTTAGGACCAAATGAATTCTAACAAAAAACAGTTGTTTTAATTTTATATTATTGTCAATTTTTAAAGACTATTTTCTTTTTAAAATTTTTTTAGTAGTAGATGAACACAATACCTTTATTTTATTTATTTATTTTTACATGGTGCTGAGAATCAAACCACGTGCCTCACACGTGCAGGACAAGCGCTCTACCACTGAGCCACAACCCCAGCCCTTATTATTGATTTTATCCTTGAAAATTATGCAAATTTTAAAGAATTTACCAGCTCAATAACTCTTTAGCTATAGTTCTGGTCAGCAAAGAGTTTTGTTCATTGTTGTTTTTCTTTTTTTTTCTTTTTTAATGATCTATTTTTTCTTTTTATTTATTTATTTATTTGTTTGTTTGTTCTATTTAGGTTTACATGATAGCAGAGTGCGATTCGTTGTACACAGATGGAGGACAACTTTTCATTACTCTGGTTGTATATGATGTAGAATCAAAACATACATGCAGTCATACATAAAGCTAGGGCTATGATGTCAATCATATTCCACCATATTTACTGTCCCCCTTGTCCTCCCCCCTTCCATCCCTGTGAACAGAATTCCTCCATTGTTCTCATGACCTTCCCCACATTATGGATCAGCAGCCACTTATCAGCGAGTACATTCGGCATTTGGTTTTCTGAGATTGGCTTACTTCACTTAGCATGATGTTCTCCAACTCCATCCATTTGCCTGCAAATGCCATAATTTTATTCTCTCTTATTGCTGAGTAATATTCCATTGTGTATATATACCACAGTTTCTTTATCCAGTCATCTATTGAAGGGCATCTAGGTTGGTTCCAAAGTTTAGCTATTGTGAATTGAGATGCTATAAACATTGAATTGGCTGCGTCACTGTAGTACGCTGTTTTTAAGTCTTCTGGGTATAGACTGAGGAGTGGGATAGCAGGCTCAAATGGTGGTTCCATTCTAAGTTTTCTAAGGAATCTTCATACTGCTTTCCAGATTGGTTGTACCAATTTGCAGTCCCAACAGCAATGTATGAGCGTGCCTTTTCCCCCACAACCTCACCAACACTTACCATTGTTTGTATTCTTGATAACTGCCATTCTGACTGGTGTGAGATGAAATCTTAGGGTAGTTTTGATTTTGCATTTCTCTGATTGCTAGAGATGTTGAACATTTTTTCATATGTCTGTTGATGGATTGTATAACTTCTGAGAAGTTTCTGTTCAGCTCTTTGGCCCATTTATTGATTGGTTTGTTTGTTTGTTTGGTGTTAAGTTTTTTGAGTTCTTTATATATCCTGGAGATGAGTGCTCTATCAGATGTGCGTGTGGCAAAGATTTGTTCCCAGAATGTCAGCTGTTCACTCCATTGATTGTTTCTTTTGCTGAGAAGAAGCTTTTTAGTTTGAATCCATCCCATTTATTGATACTTGATTTTACTTCTTGTACTATAGGAGTCTTGTTAAGACAGTAAGGTCCTAATCCGACATGATGAAGATTTGGGCCTATTTTTTCTTCTATAAGGTGTTGGGTCTCTGGTCTAATTCCCAGGTCCTTGATCCACTTTGAGTTGAATTTTGTGCATGGTGAGATAGGGGTTTAGTTTCGTTTTGCTGCATATGGATTTCCAGTTTTCCCAGCACCATTTGTTGAAGAGGCTATCTTTTCTCCAGTGTACATGTTTGGCTCCTTTGTCTAGTATCAGATAACTGTATTTAAGTGGGTTCGTCTCGGTGTCTTCTATTCTATGCCATTAGTCTACATGTCTATTTTGGTGCCAGTATCATGCCGTTTTTATTACTATAGCTTTGTAGTATAATTTAAGGTCTGGTATTGTGATGCCTCCTGCTTCAGTCTTCTTGCTAAGGATTGCTTTGGCTATTCTGGGTTCTTATTTTTCCAAATGAATTTCATGATTGCCTTTTCTATTTCTATCAGGAATGCCTTGGGAATTTAATTGGAATCTCATTGAATCTATATAGCACTTTAGGTACTATGGCCATTTTGACAATATTGATTCTGCCTATCCAGGAACATAGAAGATTTTTCCATCTTCTAAAGTCTTCTTCAATTTCTTTCTTCAATGTCTCATAGTTTGCATTGTAGAGGTATTTCACCTCTTTTGTTAAATTGATTCCCAAGTTTTTTTTTTTTGGGCTATGGTGAGTGGGATAGTTTTCCTAATTTCTCTTTCAGAGGGTTTATCACTGATGTATAGAAATGCAATTGATTTATGGGTGTTGATTTTATATCCTGCTACTTTGCTGAAATCATTTATTAATTCTAGAAGTTTTCTGGTAGAAGTTTTTGGATCCTCTAAGTATAGAATCATGTCATCTGCAAATAATGATAGTTTGAGTTCTTCTTTTCCTATTTGTATCCCTTTAATTTCTTTCATCCGCCTAATTGCTCTGGCTAGTGTTTCAAGGACTATGATGAATAGCAGTGGTGAAAGAGGGCATCCCTGTCTTGTTCCTGTTTTTAGAGGGAATGCTTCCAATTTTTGTCCATTTAGGATGATGTTGGCATTGTGTTTAGCATATATAGCTTTTACAAAGGTGAGGTATGTTCCTACTATCCCTAGGTTTCTAGTGTTTTGAACATAAAAGGGTGCTGTATTTTGTCAAATGCTTTCTCTGCATCGATTGATAAAATCATGTGACTCTTATCTTTGAGTCTATTGATGTGATGTATTACATTTATTGATTTACATATGTTGAACCAACCTCGCATCCCTGGAATGAACCCCACTTGATCATGCTGCACTATTTTTTTGATATGTTTTTGTATGCGATTTGCCAAAATTTTATTGAGAATTTTTGCATCTATGTTCTTCATGGATATTGGTCTGAAATTTTTTTTCTTTGATGTGTCTCTGTCTGGTTTTGGAATCAGGGTGATACTCGCCTCATAGAATGAGTTTGAGAGGGTTCCCTCCTTTTCTATTTCATGAAATAGGTTGAGGAGTATTGGTATTAATTCTTCTTTGAAGATCTTGTAGAACTCGGCTGTGAATCCATCTGGACCTGGGCTTTTCTTGGTTGGCAGGCTCTTGATGGCATCTTCTATTTCCTTGCTTGAAATTGTTCTGTTTAAGTTGTGTCTGACCTCTTGGTTCAGTTTGGGTAGGTCATATGCCTCTAGAAATTTGTCGGTGTCTTCAGAGTTTTCTATTTTACTGGCGTATAAATTTTCAAAATAGTTTCTAATTATCCTCTGTATTTCAGTAGTGTCTGTCGTGATATTTCCTTTTTCATCTCGAATTTTAGTAATTTGGGTTTTCTTCCTCTTTCTTTTCATTAGGGTGGCTAAGGCTTTGTCAACTTTATTTATGTTTTCAAAGAACAAGCTTTTTGTTTTGTCAATTTTTTGAATTGTTTCTTTTGTTTCAATTTCATTGATTTCAGCCCTGATTTTAATTATTTCCTGTCTTCTACTTCTTTGAGTGTTAATTTGTTCTTCCTTTTCTAAGGCTTTGAGATGAAGAGTCAAGTCATTTATTTGTTGACTTTTACTTCTTTTAATAAGTGAGCTTAATGCAATGAACTTTCCTATTAGCACTGCCTTCATGGTGTCTCAGAAATTTTAATATGTTTTACCGGAGTTTTCATTTACCTCTATGAATTTTTTTTATCTCTTCCCTGATGTCTTTTGTTATCCATGCATCATTAAATAGCATATTATTTAGTTTCCAGGTGTTGGAGTAGTTTCTATTTTTTAATCTGCCATCGATTGCTAATTTTATTCCATTGTGGAATTCAGGGTAGCATCTCTATTTTTACAGCTTTCTTGCTGTAAATTCTTTAAACTTTTGTTTATCATGGAAGGTTTTTACTTCATCATAGGATGCAGAGTAGTATCTCTACTTTTTTGTATTTGCTAAGACTGGCTTTGTGACATAACATATGATCTATTTTGGAAAAGGATCCATGTGCTGCTGAGAAAAAAGTGTATTTGCTCATTGATGGATGGAACACTCTATATATGTCTGTTAAGTCTAAATTATTGATAGTTTCATTGAGATCTATGGTTTCTTTATTTAGTTTTTGTTTGGAAGATCTATCCAATGGTGAGAGAGTTGTGTTAATGTCTCCAAGTATTATTGTGTTGTGGTCTATTTGATTCTTGTATTTGAGAAGGATTTGTTTGATATATGTAGAAGCCCCATTATTCGGGGCATAGATATTGATGATTGTTATGAAATGACCTTCTTTATCTCTTTTCACCTGCTTTGGTTTGAAGTCCCCTTTATCAGATATGAGGATGGAAACTCCTGCTTGTTTGCGGGGTCCATGTGAGTGATACATTTTTTCCCACCCTTTCGCTTTCAGTCTGTGGATGTCTTTTCCCGTGAGATGAGTCTCTTGAAGACAGCATTTTGTTGGGTCTTTTTTTTAAATCCAGTCTGTCAGTCTGTGTCTTTTAATTGGTGCATTTAGGCCATTCACATTCAGGGTTATTATTGAAATATGATTTGTAGTCCCAGTCATTTGGTTTATTTTTGGTTTTTACCTTAACTTGGTTTCTCCTTTGATTGCCGCCTCCCTCCCTTTATCAGTGTAGTTCCTCTCTGTGTGTTTTCATTGTTGGTTGTCATTTCCTTCTCCTGGAATATTTTGCCAAGAATGTTGTGTAGTGCAGGCTTTCTTGCTGTAAATTCTTTTAACTTTTGATTATCATGGAAGGTTTTTACTTCATCATCAAATCTGAAGCTCAGTTTTGCTGGATATAAGATTCTTGGTTGGCATCCATTTTCTTTCAGAGCTTGGTATATGTTGTTCTATGATCTCCTGGCTTTTAGAGTCTGAGTTGAAAAATCTGCTGAGATACGAATTGGTCTCCCCTTTTATGTAATCTGGTTCCTCTCTCTTGCAGCCTTTAAAATTCTATCCTTATTCTGTATGTTGAGCATTTTCATTAGAATGTGCCTTGGTGTAGATCTGTTGAAATTTTGTACATTTGGTGTCCTATAAACCTCTTGTATTTTATTTTCCAATTCATTTTTCATGTGTGGGAAATTTTCTGATATTATTTCATTGAAGAGATTGTGCATTCCTTTGGTTTGAAATTCTGCACCTTCTTCTATCCCAATAAATCTTAGATTTGGTCTTTTGATGCTGTCCCATATTTCTTATATGTTCTGTTCATGATTTCTTACCATCTTCACTGTATGGTCAAGTTTATTTTCAAGATTGTATATCTGTCTTCATTATCCGAGGTTCTGTCTTCCAGGTGATTTAGGCTGCTGGTGATGCTTTCTATTGAGTTTTTTATTTGGTTTATTGTTTCCTTCATTTCAAGAATTTCTGATTGGTTGGGTTTTTTTCCCCACAATCTCTAGCTCTTTCTTAAAGTGATCTTTTGCTACTTGTAATTGCTCTCTTATCTCTTTGTTAGTTGGCGGTAGTGGTAGTGGACATACCTCAAGAGGGCAGTGGGAATGGCCTTGGATGGGCTCCCTCGGTGGTCCCTGAAGGCTGTTATGGGCCTTCTGTTGCATTCCTGCCAGTCTGCAGGAACTCTGGAAAGGAACTGGGGTGGGCCTGGGCCTCACTTGGGTGGGGCCTCCTCATGCAGGGGTCTCTGCGGTGGTTCTTACTGTGGATGTGGGCTCCCCTGTGGCTGGTGGCTAGCAGTCTCTGGTCTGCCCTTGGCTGGGCACCCGTGGAGTTCCCTGAGGGTGGTTTGGATCCACTGCTGCGCTCCTGCAGGGTCACAGGAACTCTGGAGCAGAACTGGGGGCGGACCCAGGCCTCATTTAGGCAGGGTCACAAGCAGGAGTGTCTGTGTGCAACCCTTACTGTGGGTGTGGGCTCCCCTGGGGGTGGTGGCTAGCAGTCTCTGGTCTCTCCTCGGTTGGGCACCTATGGAGTTCCTGAGGGTAGTTTGGGCCCTCTGCCATGCTCCTGCCGGTCCCTCATTGTTGTTTTTTTAAAAGTTGTCCATACAGCTACCCACACAGGTAGGCATTTAAGCAGCAGATAAAAGTGAGTGTGGCCCTTTCTCTTCCAAATATGTAGTTATTGCAGCTAACCTGCAAATAGAGACAAGTGTTTCCATCCATAGCATGTGACTTGCCCCAATTAAAAATGTTAGAAAACTTCTAGCCTGGTGGTATAGTTCAGTGGTAGAGTATGTAGTCAACATGTGGGAGACCCTGGGTTCAATTCCCAGAACCAAACAAAACATTATAAATTATTTGTTTCAAACTCCAATAAATTAAAATTTAGCCTTTTGTTCTAATTCAGTGAGAGCATCTTTTCTATCAAACCATTTAACCATGACTCAAACCAGGTTTAAAAGATCCAGAGTGTTCTAGAGTTATTATTTAGAAAATTTAGAAAAATAACATTTGGACACATGTGCCAGTGGCCATTTAATTATTTTTATCATTAGAAAATGTGATTTTCCAGGACTGAGGCAGAAACTTTTCCTGCAAGATGATCAGCAATTAATAGCTTCAGGGTATCTTCTTCAATAAAATTTTCTTAAAACATCTTATGTAAAATGAGCAGTTGAAATCATCTAGCATTATTGTGTGAAACTGTAATTCAGAACCATAACACCCATACAATATTCATATCACATTCACAATGAACTCTTTATAGATATATGTAAGAACCGTAACACTAAACAAAAGCAAAAATAGCAATGTATCTTTTCTTTGGGACACTTACCACCTGTATTGGATCAGTATCATTTATACATTATTGTTTGTCCCTCTGGCTAGGAGTAAAAAAATTAAGAACAGATACATTAGTGAAGACAGCAGGGTTAAGAACATCCCCTCTGAGTATAAAAGAAGAACAGTTTCTTTTTTTAGTTTTATTGAAAGGTAGCGAAATTGTACAATAAATATATAGTAAGTTATAGTGTGATTACATAGAGAATAATGAAATGCAACTTTGAATTTGTTAAAAATGCTAAGACTTTTAAAAGTAATCTTTCTCTAATTAGGAAATTACTTCCTACATATTTTATAAATTTAGAAAATACAGAACATTTTTTTGTTGTTACTGGGGATTGAAAGACAGTAGCATGAATTGGACTTAATTGTCCTATGTTTATATATGAATATACAACCAATGTAACTCCACATCATGTATAATCACAAGAATGGGATCCTAATTAGAATAAGTTATACTCCATGTTTGTATAGTATGCCAAAATACACTCTACTGTCATGTATATCTAAAAAAGAACAAGTTTTTTAAAATTGGAGGGAAAAGAAAATATATAACAATATGAAGAAGAAAACAAAAATTGCTTATAATGTTACAAATACTTAATTTTGGGCCCATTTTCTTCCACAGATGTTCAAGGGAGGTTCATTCACTGGTTCATTCTCAGTGACTTTGATATCGGAGTGGATGATCTTGCATTCCTGGCTGCCTCACATCACCTCTGATAATCCTATCTGCCACTCTACTTTGGCCATAATGATTGCACCTTGGACCTCCCCAGTGCCTACGTCACTCCTGCTGTCCAGTTGGCTTGCTCCATCTCCAGTCCAACAAACCCTCACTTTCCTCTGTCCATCCTCTTCTTCCTGCCCTTATCCACATCGGATTTCTTTTCTTTTCTTTCTCTTTCTTTCTTTTTTTTTTTTTTTTGGTACTGGAGATTGAACTCAGGGGTATTCAACCACTAAGCCACATCCCCAGCCCTATTTTGTGTTTTATGTAGAGATAGGGTCTCACTGAGTTGCTTAGCACCTTCCCGTTTCTGAGGCTGGCTTTGAACTCATGGTTCTCCTATCTCAGCCTCCCAAAGTGCTGAGATGACAGGTGTGCGCCACCAGTCCCAGCTCACGCTGGATTTCATAGATCAGTCACTCTCTCGCAACACCTTCAACTCTTTTGCCCCCTCTTCTTTGTTGTACTGACCCAGCAAAACCCCACACCATGGCTGCCACACCTTTCTCTGTGTCTGTCCCTGATCAACAAACTTTTCCTGGTTTGTGTTACATTCGTAAGTAGAAATATCAAATGAACACTGAATATTATCAACATATAATATTTTAATATGCCTTTTTCTGAATCACAAAGATCAGTTGGCCAAAAATTGTATAAGGCTATGTGAAATTTTAGTAATATAGTCAGTGACCTCAAGTTAATATAAATAGATGGATAAAAAGAGAATTTTTTTTTACTATCCAAACTAGACTACTTAATAACCTATTTCTTCTGTGAAACACTTATAAATATCAATCATTAACCTAGTAACAGTTTTTAAAAACTTGAACAAATTCTCAAAGATTTTACAGGCCAGGTGCTATGGCACATGCTGTAATCCCAGCTTCTTGGGAGACTGAGATAGGAGGATCACAAGTTGGAGGCCAACCTGTGCAACTTAAGGAGACTTTATCAGAAAAAATTAAAAATAGATAAATAAATGAACAAGCGGGGAGCAGCAGGGAGGACTGGGAGTGTAGCTCAGTGGTAGAGTATATGCCTGCCATAATAAGGGCCTGTGTTAAATCATCAGTATTGTTTAAAAACAAATTTATAGGCAAATTCCCCAGTCAGAGGAAAATTTAAATTATAAATCAAAAAAAGTTGAGCAACTCCTCCTAGTTGAAAGAAAAAACAAGTGGGCTAGGGATGTGGCTCTGTGGTAGAGTGCTTGCCTGGCACTCTACAAGGTCCTGGGTTTAGTCCCCAACACTGCAAAAACAAATAAGGAAAAAAACACCCCCAAAATATTAATTCCTTGGGAATTAATTGAATAATTATATAAATCTCTGACTCAAAGAGGAAAATAAAATATAAATTACCTATAAATTCTCTAATAAAGATGTTGCTATTTCATATAAAACACTGTCTAGATCTCAAGGAGCAGTTGGAATTATGTGTATCTTTAAACTAAGTTTATAATTACAAAAACAGCAACAAAAATATTCAATCTCAGAAACTATTAAAAACACTTAAATAATTCAAAGAATGTGGGAAGTAGGAATATTCAAAGACAAATTAGTAGATTATAAAATAATCAAATAAAAACTAAATTGTAGGGATTTCAAAGAAAATTCTAAGCCTAATATAAAGGAACAACACGCACGCGCACACACACACACACACACACACACACACACACACACACCCCCTAACTTCAGGTATAACTAGAGATAGGAAAGAGGCCAAATTAATTGTGAGAGAATATTATGTGCAACCTAGAGACAATACAGCTGAAATTCTACAGAAAGATGTGTCTTCTAGCAAAGTACAAATCACACAAAACCAACTTAAGGATTGCTGAATGTCTCCTAACAGAACAACAGAGAAGTAGGAGAGGTTTTTAAGCAACAGGTAACATACTTTGTGTTGAAAACCTGGAAATGATCATGTGGTTCTTCTTTTTAAGTCAATACCTCTTCTCATCACCCTAATAATCCAATGGTAAAGACTTTAAAATCTCTTAATATATGACAATGAAGAGGCCGCACACATGAGAGGCTCCAACAAATGCATCTCTCCGGTATTCATAATGTCTTCTTGGTAAGCTGACTTTCCATATCGTGAGATGCTTATTTATATATATCATCCTCCTCTTCTCAAAGTGCTTCATACTGTAACAATACTGCATGGTTCTCCACTGCGGAGATGAGTCCCCGGAGGGGATGGAATCTACAAACCTGCTTTCATCTGTCCTTGTCATTCTTTCCTCTGCTCATCAAAATAAGCATCTTCCTCTCAAAGATTAATCCACCAACTTGTGCACCAAATTCCTTTCCCTTAGGGACTTGACCCTCATAGCCATCCCTCTGTCTTCTGCCCCATCAACCCTTTCTACTGTATCATCCCACCAGCATGCACAACTACTTGTTCCATCCAAACACTTCCTTGGCCTTCTGTCTGCAGCTGTGGCTCCTTTTTTCTGCTCTCCTTCACAACCAGACCTCTCCATGCATTTGTCTCCACCCCTGCAGGTACATCCTCACATCCTGTTCGCTCCTCAAACCCAACGCCCATCAGACTTCTGCCATAGCAACTTCACTGACACTCATCTGGTCAGTCTCACCCACAACTTACTTCTCGCTTGTCCAGAGGACACCTCTGTGTTCATCTTATTTGACCCATCAACAGCTTTTAGCCTGATAGACCCACTTTCCTGTTTGAAGCACGACAGTCACACTGCATGCTGGAGCTGGTTCCTTGGGGGTTGAAAGAATTGATTGTGTCTCTTCTCAACTCCAGGTTCAGTGATAACACGTTCACTGCTTGAAATTGACCATGGTAGGAGAATTTATGCCACGAAAATCTGTAAATGCCTCAAATCAGAGCTCCTTTTCTTATGGAGAGCTGGCTATGCAACATTTACCACTGATTCCAAACATCCTTTTATCATGTTGTTTGTTTCTTCATGGACATTCTCAGCCTTACAGTGGATATTCTTTAAATGATGCCGGAGTTTTCAAGTGTTTCTTTGGGTCTTGTTTTTCATTGTCTTGTTAGAAGATCAAATTAAGTTCCATGGCTTGAAATACTCACAGGATTATGATGATCTTAGGCCTGTGACTAATATGAATCAAGTTTTAAGTAGATTTATTGAATTCAATTAAGTGGCAAATAAGTCATCAGTCTCCTTTTGAGCAATTGCTTCTGGCTTGCCCTAATCCCTAATGGAGAGTGAATGTCTATTTTGGGACACAAAATGAGCCGAGGTTATCTGATATACCAAAATATAAAGTTGGACATGCGCTGTAAAAATGAACAGAAGTACTGTATGCATGGTTGAGGGCTAGCGGATCTGACATAAGCACACTGCAAGAGCAGATGACGTGTGCACCCAGCGTTTACTCTGCATTGCCACCCTCCACGTCTATAGCCCTTTCTTCCAGCCATACATATGGCCTTTCTAGGAATTCCTTGTGACCAATTGATTAAAGAAGGAAAAAAAATCCAAGTCTCTAGTTCACAGACAGTTTCACATTGTTATGACCCCATCTGGAAGAGGACTCTGTGGCATTACAGTCCCATTAGGAGTAGACGAGAGTGGTAAGGGAAAATCTTCCCAGTAGGCAGAACTTCAAGAACTTCAAGCAATTCATTTGGTTGCCTGCTTTGCTTAGAAAAAGTCATGGCTGGAAGGGGAGATATATACTGACTCATGATTAGTAGTTAATGGTTTGGGTGGATCACCAATCCTGAAGTGGGATGCCTTGAGAAAATTAGTCTTAATGCTCTTTGAAATCCATTGAATATAACAAATGAGCTTATGTTTTATGCATCTATAATTAACTTATTTTTGTGCATTATGTCCCACCCTTGGTAAAATTTAGAAATGTCACTCACATCATTTTCTATATGATTTAATTCTCTCACAGGATCCCAGATTTAAAAGGCTGAAGTGAATTGTCAGAGATTTGGAAGCAATAAGACAGGGAGACATGGCGAAGAGTTATACGCATAGACTCTCACACTAGGCTGAAGTAGGAGGACATTGGTGATTAGACGGGTACTCCAAAGTTGCCTTATTGGAAAAAAATGCTCTCAATAATCAAGAGGATATGATGACTCACTGTGGGTACCAGTATCTTTCTTTAGATAGTGATTCCATTGCTTATGCACTGGTCTCATAAACAAAGTTGCCATGGTGTTCTTCTTCCTGCAGCACCTCTCTCCACCCTGCTCCCTCACCCAACTCTGAGCTGAGTGACTTTCCTCTGCTAGGCCCTTTCCCCATGATGTGTACCTCATCTTGGGCCCAGAGCAATGGAGTTGCCTGTCTGTGGACATAGACCTCTGAAACCATGAGCCCCAAATAAATTTTCCCTCCTCTAAGTAGTTCTTGTCAGCCGTTTGAATCACAAAAATGCAAAACTGTATGCATATTTTAATTAAATAGTATCCTACTCTGTGTGTCATTTTATAACTTGTTTTTTCCTTCCAGTTTGGTATTTTGAGATCTTTCCTTATAAGAGCACATACATACACCTCATTCTTTCCCCCAGCTTTTTATTTTGGAAAAATTCAAGAGTACACAAAAAGCAAGTTCCTCTCTTCCTATTATAATCTTGATTTTATCAGTTCACAAGGGATATATCTATCTATGTATCTATGTATCTATCTATTTCTATATATATATCTTTGTCTTCCATAAAAATGTACCATTATTATGTGTCAATCAAAAATAAAATAAAGCAATAATAGAAGCAAGGACAGTACAATGAACGCCCATATACTCTTTCCTTGGATTTATCTTATTAATATTTTGCTACATTTGCTCTCTTTCTCACTGCTGAGTCATGTGAAAGTTACATGTGGATATTGTGATACTGAACCCCGAAATACTTCACTGTGTATATTCAAAGAAGTAGGGCAATCCCACATATAACCATAATACAGTTACCACACTCAGGAAATTTAACATAAACAAATTACTATCATCTAATATCCAGTCTATATCTAAAATGTCCCCAGCTGTCCCTATAAATGGTCTTTCAGAGCTGTTGCTTTTTCCTCAATCTATGATCCAGTAAGTTAGACATCATGGCCATTTAGTCTTCTTTATTCTAGACCAGTCCATCTCTCTCCTCTCTTATTATTATTTGACTTTCATGACATTGAGTTTTTTGAAGAGTCCAGGTCAGTTTTTACTTTCTTTTTTTTTAGACTGTCCTTCAACTTGGATGTGATTAGATGAATATTTGACTTTTTTTTTGTTGGCAAAAATACTATGTACTGGTAGCATATTGTTTCCATGATAAGTTTAATTACTCAGTTATAGATCTTTCTCATTGTAAAAACAATTGAAGTAATCAGTGGAATTGTGGGAAAGACTATGTAAATAATATTCCTGGGTATTTTAGCCAATCATTGTAGCATCCATGAATAAATCTTTTCAGATTTAATTATAGCTATGCAAAATGGTGATTCAATATCTTTGTTATTCTTTCCATATTTATTAGTTGTCCTTCTGTATAGCAGAATTTTTTTTCTTCCCTCTTCTAGCCTTCATCTTTCTATTTTTTAGTGATAGTACAGACTCTGGAATGTTCTTCAAATCAACACACTGCAATCCATTTCCACAATTGGTCATTTGATGTTGAGATTGTCCCTGATTTGGCCAATAGAATCCTTTAAGTTGTGCGCCCCCCCCATCCTTTTGATAGGTCCTCATCAACTTTTAGAGTTTTTTATACTGACACAGTAAGATGTTCCAGGCTCCCCTTATTTTTTCCAGCTCTGTCCCTTGAAATCAGCCATTTCTTCACACTCCTAGTTTTGTATGCTTGTTTATTTTAATAAGAAATGGCACTGACAAACCAAAATTTAGGTGTTGGGTATGTCCTTTGCCACAGGAATGTCATTATGTCTAGGTCCCCTCCATGGATAAAGTTAAGGAATGTGTCTTAAAAATCATGAGTTGGTAATTAAAAATTTTTTTTCAAAAAAATCATGAGCTGGTAATCCCAGCACTTCAGGAGGCTGAGACAGGAGAATTGCAAGTTCAAAGCCAGCCTCAGCAATAGTGAGGTGTTAAGCAACTCAGTGAGGCCCTGTCTCTACATAAAACACAAAATAGGGCTGGGGATGTGGCTCAGTGGTTGAGTGCCCTGAGTTCAATCCCTGGTACCAAAAAAAAAAAAAAAAAAAAAATCATGAGCTGGTACAATACCTTCAGTTGAGTCTAATATCCTCGGCCGCTCCCTCTTCTTCCCTCAACTTGTATTTCCGACAGTTGGAACCATAGATCTCTCAGAACTTCAATATGTCTACTTTTTTGCACAGTCCTACAATACACTCAACATAGTTTCAGAATTGTGGTGTCAGTAATACTTCCAACAACAAACCCACTATATAAAGTTCATAATTGTTTTCTAATTTTTAAAACTAATAGTGTTTTATTTCTTTCATTTAAAAAATCTTAGGATAAATGTGATAAAGTGTTCGTATTTATCAATTCTAGATGACAATTACTTTAGCATTATGTTATTCTTCTAAAACTGGTTTTCTTTTAAAAACTCCTTATTTTTTTTTTATTTTTTTTTTTAGTTGTAGATGGACACACAATATCTTTATTTATTTTTATGTGGTGCTGAGGATCGAACCCAGTGCCCCACGCATGCAAGGCAAGCGCTCTACCGCTGAGCCACAATCCCAGCCCAAAAACTCCTTATTGAAGTATAATAGGCATATAAAAAGTATGCTTATACTTGAATGATTAAGTGAATTTTTATTAGTGGACATGTGAGTGGTTAAATGAATTTTTACTAATTGACATATACCTTTCTCTGGAGCAATGTTTCTCTACAGTAGACATGGAGAAACAATCATTGGCTTCTAGCTTGTGTGCATTTTAAGACACATTCCTAAATGGTACTCCAAACTGAGTTTGTTCTCCCACCAACATTGTATGAGAATATCTATTTGCCTACAGGCACAACAAAAGTTGATATCAAATAACTATTTTTTTTACCAACCTAATGAATGAAATATTAGTATCTCATTGCATTTCTTTTAGTAAAGGTAATTCTTAATTCAGTTATTGGCTATTTGAATTATATCTCATGTGAGTTCTTATTTCCCTGTTTTCCTATTTAATTGTTAGTCTTTCTGTTTCCACATGTACAAAATTTTGAAAAATTGGGATAAATTTGGTGTTATTCTTACCACTTTGTCTGGGGTTGTGCGTACATTGATTAAGTCAGTAAGGCTTTCTGATTCCTTCTCCTCTCTACAGATCCCCTGCTTCTCTAGAGATGAACTGAGAAAACATGACCTACCTTGTGCACCATTGAGTTGTGAATAGTGACTCTGTTCAACTTCAAATGCATAAATAAAAGGGCTTGTCACATCATTTTTCCTGGAACAAATCAAATCAGATTTCTGAACTTCTTCCTGTAAATTGTGGACAAAGGAAGGTCCTGAAATTACTAGGGAACAAGTCTGAGAAATTGAAATGGATCATCTGATTCCCATTGTTACTAATTTAATTTGCATAAAATATTATTTATATCTTTTCTTCGTTCCTTTGTTTCTTGTCTCTTTTTTTGGAGGGAGGCTTTTATAGTTTCACTGAAGAGTTTTAGTTCTTTTTTTTTAATTTTTTTTAGTTGCCAATGGATCTTTATTTTATTTACTTATATGTGGTGCTGAGAATCGAACCCAGTGCCTCACACATGCAAGGCAAGTGCTCTACCACTGAGCCACAACCCCAGCCCCGAGTTTTAGTTCTTAACTCGTATTTTCTCGTAAGCTCTTAAATTCCTCAATCCCACCATCTCCCGCGTTAGGGTCTTTTGGGACCACTGATCTGCATATTGAAGTGTGGACTGCTGCACCTAAGTTGTTGCTAACCCCCTGAGACTTCCACTTGTGGTTCTGGCAGGTGAGGAGATGGGTACCATACTGAAGTGACCCTCCCTCCATTCCCTAAACTCATAGTCTTCATGCAGATCCTTCAGCATCTCTTTCTGCCAGTGGGCTGGCATGGACTTACATTGGCTCTCAGGACCTCTTGGGCAATTTTTTAGGAATTTTGCAAGCTGGATGTTAAGCACAGTCATTGTTAAAAATTAAATTATATAAACTTACAATTAAATAAGTCATGTGAAAATGAAGATAATAAACACTCAAAACTCACGGCTCCCTAGTCAGTTTACTATCATTCATGTTCTTGATGTTATTTGTGCCTATAGCATCTGTTGGGTGGCTGTGTCATTTAACGGTGTCCTAGTAGGCATCGGTTCTCAACCCTGTTTTTTCTTGGTAGCTTTTATTTGATTGTAGTGACAATATTTAAAATGCTGAAATTGGAAAAACACTAGGTTTGATTTATTATTTTGTTGAGTGTGATGAAAAAATGTAGATTAAACTTAAAACAAATCATGTCTTTAGGCTTTAAATTATAGATATTCCCCAGATAGAGGAAAGACTCCTCTAGGATTTGAAAACTATCATTTGATTTAGCAAAGAAGTTGTTTACATCCTTGACAACAACTGATGTTCCTATGCATGTTTTTGTTGTTTAACTTTCCTCTTATTCCTAACATGAATGAAAACATCAACCAGTATTCATGCCGAAATTACACTTTCTCATCGGTTGCAATCCTAGATCGGTTTTAGATATAAGAATTTGGCAAAAATCAAGCAAAATATTCTTTGATAATTAATTGTGCAATAGAATTCATAATAAAGAATAATGCATATTTATTATCATTTGTAAATTGTGTACTACACATACTTTATAATGAACTATGTACATATATATATATCTGTATATAGACCTATCTATACAGATATCTATGTGCATGTATATATTTGTATATAGTCTCATATAAATAAGAGAGCTTGTCACATCATTTTTCCTGGATACAGATACAGATATAGATAGAGATTTTTTTTTTTTAAAGTGGTCACTAAACTTTCAGCAGCTTACCACTGGCCACAGGTAGCCTAGTGGTAAGCCTAGATAAGCTGCTAGCCCTAGTCCAGATGTGACCATTGGCATAATTTGTTGACCCCATGATGTTATGAAAAACAAACAAACAAAAGCACTGAATGACATGTCAACATTTGCAAATTGCAAATTTTCACATAAAAAGCTGGAATTCCTAATTCTCTTGAAGCATCAGATCTGGCCCCATGGTGTTCTCCCAAGGCAGCACTTAGCAGCAGCTGAGTCACAGTGGACGCTGCAGGTGCACTTGAGGCACACCCTCAGCTGACGGCCATCCCACCACTCCTGCTGTCCCCGACCCTGCTGCTGATTGCAGAATTCTCTTTATTAACCATGTCCATGCTGTGGATTTTCTGTCCCTTCTTCCCACAACAGCAACACCCCACCCACAATTTCGGTTCAGAAATCTGGAAACCTCAGGCTTGACTTATAGCTAAATTGAAGTCCACCTTCTCATGGTTTAAATCTCATTAGTCCTCAATGGTTCCTCATAAGAATTAATAAAACATATGAATGGGTTTTGAAACTATTTAAAGCTACCAAATGGTATGTATTTGTAGGAAGTATGTAATTCATAACATCACTTAGTTTTATACATTAATAAAAATACATTAAAATTCAATTTGTTACATTTTCAGTAACTAATGACAGTAAAGATATGTTTATTATTTAGCTTCTCACTTATGCCTTACTTACTTTCTCTCTCCTCCCTTTCTCCCCCTTCTTTGTCTTTTTCTAATTTAATGTTACCTCTGAAGTACGATGGCAATAATGAGGTTGTTACATTTTTTAAATTAAAATTCATACTCTGGTCTGCATTTTGGCCTAATTTAAACACTGACATTATAGACTCATGCTAATTAGCCTGAATGGCCAAATCCCCCACCAATTAAGCAAATGTAGAAATTTCAGGTTACTTCAGTCACCCTATGTTAAGGTTAAAAGAAAAAAAAATGTGATGATTGTAATCTGTAATGAAAGTGGCCCATCTCTGGGACATCATATTAAACTATTTCTTATCATTATGGAATTATGGGTGCAATAATGTTTGACACTATTGTGTTTAGAATGTAGACATTTGAATCACAGTTGTTATAGATTCTTTATGTTCTACTGTAATGGTCAATTGGTTCTCTGTGAGGGGAAGTTTTCTTTCTATAATGTCGAACCAATTCAATTTTTTAAAAAATATGTTGCTTTCATTCCTTTTATCAAACCAGGTCACATAAAGTGTCTTAACTTTCGAATGTTGAACTTCCAAATGGCCTGAGTAGCAAAATTTCTTTTGTTAGTTATCAAAAACAAAGGAAAAAGTAAAGTTTACCAAGAACGGCACAAGCAGCTCAGTCGTAGAGCCCATGCCTAGCATGCATGAGGCTTTGGGCTCAATCCCCAGCATGTGTGCATACACACACACACACACACACACACACACACACACACACTAATAATTTGAGCACTTTTCTCCATGGGAATAATAAGTGATTATTAGACTCCCAAGCTAGCACCTAATGTAGTTTAATATTTCCACTGATATTAATCTAAGTTCTGATTTCTGAAGCAAGGGGAAAAGAGGGAAGAGGAAATGAAAGGAAAAGTGGGGGAAGTGGAGTCAGGGAGAGAAAGACTGGAGATTCAGAGAAAGGAGAACGTGAAAAAAAATGGCCAGAAGAACTCTTTCCTGGGGTTAGACACTGCTCTAAGTAACATTTTGAGATACGATATATGCAGTTATTTTATTTTTTGTGCCCTCCAATTTTCACCTCTGCATCCCCCTCTTCAGAACCCTGGTGCCCTCATGTGATGCCAAGTTCCCACCCAATCCATGCCTATTCTACCTTCGCCACCCTCCATAAACACACTCTCGAAACTCTCACTTCTCAATGCCTCTGTTCTTAGCAAGATATTTGGAAAACATTAACCTCAGAGATCTTAGACATTTTGTGGAGTTCAAAGTCCCCAAACTTCTGATATGTACCATTGTTGACTGAGGGGAATTCCAGGCAATGTCACAAAACAAAGCAGAAAAAAAACTTAAGGCAGTACAGAATTCTCCCCTGATCCACAGTTTCCCCACCCCCCAGGGTTTCAGTTACTACTGGCAGTCAACCACCATTTCAAAATATTAAATGGAAAATTCCAGAAAAAAAAAACAATTCATAAGTTTTAAATTTCAAGCTGTTCTGAGGAGTGTGCTAAAATCTCCCACTCCCCTGCCCTAAGATGCTCCCTTTAGGAATCATTTCACATTATCACAAGAAGAAGAAGGTGAGTATAGTACAATAGATACCTTGAGAAAAAGAAAAAAACATTCACATGACTTTTTTTTTAAATGTTTATTTTTTAGTTGTAGGTGACAAAATATCTTTATTTTATTTTTATGTGGTGCTGAGGATCGAACCCAGTGCCTTATGCGTGCTAGGCGAGCACGCTACCACTGTGCCATAATCCCAGCCCCTCACATGACTTTTTAAAAAAATTTTTTAGTTGTAGATGGACACATTATTTATTTTTATGTGGTACTGAGGATCAAACCCAGTGCCTCACTCATGCAAGGCAAGCGCTGTACCACTGAGCTACGATCCCAGCCCTCACATGACTTTTATTACAATGTATTGTTATCATTGTTCTACTTTTATTATTAGTTATTGCTGTTAATCCCTTAGTGTGCCTAGTTTATAAATTAAACTTTATCATAGGAATGTATGTATAGGAAAAAAGAGCACAGATAGGGCTTAGTACTATCTGCTGTTCCAGGCATCCACTGGGGGTCTTGGAATGTGTTTCCCCACAGATAAAGGATGACTATTGTATTTTGAAAGAAGATGCCTTTCTTGGTGGCGGGGGGGTCATACTCTATAATGAACCCCAATAAGCTATTCCTGATGTGCACGGCTTTCTTCACTTCTAGTCTGACAAGCTATCTGTTGCAAAGACCTAGGTTCTAACTGGCCCTCGAGACAAGTCTCCAGACTGAATCAAGTTCATTTTTTGTTTCTGTTTACTTTCTTTTTCAAAGTAGCTGCCCAGGCTGAGCATGGAGCAGAGAGCAGAGAGAGCTGGTTATTTGTGAGTGTCTTTGTTGTGAGCAGGGTTTGGGGGTTAAGAGGCACAGCTGTGAGTAGAAATAGCCTTCTCATGACCTTATTCCCAGACTCCTTCTTCAAATGATCCATCATTTGTCGAAGTTCCTGGAGGTTGGACACAGTTACAAAGTTAGTAAATGACTGTGACAACATAGCTTTCGTTGCTTGACACTGGGAAGGTTTTAAAGTAAGAAAAGTCAGGAAAGTCATCGGCAATACTAGCAATGTTTTCGATACTGTATGATTTTAAGGACGAGTCTCTGTTGAAAAGAGCCATATCTAAGAAGGATATATACATACACGTGTGCCAGCCTTTGTGTAACGACACCAGCTTCTCTTTGGAGTCACTGTCCCCACCGGTATGGATGAGTAAACTCTGCTCTGGGAAGGGATGCTTGGCCTGTGAGTTGATGCGAAGCCTCTCCAGCCCACAAATAGCCAAGTACTCAGTGGGGAGAGTGTTGGAACTGCACAGGGAAAGCTTCAGGTCCCGGACTGGCGTGAAGTTCAACAGGCGGCCCAGCGCAGTTGTGTCTGTGAACCAGATGGTCAGATGGCCATTGTAGCTGGTTCTCTCTACTGCAAAAGGCAGGACGGTTTTACAGCTGCACATCAGGTTGGCCAAGCTGTAATCACAATCCTGGATGTCTGCAGAGCAGCTGCAGCTCCGGATGGTGTTTTCCTTTGTGAAAATTAGTGTGCTGTTCTTCTGACCTTGTGTGAAGCAGTCAAATGCAAGGACGCCCAGTGCACCGATCAGAAGGAGGCAGTGTCTGGAAGGTGGTGCCATTCTCATCCAGTGAGGGCCAACGTGTTCCTGTTTTTCCTTCAGGGGCCAATTCATCAGAGCTCACCTGAAAGAAAATATGTAGCTTTGTTATCACAGCCTCTCATTAGAAATACACAGCTCAAGGAAAAGGAGCCCCCTAAACAACCAGTTGAAAATTTTTCTCTCTTGTAATTCTAATAAACACAGGCAATAATGGTCTCATCTCAGAACCTCATGAGAAGCAGAAAGCTGAACTTGGCTCAGCTGAGACAGAAGACTCCTAGTGATGTCTGCTGACCATGAGACTAACCTGCCAAGAGAGCCAGAGCTGATGTCAGCAGACAGCTACAGCATCCCATCTGTGGCAGGGATTTGCAGTTGAGTAAGCACACCTTCCAAACATCCAGTTACTTGTGTTTAGTACCTGTTAACCCCTCAACACACACATGCCCTCCTCTCCCTCAGTATCTGACTTCCCGGAATTCAGGAGACAGACAGTTCCTTGTGAGACTCAGCTACCCACGCACCGCTTGCTAAACAGCATACCATGTTGTTCAATGTTGTAAATGAAACATTGGGTTGATGATAAACTTTCATTTCTAACTAGATAAACGTGCCTTACACGGCTGCCATGAGCATATTACTGTTTATAGATCCGTTGGTCTTTTTCCCTAGCTCTCTACAAATGTACTTATGTATCAGAGTCAATTGTAACTGTTAATAGACAATGAAAAAACTAATTGCCTACCAATATTAATCACAGGTGTCTTGATTTATCTACTTTTATCCCAAAACAAATTTTATGAATTTATTTTTTCAACTTATTGTGGGGTCTAAAACTAAGCAATCTATAAGCACTGCTAAGTGAATTACATAGGTAATAAAGCCTTCATATTTTAAAGAGTAACACCAAAGTCCAGTTTGGAGGGAAATGCCCTACAGTGTCGGGTGTATAATAGACGAGCGCTTCTCTTTTGTGGTACCACTGGAATAAGAGAAGCATCATAGAAGAAGACATCCGACTTCAGTTTTGCAAAAATAAACAGATTTCTCCTGAGTTGCCTGATGATTGAAGACAGAGACTAAATAATACAATTCAGTCCGTCTGTTCTTACTGCCCACCCTAGATAGGAGGGATACTTGGAATGGGGCTGTGAATAGGAGGGCCCAGAGATATCTAAAAGGCCAGCACAGGGACAACAAGGAACCATCGATGCAAGCATTAAATAAGTGTCTGAAGAGTGTGGTGACAGGGAAAGAGGCTAGACAGACATGAGTGTGCACGATGAGGCCATGAGGAGGAGAGACAAGGAGGTGGGAAATGCGAGGGAGGCAAAGCTAAAAATGCCAGCTCCAGGTAGACAGGCACAAGTTCACCACCAGGCAGCTGGAGTGCAGGGAGGAAGAGATAAGCTCCGCTGAGTAAACTTGGACAGAAGATGAGATTTGGGTCCCAGCAATTGTAACTCACTCCATCCATCCAAACATCCATCCATCCATCCATCCATCCATCCATCCATCCAAACATCCATCTATCCATCCATCCATCCATCCCTCCCTCCCTCTATCCATCCATTCATCCATCCAAACATACATACATACATACATACATATGTCCCTCCTTCCCTCCATCCATCCATCCTTCCATCCAAACATCCATCCATCCAAACATCCATCTATCCATCCATCCATCCATCCATCCACCCATCCATCTATCCATCCACCCATCCATCCATTCATCCAAACATCCATCCATACATATATTCATACATCTCTTCCTTCACTCATTCATTTACTCAAGTAATGCTTATCCCACTTTGTAGGGATATAGCCCAGAAGAAGACAATCCAGGGACCAAGTCTCATGAGCTTGTTCCAGTGGACTTGATTCTGATTGCAAATGGCTGTAGCATCAGAGCCCAAGCCCAGGCCAGGCCTGCACATGAGGACCCAGATACTGCAGCAGTGTGAATGGGAAAGGAGCTACGTCAGGAGCTAGGCAGGTCCCAGCATGGGCTGTGCCAGGCCCTGGCCAAGGATGCAGGGGCAGAAGAAACAATAAATAAGACCTGGATCCTGCCCTCAAGGGATTTATACTCACAGGATTTATACTCACAAGGCTGAACTGAGAAAGGCTATACTGAACATAGAGATGATTATAAGAATAGCAGAAAGATAGATTAAATTCCACTTGGGGAGACTGGATAAGGTGGTTTATAACATTTTGTGTTTATTTTGAAGTTGACACAGGATTTTCTTAAAGGATGTCTTAACGGGTCCATTTTGTAATAAAAGAAGGAGCTTTGAGAAATTTGGAGAACTTGAGTTCTCCCTGGACAAGAGGCTTAAGGGTTTTGAACAGTTTTAGAATGCATTGGTGACTCCCTCGCTTAGTAAGAAAAAGGGAATAATTTATTAATTGCAAGATAATTTTAGATGATCAGCTGTCCCAGATTCTGTCAGAGACTTCTGGGACTTGATGTCCCAGTAACCCTGCCTTCCCAGAACCAGGAATACTGACAATACCACTAGCCCCTTGGATACCCGGCTGCAAAGGGGAAGGGAGGAAGAAGTACACACATCAGCCACAACCTGATGAGGACGTCTGCCTCAGTATTTCAGGAACTGATTCTCTTCAAAGACACGCAGGGGAGAGGGAGAAGACAGGAAGGAGAAGGTGGCTGATTTGCTAGGACATATGGGTCTAGAAGTCTCCAAAAGTATTTGCAAAGGATTTTCCAAAGGTCAGGGCCCTGGGTGGACCTCAGGTGGTCCCAGCCTACTAGGACATCAGAGCGTCCAAAGGCCAGAATGAGGAGGCCAGATGCAGGAAGCTGCACTAAGGGCATCCAGGTTGAGGCAAATATCCCTGGTAACCAGGCACTGGGGTAACCACAAAGATGCCACTTAGACATTTTTCTCCATCAGTTTGCCATGAATTTCTTTCATTAGTGTGTGCAATCCATAGATTGTGAACACCCTAGTTTCACTGTGTATTTATTGATTTGTGGATAGATTCCACCACAGCATAAGTGGAATGGCATGAATAAACTGTGTTGCTCCTGCCCCTTGCTATTCCCCCGGCAGGGGGGTTAAAGGTATCATATGATGGCATAGGGGGCAAATCTAAATGATGGGGCACACAGAAAGCTGGCTGCCAAGACAATGATGTATCAAGCCAACATGTGTTAGAGGTTTCCAGCTCAAGAGGACCCTGCAACTCCCCCTTCCTGTAAGTGCCTGCTATCCCTATAGCCTGTTGATCTTCTGTCCTATTTTTTTGATTTTTCAAATTCTTGTCCCCCTGTGCCAATTATATGGGTAATTTTCCTTTTATTATTTTTCACAGTCAAGAAGTATTCCCCTACTTAGATATTACCTCTTCCAAGAAGTTTAGCATGGCACCTTCTAACCCCAGACAATACTCCACACAAAATGTTATTATAGAGACTGTCACACGACACTGTCATTATTGATTTGACTATGTCTTCCATTGGGGTAGAACTTCTCAAGAGGGCTCTTTTATGGCTTTATAGTCTTGGTTTCAAGCACAGTACTTTGCACCTAGCAAGGACTCAACAATTTTTATTGATTGATTGGAAAAACATAGTTTCCCAAATGCCAGTGTACTAAAGAACTTTTAAAACTGTCAGTTATCTGAATCCAGTCCAGACTATCTTGAGGAAAAAAATAAGGCTCACATATTTGAACAATCAAGGAAGGAGTTCAAATAGTTCAAATATGGCTTGATCCAGGTACTCAAAAAAAGAGATTATGAAAAATGTCTCCTCATTTCGCAGTTCTTTTTCCTTGATAGGTTTCATTCTCAGGAAAATCTCACATCTTCTGGAGACAAGATAGTCACCAAAAGATCCTGGCTTATCTTCTCTCAGCTGAGCAACCCTCAGAGATAAAAAGTCTCTCTTTTCCAATACTACCAGGTAAAAATGAGTTGGCCTCCCTAAGTTATATGCTCAGCCCTAGAGCCAAGGAGTAGTAGAATCAACCACACCGGAAGTGATGGACCAAGAGGGTGGAAGGCTGGTTCTCCCAGGGAAACCAGGGAGCAGTACCACACAAAGGCAAGGTGAGCTGAAAGGTGGGTGCAGCCCAGACTCACAGGTGAGCATGACCACCTTCCTCCTATCAGTTTCAGCCAACACTGGCACCACTTTGATAAAATACACCCCCAAAATGCAAATATGTGTCCTCTCACTGTGGTTTAGATTTGGTTTGTCCCCCAGGGGTTCATGTGTTAGAAACTTTGTCTCCAATATGGTGATGTTAAGAGGTGGCAAGACCTTTAAGAGGCAGGGCCTAGAGGGAAGTAATTAGGTCATCAAGGGCACTGTCCTCAAAGGGAATTGATGTAATTCTTAGGGGACTCCCGTTAGTTCTTCTGAGAGGATTGTTATATACACATGAACCTGACCTCTCCCTGAGCTCTGGGTTTCTATTTCAACCTGTGATCTCTCCCACATGCTCACACCATGATGTCATTTGCCAAGAGACCCTCACCAGAGCTGGAATTATGCAGTTGGGATTTTCAGTCTCCCAAACTATGAGCTAAATAAACCTCTTTTCTTTATAAAGTTCCCAGCCTTGTATATTTTGTTACAGTAACAAAAAACAGGCAAATACACTCACTTTGTGGAATATGCCCAGTATTCTAAATTCTCTTCCTTACTGGGAAACCCCTCATTTTCACCTCCACAGAATCTTCAAGGATACTTGCAGCAGCACACTTTGGGGACTGCATTTGTGAGAGAACTCCTTGTTTGCTACCAAAGTCCTGGCTCAAAGTGTGTTTCTTAGGGTGTCCAGGCCCTGGCTTTCTTACGTCCTTACTTCCAGTGCGATGGCTCAGTTTTATATTTGACTGCTGTAGCACTTCCTCAGTTTCTGGTCCTTGAATCTTCCCAGTTTTTTCACTTAGATTGTTTCTGATTGCCTTTTCTCCTTTAAAAGAAAAATCACTTCTGGTTTCAACTTAAACTCACTTCTGAATTATAATTTGAATTCACATTTGATTTTTAATTGCTGCAAGGATTTGGAGAAGGTCAGTCAAAACATCATTATTTATGACATTTCAAGTCTGTTTAGGGCAAACGGTCCAAATGCTTTCCTCCTACCAACACAGTATCTCCGTACTGGTAATAATCTTCTCACAAACAGAACGCGTCCAGTTTCAGACATTCCTTTTGAAGCCAAATATAAACATGATCTAAATGTTGGGTGTAATCCTAGATTGAGAAGGAATCTGTGTGGAATTTGTTTTGAAGTAACTGATGTCTGTGTCTGCTTAATTCAGAAGTCTCTGCCTTGCTGCTGCTAATTGCTAACATGAATTGATATTAAGATTTCTTAGCTGCAATACAAAAACAACATTTAAACTAATTCTGAATATTAACTCTGGTTTTTAAACAGTTCTGTGATTTAAAGGTTCAAATATGTAATGACTATATGTAGTTTTCAGCCCCTTGCTTGAGAACCTCAGATACATTGACATTGCGTCTTATAATCTGGGGCTGGCAGAGACTTCTAAAGCCCAACCTTACCCATGTTCTCTTCTCCTGCCTTGGCACCCCACTGGACTTCACTTCTAAATTTCTTGTAGTGAAGCGGTGCCATGGAACTGAATTGTAACCAGAAGAATATGGTGGAAGATTCTGTGGAAGACTTCCCAGAAGCTGGCAGAACTATAGCCAGAAACTCAAGTCCCTGAAAGACTCTCTGGAGCAGAGTGTACCCCTCTCCCTCAAGGACTCCAGACTGATGTAAGAGGAAGACAGACCTTCTCATCCTAAGCACAGATGTTTGGAAGTTTGCCACAGCATTTAGTTTACCCTAAGTGCTGATGTTAGTTTGCAACTTTAACTTTTTACATCCTCTTTTCTCAAAAGAAAATGACTTTCTCTGAATCAGCATGTAGAAAACATTAATGCAAGGCAATGGCCTAAGTCATGGGAAATCAAAAAGGAAGATGTCATGCCTTCCCCAAGGGATTTGAAATTTGCCCAGTGGACTTAGAATGTACTCTGGGAATAACTACTTAGGAGACAGTGTCTTCAGTAGTGTTTGTTAAAGATGTAGATGAAGTGTTGGGCTGGGAGAACAGGAAAGACTCCCAATGGGGGTGCAGTACAGGCCCAGCAAGGAAGGGGCTGAGTTAGGACAGGTGAGGTAGCAACAATGTAGGGATCACTTGAGCAAAATCTCAGGATGACTTAAGTACTTGCTATGTTCAGAGCACATATCAGATGTCTTGGGCCCCTGAGGCTGAGAACAGGGCTACACAGGACCTTGCTGGCCAAGCTGAGGCATTTGGACCTTATGCCAGCAACAATTTGGTCTCCAGACTCTTCTGATCTTCATTTCATCAATAAAAAATTAAAAACCCTCCCCAAGAGATATCATTTTAAAATTTACAAAGGCCACATATGTATTAGCATACTTATATATTATCCATATTACAAATAATCCACAATTGGGAGAATTTTTTTTAATGAGATAAAAAAATTAAAATAGTGGCTTGGCCTGTATCCCTCCTTCAGAGGCAAAAATGACGCCGTTGAAGGTCTGCAGCCGAGGAGACCTGATCAGATCTATGTCTGAGGAAAGTAACTGGAGTCATCTGCGAGAGACTGAATTGGGGGAAGAGAAAAAGATAGGATAATGAGTTCTAAGGGAGGGAACACTTTTCTTTTGCATTTTGTCTGAAAGGTTACATCTATTTGCAAATTCCCAACTCCAAGTTCTCTGGATAAATCTATTTCAGTATCAGGAATCATTGGGTGGCTGAGAGACCAAGAGAGTCGTTTTGAGGAGGGAGAGGGTGAGAATCAGGCTCTTTCCTCCTGTGGGTGTGTATTTGAGACACCTGCCAAAATCCTTCCCAGGGAACTAGTGGTGTAGACAGCAGGAGTGTCCAGTTGGGCAACACTGGGAGCCATTTGTCTCCTTCTTAGCCTCCCAATGCAGCTGGCCTGGGAACTTCACTCTCAGAGATGTGCACTCTGCTCTCTGACAGCCATCAGAAAGGCGCAGCTCGCTCTCTCAGAGACAGGAGACCCTGAATGGTTTGGTCAGACTGATGTCAAGCCCAGCTGCTGGTGAGGACTAGCTACGGGCAGGCTAGGAAGCAAGTAAAGTGCATCTCCACTCCCAGGGTCTCCTTGTAGAACCTTGCACTCAGTTCCTTGATCACCTTCTCATCCATGCTTTCCAGGTGCCCCGTGCTGAAAACCCACCCTCAGAAAGGGTCTAGTCTAGTTGCTTCAGCCTTAGAGGAATTTAAACCAACTTATCCTTTCCAAAGGTATTTACACTTATCCCTACCTTGGCCCTCGTTGGAGGGATAGCAGGACACTTAGGAATGGGAGGGGCACGGGTGGAGACTCCTCCCTAAGCCCCAGAAGTGAGCGGTCACCTGTCTCAGGCCCATCAATCTGTCTATGGCTGTGCAATCTCCCTTCTCATCTAGGCCAAGGAGAAGGTCAGCTCTTCTGGGTCATGTGGATGAGATGGTTAGAGGCACCGTGCGAGGGCTTTAGGTGTGGGACCTTGGAACACTCTTGAGGAAAGAAACTTCCAGTTCTTTTCTTCCCTTCCCTTCCTTCCCTTCCCTTCCCCCCCCCCTCCTCCTCCTCCTTATTCTTCTTCTTCATATATATATATATATATATATATATATATATATATATAAAATCTACTGGTGTTATAAGTACTATTACTAGTACTCATAAGCATTCTACAATGTCCACATTACTATAGCATTATTCACAATATTTTGCCATGTCAGCATTATAATAATAGTTATGCTCCAGTATGCTGTATTAGTATGCTTCATTGAGGTATCTTCAAAAGCCACTTCAAAGAAATCTAAAGTAACTAGTTCACTTACTGCATCAGTTATACAAAAAATTTTGACTAAAGAACAGTTTCAGCATACAACAGAAAGGTCTCTTGGCTTTGTTTTTCCCATAACAAATCAGATTTACAACTACCCTTCTGTAAATTGTGGGGAAAGGGAGATTCTGAAATTACTAGTGAGCTAGCTTGGGAATTAATTGAGAGAAATTAACTGTCCAGATCCAATTTCTACTAATTTGAATGTGCATAAAATCTTTCAATGGATAGTGAGAGTATGAGATATGATCAAAATGTCATTTCTGGTCTCCTATTGCTAATATAATAATAGGTAATTTGAATAATGGCCCCTCAAGATGTTCATGTCCCAACCCTTGGAACCAGTGGATATGTGACATTATGTGGCAAGAGCAATTCTGCAGATGTAATTCAGTTAAGGATCTAGAGATGAGGAGATGGTCTTGGATTGATGGGCTAGGTCCTGTGTGATCACAGGGGCCTGAGGACACAGAAGGAGACAGAGAAGAAAAAGGCAACAGCAGAGACTGCAGTGACGTGGTCCCAAGCCCAGGAGAACGTCAACCTCTAGAAACTGCAAGAGGCAAGGAATGGTTGTTCCTTGGTGTCTCCAGAAGAAGCCGGTCCTACTGACACCTTGATGTTAGCCCAGTCAGTCTGATTTAGGACCTCTGACATCCAGATACGTAGAAAAATAAAACTCCTATTGTTTTAAGTCAAAGTTTGTAGGAATTTGAAACAGCAGCAATAGGAAATGAACATGGAGATTATGAAGAAACCAAGTCAACACATCAAACCATCTCTTTGGACCAAAACAAACCATCCCTTTTATTCCAGGCCATGTCGTATGTGCAATTGTGTCGTGTGGCTTATTACTCTCAGACTGGATCATAGGTTTGTGGGATACATCCTGAGCTCCTTTAATGTTCTTCTGAACTTCCCAGCTTGACATTCTCACAGAGGAGTCACCTCTACTGCCTGCAGCCAAGCCTAATCTGCGGCCTCTTGATGCTTCCTGTGAGTTCAGAATGACCATCTCCAGGTGGCTATTTGCATAAGCAAAACAGTTGAAGAAGAAAGAAGGGAGAGTGCGGGGGATGCATGAGGGCTTGAAGCAGGGATGAGCAGAAGAGGGGCAGCTGCACTCCTGTCTTCCCAGTCCAGACTTAGGCCTTGGTCTGAGTCCAGTGGAACTGCAGGCCAGGGATGCATGCAGTGCTCTTAAGAACTATGGGTTGGCGGAAGGGGTGCAAGTGGCTCTGGTCAAGGTGACAAAGCAGGACACTGAGCAGTGGACAGAGGCATTCTCTCCACTTTTGAACTGAGTACATGAGAGATCTGGCACAGTGAGGAAGGAGGGACAGGTGTTCCCATTTGGCCCCTGTAGGAGAACAGACTGGGTATACCCCTGGGCACTGTTTCTGGTCATCAAATCAGCAGGCAGTCCCACAGCAGAGGCAAGGGAAAATCAACATCCAACAGGTGTTAGGGGTAGAAACACAGAAAAAGGAGCACAGGCATGGCACTCCCGGGATCTCTGAGAAAGAGTTGGTGGGGACTGTATTGTGCAGACAGAATGATGAGGGAGAAGCAAGGACGTACATCAGGTAGGTGGGCACACAAGCCAGCCAAACACCAGTCAAATTAGTGTCAATTTGACCTTCTCTGTGCCCAAAGGCTGGTGAAGCCAGGACCCTTCAGGTATCAACTGGATCACAACTTTGACGGTAAATTGACTAAATCATAAACAAACTGAAGTTCTCAGGAGCTTCTAGACTGAGTCGAGGAAGAACAGACTGAAAAGCAGAGCATTAAACTCAACTACATGTTGATTTAACCCACTAATTTGCTTTCTGGACGCTGGCCCCCTGGCTGCTGGTGTGCTATGGTAGGCAGGTTTCTGATGCAATAAAGCCCTGGTTTTCTTGTGGACAGTAGTTCTCAAGTCCTTAGCAGAGCACCCGACACCTAGAAGTTCTTGAATATTTATATCATCCAAATAAATCCTACCATGGCGAAGTCAAAGATGCATGTTTTTGATCCTTTACTACTTCTTTTCTCTCTAAGATTTGTAAGGTGTATCATGTCATCAAATCAGCAAGCAGGCCAAGAATGGTAGCTAATGCCTACAGTCTCAGCTACTGAGGAGGCTGAGGCAGGAGGATCACTTTGACCCTGGAGTTTGAGGCCAGCCTGGACAACATAGTGAAGTCTCAGTTCAAAACAAACAAAAAATCAGTAAGCAAAATTCATCTTGTTTTTCAGCAAAAATCTTATCACCATGGTTTAACCATCAATGGCATCTGGCAACCTCCTGTGATCTTACCAATAGGCCTAGATTTGAGGTCACCTTGGAACTGTCCTGAGAATCTGATGGAGACACAGGGTGGAATACACTTGCCTGGAGTGGGGACATGAGCTCAAAGTCAGAGCCCCTGGTCACCATGCTGTCTCATGTTACACATCTTCTCTAGGCCTTGGGGAAACATAAGCAAAATCATCCCTCAACATCCACAGTGGATTGCTTACAGAACGCCCTTGACCTCCGCAGCCTGTGGAGACCAAAATCTGTGGATGCTGAAGCCCCTTGTATAAAATGGTGTAGAATTTGCATATTATCTCTGCACATCCCCTGTATACTTTAAACCATCTCTAGGTTGCATATAATACTTACCAAAATATAAATGCTATGTCAGTAGCTGTTACACTTTTTTGCTTAGGGAATAATGACAAGAAAAAAGAGCCTAAACGTGTTCAGCACAGATGCAATGTTTCTTCTGAATATTTTTAATCAGAGATTGGTCGAGTCTGTAAATGAGGGAGCCACAAAAATGGGGTGCTGGCCAAATGGGGCTCAGACATTTGTGAACACGACACAGCCCCTGCCCTCACTGCTCTCGCTTGGGGGATTATAACAGTCCCTGCTGCAAAGCTGCCCCACAATCTACCATTTAAGGGTTCAGTCTTATACAGCTAACTCTGAGGGCTTTGCTCAAATCACTGGGCAAGCATTTCATGTGAGGTTGCCAAGGAAATGAGTTCCCTAATCCCTTTGCTAGGAGATAAGAAACAAGGCGAGGTTGGCAAGCCTTTAACATTTAATTACCTGCCTCTACAACAATAAAGGGGATTCAGACCTTCCCCTTACAGTTGTACATTATTACATTCCCATATTGTACCTTGAAATATTACTGCAAGAAATCAGTCCTGAGCTTTTTTCTTTTATCTGTGTTCAAATTAAATTTCTCACCGTTCGATTTTAGCTAAGTAAGAACGAAGTTTTCCTTTGGTGGTTTAAGATATAAATATTGGAACCAAAGAATGTTTAAATCTCATTGCTTTCTTGAAAGATCTCTAAGAGCTTAAAAAGCCTCCTAGGAATGACCAGTCTAAACTATGTGGGATTGCGGATCCCAGGACATAAAAGAGCATTAGGTGAGATCTGAGGAGATCTGAATAGCGTTTGGACTTCAGCTTATAATATAACACCTCAACAGCTGCTTGTAATCGTGACAAATGTACCACACTAGTGTAAGATGCTTACTCTGTACGGGAGTTCTGTACTATTTTCAATGTTTTTCTGTAAACTTAAAACTAGTCTAAAATAAGAAGCTTATTAAAAAGATCCTGATGTCATCGATAACTCTTCAGAGATTAATTCTGTGGCAACAGCAGAGCTCCAGTAGGTAATGGAGCATCACAATTTGGGTTCAACTGAGTGGCTATCAGACGGTGCAGGTGCAACTCCAAATGAGTTCTTCAAATCTCTGGCCACAGAGAAGATTCTGGTTTCCCTAATGACCCTGGAGGCCAGGCCTCTCAAGAAATGCAAATGGGAAGTAATCCTTTTACTGGAAACACATCAAACTGGGAAAGGGGAGGCATCAAGGAACAAGGCAGGAAGGAGTGTGTGTGTGTGTGTGTGTGTGTGTGTGTGTGTGTGTGTGTGTGGTCGTCCCTGGCTCCCATTGTGTTCAATCCAATCCAGACTTGATCTACCCCTCTTGCAGTTTATACTGCCCCCCTAGGCCTGGGGAACGAATTCTGTTTCTTCTCCTCCAAGAAACCACCTCCATCTCCACAACCGTCTTCAAATCTCACCTCTTTCGTGAAACTTGAAGAGGCAAGGGACATAGGTGACAATTCTTACTTGGCTCAGACCTCTTTTTTTAGTGCCATGTCAGTTTCCCATAAATTGATTGAAAACAAGCTTTTCTAAGCAATTCTGTAGTCATATAGAGGCCAGAACCTCTTTGTGTTAGCCCTTTTTTTTTTTAAATGCTGGCAATCAAATCTGTGCGAGGCAATGCTCCTGCCTTGAGCCTCGTAGCACTGGTTCGATATTTCAGCCACTCCAAAAGGCTTATGTCGCCATCACCCAGAAACATTCTCATCAGGTTCTCAGTGACTTCCACCCCTGAGCACAGCAGATCCAAAGGCTAATTTCCTGGCCTCATATCCCCGAACTTCTCACCAGCATTTGACATAGTTGCCTCTCCATCTTGAGCGAAGAACTTTCTCTTCTTCCAAGACACCCCATTCTCCTGGTTTTGTTGCTACTTCCATGGCCGCTCCCTCTGTCTCCTTGGGAAGCATCTCATCTTCCCACCCTGCCTGACTTTCTTCTCTATGTGCATCCGCCTCCTGCTGACAGCAGAACACCACAGGGCTTTAGATACCCCCAGTGCCCTGAAGACTCACCAAGATGTCTCTCCAACTCCTAATCTCCTCTCCAAGATTTGGGGTTATATGTCTAGTACTTTCTGTGACAGTTCTTCCTGGATTTCTAATAGATATCTGTCAAACATACAACTCTTAATTCGTAAGAAAATTTAGAGTCCTAGATAGAGAAGAAATGCTATTGTATCAAAATATCACCGTTCCTCAGCCCTGTGTCCTCAGGCTAACCTAGCTAAGTATAGAAATAGTCATAGAGCCAGGCGTGGTGGCGCACGCCTTTAATCCCAGAGGCTCGAGAGGCTGAGACAGGAGGATCGCAAGTTCAAAGCCAGCCTCAGCAATGGCGAGGCACTAAGCAACTCAGGGAGACCCTATCTCTAAATAAAACTCAAAATAGGGCTGGGGATGTGGCTCAGTGGTCGAGTGCCCCTGAGTTCAATCCCCAGTACCAAAAAAAAAGAGGATGAAGGCAAGGAGGGGAAAATGGAAAATGAAGGAGCCGCGGAATGAATTGGCTACATTATGCTATGTATAGATGAGTCTGCCACATTGACTCCCACCACTATGTATACCTATCGAACAGCAATTAAAAAACAATAAATTCCTAGAAGGAAGACAAGTAGAATAGAGGAAGGAGGACAGAGGGAGGAGAAGAGGAGGGAAAGGGATTGAAATGGAGCAAATTATATCCCATGCATTTCACATTACGTCACCATGAACCCCACCATTATGTATAACTCGAATGCTCTAATAAAAACATTCAAAAAAGAAAACTGAAAAACAAAGTGGAAGTTCATCATCAGAACAGAGGACACTGTGAGCTGAGATCTACATCTTCTAACATAGGCATGGAATGGGGGCGGGGGGGACGACAAAGAACACCCAAGAGAGTGAGCCCCTGGGAGGTCCTGAAGTACAGCAACTGTATCTTTCTACTCAACCCAGGCCCCGGGGAGATTGGCTTCCCCAATGAATGCCAACCCATCAGATCTTTCCCTGGAGTTCAAACCCACAGCTTTTCTGTGTGCCCCTGGCCACACACTCACAGAATAGCGTGGCCTCACTCTCCACACTGGGGCCCACCAGTTTACTGGCTCCTATGGACAGGGACATGAGCCACTGGGCCCTGGATTTTAAAAGCTGATTGAATACCAGTTTTAAACAATAAAAACTGGTCTGGAAAAATAAGTTGGGAAATCCAAGTCAGCTGTTGAAAAGTGCTCACTTCCATACATGCTTTATTGAAACTATTATTTTCAGAAAATGCCCAATTTTTGTCAGAAAAAAATTGAATGAAAAATAATTTTTTAATTCCAAACATTTTATCCTGCATTCTAAAAATAAAGAGTAAAAAATTTCAAGGATTATTCTCTTCATTAAGAAATCTTTCAAACAAAATTTCAAATAAACGAGGTCTTTTGTTTGGTATTTTTCAAGGACAAGTATTTCATAAATATTATGCACAAAGCTTTTGAAACATTTTGTTTCCCTCAAATATACCAGAATACTTTTGTTAAAAACTGTCCAAAACATGCTTATTAAACAATAAAATCTATACAGGACTATGTATGGACTTCTGGATTTGAACTAAAGCACCCTCCCTTTATCATTTATTATTTATCATGATTTTTCCACTTTTGAATAAAAGAGACAATTTTTTAAAAAACTAACGAATCAGTCCAAATGCTAATGCTCATCTAAGTTTACTGTTTCTTTTCATCTTTCTGTTTTTTCAATCTAATGAGTAAACTCTGTAAAAAACCTAGTGTATAAACAGGCAGTAAATACATTACTACTAAAAGACAAACAGAGCAAAAAAACTACAGAAGTTGATGGTTTGAGAGTTCCTAGTTTTCTTTGTTTGCAATGACAATAAGAAAAAGAAATTTATCTTTATCTTTTATTTAATTGCCATTTCATATCAAAGAGTAACACAAGAGTATGGCCAGATGTCTCAAAATAGAAACAAAAAGCTCAGATTCCACAGAGATAAAAATCATCATATTTGTCGTGAGTTTATCTATTTAGGGACTAAATGAGAAGACCATTTCATTCTTTGCTCAATACACTGAAACGTTTCCTTTTAAAGGCAGATCTCAGTAAAAAGCAATTCATACTCTTGGAAGCCTAAGAAAGGCTGATGACCAGGGCCCATCCATGGGCTCTATGTACAAGGAACGCAGAAGCCACAAAAAGGTGACCCTGACAGTGGCTCTTCAAACTGTCTCACAACTTTTCTGCCATGCAGCAGAAATCCCGAAGCTATTTAAAACTGTCTGTTAAAGTAGACGTGTTTTTTTTTTTTTTTTTAGCAAAAAGAGCAGAGAAACAACTTACATCTCGGAATTCGGTGACAGGGCCTCGTCCCTCTGCTCCGAAGACCTCTGCCTGGCCACTGCTCCTTCACCCTGGCTTGACAGCTGGTGTGATCCGCGAGCCAGGCTGGAATGTGTGGTCTCGCACTTGCTGTTCTGTTAGGTTTTCAGAGGGCCAGCGGCCTGGTCATTTCCATGGCAACCAGGAGGAAGCGGCGGGCCTACCAGTTTCATTAACCACACAGCAGGAGGGAACCTGCCTCAGAGACTGCTGACCACTCTTTGGGGGTCTCTAAACTGAGAAGTTTCCAGAAGAAACTGAGGAGACTGCTATTATATGTTGACCCCAAAGGACTGACACAAATGGAAGAAATTCCACGTTAGCAGGAAATTGAATGGATTAAAAGTAGACTGTGGAGACTCCTTGATACTTTAACTTCCATGACTTTTTCCACTGTTTTTGGCCTGATGAATTGTTTCTTAGGCTAAGTGCCGCCCTGGTGTATAAACCATTCTGTTGTAGTTGTTCCAAGAGAAAAAAAAGGACTCATTTCTACTTCAAAGATAGTTCTGTTCTCTTTTCTTTGTTCATTTTCTTAGACATTAGAAGCCATAAAACAAATAAATACATAAAAAAATATTCTGTATACATTCTACATTCACTGATGGCTTAGTTCATTTGGGCTGCTAAATAACATAAAACTGGGTGGCTTATAAACAATAAATTTATTTTTCAGCACTCTGAAGGCTGAGAAATTTAGGATGTAGGTACCAACAGATCCAGTGTCTGGGAACAGTGTCTTCTAGCTGTGTCTTCTCAGGGCGGAAGGAAGAGAACTCTTCTTCAGCTCCTTTGGAGGGCACTAATCCCATTCATGAAGGTTCCACCCTTGTGACCTAATCACCTCCCCCTAAAATCCCACATGGAAGATTAGGGTTCAACATATGGATTTTGGAGGACAGGGTACAAACATCCAGTTGTGAGTAACTAATGAGGGCTCACTAAATATGGGAGAAATCAGATGGATGGTGATAATGGAGGATAGTCTCACTAATTAGAAACACTAGGAGACTAGATCAATTAATGTATATTACTTGGAGGTAGATTATCCCAATATTCTAAAGAAGAGAGCATTTCACTGGGGAAGTTCATTCATTCATTCATTCCTCATCTAGTGAATCCTTACTGCATACTTGCCCTGTGCCAGGAGATTTAAGGGACACAGAGATGAATGCCAGAGTCTCCTCTTCAAGGAAGATGAAGCAATTGCATAATTTGATTGTGGGAAATTGTGAGAGGAGGTATACAACACATAGACGACCCAGAGGGTGGGGGATTGTGCCTTGCCAGGGAGCCTGGAAAACTCTTTTTTTTTTAATTTAAAATTTATTTTTATTTTTATTTTGCAATTGGTTCTAATTAGTTATACATGATAGTAGAACACATTTTGAAACATTGTACACAAATGGAGCACAGCTTCTCCTTCTTCTGGCTGTACATGGTGCAGAGTCACTCCAGCAGTGTAATCACACACGTATACACATTAATGTCCATCTCATTCCACGGTTCTTCCCATCCCTGCAACCCATCCCCTCCCCTAAGCCCTCTGCACAATCCAAAATTTTTTCATTCTTCTCTATCCCCCTCCCAATTATGGATCAGCATCTGCTTATCAGAGAAAACATTTAGCGTTTGGTTTTTTGAGTTTGGCTTATTTAGCTTAGCATGATATTCTCCAGTTCCATCCATTTACCAGCAAATGCCATAATTTCATTCTTCTTTAAGGCTGAGTAATATTCCATTGTGTACCACATTTTCTTTATCCATTCATCTGTTGAAAGGCATCTAGGTTGGTTCCATAGTTTAGCTATTGTGAATTGAGCTGCTATAAATGGTGATGTGGCTGTGTCACTGTGGTATACTGATTTTAAGTCCTTCGGGTATTAAGTGAGGAGTGGGATAACTGGGTCAAATGGTGGTTCCATTCCAAGTCTTCTGAGGAATCTCCATACTGTTTTCCATAGTGGTTGCACCAATTTGCCGTCCCACCAGCAGTGTATGAGTGTACCTTTTACCCCACTTCCTTGCCAACACTTATTATTGCTTGTATTCTTCATAATTGAGAAAAGATAGCCTATTCAACAGATGATGCTGGGAAAACTGGAACTCCATATGTAGCAAAATGAAATTAAACTCTATCTTTCATCCTGCAACTCAAATCAACTCAAAGTGGATCAAAGACTTAGGCAGTAGAACAGAGACCCTGTGCATAATAGAAGAAAAAGTGGGCTCAAATCTTCATCATGTTGGCTTAGGACCTGACTTCCTTAACAAGACTCCTAAAGCATAAGAAGTAAAATCAAGAATCAATAAATGGAATGGATTCAAACCAAAAAGCTTCTTCTCAGCAAAGGAAACAATAACATAAAGAGAAAGCCTACAAATGGGAGAAAATCTTTACCACACATACCTCAGATAGAGCGCTAATCTCCAGGATATATAAAGAACTCAAAAAACTTAGCCAGGCATGGTGGTGCAAGCCTGTAATCCCAGCATTTAGGGAGGCTGAGACAGGAGAATCGCAAGTTCAAAGCCAGCCTCAACAACAGTGAGGCGCTAAGCAACTCAGTGAGACCCTGTCTCTACATAAAACACAAAATAGGGCTGGGGACGTGGCTCAGTGGTCGAGTGCCCCTGAGTTCAATCTCCAGTACCAAAACAAAAACAAAAACAAAAAAACCTTAACACCACAAAAACAAATAACCCAATCGATAAATGGGCTAAGAAACTGAACAGAAGAAATACAATCAATCAACAAACATATGAAAAAATGTTCATCATCTCTTGCAATTACAGAAATGCAAATCAAAACTACTCTAAAGTTTTATCTCACTCCAGTCAGAATGGAAAACTCTTTTTGGAGAGATAATATTTGATCTGGGCCCTAAGGAGTGGCTAAGACTTGAGTGGTCAGATGTAAGGGAGGAAAGACAATAAATAATACATTATAGAGTGATTCTTTGACCAATGGAAGATGACAGCTGATGGATAAATCCTTCTTCCTTTTCTGACCCGGATGGTTTGACACACATAACTTCTCAGGTAGTGCAGGGGATCAACAAACTCAAGCAATCAAGAAAATTGCTGGATTGAAAATTTGGAGAGAGCAGAGTCCCAGGTGTTGTTGGCTGTTTTGACAGCCAGTGAATTGTAGCCAGAACAAGGAGTATTGAGAACATAGTCTACTGTCACTGGCATTCAGTTTCAGCAATGCAAACGTAAATTGTATCATGAGACTAGTGAGACATGGAACTTGGTTCAAGTCTTGATTGTTATTTTATTGCACATTATTTCAACTTTATGAGCCCTCGCTTCCTTATCTGTAAAGAGAGAGGCAGTGCTAGTGCTTTGTTAAAAGGTTGAAGCAGGGACTCAAGGAGATAGTATATGTGCACTGATGACTGGGGATGCCTGTGGATGGGGGAGGGGAAGGCTAACCAACCGTGTACCAGGTGCCCCAAGTTGCTGGAGCAACTGTGGCTAATACAATGGTCTGGAGTACTGAACCCCCATTCTAACACCTTTCTCTCTTGCTTTCCTCTGCTCTAGAGGCTCAGAAGTTACAATTTTCAGCTTACCAGAGTCTCCCGCAGCTGGCATTCCAGATTTGATTGAAATGTTCTTCATCACTTATAATTGATTTGGAGCTGAATTTGTGGGGAGGGACCATGAGGCTGTGTATGGGATCTGAGCTAGATGGGGGGAGAGGAGAGTCTCCTGTATCTTTTTTGCTGGCAGGGGCCTCAGCAGAAGGGGTGTGGTCTACTTGGTGAGGACAGTTTTGTGATTGAGTTGCTTCTTTTTTGTGGCAAATATTGCGTTTCCCTAGAGATGAGGATTTGGTGATGGCTTTCTGTTGGAGAATATGGGCTTTCAGTCCAGCAACTTCCTGATTGTAGAAGACACAGCAGCTCCCGATGGCCCGATTCTATGGGGTGACTTTCAGAGTTGAGCAAGAGTCCTTTTCTTGAGCTTTCCCAATGATTCAAGGACCCACGTGTATGTTTTAAGCAATTCCTAGCTGGTTTGAGTTAGCTATCGTAGACTCTGTGGTCAGCAACCAAGAACCATAAATGACATCCTTGTGTCAGTTTTGGCCAGTCCAAGGTAAATGGAAATTTGCTGGTACCATCTCACCTACTTCTTTATTTTAGGGGCTAAGATAAATAATATAAACATTGAGCATAAACTGGGCACACAGTAAGCATTCAATAAAAGTAGCTATTATGAGTGTTACTTTGTCATCTTCTATTTACAACTTTTAAAGAAAAGCCTCCCAAGACCTCTTCCTGAGTCGGGCACTAGGCTAAAGGCAAAGGCTGTCAGGAGGCAGGTACTTCGTTGGAAATGAAGACCAAACACAGCCGCTGATGAAATATGACTGGGTCTTTGTGTGTGGCATGTTAAACATTTACCCTGAGTTTTATATCTCCCTATCTTGCAAAAGCACTTACTTCCATTTGTTCTTTGTGTTAACCAGGTCACATAATTTAAATTGCTTTAGCAAAAATGAGTGTTGGGCAGACTAATAAAACACACCTCATATTGTCTGTTCCCAACCCCAGGTGGAGGCAGGAGGTGGTGAGATTGAATTATAGCTTTGTCCTTGGGTAATTTTGTTTTCTTTCTCCTCCTCCTCTTCCTCCTCCTCCTGGACCTCCTTCTTCCTCTTCATTTTTTTGGTATAATCACAAAACCAATACAGGCTCCTTCCAGGACATTCAAATTGCATCTGCTGTATTAAATAAAAATGAAAATAGACATCCTTTTCTCTATCCTATCTTGCAGAAATAATCTCTGCTAAGTGCAAATACTCCTGTGTTTTAAAACTTTAGCAACAACTGTGACTCTTAGGTAACATGCTAAGTCCCTAAAATCTTTTACCGCAAAGCCTCAAATATCAGTGTTTCCAATACCCCTTGTCCCTGTATTCTCATCGGCGGTCTCCACTGCCACCCACTTAGCGGCCTCCAAATTGTTACCTGCATCTTCTATGACTGTCTTCCATCCCAGGCCACATTAGGAGCCATCTCAGCATTTTCCTCTCCTTCCTGTTCTCTTCTTGGACAACTTCAACATCCATATTCTCAACTTGTTGCAGGATGAAACCCAGTGGCCTGATTTTGCCCTAGGCCTTGGCATCAGCGATGGGCACTGGGTCTTATCTCCTTCCCTTGTTCCTGCCCTACTCTGCTCTTATAGACACTGCTCGATATCAGTGCCTCTAATGTTTTGTCTGTTCTATCCACCTCGGACGGTACCTTCCACGGTACCCTCAGCCTCATTGGATGACCCATCCCATTGCCCTTGCTCTATGCTGTGTGCCAGGCCCTTCTGGGTTCCGCTCCACACCTGCCAGTCTGCTTTTTCAGCTGCCACTCTTATGGTGCAGACACTCATGAAGAGAATGAGAAGAACGAAAGTTCCTATTTCAGCTTCAAACAAACCCCTGATACTATCTGCTATGGTTTGGATCTAAAATGTCCCCCAAAGAATTCGTGTGTTAGGAAATGCTGCAACATGCAGAAGTAAAAAATTGGACTGTGAGAGCCATACCATCTGGACTGGGGATATAGCTCAGTTGGTGGAGTGCTTGCCTTGCATGCGCAAGGCCATGGGTTCAATCCACAGCACCATAAAAAAAAAAGAGAGAGCTGTAACATCATCAGTGGGCTAATTCATTTTAGAGATTAATAATTTCATGGAATACTGGATGGCAACTGTAAGCATGTGGGCATGTTGGAGGAAGTCGACTACTGGGGGCAAATCCTTCAGGACTATGTCTTGCTCCTGGATCCTTTTTCTCTCTCTCTGCTTCCCAGCTGTCATGAGCTGAGCAAATTCTCGACTCCACACCCTTCCACCATGATGTTTATCTCATCTCAGATCCAGAGCAATGGAGTCAGTTGACCAGGGACTGGAATTCTTCAACCATGAGCCCCAAATAAACTTTTCTTCCTCTAAGTTGTTCTTGTCAGGTATTTTGGTCACAGCAACAAAGAGCTAACACACTATCCCCAGTACTGTTTCTTTTTTTTTGGTACTGGGGCACTCGACCACTGAGCCACATCCCCAGCCCTATTTTGTGTTTTATGTAGAGACAGGGTCTCACTGAGTTGCTTAGTGCCTCACCGTTGCTGAGGCTGGCTTTGAACTTGCGATTCTCCTGTCTCAGCCTCTCTAAGTGCTGGGATTACAGGCGTGTGCCACCGTGCCCGGCTCCCACTACTATTTCAGTCAGCCCTTGCCCAGTAGCTTTGATGATGCCTCTCCACTTGACTCAAACACTCCTATCACAGCCTCCTTGTAAGAAGGCCTTGTAATCTGAGAGGAGCTGGAGACCTGCCCTGAACTTTCTCAGTCTCATGCTCACCTCAAAATACTTCTTCAACCACAGATGTCTTGGATCAGGCACCTCTTAGGCACCATTTCTGATTCTGTCAGACACATCTGTCTTTTATTCCAGCAACCACTATGGTGACCAGCTCTGCCAAGACTCTGAGCTGCTGCACACACAGGCAACCTGCTAGCATTTCTTGCCTCCCATACTAAAGCTTTTCTGCTATGACTGTGCCTTTAGACTTACGGTATCTTCACAAGTGCAATGGGAAGTGATAGGGATTTAATGAGTGGTCCCTGTGACCAATGAGGACTCAAGCTGATGGACAGATGCCTCCTTCTTTCTCACCCCAGACAGGAAGATGTGTGTCATACAGCTTCTCTGGTGACCCATGGAATCAAGCAACTCAGTAACGTACCCTGTGCTCTCTCTCATGGCTTCACTCTTTCATTTCTGCTTCTTGTGACCACTGTCCTCCATAAAGTAATTGCATGCATATGCATATATTTCTCTTATGGTCTACCCTCTGGGGAAATCAGGCTAAGACACATTCTTTATTCATTCTCTGTTCCAAATTAAATTCTTCCACCTGTGAGCTAAAATCTAGCTCTTGCCAATTCCTAACAGCTTTTCTTCTATAATGGCCATACTTCTTCCAATAAGTAGAGTCATGAAAATTTTAAGGAATGTACCCAAAGGGCTTTAAAAATTCCACTTTTTGGAGTACCTCTCCTATATAATTACTTCTATTACACGGACAGAACAATATCTGCAGCGTCAAAATGATATCACCAGTCTCCACATCATTTTCAAACACCAAAGTAATTTATCATCATACACCACCTTGATATTAACATTATGCATAAGTTTACCTGGATCCACAAGGCAGCAGAGTCTCTATTGCTTCCTGATTGTTACAGCATATGCAGCCAATAGTAGAGAATAACAAAGGCATGATATGATACAGATGTTGGGCAGCTGGGTAGCCTTGCTCTCCAAGTAAGTGACTCACTGTTGTACACTAGTTTCTCAGCTGATGTGTTTCCAATGTGTTACAAAATATGTGTCTTGGCAAAATGTACAAATTACTATGTGTCTTGGACCATGAGGGTCAGTAACAAATGGTAAGAATCACCAATACTAAAGCCATAAATGTCAGGCATCTATTGTACTTTCTACCTCTTAATCTCTACCATCAGGACTCTGGACTTCAGAGGTGGACAAACTCCTCATCTTGAAACAAACACACCATAGCTTGATTCTGTAGAGCCACTCAGCAGTCACATGTGTAACCCATGATTTGCTTTATCAATCTAGGGACTCTTTCTGAACCTTGACCTACTTTCTCTCTCAGGGATGCTGACCATCAGCCACCTTTACTTGGCTCTCCTTTGTCATCCATAAGTCTATGATTGTTTTTGATTGTCCATCTGACTTTATCAGTCGCATACTCTCTCTCCTTTCAGCTCCTCTTTCTCCTTCCTTTGGACACTGTCTAAAGTATGGTAATTGACTCTGGTCTTCTCCATGAGTTCTAGACCCTTGCTTCAGTTATGTAAAGGTCACTTCCATGTGAAAAGCAAGTTCAATCCAGACTTAGAAATAGGAGGACTTTATCCTTGACACTTGGTAATTCCTCTTTGGTTTGAATACTTCCAGGGAGGAAGAGCTTACCTCCTAACAAGGCAGCCTTTTTTCATTTTTGGAGAGCTGTAGTATATAAAATGGTTTCTTATGTGTGGCTTAATCTTGAGACATAGGCTGTTTGTGGGCCCTCCGAGGTAACATTGGAAAAAAATTTTAAAAAATGCCTTCCCTCTTCTTTCTGATGGCCTTAGTAATACTCTGTTTGTTCATATTAAGCTTTTCCTTGTACCTCCCGCCCTAAACTCCAGAAACATTTTGATTCTTCTTTCTCTTTTAATCCAGGAAGCAAACAAGTCACCAAGTATTTCCAGTTTTATTTTGAAATTTCTCCTACAGAATGAACATGTTTCAAGTGGAAGGATTAAATATTGTAGAAATAACAATTTGTGTCAGATTAATTTATAGAGATAATACAATGGTTATTTAAGAAATCCACACTGGATTTTTTTGAAAGGGCTTTGATGTAAGTATTCTGAAGTTCAAATGAGAATAAAGAAAGAATATTCTAAAAATAAATAATGATAATGGGATTTTGGCCATGTGAGTCATTAAACCCAAAATAACAATCATGAAAATAATGTGGGCCTGATAAGGACATAGATGGAAAAATCAATGGAACAGTATAAGAAACCTAGAATTATAATTATATATAAATACTTGGCATATAAAAGAAGGCAATAGATATTAATGAGGAGATTAAGAATTGCTCAACAATGATTCTTAAGTCACTGGCTATGAATTTGGAGAAAAACACAAATATAGGTTATTACTACATATTAAATTAAGTCTCTATGGGATTAATAAACAAGAAAATAAAGTCATAGAACAATAAGAAAGCTAATGGAATAGCATTTAAATCTCTGGGACACTGAGAAATTTTCAAAGTAAGAAGTGATTGATGGTCAACTACTTTGGAAATCATCCTGACAGTTCCTCAAAAGGTTAAGCACAGTGTTATCACATGAGCAGGCCAATTCTACTGTGAGGTAAATCCTCAAGAGAAATGAAAACACACATTCATGCAAAAACTTGTACACAAATGTTCATAGTAGTGTTATTCATAATACCTTCCCAATGGAGACAACTATCTCCATAAACTGATGAATGGATAAATAAAATGTGATATATCCATATAACAAAATATTCATCAATGGAAAAGAATGAAGTACTGATACAGACTGCAACATGGATAAACCTTGAAAACGTTACCTACGTGAAAGAATCCTGCCTGAAACCATCACATATAGTACAATTCCATTTATATGAAATATCCAGAGTACACAAATCCATAGAGACCGAAAGTTAATTGGTGGTTGCTAGGAGCTGGGGATTGGGGTGAGATGGGGAGTGACTATTTGTGGGGTTTTCATTTTTTTTGAGGGATGACGAAAAGGTTTTAAAATTGGTGGTGGTGTTGGTCACACAATTCTGTGGTATACTAAAACCGTCAAGTTTTGCACTTTGAATCGTTGAATTATATAGCATGTAAATGATATCTCAATACAGCTGTTAAAAAAAAGAAGCCAGAATATAAATGCATCAATGAGGTTCTCCAGAGAAATAGAACCAATGGGATGCATAGATATAGAATAAAGTTTATTGTGGGGAATTGGCTCACATGATTATGGAGGCTGAAAATCCCATCATCTACCACCCGTGAGAGGGAGGCCCAGGAAAGCTAGTGGTATTGTTCTAGTATAATCCCGAAGGTCTGAGAACCAGGGTGCAAGTCTAAGTTCAAGTCCAAAGGCCCAAGAACTAGCGCTGCTGATGTCTGAGGACCAGAGAGGATGGATGTCTGTTTTAGCTTGGAACTTAAATGTCCTCCCAATTTTTAACCTATATGTTAATAGCACCCAGTGTGGGTGCTATTGGGAGGTGGTAGAATATTTAAGAGATGGGCCTAGTAGAAGGTCTTTAGGTCACTGAAGGTATTCTTTTGGAGAGGATAGTGGGACCCTGGCCCCTTTCTCTTTTTCAGTCCCTGGCTGACGGTGCAGTGAATGGCTTTACTCTGCCATGCACGCCCTGCCAGTATGTGGTGCCCTGCCACAGGCCCAAAGCAATGGGACCAACCACCCATGGACTGAGGTCTCCAAAACCATGAGCAGAAAGAAATCTTTTCTCCTTATAAGTTGATTATCTCAGGCATTTGTTACAGTAATGGAAAGGTGACTGATACAGTGACCCAGCCCAAGCAAAGAAAGCAAACTTGCCCTTCCTTCATGAGTTATTACCTTATTAACCTTGATTGTGCAGAGCCTAGTTTTCAAAATACCTGTCCAAGGGGGAGGTGACTCATAGAAAATCTGGGAGATAGATTAGCCGAGATATTTAAACAACCACTGTAATGGGATAGGTCCATTTTATCTGTCTAGGCGGAGAGCCAGTGATTAGGGAAGCTGCTGGGCCTACTTCCAAAATCCTCACCAAATCTGAGCATTCAGCTAAGCATGACGTGTTCCAGGGCATAAATCAGTTAGATGGAGAGGGTTTTGGTCTACATGACTGCATGGGAGTGGAGTCAAGATCAGAGCTCCATCTCTCAAGAGAGAGTGCCTGGAAAACCAACACGGGCACTGCCCCAACTAGTGGTGCTATCCCTCACTGACATCTCACACTTCTAGTTACTCTTGTGTCTCATCTAGTTAAGTCTCCACTTCTTGATATTTGCCAAAGTACCTGGTCTAGGAGTATCCCTTCAGATTTCGCTTCAAACCACGGTTTAGACAGCAACTTCCATACATCCTCAACAGGCCCGTGGATTTCTGGTCAACTGCGCCATCTACTGGTGATACTAGATTCTCACAGAAACAGACCTTAAACCCGGACTCTGATGCCCCAAGGACTGGATAGCACGTTCTCCGGCAGGCTGCTACCTAGAAGCCACCCCTTTGTCCTATTGCTACTAGAAGTTTCAGACTGGTAACAAAAAATCGATCCCTGTTAGAAGTGCTGTCCATGAGGCAACAAGAGACTGCTTTTGCTATACAAAGGATGTTGATATGATACAATCAGGAACAAAACCTTCTTACCTTGGTAAAAGGGGGCTTACTAAGCAAGGGGTTGGCAGTAGAAGACAAATGTTTATTTATCTTCTTCCTAATTCTGATTTGACGTCTTCTAACATGTAATCTTCAAGTGAGATTTGTTTTTCTTTTATAAAGTTCAGAAGTTTATTATGAAAGAAAATAGCAAACCCTTGATATTTCAGATCTTTAATTATCACTTGTATGACCTGCCCAAAATAATGTCTTTCCAAATGCATGGAACTCTACTGGTTGTAATGACAAAACTGTCACAGAAATTAAATTTAAGGTCTGAATTCATGGGATTTAAAAAAAAAACTCTAGTATTTGAAATACCACTTTGCAAAAATCAGGAAATGCTGCAAATGTGTTAAACTGGCTGATAAAATCAAGATGACAGTTATAAATTTTCCTAGGAAAAAGCATGGTGTAACACAAACATCACCACAGTAAACCACAAGCTGATATATCTGCATACCATGATATTTGTTGTGGTGGGTGACTAACGTCCTATCTATACACTGCAGTTTTTCATTGTTTGAAGTAAAAATATCATGGAATTAAAAGACTGTCTAAATAAATGAATAAGTGCAAGAATACTTGTAAAAGGTGATGGAAGAGACTTGCTGCAATGTATATTGTACCTCCAAGAAGACTCTGTTTTGCCATTTCTCATTTCTATAGAATCTTACCAGAAAATTGTGCTTTCAAATTTCATCATTCCATCTATCTTTTTGGTTTCAAGCCTAGAGATTCAGTCCCTTGATCACCTGATTTCTATTGGCCACCCCTGATGCACCGTGCACTTCTGAATGTGAAGCTACAGATAAGACTCCAACCCCATGGTTTTCTTGATGGGGGCTGTTTGAGGTTCCGTAGGGCAGATGTGCACAGATGAAATGGTAACTCATTTGTATATGTTTGGTTTTAGATATTAGTAGTTCCTGAAGTTTATTTTGAAATTTGTACTAATTTTTTATTTGTTCTTTTTAGATATACATGACAATAGAATGTTTTTTTGACATATTATACATACATGGAATATAACTTATTCTCATTAAGATCCCATTCTTGTGGTTGAACATGATGTAGAGTTGCACAGGTCGTGTATTTCTATGTGAACATAGGAAAGTTATGTCTGATTTATTCTGCTGTTTTTCCTATTCCTATCCCCCCTTTCTTCCCTTCATTTCTCTTTGTCTGATTCAATGAACCTCTATTCCGCTCCCCCTTATTGTATGTTAGCATTTGCATACCAAAGAGAACATTCGGCCTTTGGTTTGGGGGGATTAACTTATTTCACTTAGCATGATAGTCTCCAGTTCCATTATTTACCAGCAAATGCCATAATTTCATTCTTATTTATGACTGAGTATTATTCCATGATGTATATATATCATATTTTCTTTATCCATTCATCTGTTGAAGGGCATCTAGGTTGGTTCCATAGTTTAGCTATTGTAAACTGAACTGCTATAATCTTTGATGTGGCTGTGTCACTGTAGTATGCTGATTTTAAGTCCTTTGAGTATAAACTGAAGAGTGGGATAACTGGGTCAAATAGTGGTTCCACTCCAAGTTTTCTGAGGAATCTCCATACTGTTTTCCATAGTGGTTGCACCAGTTTGCAGTCCCACCAGCAATGTATGAGTATACTTTTTTTCTCCACATCCTCCCCAACATTTACTGTTACTTATATTCTTGATAATTACCATTATGACTGAAGTGAGATGAAATCTTAGTGTGATTTTGATTTTCATTTCTCTAATTGCTAGAGATGTTAAACATTTTTTCATGTATTTGTTAACCATTCATATTTCTTCTTCTGTGATGGTTCCTGAACTTTTAATTTGTCCTTTCTTGATTAGGTCTTCCTGATTTTTTTCTTCTCTGGTATTTTCCAATATTGAATATCCTTCTCTTTCCTTAATTACTAGAATTTCTGAACTTTGTTGGGAGTACATATGCCAGCTGGAGAGCACCTGCCCCTTGTACCTCAGTATACTACAAGAACATCAGTGAAAACAGCAGTGACTACCACTAGCAAAGCAGACAAACAAAAACACTTGTCAGTGTTTTTAAAAAATTATGTACATTATTTATTTAATTCTCTCCATCACCTGTACTATTATTATCCTTATTTTTCAGGTATGGGAACTAAAGAACAGGGAGTAACTTGCCCAAACTCACACAGTGAGTCATGGAGTTGGGATTAGGGCCAGTTGACTGGCCCCAGAGTCCTTCTCTACTCTGAAATTATAAGGATAGTTTTTATATTTTCTTCTCAAAGTTTTAAAGTTTTGCTTTTTACATTTAGATTTCAACATATCTTTAATACCTGAGTATGTTATGATTTAGGTATTCATTTCTATGAATTACTGATTTCCACTTATTGATATGCAAGTATCAATTTTCTATATATGTATGGGATAGTTTCTGAGCTCTCTATACTGTTGCTAGGGTCAATATGTTAGTGTTTCCTTCCCAATTCCTCTCTTGAAATCTTTATCCTCAATATAATGTCATTAGGACCTTTGGGAGAGGTTTAGATCATGAGAGTAGAGCCCTCATGAATGAGTTTAGTGCCATTTATAGGAGCTGAAGAGACCCAAATTCTTTCTCTTCTTCCATGTGAAGACAGCAATGAACTATCTATGAACCAGAAAGTGGGTCCTTCCCAGATCCCCAAACTGTTGGCACTGTGTTCTCGGGCTTCCCAGCTTCCAGAGCTGCGAACCAAAAATTTCTGATGTTTATAAGTCATCCAGTTTGTAACATGTTATTACAGCAGCCCAAGTGGACTAAGGTAGTTATAGGGGATTCATCTGCACTGGCTGTTGAATGCTATTCCAGTATGTGACCATAACACAATTCATTTACACATCCTACTATTGATGGCCATTTGGGTTGCATCCACTTTTGACTTTTACAAATACCGAGGCCACAAACATTCTTATAAATGTTTTTTGGTGAACACATGTATACGTTTCTGTTGAGTGTGCACTTATGAGTCAGGGGTCAGTTTCAGCAGATCTTGCCCAGCAGTTTTCTAGTCTAATGGATATCTTCTTTGTGAAGTAACATAATTGTCCATAATTTTACTCATCATCTATTATGTTGATTAACTTTTTAAAAATCACTTTGTAGGAGGTTTTTTTTTTTTTTTTTTTTTGGTACTGGAGATTGAACTCAGGGGCACTCAACCACTGAGCCACATCCTCAGCCCTATTTTGTGTTTTATGTAGAGACAGGGTCTCACTGAGTAGCTTAGCACCTCACTGTAGGAGTTCTTTATGCAATTTGGGTATGAGTTCTTTGTTGGCTACATACATTTCAAATATATTCTCCCAGTTAGGTGGCTTAACTTTTAATTCTAAGCAGTATTTTTTGATGAACAAAATTTCTCAGTTTTAGTGTGTTCTAATTAATTTTTTTCCTACAATTATCACATTTTGTGTGTCAGTTAAATAATTCTTTGGCTACCTGAATATTATGAAAAAATATTTTCCTGTGCTCTATACCAAAGCCTTAATTGTTTTATAAGGTCGAACCTCATGACACTACCAATATTTGGCTTACAAAAATGGCAGTTTCACACAGTTCAGTCTAACACTTTGAACCTACAACTATCTGGAATTGATTTGCATATTTGCTCTAAAGTAAATGGAAATATTTATTTTTTAATTAAATTTCCTCACAGTCAGCTTTTCATAAAGTAGCCAACTATATCTGTGTGGCCCTGTTTCTCACTCGGTTCACCATTCTATTCTATTAGTTCATCTATTTTTTTTTTGGTACTGGGGATTGAACTCAGGGGCACTCGACCACCGAGCCACATCCCCAGCCCTATTTTGTGTTTTATGTAGAGACAGGGTCTCACTGAGTTGCTTAGCGCCTCGCTGTTGCTGAGGCTGGCTTTGAACTCACAGTTCTCCCGTCTCAGCCTCTCTAAGTGCTGGGATTACAGGCATGTGTCACCATGTGGCTAAATTCATCTATTCTTAAGCCAATACCATACTGTCTTAGTTCCTAGGGCTTTATAATAGGACTTTTATAAATAAGCTCCAGTTTGTTCTTTGGGATCACCCTAGGATCACCCTTATCCCTTTATGTTTCCATTTAATTATAGTATCTTCTATTTTCTAAGTATTGCTTATATATTTTGATGCTATTTTATGTGATGACCTTAAGTTTAGCATTGTTGCTTTCTTGGGGGTTGAATTTTAAATTAGAAAGTTGGTTGCCCTCTTTATTGCTATTTTTTCCCGAATTATGACGACTACCTCGGATTTTTTTGGTTCATCTTTGCCTTGTAGATCTTTATTCCTCATTTCACTTTGACTATTCCCTTGCCCGTATGTTTTGGGTTTCTCTTTTGTAAATGGAATATAGCTGAATGTTTAATCCAATCTGTTTTTAATGTGAGAATTTGGTCCATTAATATTTTATTGACAGATTTTCTTTCACCATATTACTCTAAAATGGATTTTTAAAATCCCAATCATCCTATTTATTTTTATTCTAAACTTTCTGAGATTTGCTCTTCCATGGCTGGTGGGGCATATCTGACTGGTGCTTATCATTCTCAGCTTGACTGTCAGAAATCTGAAGACTGTATTCTGAATTTGAGGTCATCATCTCATCTGTATTTGTATAGAGATTTCTTAATGGCATGTATCCCCCCAGATGATCACAGAACCAGAATACACACCAGGTGGGTTTGCTATCATGAGCTCTGGTCGTCATCTATGTAACCTGAGTCCATGGGGCTGGATTAGGTGACAAAGGAATCGTGCATAGGATGTTCAAGATCAAGAGGAAAGAACCCGTTGTAACGAGGGAAATGGCAAATGAGGGCAAACCCAAGGTAGCTTTTTTCCCTGTCATTTGCTTTCCCATAGAAAAACAGCTCCTGGTTGTGCTTCCTTCAATTCACTGAAGCACCTTTTAAAGTAGAAAGAAGAGTATAAAAGCTTGTTCTAGGAAAGCTTAAATGTGATTTGGCTGTAAGGAGAGATGATTCTGTAAACATTCGGCGTTACGCCTGCTAGCTCGGGCGCAGTCATGGCGCCGTTGCTGTTCCGCCCGCTAGATGGCAGTGCTTCTCCGCAAACCAAGCCAGGCACTCGGACTCCCGGACCGCACCAGCCTCTCCTAGGAGGGGGCTCCGGGCTTGACGCAGCTGCTTTCATTCAAGTTGTCAAATGAGAAGTGGTGCAGGCTTCTGTTTACCTGGAGGAAGGTGCAGAGCCCACGGTCCCCTGAGGCTAGGGGAAAGAGATCTAGGCAAAGGAGGAGAGTGAGTGAGACAGAGAAGGGATCCCCGGAAGCAGGTGCCTGAGGATCTTTGGATCTAACTTTCGATTTTAGAATGGAGTTATCTTCCCTTCTTCCTGCTGTCTTGAAAAGAATCTGAATTACGGTGGAAGTGCTGCTTTAGAGTTGCTTGTCACTCAACTAGGAGTCAGTTCATCTTATACAATGCTTATTTCCTTAGGCCCTTGTGCCTCCAGATTGAAAAACAAGACCGGTGACACCAAAATAGACATGTAGATCAAGGGTATAGAATAGAAGACCCAGAGACGAACCCACATAAATACAGTTATTTCATACTAGACAAAGGTGCCAAAAACATACACTGGAGAAAAGATAGCCTCTTCAACAAATGGTGCTAGGAAAACTGGAAATCCATATGCAGCAAAATGAAACTAAACCCCTATCTCTCACCATGCACAAAACTCAACTCAAAGTGCATGGAAACCTAGGAATTAGACCAGAGACCCTGCGCCTAATTGAGGAGAAAGTAGGCTCAAATCTTCATCATGTGGGATTAGGTCCTGACTTCCTTAACGAGACTCCTAAAGTGCGAGAAATAAAAGCAAGAATCAATAAATGGGATGGATTCAAACTAAAAAACTTCTTCTCAGCAAAAGAAACAAACAATGAGGTGAACAGAGAGCCTAAAATCTGGGAACAAATTTTGCCACACGCACATCAGATAGAGCACTGATCTCCAGGATATATAAAGAACTCAAAAAACTTAACACCAAAAAACCAAACAACCCAATCAATAAATGCACCAAGGATCTGAACAGAAACTTCTCAGAAGAAGATATACAATCAATCAACAAATATATGAAAAAATTTTCAACATCTCTAGCCACTAGAGAAACACAAATCAAAACTACTCTAAGATTTCATCTCACGCCAGTCAGAATGGCAGTTACCAAGAATACAAACAACAACAAGTGTTGGCAAGGATGTGGAGGAAAAGGCACACTCATACATTGCTAGTGGGACTGCGAATTGGTGCAACCAATCTGGAAATTGGTGATTCCTTAGAAATCTTGGAATGGAACCACCATTTGACCCAGCTATCCCACTCATCAGTCTATACCCATAGGACTTAAAAACAACATACTACAGTAATGCAGCCACTTCAATGTTTATAGCAGCTCAATTCACAATAGCTAAACTGTGGAACCAACCCAGATGCCCTTCAATAGATGAATGGATAAAGAAACTGTGGTATATATACACAATGGAATATTACTCAGCAATAAAAGAGAATAAAATTATGGCTTTGTAGGTAAATGGATGAAGTTGGAGAACATCATGCTAAGCGAAGTAAGCCAATCCCCAAAATCCAGAGGCCAAATGTTCTCTCTGATAAGTGGATGCTAATCCATAATGTGGGAGAGGGCATGGGAAGAATGGAGAAACTTTGGTTACAGGGGAGGGGAGGGAAGAGATGAGACATGGGGGCAGGAAAGATGGTGGAATGCGATGGACAACACTGCCCTAGGTACATGTATGACATATGGTGTGATTCTATATTGTGTAAAACCAGAGAAGTGAAAAGTTGTGCTCCATTTGTGTATAATGAATCAAAATGCATTCTGCTATCATGTAAACCTAATTAGAATAAAAAATATGTATTAACAAAAAGAAAAGAAAAACAAGACTGGGTAAAGCTTTTTGGAACATTACTTTTAGTATTGCCAGTTTTCATCAATAGATATTTATGGGGCTAATTCCACTAAAAAAAATTTGTGCTAGCTCCTGGGTAGATACAAGGAGTTCTTGGTAGTTACTGAAGAAGTACTGTTACGCTGTTGTATAATCATGTAGCTCATCAAAATGACACAGCCAGCCCCCTATCTGTGAAGCAGTCATATTTTTAAATTTCTGGAACTCCAGACACATTTTCCAATTAAAATGATTTATGTGGTGATTAGTTTTCTTAGTTAACCCATAATATCACTTCTTATTAATCATTTTCCTTTATCATTTGGGCAATCTACAGTTGTTACAAATGTATAAAGAAAAATAGTGTAATCTCTCCAAATTCCATTTCCAGATACAGACTTTGTTAACATTCTGGTGCCAATGTCTTTCTCTGTACAAGGCAAAAACAACAACAACAACAAAAAAAGTCATATATTTGAATGATCACGAGCATTTCCCTTTGTCAATAAAAATTCTTCAAATATGTGAACACCACAGTAAGACTCCTTGATTGGATTTCTGGAACTAATGCTGAGCTCAGTTTCTTTATCTATACAGCAGAAGTGACGAGGATCTCTGCCCCATAGTCTTATTTGAAAATGAGATAATGCATGAAATGTGTTTACTTACCATAGTGCCAGGCATGTAAGAAATGCCCAGTAAATGTGAGCTTTTGTGTTGTTATCACCTGAACTTTTCCTCTATTATAAAATTATTTCAAAAAGTTTGGAACACATGCAGTAGAATAAACAAGAACATGAAAATCTCCTGTAATCCCACTGCCCCTAGGTAATCTAGTATATTTGTAATGCTTTTCTTGTTCATCCAAATAGGGATTTATACTATATAGTTTGGTTTTGTTTTCTTTTTTAATTTGCAAGGGGGGGGGGTTACCAGTGATTGAACCCAGAGGTGCTTAACCACTGAGCCACATCCTCAACCCTATTTTGTGTTTTATGTAGAAACAGGGTCTCACTGAGTTGCTTAGCACCTCGCCCATTGCTGAGGCTGGCTTTGAACTTGGGATTCTCCTGTCTCCGCCTCCCAAAGTGCTGGGATTATAGCTCTTGGTGGAATATTGACATTATTTTCTGTGTAAAAATCATTGTTCATATATGGAGAAAGATGCCTGAAACTCAATATAGCAGTTATTTCAATGATTTCACATATTTCTGGGTTGTTGAATGGGTCTGGTGAAGTGTTGAATCAAACATGCCAAGGGCCACAGTTTGCAGTTACAGAGGCCACAGGTCTGTCCTCTCATGTCCCCACATGTCCTCGCCTGCTTACAGTTGAAAATGCAGGGAATCTGCTTTAAAGTGTGTTAACCACATTCACTTCCCAGAGCACGTTTGCTGTTATAAATTGTTCTCTACCAGTTTACCATGTGCTAATGAACCCCAGAGCAAAATTAAAATGTGTTTTGTAGTTTGCTCTATTAATGAAACAATTAGTGACAAATCAAGTCTCAATATATCTCAAAATCACTTCTGATAACATGTTTTGGCACAAGATTGGGTAATAATAGGCAGGGCAAACAGGCAAAAACTGTTAAAAATCACCAAATGATAAATAAAATAAAATCTAGTAATGTAAATATATTTCAAATTAATTTGATGTAACTTTTATTTCCTAGTTCCTATCATACCTGAAAATTACATTTTATGATCATCTCTTTGAATATGTAATTTTTAAATAAATGAAGTCTTACTAAAAGGTCCTGATTTCTTGAGATATTAAATGGCTGCTTAGAATCATTTGCAGTTACTATAACTCAAACACAACCTTTGTAACATTGTACTGGATGCCAAGGAACGAAACAAAAAAATCAATCACAAAGCAGATTATATTGAATTCAGGGGATTCATAATCATAGAATCACGTTACATCTTTGGAGAAGGGAAGGAATGCAAATTAATATGGTATCATGTGAGAATACAAAAATCCTAAGAACTTAAACCTGAAATATGAAGTTTCTCTATTTAAATAAAGAGAGAAGTACCTTTTCATTTTTGCTTGAACTTTTTTCTGGGTTAATTGTTGCTTTACTTTTTTACAAAGCATACCATAATCAGAAGGCAAAAAACAAACAAACAAAAACCAAATACAAACTCATGAAACTTTTTCGTCAACAGGCTAATAAATGTTAGAGCATTCTGTGTGTGTGTCTTTTCAAGTTTGGAAAAAGAAACATTCATTCCTTTCAACAAACAACTTATTTTCATTGACTAGCAAAAAATATTTAGGTCATATTTCATCATTGCCTGCGCCAGGTAAACTGGGAAACAGCAGGATTTGGGCTTATTTTAGTTGATTCAGTGTAGCTGGGAACACCTCTTTTGGAATTAAATTGTTGCTGGGATTGAACTTGAACTGGGATCCCCTGTTCCCCAACCATGCTGAGAGGCACTGGCCCCTCAGGAGGACCTGGCCACCCGTGTTTCCCCTTGCAGGTGGGCTTTCCCTATCTAAAAATGCTGAACCATCATCTCCTAGGAGGCTGACTGTGTTGTGGCTTTGGGGTCAGGCAGTCCTGAGCTCATTCTGTTCTTCCACGAGCCTCCTGGGTGATTCTATCTCCCTGAACCTCAGTTCTATAAACCAAGGCGAAATGGCATCGACCTCACATCTAAGAGGCTAGAGGGTCTCGTGAGAAAATGAGTAAAATGGCTGGCAAAATGTTTAGCTATGCTTAGTAGGTGTAAAGTAAAAATTTGACTTTTGTAGACTTCTAGCATTTAAGCTGGCTCCCACGACTTTGAATGAGTCATGATTTCCCTAAACCTCTGTGTTTAGACCTGTAAAACTAGGTCATAAAGTTTTATCAAGATAAAAATGGTGAACATGCTTTGTAAATGGTAAGACATTAAATAAATTGTGCAAATGTATCTTTGGTACATTTTTTTTTTTTTGCATTTTTCCTGCAAATGAAAAAAACCAAGGCTCATGTAGGATGAAATACAATCATCCAGGTAGCATGTGAACCAAATATAACCATAATGCTATCTTCAAATAGTGTTAGGGTTGGGATTGTAATGTCCCCCAAAGTCTCATGTGTGAGGACTTAGTCCCCAGAGCAGCAGTTCAGAGGTGAAGCCTCTGGGAAGTGATTGGATCACGAGGGCTCTGGCCTCATGGATGGATTCCTCCACTGATGGATTCATAGCTGGTGACATTTTGGGGAGGTGGTGGAAACTGTGGAGGTGGGGCCCAGCTGGGGGAAGTTGGTCACTGGGGCTGGGCCTGTGAAGGTCATATTTGTTCTGGCCTCCTTCTCTCTTTTGTTTTCTGGCTGCCACGAGGTGAGCAGCTTTCCTCTGCATGCTCTCTCTGCCGTGATGCTCCGCCTCACCAGGGGCCCATAGCAATGGAACCAGCTGACCAAGGACTAAAAATTCTGAAACCATGAGTCCAAATAAATCTTTCCTCCTTAAAGTTTTTTCTAGGTATTTTGTCACAGCAATAGATAGCTGACTGATGCAAATATAATACTTAAATGTTAATACTCAAATGTTATAATTTTAATACTAATCCTCATATAAGATATAGTACTAATCTTCACATATTATGATCATATTATATTATTATACCATACTCAAATATTATACTAAAATACTAATACTCAAATATTATAATTAAAACACCATTCTCAAATATTATAGCATTATACAAATATACAAATACATATATTGTACTTAAAATACTACCTTATCTCTTTGTTTTGTGATTTGCCATTTATTTCCAAATTATGCTTCTGCCTTCTAGACCTATGATTCTGCTGGACCAGGGCACAACTGCCTCAATAGCTCCTCATGGGACCATAGTGCACAGTGACCTGGTCCCAACTGCTTTATGTGGACAGACCCCCCTTGTCTGCATTCTGCCGCCATTGATCCAAGACAGGAGAAGTTTTGCCTCTTCTCTGATTTTCCTGCTCATTCCATTCAGGTTCCATGGTCCCCCCTCATTTCTTGATCTATTTGGGTGCTCCGAGATATTAACATTGGTTTTCAATGAAGTATGTTCACTGTTCAATAATGGTTTATTGTTGTCAAGTCTTAAACTTATTGTTTTCCTTGATAATAGGAATCATGTTTTAAGAAGTGTTTAATAACACCTAATAAATACTTGTCCATTAGTTAATTGACATCTATCCCCCACCAAGCCTCAGTTTATCATTAAAAAAAAAATGTCAGTCACCAAATTTGTCTCTTGCCTTCTTTATAATCTAACACCTACATGACCAAAAAGGACCAGGGGAGAAGGACTGGGCACCAGATCTGAATAAACCACCATGGATGATATATTTCAGAACAAAAGTCGAAACTTGGATTTTTGTTTTTTGGGAGCTCACTTCCTGCAGAATCCTCCAAACCTTTCACACATACGTGCTATTTTAAAGTTCATCTTGGTTTTTCTACATGGTATGATCTCCTCCCACTGCCCCCACCTTGGAATTTGCATTCTTTTTAAAAAAATTGGCCTTAATATTGTATAAAAGCTCATCTGTTTTAAATAAGAAAACACGTGGAAAATCTTCAGACTTCACTAGTGATTAAACAACGCAATCAGCAACAACTTACACAATTAGCTGAGATGGTTTTTAAAATATTTTTTTTAGTTGTAGATGGACACAATATCTTTATTTTATTTATTTGTATGTGGTGCTGAGGATCAAATCCAGTGCCTCACACATGCAAGGCAAGCGCTCTACCACTGAGCCACAATCCCAACCCTAGCAGACATGTTTTTAAATAAAATTTTGCTGTGCCAATGAGGTTTTGGCAAAATGCTTCAACTATATGTACCCAGTTGCAATGTAACTTGGTTCAATTCATTTTAAAACCAGGAAGTAATTAGGATCGAAGAACCATTAAAAAATTCATATTTTTTGATGCAATAATCCTACTTCTTAGAATCCATCCTAGGCAAAGAATGCAAAAGAAGTTAAATCTTTGTGTTTGAAAATATTCACTATAATCTTTGTTTTTAGTACAAAAAATTTGGAATAGGCTAGAAATTAAAACAATTTGTATGGTTTGTAATTCAGGAACACACACATCAGCTCCTTTGATTCTATGGTAACACATCAGCTCCTTTGATTCTACGAGAATCAGGTACTACAGCCAACTTCCTAGATAAAAGGCATGTTCAGAGTGGGTAAGGTACCCAGATCACACTGCTGGAAATAGAACAGAAGTGAGGCTTTCTGATTCCAAAGGCTGGGCTGTCCTGCCTGTATATAATGTCCTTTTCCATATATGTCCAGCAGCAGGACAAAGGTTGACTACATGAACTTGCTATGAGATGAATATCTAGCCATTAAAACAATCATTTAAAAAGGAACATAGCAATATTTAAAAATGCTTGGTGAAAAAAAGTAGAAAAAAAATCACACCTTGGCTATGATTATTACAAAAATTAGATAGATGAGGCTGGGGCTCAGTGGTGGAGCGCTTGCTTAGCATGCGTGAGGCACTGGGTTCAATCCTCAGCACCACATATAAATAATAAATGAATAAAATAAAGATCCATCAACAACTAAAATATTTTTAAAAAATTAGGTATGGTAGTCAAGGACTAGAAGAAAAATGGAAAAAATCAAAATCATTGAGAAGTTTGCTGTTACTTTAGTATGACTATTTTTATAATTTCATATTGCTTTGACCCATCTGAATCATAACTTTAGTACAATCATAAGTTTCTTAGGAAAAATAATGTATACAGGAAAAATATTGTATACATTGTATTTCTTAGGAAAAATAATGTATACATGGTTCTGCTGAGTCGTACTCACTTTGCGATTACTACATATTAAGTGCCTAGCCATGAAAATAAGGTTTTTCCTGGAATTATGGACCCATAAAGTAACATAGGTCTGTGAAGGAAGGGGCAATGCTGGTGGCAGAAACTGGACCCACAGTCACCAGGCCATGTTCTGGCTGCTTCATCTCAATGACACTTGGGAAGCAAACCTTGTGTGGATCCCTGAGAGGTTGGACCTATTTGTGAGGCTGACCGAAGGGGTCAGGGCTTGCCAAATGAGCCAGGCTGGAGGAGCCCACACTGTGCTCATCTTGGGGTATTAAAGCTGGATTGTGAAGGAAACATTCCTTCCACCCTCCCGGCCCCCCAACTCCTGCTCCTCAGGTCCATTCACAAGGCGCCTTCCAAGAAACCTTGGAGAGAGTACCTTGTACTCATCGCCCTCACGGTTGACGCAGCTACCCACACAAGAGGGCTTCAGGAGGTGAATGAAAACCAAGTAATAGAAGAAGTCCAGGACCAACACTGCAAAAATCCTACAGGGACCCTGGGCCAAGGGAAAATATCTGCAGTGTGGAGTCCTCTGGCCCTGCTCCACTCACATTCTGAGTATGGACGGCACTTGGTTATTTCCTTATGCCGTCTGCTAACCAAGCACACTGTGCTTACTGTTATTTCTCACTCTAGCTAGTTTCCTATCTTTCCCATATGAGGCATCTTTTGTCTGGTAGCATCATTTGCAACCTCTTTAGCAAACCGACATGGATATTTGGTTTTCCTTTTTTTACTAAGAATATGCCTTTCCAGAAGCAGCCACATAGAATCTGCCTGAATACCATCAGATTAAGCTAGTATATTGATTGAGGTCATTTTAATATTCCCTTGGTGTGACATACTGGAACACAGAATGTTGAACAGAAGTGTTGGAAGGCTGGGAGAAAGCCATACGGAAATAGTGTCTGGAATAAAGGGCTGCAAAATTTTTAGACTTTTGTCCAGCAGCAGGGCTGGACAAAAGCCCAGCCCTGGGCTTTTGAAAACATATAAGTTTCTTCAAAGTACTCCTTTCTTTTGTAAAAGGAAACTATCATATAGTGCTTTGAAAATAGGAGGCATTCAATAGGTATATGTTGCAAGTTGAATAAATGAGTGACTCAGGGTATCTGAGCATACACTTTCATGTCAGATTGCCTGAACTTTGTCACTTACTATTTTGTGACCTTGAAAAGTTACTTAAGCTCAGTTTCCTCATATAAAAAATGGAGACACTTATAGTGCTTACCTCGCAGGATTGTTCTGAGGATTAAAAGCCTTAATGTATGCAAAGCTGTTAGATTGGGATCTATCACAGGATACATACTATATAAGTGTGAGCAAAATTATTATTATAAATTGCTTATAGCCAATAAATACTAGAGGTATATTAATAGCATTCCTTTTCTTATAGTGCAAAGAGAACAGAAATGCCAGTGCAGAGAGGTATAATTTTGATTATTTCTACATATTATATATCCTTAAGAAAACATTAGCATATAGATTCCAGAGTGTATTAAAATGCAAAAATCATAGGAATGCAAGGATGGTTTGATATTATGAAATTTGTCACCATAATTCACTATATTAAAGGTGACAGATAAAACCTCCATGATTAATTTTTTGGATTCAAAAATTTTTTATCAAAATTCAATAGCCTTGGGCTGGGGCTGTAGCTCAGTGGTAGAGCGCTTGCCTAGCATGCGTGAGGCACTGGGTTTGATCCTCAGCACCACATAAATATAAAAAATAAAATAAAAGTATAAAAATACAATAACATTATTTTTAAAAAATTCAATAGCCTTTTATTTTATTTAAAAAGTTATAATTAGGAATAGATCCTAGGCACAATAAATTCACATGTAAACAGATACATACATATTGATTGAGAAACAATCATGATTCTTCATGGTAAAATGCTAGAAGCATTTTCCCATTATCAAATATAAAGCAATATTGGCCACTATAAAAACTGTTATTTAATATTGTTCTGAGAGTATTAGCCATTGTAATTAGATAAGAGAAAACAAACTGTAAATGTGGAGAGGGAATTATTTGCAGATTATATCATTATGTATCTCTGAAATGCACAAAAATAAACTGAAAATCTGTTAGAAACAAGATAACTAAGTAAAGTGTATTAACTATAGATAGTTATAAAAAATCAACAGGTTTCTATATATGGTGGGATGAAAGTGATCATTTCCAAGTCTGATAGGCTGGATGAATGTTTTTGTTTTTTTTCTTCTGAAAACCAGACCCCCTCTGCTCTGAGCCGTGGCCTGTAACAGGATGAATTTCTGTTGGATCAGCTGATGTGGTGACTTGAATGTAAAGCAATTCTTCATCAAGGTACACCTTTTTGTTGCTTCTGATTACCTGCTGGCAGCAGCTAAAAGTGTATCTTTTATATGTATGCCATGTGTGTCAAATCAGAGTCTTTGAAGTTGTTCAAATAAAGAGGATTAGTCATAGTTCTAGGGATATGTAAAGATTAAGCCCAAAGAAGCAGAGTTCATATGGCTTCATGCATGTTAACCCAGTATAGACACATTTTCTTGTTGTAGCATGGGTATTTCATGCACTGTTTGCCTTGAAATAGTCACAGATGTAATCAATTCTTTGTGATACCAGACCTCTTGTGTCTGTAAAGAAATAAGTTATTTGAGCATTGTCTTAATAGCCTATCTAATACAGAGTGGCAGGACAATTCAATCAGCTATTTCTCAGACCATTAAATTTATATGTAACCTCCGTATGTTGCTTTTAAGCTTTATTTTCTGATCTCCTGCTATTAAAACTAATGGGTTGTTTTATCGAGATTAGTGCTATGTAATAGTTTGTTTTTCCCTCTAAGATGTGTTTTAAGAGCTGAAACTATATTTGACAATATTTTTGAAACCATGTTTATAATATATATGGTGATACAATACGGTTACATGCATATGTTTGTAGAAAGTTTTAGTTTAACGAAGTGTCATTTAAAAAAAAAAGATTATTTTAAAAAATCAGTTTAAAAATGTCCAAGTTCTTTTTATTGCTTTCATACTAGATACTTGATAATTACATAAAATGCAAAATAACTAAAAAATAGAAAACTTTCTGGGCTTCCAAGATACACCACATAAACAAAGTTCTAGAAGAGAGGTTAAATTTTACCACAAAATTGGTAAATCCCTCAAACATTTTAGAAAAATTAATTTTTTAAAAAATATTTTTTTAGTTGTAGATGGACACAATGTCTTTATTTTATTGCTTTGTATGTGGTGCTGAGGATCAAACCCAGGGCCTCACGCATGCGAGGCAAGCGCTCTATCGCTGAGCTACAATCCCAGCCCAAAAAATTAATTTTTGATCATTGTTACCTTTTTAAAAAATTCTTTGTTACAAGGGATGCAAAAAATATTCCTTTAGTAATCTCTTTTAGTATAACTAAGAGCATTGAATTTATAAAAATTAAAAATATATAGATTGATTTAATAGCTCCTCCAATAATATTTCTGGTTAAAATTTTTTGTAGATGCATCTTTACTTCCCTTATTTCTACCTCTTCCTTCATTGGCTTTGGATCAACTTTTAAATGTAAGTTTTTTTAGTTGTTTATATGTTCTGGATATCAATGCCCTTTCTGAGAAGCAAGTGACAAAGATTTTCTCCCATTCTGTAGGCTCTCTCTTCATGTTTTGTTTACTTTGCTGTGCAGAAGATTTCTATGCCATTCCACTTATTGATTTTTGGTTTTATTTCTGTGCTTTAGGAGTCTTGTTAAGGAAATTGATTCCTGTGTCAACATGACTTTCTTCTAGCTGTTGCAGGGTTTCTGGTCTAATTCCTAGGTCTTTGGTCCACTTTGAGTTGATTTTTGTGCAGGGTGAGAGATGAAAATAGAGAAAAAATCAGTGGATACAGGAAAAGGATGGAGAGGAAGGAAGGAGGGACAGATAAGGGAAGAACAGTGGAATGAATCTGACCTCACCTTCCTATGTACATGTATGAATATCCCACAGTGAATCTCACCATCGTGTACATCCACAAGACACTAATTTGAAAGAAACTATAAATAAGTAGCAGAAAGATCAGTAGTGTGGAGGGAAGGGAACAGGAGGAGGGAAAGGATAATTACTGGGGACTGAATTAGAGCAAATTATATTCCATGGCTTTATAATTATGTCAAAATGAATCCTAATGTTATGTATAACTAAAAAGAACCAAGGAAAAATGACTGAATAGGAAAAATAAATAATTTACAAAATAAATAAATATTAAAAAATATAACAATAAAAGTATTCCTTTTAAAAAGTATTATATTCCAAAATATAATAAAAGTATTCCTCTGTTGAATTTTAAGTTCCTTCCTTCCTCTCATCTAACAAATATGTATTGAAAACCCACTGTGTGTCAGGCGTATGTACCCTAGGCTTATAGTAGTGGCCACTATTCCTGCCCTCATGGAGTTTATGTTCTGATTATAGTGGAGATAAGAAACTGGTGACTTAAAAAATCTTTTCAAGTCCATCAGATGTTCAGTTGGTTATAAAAAGACAAGAAAAGAGAAGAGAGCTCACATACCTTGCTAATGTAAATCTTTTGTAGAAGTAAGGTGTTCTGTGACAATTGTGTTATCTCCCTGATTGTGTGGCACCAGTGGACAAAGAAATCCTTCCCAGTCACAGTTCTCATCTCGTGAGTCATTGGGTGTGAGCAACAGGCAGTGGGGATTTGCCAACAGCTTTGTATCAGCGTAAGGGTCACTCTGGGAAGAGAATTTGCTGGGGTCAAAGGAACCCGCCTTCAAACCTCACTACTTACTATGAAATAAGGACACTTACTTGATTTCTCGGAGCCCATTTTCCACCTAAAATGGGCATATTAATCCCCCCTTAAAGGAGTATCATTAAGTCACTAGTTTAAAATAATTGATATATAGTACCTGGCAGATGGGAGTTACTTTACCCAAAGTTTCCATCCAGTGGCAGAAGCAGAATTAGAATGTGTGCCCCCACACTCTGGAGCCAGCCCTTGGTCTTGTATGATGTTTGCAGTTAGCAGTCTCTGGTGACCTTACCCACACGAGACTAAACATACTCATCATCTATTAAGAAGACAGTGGCCACTATACTTCCTCCTTGACCCTCTGGGCCTCAGTTTTCCCCTGATGTCAGAAGAAGGAGTTGGGCAGGAATCAAGGCTATTTCAACCATGTAATTATGCAACACCAGGTCCTGGTTTGCCTGGAATGGAGACTTTCCCTGGACAGGAGCCTATGGGTGCTAAAACTGGGAGAGTCCTGGCAATTGGGCTGACTGTCCACCTGACTCCAGGCTTCCTCCACATCTGATTCCCGCCATCATCTCCCCTGGCGCACCACTAAATACAAAAATTGAACCTAGTCCTGCAAAAGAAGAATGCAAGCATAAAGTTAGCAAGTAAATAAAGCACAGCCCTGCAGTGTCCCCACCTCATCCTAGCTACACAGCTTCTGACCAGCCATCTCAGTGCCTAAGGAACAGTCAGACATTCTCCTCTCAGTGCTCAGTGTCTCCGTTCACCTCAGTGAACGGCACCTCCATAATCTCATCAGCCAGCCTTGATGGGAATGAATATTCTCCAGTGAATGTAAATGCAAGTTTCTTCTGTTCCTCCTCCTCTTTGTTTTTATTCTCCTTCTCATTATGATTATCATTACCACCAAAGGCAGTCCCTACAATGGGGACAGTGACAAAAGGAGGATGTTTTGATTGGGAACTGAGGCCTGTATACACATTGCTACTGCTCCCTGGTGGGGTGCTCAGCTCTGCCAGCCCCAGTTGAGATATCACTTACCCATGCGGGCTCTTTAGGGCCAGGGCCTGTACAACATGTTTACAAGATGTGTAGCTATTAGCAACATCTTACAGCTCACGCTAATTAACGAGGAGAGCGGCTGATGAAGCCTGGCTCCAAAGACAGCCAAATTGCATCAGTGTTTGGGTCTTAAATTGATACCAAAAAATAGCTCCCCGCAGGTGTGTTTTGAGTAGCACCTTCCCCCAGCAGGTTGGTTGTTTGCTACGCTTCAGCTGCGGCATAGCCCAAAGTGGCCCCATGCCAGGGTTACAAGTTTATTAAGGTCATTTAAATTGGTTAAGCACAGCCATTACTTTAGCTGAGCCATAAAGATGAGACACATGTGCCAGGGCCCATCAGTCCTACGCCAGAAGCAACCTGGGGGTGCAGCTTCACAGATCGTGTTGGAGGAACTCACTCCAAGGCAGTCTTTTTCCTTTAAAATGCCCGTGACTCAAGCAGGAACTCTACGTTTCTCACTTTTAGAATGGAAGTCTTTTCATCCTGCCATTTCTGGACCAGAGATGAATTCTGCTATATTTCTTGCCAGAAAGCTTATAAGTACTTAAAATAAAATCACCCTTTTAGTTTAATAATAGTTTCTTCGTCAGACCTTCACAATTGTTTAGTCCTGTTTTTTGAAGTTTTACAGTAACTTGGAGTTTTGAGGTCACGCAAATTACTAGTATTGTGGATTTTACTATCTTGGCTACTTCGTTATCTATTGTTTTTTGCTCCTTGGTGGAACGGTGGTGAGCTCCCAGATGCACCTTTTATCAAGGGTAAAATCCCACTGTACGATATTGTATGGTTCTACCAGAGTTAAGTTAGCTGGGATTAAAAACCAGTATTTCCCACTCTCTGAGGGAAAGCCTGTGGCATTTGCCCAGGATGAAGCTGTAGGACCTGTTGGCTCATTCTCAGCACCGTGGAAGAGATTCCAGTGCTACTGTGAAGTTGATTCAGCAGCACCCGGGACCTCTTTCAGGTGCGTTGCAACACACCAGCAACAGTGGCCACTCTTGGGCAGAAGGGGAAGGTGAAGGAGGACAGGGGTGCAATGACAAGACTTGGATTCTTCATTTTTATCCCCTCTGGTCTATTTTGAATTTAAAAAAAATCATGTCTTATCTTTAATAATAGTAATATCATAAAAGAATCATTTTTTCAGGCTGGCATTCAAAAATGCCCTACTCTCTTGGCTGTATTTGCCTTTAAGCAGAGATAGAAGGAGGCTATGGACATAGGGCTGCCTCCTAGGGGTGGTGACAACTGTCAGGTTAGAAGTAACAGATCAGAAAGTGGGAGCTGCCTGTTGGCAACCCCTGCCACCCCGCACCAAGAGTGGCCAAGCCTTCTTATTTTGGGGATACTCTGAGAAGAGAATGAGAGAAAGAGTTGCTATTGGAAGACGATGAGAAGATGGCTTTGATACCATTCTAAGCTGGGCTCACAGGGGCAATTTGAGGATTGCTATTTGCTAATTACACACTGGTGAGCCTCATGCTCCTTGGAGGAAAGGCCAGCCACATCAATGCAAAATAGCAACCAAACATTGTTCCTAATGTTGCCTAATGACTTTTCTCTTGAAATTCAGTCTCAGGCTGGCCTCACCTTCCAGGGCTCATCAGCTGTGCATCATCAACTCTGAGAGTTCTTCTGGAACCTCCAGAAACTGACAGAGCTGCCCTCACCTGGCTTCTCTGCAAGGCTTTTCATTGTTTCTCTCCTGATTGCTAGAGAAAACTCTCCCTCCCTTTCAGCAGGTCTTTTAACCCCGTGTAATTATTTCTATCTTGGTTCTAAAACTTAACCCCAGTCTGCTTTTGCCTAATAGGACAAAAAGTCAATTTCTCAGTCTTCAGCATCCATCCAGGTGGGAAGAAGCAAGCAGCTCTCTCTCCACCATGGTTACTGTCCCATGATGGAACAGGAAAAGAGGGATGGCCGATTTCCTCCCTCCCATTATGATTCCATCTACTTTCCTCCACATCTCACATCCTGGCCTTGCTTCCGACAACAGCAAGCCTGTGTGATGAAAAGCAACCACTTTTATGAGACATTGTTTTGCAAAAGCAAATACCCTCAATGTGTTGATTTAGAAGGTTTCAGGGGAGCCTCGATGAGGCAGCTCGTGCAATGCCAGGCTAACTGTGTCTGAAAGAGGACCATATGCTGCCTTTACAACATCCCTTTGGTGTTTAATTTGATGAAACAATGTGCCATAATCAGCCGTGAGGACAGAAGCTGTGATTGATGGAGGTCGGCTCACGTGGTGCAACTCTGATTTCAATATTGCCATGCTAATCCTATCATCCGCTTGAGTTGGCTTGTTTTGGGCTATCTTCAAAAAAGTTATTTCTTTATTGGTCAAATTGCCATGAGGTCTGGAAGATTTAATGTATCATAAAACTCATTAAATATCCAGCTTGGCAGTCCCCACTGCCTGCCGGGCAGTGTGCTGGCATATGGGGAATCCTAGCTGAAGACTCCAGGATTCATTTAAACAGCACCCAGCCAAGGCCTCCAGGGACAAATCCAAAGTGCAGAGAAAAGTGTGCTGGAAGCCAGCTCTCCTCCAGCTTCATCAGGCACATGGTTCATTGGAGGTCTTTACTAAAAATGCAGATTCTGGTTCAGCAGCTGGAGGGTGGGGGCTGAGATACTGCCTTGCTAACCGGGTGATACTGATGCCACTGGTCCAAGGGCCACACTGGCTAGAGCATCCCGAGAACATCCAGTAACAGCAGCCAACATTTACCAACCACATGATTGTGTTGTAAGTTCTGTACCTGTGTGTCACTTGTGTTCATCCATTTGATCTTTACTTTCAGCCTCACGAAAGAGGTATGAATAGTATTACCTTCATCTCATAGACCAAGATACGAGGGCACAAGCTAATTAAATAACGATTGGAGCCAGACAACTATTAAGTAGTTGAAATAAAATTCAAAGCTGAGTCCTCTGCTCAGCCTAGTTGTTTGGTTTTTAACCTCTATACCATGTTTCTTTTCACCTAGTACTAATACCCTGGTCCCATCTGTACTTACAACAGTGGCTGTTATGTAGGTCCTCTGTGGGTTTGCTCTGGGCAAAATTACACAATTCAGGAACTTCAGGCTTCTCTTTCTGTGTCCTTTTCTCTGCCTAACTGGGATGCTGATAACACTTGAAATTTAGAGTCACTTGAATCAAAGCAATAGGTAGCCCAGGCAATGAGCTGCTACAGTCCTAACCCGAGCCCTGTGAGGTTGTGTCTTAGCCCCTTGCGTTGAATGGTACTTGGAAGAAGATTGTTCTGGCAGCCACTGCAGAAAGGGAAGGGCTAAGAGGAAAATGTCAGAGGTTGCTGGGGTGTGTTAGGGCATGTTGGAAAACCTGTGACAGTAAAGCAAGTGCGTCTTTCCTACAACCTGTTTTAATTGACATTCCTGCTCGCCATTCATTTTACCCTCAGGCCATGATTTAGGTAGAGTCTTCTCAAGTCAATACACTTTCACGTGAAAGATGTGGTTTCGGTGTGACATTTAACTTTGGTTTCCTCATCTGTAAGATGAGGAAGGTAGACAGACACCCAGACCTGATGCTGGATGCATTGTCTTTCCTGGAGATGCAGCACTGGAGTGAGGTTATTTACTAAGCTAAAATAGTCACCCTCTGCTTTTCAGTGGCCCTTTTGAATGTCTAATAAGATGCTAGTATTTTTCTGCTTCAACCAAGTGCGATTGCTCAGAAACCTCATGAGAATTATACAGGCATCCCTTAGTATTTGCATGTGGATACCAAAATCCACAGATGCTCAAGTCCCTTATATAAAATAGAGCAGTATTTCCATATAACCTGTGCACATCTTCCACATCTTTAAATCATCTCTATATTACTTATAGTAACTAATACCAATCTTGGTGCCATGGGAATAGTTGTTATATTTTGTAGGGCATAATGACAAAGAAAAAAAATCTGTACATGTTCAGCACAGATGACATTTTAAAAAAATATTTTCAATTCAAGTTGGTTAAATCTGTGGATTCAGGACCCACAGATACAGAGGGTAGACTATATATGAGTGTGTGGGGGGGAATATATATTTATATATGTGTATATATATTTGTCTATATTTATATGTGTATATATTTATATAAGCATGTATATATATGTTTTCCTTTTTTTAAGAAAAGTATATATTTTTATTTTATTGCTGGACTAGACAAGGCACCGTGACACATATAAATTAGTTATTCATCACAACAGTGAGAGAGACTGTTGTCCCCATTTTACAGATGGGTGGGGAAGCTCTTAAAGTGAGACATGCCTGAGGTCACTGAGAAGCTGAGCCTTTGCCACTGCAGAAGATGGTACATGTAGGTGGACAGCACTCCCTCCCACAGAGACCTGCCTGGCTGCCCACCTTTCCTGCTACAGAGGTGGCTTGCTTTCTTCCCCTTCAGCTCCTTTTTAGTGCAGGAAGGCTTTGTGTTTCAGCCTACAGCTGAACAATGCTCTACCAGCAGCTTTTGTTTCTCATGGGAATAAGACAATAAGCAGCCCCAAGTGTTTATCCGTTTCTCTCCAACCTCTGTGCAGAATTTGGGTCAGCTTTAGCTTTCCTCACCCTGTGCTGCTGGTCATCTTAGTGGGTTGTGAGGAGAAGCCTGCCCCAAACAGGTGACTCGATTCTCGACCCCCTCACTCTCTGATGGCTTTGCACGGTAAGGGAGTCATTGCAGGATAAAATCTGCCCAGGAATGGCATTTATCTTAGCCTATTTCTCTAAAAATGTTTCACTAGACAGATGCATTTTCTTAGCCACAGTTCATCCTAAGTTACTACCTCTTATCTTGGAAATACCCGAAATGCTGTGATGAAGCAGGAAAAAAAAAATATCTTGGGTTGAATGCAAAAGGAATTTACAGGAAAATGTTGGCCAAGTTCTGGGAGCAGAGGATGAAGATGGAAAATGGAGAACGACCACTTGAGTCTGTCCCAGTGGAGCCACAGTTCTGAGTTTGCTGTTGAGTTGCTTATAATTCTCACCTACCCACTCCTGTTCCCAGATTTAAGGGGCTGATTTTTGTACAAGGGTTCACAGGTGCAGTGTAGTCCCTAGGCTTGCGTGACTTCATAAACCATGGTTCATATTGACAGGAAGGTTGTCTTACTTCTCTCCAGCAGTCTAACACTCTTGCTTTATTCAGATTTTTAATAGCTAACTGCCACTGACTTCTTACATTTTTGGGTTAAGATTGTACTTGTTGTCTGGAACTCTCCATGCTGCAAAATACTGGTACAAGGTTTAGACATGGAAAAGGGAAAAGATTTGAAGGTAGTTTTAAGTTAATTCATAACTACTCCTTGCAAAATTCCTGAAAGGTCTGATTTTTAAAAATTATGTCTAGAGTGCATGGAAAAATGTGACAATGAGTTTACTGAAATACAAGAGTAACTCCTAGTATCACAAGGAATTTGGCCACTATGGTGTTGTATCTGATAAAAAAAAGAAGAAAAGAATTTTTGATTCAAAGGCTTTAGTACAAGCTTGACATTAAAAAAATTCTTAGTCTATTACCTTAGTTTCTCTATAAAGTAGTAAAAATATATATTACTTTATAATATATATTATTATAAAGTAGTAAAAATATATATTAGGTTAAGAGTTCCTTAACCTAATCCAGAACAGAGATGATCACATGCTGAAAAATCACGTAGAAAAATTGTCACTTCATTTCCCATAGAGCATTCTCCCTCGTTGATTTTGCATTAGTTTATTCACAAAAGAATTCAAAAGGATATTTAAAAACATAAAATGGGTTTTATCTAATTTATACATTATCGCCTGTGAAAAAGTTTCAGCAATCTAAGTGACCCATTTTAAATGACCAATGCAGTTAGAAGGAGGGGAGGTATTACAAGCAGTTTGAAGCAACAGGTACTAAAATAAATAGAAATGGAAGTTTTTGATCTCCCTCCCTTTCTGCTCTCTATCTTTTAAGATCACACATCTTCAATTAATTCCATTAGATTTTCAGCTGCTTTCTGAGAAGCAGGGTGCCGGAGCACAACAAAATGTTTCCTGCTAAACAATGGTCCTGCTTAATTTGATGCCTTAAGCAAAAACCCAACAATATTCCATGAGACCATTACGTGCTATTTTATCCCTTTCTTTTCTTTTTCTTTTTAATGTTTCACTTGCGGGGAGTGGGGAGGGGAGGGGAAAAGGCTAAAACAAACTAATTTTTGGTCATTTTATTCCTTTCGCAAACAGTTTGAAGACTAACCAATTTGTACTTACAAATCTGGGGCATTAGCAGACGGGGACCCTAAATCCGCATGCACACAAGCAGTGACTGTGTGCCAATCTGTGTGTAAGCCTGATTTGACAGGAGAGAGCTATTCATTCTTTTGTCAACTGTCAGTCTAAAAATGTTAACCTGCCTGGGTCCCGGGGTATGGGAGCGCTAAATCTTCCGTCCTACAACTGTATAATGAACAGACTGTTTCATTAGTGGGACAATTCACTCGACAAATCCAGCCCAAACAACTTATTTCACAATTTGTGAGCAGAATTAAATTTCAGGGGCGTCGCAAGAGGGGGGTAGGCGGGGAGGAGGGGGAGTAGGTGAGCGGCGCACAATATACTGAAGGATCAATGTGTCGGGATAAGTGTTCCAGGCAATTTTGCCAGCAGTCGTGGGCTGAGTCTTGCGAGGCCACCGCATGCAGATCAGCGGATTAGGAAGGGAGGGGGACTCAGCATTAGGTCAAGTGTCTGGAGAGGAGCTGATAAACACCCCAAACCTGACAACAGATTTTCCTTTCTTCCTGCACCACTTGTTAAGTGTCAGAGCAAATCTTTTGAATGGCAGTCGAGTTTACTTAGAGGCCCTTTCTTGGGGAAGACACTCTATCCATTTTCTGAAGCCCATTCCAGGCTGCCTCGGGAATAAATTTGCCCTGCATCTTGCACACACAAAAAACGTCTTTTTCCTCCACATCTTGACTATAAGCCTTTGTCTCAAGGTGTGTGAACCAGTACAAAAATCCACATCGAGAGCCCCCGAGGTTTCAGAGCCTCTGGATTTAGCTTTAATACAAATTAAACACTTTGAAGATTATACACTCGAATACTTTTTGTCGTCGTTACAGAATACTCTCATTTTAAACATGACCAATGTATGGATTCTGTTAAATGGGAAAATTTTAAGCAGCAAATGGTCACAGAATAACTGGATCTTTTAATAATATCTTATATATCCACTGCTATTAATTCAAACCAAGTAAATACCTCATATGCTCTATTTCTTCCTATTTAAGAATCTCAAACAGGGGAACCATGCTTATTGTATTAAGTTGTATCTCTGTGTTAACTCAAAGTGCATGATAGAAAATCTGTGTTGTAACATCAAACATTTTCTAACTAGGTTTGAGCAGAGATGCTTGTTCTCATTTTGAGATGTTCGAAAACATTTAAACAGCCTCAAATGTTCGAAGATGCTTTGTTGTAGTTTGGTTTTGCGTTATGTTTTTACTTTTTTATTTCTTTGGGCTGTTTTATGTTTCATGTGGCAGGGTTTGCAAATCTTAGGTTAAGTTTTCAAAGGACCACAATTAAAATTATCAAACGAGAAGGCCCTCAGAGAGTAGGGATGCCCTTTTATCACAGCTCTTGTGAGTAACAAGTTTGAAGGTATTTTCCTTTTAATAAGTATTTTGGCTATACTTTCATAATACCTTGTAAAAAATTTGTGCAGTAGAAAATATATGATTGCCGTATCGTGTTGGATCAATACTGCGACGATTCTTTGAAAAGCAGATACCTTTGACTTCTGTGGTTAGCTCCATCAACTCTATAAAGAGTATTTAACCAGAAAAAACCAACAAACAAAAACACAGAAATTAGGCCCTGAATGCTTCTTGTTAGCCTCCTTTACCCCTGGAAATTTTGTAGCATTAATGCTATTTTTAATGTTTATATTTATACTTTCTGGTAAAGAATGATTCACATCTTTGGTTTATGAGGATTTCAAAGTATATATAATCATTATAGGAATATTCTGCGGCCGCATGCTACTGCTGAATCCCTGCAAAGTGAGAGATGTACCCTCTCATACTTCTTTTCACCCTTTTTTAGGAAGGAAACCAAAATTTACTCTATCTCATGGTGCTGAAGGCAACTACCTACCAAAATAGTTTGCAGCCTACTCGTGGACCTTGATGATTTACTCTGCTCTGCGGAACAATTTCTCCTCCACCTCCAAAGCTGATGGCATTTCTTGAGAAAGTTAACTTGGTACTTGCTTGCCCAGCACAGGCCCCAAGCTAACCTAAAACAAAAAAAATACTGGCTACCCACCGTGTTGGAATGGCCCACTGAATTCCACAATGCCAGGAATTCTGTTACTAATGATGGTGACAGGCAATCCCCAGGAGCCTGGCAGAGAACTCCACCTAATCATCCAGAAATTCTGCTTGGTCATAGTCCTTTCTCTTGCTATAAAACTGCTTTGGCTCCTTCTTTGCTTCCACATAATTTAAGCCCTTTTGCCACCCTCCAGCATCCCTGAGGCCCAGGACTCTTCAAGGGGCTCTGTCAGCTCTGTCCTGGAGGCTCCTGTGAGTACCTGATGAGGAAGTCCACCTCTCCTCTTGTAGAACACCCAAGCCACACACCACAGAATGAGGAACAAAGTGAAAGTCTTCCAGAAATTTCCACCCAGAGCTACCCACTGCCAATAGACTGGAGACCACCTTTCCAGATGTCTCTCTGTGCATTTATACATCGTGTGGAGTAAAAAGTGCAGTAACATTCTTGTTTTTAATGTTTTTATTTATTGATTGATTTGGTACCAGGGATTGAACCCAGGGGCTCTTTACCACTGAGCCATATCCCCAGCTCTTTTTATTTATTTTAAGATAGGGTCTTGCTAACTTACTTAGGGCCTCACTAAAGTGCTGAGGCTGGCTTTGAACTTGTGATCCTCCTGCCTCAGTCTCCTGAACTGCTAGGAAGATAGACATGTGCCACCATGCTTGACAAAAAGTGCTGTAACATTCTTACCATTGTATCAACTGCTTGTTTTTGCCCAACAACAAGCCCTGGTAACTTTTCAGATGTCACTGGCTACATATGTGCTTATTCTTTTTTAAAGGCAGCAACAGAATGAACCAGACAGATATTATTTAACTATCTGATTGGTCCCTTTTTTCATTTGGTAGTATCCATCATACTAGGAAGAAAGCTGTACTGAGCATCTCCATGCATACGCATTTGTGCATTCCTCTGGTTAGCATTTCTAAGATAGAGATTTAAAAGAGGGATGATTGGATCAAAAGATGCATGTTCTCCCATACTTAACCAAGCTGTCCTCTGGAAACTTATCATTTAATGTGAATTCCACTAACTGACCTTTTAGGGAAAGGGCACACAGTGGAGCAGGCAGCCATATTCACTGGCGTGAATTCAAGCTCTTGCAGGCTGTAGTTCTTATGTCTAGAAACTGTCTGTCCAGGGTTCTCTTCAGATTCTCAAGAGAACAATTTACAACATATCTCTCTCCCTCTTGCTTTTTTTTTTTTAACCTAAGTAGCAGATGACATTTTAGAAACCATTTTTCTAACACTTATAAAAGTCTTGAATTATTTGAATAAAGGGGCTATGCAAGAGGATAGTTCTAATTCTTTTTAAACATATTTTCACTTGTGCAATATAATTATACATAATAGTGCAATTCATTTTGTCATAATCATACATGCATGGAATATAATTTACTCCAGTTTAGTCCCCAGTACTATTTTTTTCCCTCCCTTCTCCTGTTCCCATTCCTCTACTATACTGAGCTTCCTCTTATTTATTTATTGTTTTTTTAAATTGGTGCTTTATAGACACACATAAATGTGCAATTCACTGTGGTATATTCATATACATATGTACATAGTACAATTTGGTCAATGTCATTCCTCAGCTCCTCCCTTTTCCCATCCCTCCTCCAGCCCCCTTAATCTCTTTCCTCTGCTCCACTGATCTCCCTCCCATTTCCATGGATCCCCCACGTTTTTTCCCCCTATTTTGCTCTAGCTTCTGCACATGAGAGAAAACATTCAACCCTGACTTTCTGAGTCTGGCTTATTTCATTTAGCAATGACGTTCCCCAGTTCTATCCATTTACCAGAAAACACCATAATTTAATTCTTATTTATGACTGAGAGAAACTCCATTATGTATATGTACCATATTTTATTTATCCATTCATCTGTTGATAGGCATCTGGGCTGGTTCGGTAACTTAGTTATTATGAATTGTGCTGCTATAGACATTGATGTGCCCATATCACTATAGTATGTTGATTCTAGTTCTTTCAGATAAATAGCAAGGAGTAGGATAGCTGGGTCATATGATGGTTCCATTCCTAGTGTTTTGAGAAATCTTCATACTGCTTTTGAAAGCACCCGTACTAATCTGTGGTTCCACCAACAATGTACAAGTTACCTTTCCCCCTACATCCTCACCAGCAGTTATTATTATTTGTATTCTTGTGGAGTGCCAGAGGAAAATGTAAATTCTTATATTATGTAAATTCTTATGTGTCCTGTGACTTAACTTGCCTGCAGGTCATCTCTCTGCTGTTTTCTCTGGTGTTGTCCTTTGTCATTTTATATGAAAGGATCAAATCCTGTCTCAAGCTTCTCATCTCTAGTCATGGAAGAGACTCGCTCTCTATATTTTTAGTGTTTATTAAAACTATGAAGCAACTATGGCCAGATCCTATACAGATTAAATGTTAGAAAAAGAAAACATCACAATTTCTTCCAGTTACAGTGCCATCTTCACAACCGTCATCAGCATGGCTACACAAGCGTCTGCCCTGTTGTGAGTGGGCCACCCCTTGTGGCTGGAATGTGGTCATTTTACTTAGACCAAAGACATACAGGGATTTATGAACCCCCAAAGAAACATAAGATCTTATGAATTTTCAGAATATTGGCTTCTCAAAATATATAATGTTTTTTCTTCATTAAGTATATATTTTTTTATTTTTTAAAAAAAACTGTTTCTACTGGTGCAATACATGTGAGATTTGGCTTAGAAAACAGAAACAGCCAAAGGGAGCCCTGCCTAATTTTGCAGAATTTCATTATTGAGTCAGGAAGTTCACTTGGGCAGAAGGAAGCAACTGCGACAGGCTTTGTGTCCTGCTAAAGTGCGTTTCCAAATGTCAGAGATAATTTTCCGTGATGGTACAGGAGGCACGGGGCGCAGCCCCAAGTTGTGGCTATGACATCAGGGTCGCTTGGACTTCTGCAAGGTGTAAGGTCTCCTTTCCGGGGAAGGGGGCTTCCCCATTGATCAGGATCAACGTAGTCCAACTCCACCCTTGGGCTCCCGGGGAGCGTTGCTCCTTTGATGTATGTGCCTTGATGCTTTCATTCGCATATTTTGACATTCTTCATTTCCAACAGCTGTGGGCTAAACACTCACAGGCACAGAGGCGTTTGGCTCTGCAAGCTGCTAGGATGCTTGCCAAAAGTTCAGTGTTTTCTTATTCCGTCTGTAAAGCCTCTAAAAATGCTTTTATTTGTCTTTTGTCTTTCTTCTCACAGTCCTGTCCTCTGTTTCACGAGATGTGTCTGTGGAATCTGAACGTTATGTTGAAACATTGTTTCTCCATGGGGTTTAATTTCTCTCTTGTAAGAAATCCAACTTTCACCGCTCCCATTTCTCTTTGTAATCAATCAGGTGGACTCCTCTTTGTAATGCCTACACGCATCAAAATTATGTCAGCAAGACATTTGCTCAGCACCCTCAGTTCTCATTAAGTAGTTTCAGAGAAGTGTTCAAACAGGAACCTTGAGTGGAAAATAAAAGCAGGAATTTAAATTCTACCAGATACCTGGGATGTGTGCTCCCTGAGGGTGGTGATGTCTGTCTGTTTTGTTCACTGTGGTCTACTCAGCAATGTCTGGCACTTCCTAGGCACTCAGTGAACATTTATGGAATGAATGACAAGGGAATCCAAAAGAAAAAAGAAAAAGCAAAAAGAATGATATGCTTTGATTAATTCAAGGTAGAAGTGATATAAATCCCTTTTCTTGCTTTTTCATTGCTTATGTGGGTGGATATTTTAAAGCTCCTTGTGTTTGACCAGTGCTTTAAATTATCCAAATGTTGGTTTCCTTATTCATAAAACAAACACTTGATAACCTCTGAAGTCCCATCTAGCTGTGCATTGGACGTATGTCTGGCTGTGTGATGTACATGTAAGGAATGATCTAATCCATGCACCTCCTGCCAGGCAGGACCACTGGAGAAAAAGTGGTCCAAGTGGAAACTTCCAGATGCTATTTGAAGTCTGGAGGTATTGAAGAATAAATGTATAAACTCAAGGTAACACTCCTGGATGATAAGGTGAGTTTAGATACACAGGTTCCCCCCTCCCTCTTTCCTTTCCTTCCTATCTTTTTCTACCAGTCTCATTGGTAGCTACATCAGGTGGACAATTGACGGGTCCTGTGAATAACATGGATTTGAGGACAGTGAAACGAAGAAATTAGGCATTTCTGTTTTTTCCGTACTTAAAGTATAATACTTTCTGAAAAAATGGATCAAGAATATGTGACACCCACACACACACACACAATGAAGTTTTGTTCAGTCAGAGAGAAAAAGGGAATTATGTCATTTGCAGGAAAATGGATGGAACTTGAGAACGTTGTGTTAAGTGAAGTAAGCCAAACTCAGAAGGTCAGGAGTTTTCTCTCACATGTGGAAGCTAGAGAGGAAAAAGGAAATGAGAGGTGGGGGGATCGCATGAAAATCAAAGGGAGATCAGTGGGGCAGAAGAAAGGCACAGAGGGAGGGAGGAAAGAAGGGAAAGAGAAAACACTAGGGAATGGTATTGGCCAGATTATATTGTTATATTGTGGGCACGTGTGAATGTGTAACAGCAAACCCACCATTGTGTTCAACTCTAACGTACTCATAAAAATGTGAAAAAAATTAAAATAGAGCAAAAAATTACAATCCTTTCCTTATCCATTCTAATGAGAGATACTTGAGAACATAGTTTCAGTGGTGAGCTAGAATTTTATTAGTCAATATCAAGTCAGTTATAATTACTACAGCAATGCTCTAAAAGTAAATTTTAAGACAGTTTACTGAACGTAATCACCTTTCCTAAGTAGCTGGACATATTCAGGAATGAACTTATTTTGTCTATTTTTAAATGATTCAAAGTGCTAGAAATGATATCGCTTGCCCTGATTATTTTTTTATTTTTTAATTTGTTCTAATAGTTATACATGACAGTAGAGTGCATTTTGACACCTCGTACACAAATGGAGCCCAACTTCTCATTCCCATGGCTCTACATGGTGCAGAGTCACACGACTAGTGTAATCATACATATATAGGGTAATAATGTCTGTCTCATTCTACCATCCTTCCCATCCCCACCGCCCTACCCTTATCCATACTCCCCTCTGTGCAATATAAAGTTCCTTCATTCTTTCCTACCCCCTCTGTCTGCTGTGGGTCAGCATCCACTTTTCAGAGAAAACATTCAGCCTTTGGTTTTTTTGAGATTGGCTTATTTCACTTAGCATGATATTCTCTAGTTCTATACATTTACCTGCAAATGCCATAATTTCATTCTTCTTTAAGGCTGAGTAATGTTCCATTGTGTATATGTGCCACATTTTCTTTATCCATTCATCTGTTGAAGGGCATCTAGGTTGGTTCCACAGTTTAGCTATTGTAAATTGAGCTGCTATAAACATTGATGTGGCTGCATCACTGTAGTATGCTGTTTTTAAGTCCTTTGGGTATAGACCAAGGAGTGGGATAGCTGTGTCAACTGGTAGTTCCATTCCAAGCTTTCTGAGGAACCTTCATACTACTTTCTAGAGTGGTCTGAGTATTCTATTTTTAAATGATTTTCACCTTTAATGGTTTTGGGGTTGCTTGGATATTTGAAACCATTTTTCACAATAAGTCTTTCTTTTTCTTTCTCTCCTCCTCCTCTTTTTCTTTTTTGGTTTTGTTTGTTTGTTGGAGATGGGGTCTTGCACTGTCACCAGGCTGGCCTTGAACTTGCCTCGGCCTTCTGAGTTGTGGAATTGCAGATGCACCACTACACCCAGCTCACTACTTCTTTCTTTTTTCACTTAAAGAAAAATGTACAAGCAATACATCTCTTGACCCCATGATAAATTTATTTACAGTCACTTAATTCTAACTGAAAAGTCCATCTATTTGTCTAATTGATTTCCCAAAGCTTGTGTGCCCAGTGCGGGATGTTAGCTTGGTTGGTAGGCTTGCTCGGAGATGTAGAGGGGGCTGCAGAGACCCAGCCACATAAGACACATGGATGTGTCTTTGACAAAGGGAAAGGGTGTGCAGATGGGCAGGCCTGTGGCTCTTCACCAAACAAGGGCAAAATATCTTGCTGGCTCAGCACACGTGTTTTACTTTAGAATTTAGGGATAATTTAATTTGTATATGATGGTTTCCTTTCATCATTTGCTTTGTTTCATGAAGATTTAAAAAGAATAAAGAAATAGGATGAGCAGTACAGAAAATGAGAGAAAAGGCCAGCAAAGATGTGTTCCAGAGGTTAGAGGCACCCCTGGCAGGTGGTGGCACAGAGGAAGGAGCTGTGGCGAAGAGCCTTCTAAGGCACGGCCACTCGCGGGAGCCTCAGCACCCCGCTTCTCACCATCCCCATCTATCCTGCCCGACTTCCTCCCTCCCTCCCTCCCTTTCTCTTTTCTTTCCACAACTCCTTCCCCACTCTTGCCTACGACGAGCCTGTTATTCTGCACACCGTGGTGACGACACAGCCATGAACGCACACACACAGAGCTGTCCCCTGTGTGAGGTGGACAGAAACGAAGCAAATAACCACAAAGACCCATGAGATGATACATTCTGACAAAGCCAAGACAAAGATGACCAGGGAGGGTCTGAGGGGGAAGCAAGTTAGACTTTGGTAAGCACAGACCTCTCTCAAGAAATAAAATACTGACATTGAGAATTGAAGCATGAGTAGAAGTTATCCAGGAGCACATTGTGTGAATGTGTGTATGTGTGTGTGTGTGTGTGTGTGTCTGTCTGTTTAAGGGGCAGAGAAGGTGTTGAGTCCAGGCAGAATGAATAGCATGTGCAAAGGCCCTGAGGTGAAAAATATTTGATGTGTTCAAGAAGCTGAAAGGCCAGAGCAGTTGGAGTGTCCAGTAAGCTGGGCAGGGGGAGGGCAGCCCAAGCGGAACCCCATAGCCTGGGTCACCATCTGTGTCATCATCTAGAACATCCACTGGAGTCCACTGAAGTGCACAGAGTCCCAGGTTAACATGAGCTGGGTCTTCATGAGATTTTAATAGTTTAAGGAGACTTTCTGACCATTCTACAAAGAATGGTTGCAGTTCCCTGAGCTGAGGAAAGCCACAATGCCAGTGGCCAAAGCTTGCAGCAGAGCACAGCAGCAGGAGTTGATCGTACAGGTTTGAATCTGGGCCTGTGTGTTACAAGCTGTGTGGTCTTGCATGAGTCAGTTAAACTTTCTGTGGCTTCACTTCTTCATCTGAGGGAGGAGCATGGTAAAAGCAGCCCTCCGAGGGCCCTTGTGAGGATTAGCTGGGCATGCCCATCATCTAGGTGCTCAGTAAGCATCAGCCATTATTATTATATTGTTCCTGAACATTGCACTTGGAGGACTAGTTTGCAGAAGTTAAAATTAAATAAAACTGTATACATGGAATGGAATTTTAGATGTTTTCTAGGAAAAGTTGTCCTTGGAATGTTTTTTAATAAAGCAAATTACCAAAAACACCCTATGACCTTTCTAGTTGGAAAACAACTTCTCATATACAAGGTGGCTTAGGACAGGGGACCCTTGTCATGTCTCCTAGAGAGTCATCTAAGCACAGCAAACCAGTTCAGTCTGCCTACTTGAATTCAACTCAGCAAACCACAGAATATTTCCTGCCTGCAAAGTACTGGTGTCAGATAAGGTGGGGTTTTGGCTGCAGGAAACAGAAAACTCCTGTACAACCAGATGAAACCATGAGGTGCTTTATTATTTTGCATGGTGAGTGATCAATCCAAAGGCAGGACAGATTGGGCTCTGGCTTAACCTCTCTGGAGTTCCCCTGGCTCTGTCCTGCCTGGTGCTGGGTAGCTCTGAGGCTGTCACGATGGCTGCTTTCATCCAGAGGCAGCACCCCTCAAAAGCTGAAGGACACCTCTTCCTTGTGTCTCTTTTGACGACTCTGTGCATGTCTCGGGGGCTACAAAATTAACCTGTTATGTATGGGACCTTTAATTGACTGTGCTGGAACCAGTCATCGGCAAGGCAAATGGAGTTATATTGATGAACTTAAGCGCCTCCTGGCTCCCAGGCTCCTCGGAAGCACATGGGCAACTAAAGAAGGGGGTGACATGTTTGAGGGTAAGGCAACAAGGGCATCTGCTGCAGGGAATCCAGCCATTGCCTCAAAGCCTCACTTCAGGAGGGACACAGGGACGCTCACAGGGAACTTGAACATCAACCAGAATGTGATGGTTGCTATAGTAGAGTTTTGATGGAAGGATATGGGAATGCAAAGAAAGGGACTGATTGTTTTCCTAGCTCATATCAGAGCTGGTGATATATGATCAGCTCCTTGAAATTTTATTAAGAATTACCTGAAATATAACTTTCTTTGCCAAAAAAAATATATATATACATACATATTTTTAAAATATGATCTTGAAACTAAGCCTGATTTTTTTCTCGTTTTGTAAAGGTATTAAAAAAAATAGTAAAACACATATAACTTAAAACTTATCATCTTAAACACTTTTAAATGTGCAATTCAGGAATGGTAAATATATCCTCATGGTGGCATAATCTATCTTTGAACTTTTTTTTTTTTTGGTACTAGGGATTGAACTCAGGGGTACTCAACCCCTGAGCCACATGCCCAACCCTATTTTGTGTTTTATGTAGAGGCAGAGTCTTACTGAGTTGCTTAGTGCCTCGCCATTGCTGAGGCTGGCTGTGAACTTGTGATTCTCCTATCTCAGCCTCCCAAAGTGCTAGGATTACAGACAGGCTTGCGCCACCGCTCCCGGCTTATCTTTAAACTTCTTGATCATGCAAAACTGAAACTATATCCATTGGACACTTCTCATTTCCTCCTCTCTCAAGACCCTGGAAAAAAGCATTCTGCATTCTGTCTGTATGAATTTGACTGCTCTAGGTCTTCTCACTCATATAATGCAGAATCATGCAGTGTTTACTTTTTCTCTTCCATGATGGGTTTATTTCACTCAGCTAATGTTCTTCAGACTCATTCATGTTATAACACATGTCAGAATTTCATCCTTTAATTGAAGAAGATCTTATAAGATAGAAAGAACTCCCATGTTCTTGGCTAGGCAGAATTAACACTGTCAAAATGGCCTTGCTAACAAAAGTGCTGATTCAGTGAGATTCTCATCAAAATTCCAATGACATTCTTCACAGAACTAGGAAAGGAAGTTATGAAATGCATTTAGAAAACTAAGAGAACCAGAATAGCCAAACTAATTCTTAGTGACTTAAGCAAAGCAGGAGGGATAGGCATCACAGCAGCAGACCTTAAATTATTCCATAGAGCTATAGTAACAGCATGGTGCTGGCACCAACACAGACGTGAAGACCAAGAGAAAAGAATAGAAGACTCAGGGACAAACCCACATAAATACAGTTATCTGATACTAGACAAAGGTGCCAAAAACATATATTGGAGAAAAGATAGTATTTTTAACAAATGGTGCTGGGAAAACTGGAAATCCACATGTAGTAGAATGAAATTTAATCCCTCTCACCCTTCACAAAACTTAACTCAAAGTGGATCGAAGACCTAGGGATTCGACCAGCAACCCTGCAACTGCTAGAAGAAGATGGAGGTCCAACACTCCAACATGTCGGCACAGGAACCGATTCCTTAAGACTCCTGAAGCACAAGATATAAAATGAAAAATCAATAAGGGGGATGGCATCCAATTAAAAAGCTCCTGCACAGCAAAGAAGCAGTTAAAAGTGTGAAGAGAGAACCTGTAGAATGGGAGAAAACCTTTACCACTTGTTCCTCAGATAGAACATTAATCTCCAGGATACATAAAGAACTAAAAAACGTAACACCAAAACCCTCCCCAAACCAAATAACCTACTTGATAAATGGGCAAAAGAACTAAATAGACACTGTCAAAAGAAGAAATACAAATGGTCAACATATATATGAAAACATGTTCAACATCTCTAGCAACCAGGAAAATGAAATTAAAACTACATTGACATTTCATCTTACTCAGTCATAATGGCAATTACCAAGAATACAAATAATAATAAGTGTTGGTGAGGATGTGGGGGGAAAAGTACACTCATATGTTGTTGGTAGGACTGCAAATTAGTGCAACCACTCTGGAAAGTGAAAGGGGGATTTCTCAAAAAACTAGGGATGGAACTACCATGTGACCCAGTTATCCCACTCCTTGGTATATACCCAAAAGATTTAAAATTAGTGTATTACAATGATGCAGCCACATCAATGTTTATAGCAGCTCAATTCACAATAGCTGTGCTATGGAACCAATATAGGTGCCCTTCAACAGGTGAATGGATAAAGAAAATGTAGTACATACATAATGGAGTATTACTCAGCCATAAAGAAGAATGACATTATGGCATTTGCTGGTAAATGGATAGAACTAGAAAACATCCTGCTAAATGAAATAAGCCAGTCCCCAAAGGTCAAAGATCAAACATTTTCTCTGATATGTGGAAGCTAATCCAAAATAAGAGGAGGGGGAATATAAAAACAAAATAGAAGAAAGACCAGTGGAGTAGACAAAGGAGATTGAAGGAGAGGGAGGAGGGATGGGGTACAGAGAGAACACTGGAATGAATCTCATATAACTTTCCTCGGTGTATCTACGAATACACCACAGCGAATCTCACGATCATGTGTCTCCACAGGAAAGTAATATAAAACTATAATAAATAACAGAAAGAGCAGTAGAGGGAAAGGGGACGGGGAGGGAGGAGGGGAAAGGAAGGAAGTACTGGGGACTGAATTAGAGCAAATTATATTTCATGTTTTTATATTTTTTTCTAAATGAATCCCAATGTTATATATAACTAAAAAGAACCAACAAAAAAGGAATATCAAGAGGAGGTGACACGGGGACAGGAAAGACGGTGGAATGCGAGGGACAACAATGCCCTAGGTTCATGTATGACTGCACGTGTGGTGTGACTCTATATTGTGTACAACCAGAGAAGTGACGAGTTGTGCTTCATTTGTGTGCAATGAATCAAAGTGCATTCTGCTGTCACGTATACCTAATTAGAATGAATGAATGAATGAATGGAAAGAAAAAAGGAATTTCATTCTTCACTTCAGCTGAATAGATAGAATTCCAATGTAAAGGCACAGTGAGTTCCACATCCATGGGTTCAACCAACCACAGATCAAAAATATTCAGAAACAAATTGCATCTGCTCTGATGATGTACCAATTTTTTTCTTGTCATCATTCTTTAAACAATACAGTATGACAACCATTTATATAGCATCAGCATTGTATGGGGTATGATAGGGAATCTAGAGAGCATTTGAGGTCTATGGGAAGATGTATGTAGGTTATATTCAAACACTAGCCATTTTATATAAGACACTTGAGTGTCCTTGGATTTTGGCTCTCCCCCTCCAATACTGAGAAATGACTGTGGGCTGCATTTCGCTAATCCACTCATCCATCAGTGTTAACAACTGGGTAGCTTCCTCTTCTTGACTTTTGGAGATAATGCTGCAGTGAACATGAATGTGTAAATATCTCTTCAAGACCCTGCACTCCATTTTTTTGATATATACCCAAGAGAAGAAATATCAGGCTTGATTTTTAAATCTCTTCCTGGATAAGTATGTTATTGTACAAATAAGAGCTGAAGGTAGATATTCTATGGTACATGTTTAGAGCTTTGCTGCTCAGTGTGGTAACCAGAGCAGCAGTCCTATTAGCAGACCTGAGGGCTGGTGAGACACGGGCGTCCCAGCCCTGCCCTCCCTGCCTGCCGACTGCATCAGAGGCTGCAGGTCTTAGGGAGTCATCAGGTGATTGAAATGCACAGGATGGTTTGCAAAGTTGGGGAAGCCCCACCCCCCTGCAGCAGGTAGGGGTTGGGGGTGCCACATACTGTCCTTCCAGGCGTGTCCACCAGGCCTATCTTGCTGCCTTAGGCTTTACCTTCATTCAAAAATTTCATTTTCTTCCCCCTTTGTGCTACATACAAATCATTTGTTTTCAGAGACTTGATTAGGAGTTGAAACTTAACACTGCGGCTACAAAGAGTCTTGTTTTCCTTTCTTTACCCATTTGCTCTTTAATTTCTTCCAAAAGAGGCAGGAATTAGAAAAGAAGACCTGCTTTGAAGTAACCGTTAATTGGGTCCCATCTTGAAGATGATTAGTTTAATACAGCAACAAAACAAACAACCCAAAAGAGCATATTTTAGTTTTGGTTGTGAAGGGTTGACAGAGGAAAACACAAATATGTGAAAGGAATCGCTAAGTGAATAATAAATAGGCTTAAGTTACTTAAACTGGCACCCAGCACAACTCAAACAGTATGTTTTGCATCATCTAAATTTCTAAATACCTGGAGTATATTTGTAAACATGGCAATCTAACATGTTATTGAACAGCACATTCAGATTCAAATTAGCATAAAGGAGGATTTAACAGCTGATTGCACAGTGTGAATCATAGTAACTAATTGTCAAGTCGGAAAGTTGCACAGATAATGGTACCCATGTGATCAGCACGCGGTGATATGACTTACAGTAGCAAATCTGTGAATTTTCAGCTTGCTGTCCAAGTCCCCGAACATAAGAGGAGGATCCTGGATTAACGCAATGTGGGCCAAATGGGCAATCAGAAAGGAGAGGAAGGGCGAGAAGGGAGAATCGGAGCTGGGTTTGAGGGGTGGTAGGAAACTTTTCTTTCCCTCCACGTAAGCCTTCACCTCCTTTATAACCGTCATCAATGGGGCTCTCCGGCCATTCAGTGCTGTACCTCTTATGGGAAGCAATTGTTCGGAGGTGTGGCTCATTTCAGCCATTAATCTGCCCTGAATGGTGGCTGTGTTACCCATTTTGTCTTTGCTGGGAGCCTGCAGGCAGCTGGTCAGTGGAAAGTAACAATGGCTGTGGGAGGAGAATGGGGCAAAGCTCTGCTGCAGATGCTGTGTCCGCAACATTGACCTTGGTCATTTCCCTACCAGGGCGCTTGGCCTCTCGCAGCAGGAGCCTGGCCTTCTCGACCACTTCCATTGTGGGTGAGTGGCAGCTACCTGCAGGATTAGTCCTCTCCTGGTCACGTTGAGACCCGGCAGGCAGGCACGAGGAGGGTGGAAACTGAGGCCAACGTGCACGAGGCTCAGAAGGGAGAACACACAAGCAGCTCTGTGATTTTCAGTGAGGGACTTTGTCGGGGGCGGGGGGATGATCGATGCTGAGTTCCCAGCAGGTCTGCACTGTGACCTGAAGCCCCAGTCTTCGGCAGTCTTCAGGGGACACAGCTTTTCTTGCAGCCCACATATTGCCTCCTGTGTTTTCTCCATCCTCTGGTCACTGGCTTGCACCAGGTCAGTGAGGAGCACTAGGGACTCTTTGGTCTAAGGTGTCTACAGAACACTGAGAGAAGAAGTATTACAAGAGATTGTGGTCTTTGCCTACTGGTAGCACATTCTGTAACTGCCCATCCCCCAAAGAAATATATATCCCTATTTTTATTCCTCATACCCATCCCAATCCCTTGTTACCTCCACCTATACCTCTAGTTATCATTTATCAATCTATTGATTTGTCTAAATCAATATCATCTGTATCTATTACCATCATATCATCCATATTTATATCAATCTATCAATCTACATCATATGTATTTGTAGTATTTATTTATTTAGTACTGGGTATTGAACCCAGGGGTACTTAACCATTGAGCCACATCCCCAGCCCTTTTTTTGTGTTCTATTTAGAGACAGGCTCTTACTGAGTTGCTTAGGGCCTCGCTAAATTGCTGAGGCTGGCTTTGAACTTGTGATCCTCCTGCCTCAGCCTCCAGAGCAGCTGGGATTACAGGTGTAGCTATCATTTTTATCACAACTGTCATTTATATCTACCTTATTATCTATATCTATTATCTACCTTTATCATCTTTATCTATGATTTCATTATGTATCATTTATATATTATTGCTCTCATCTATGTCTATCATCTTTGTGTCTGTCTTCTCCATTTATGATGCAGATCTATCGATATCATCTAATCTAGCTATATCATCTATATTTCTAGCTATAGCAGCTGTGTATCACAGAAGTAGATTTCATTCTGTACCACTTATCACTTCCCTGATTAAATCCTTAATAACTCCCTATTGGCAACAAAAAGCCTGAACTTTTGACTAAGACACCGAGAGTCCTTCATAACCTGTCCCCAGGTTGGCTCTGTAGCCTCTGTTGTCCCTCCCTCTCTCCCTTCCTTCCTCTGAAGTGACAGACACTCTGCTGGTCATTGGATGTCTGGCTGCTCCCTCCCACTTGCCTCCCACTGACCCCTTTGCCACTCCTCCCACTGCCCCTCCATCTCCATCCCCACCAGGGGCTGGTCTCAGAGCTGGGCCAGATCCCTGGACCTTTAGTCTCCTTGCTTCTGTCTTTGCAGTTTCCTCTCTGGGGCACTCATCTCTAGAGAGCCCACATCCTGTGGTACAAGGGTCCTTCTTAGAGCTCCCACTTGTCAAGAGCCACATGTGGTTAGTTTTGCACCTGCTGAAGTTTCCTCCCTCACTGTACTTCAGTGCCGAGCAGGGTTTCCAGCTGAGCAAGTGTGTGTGTGTGTGTGTGTGTGTGTGTGTGTGTGTGTGTGTGTGGCCGGAGGTGCCTAGAGGGCCGGGTCTACTTGGGCAAAGTCAAGGAGGCTTGGGCTGTGAAGCCAGCTGCCTACCCCGTGGGCTGGTTTTCTCCTTTGCTCACTCTCAGCCTGATAGAGGTGCTCAGGTTAGTGCCTGCCCTTAGGATTGCTGAGGATAGAATGGGTGAATGCATGCCAGGTGCTTAGTATACTGTAGGTGCTCAGTAAGAAGAGCATGAATGTCACAGCGTACCACCCTCATTGGATTCACTAGATAAGTCCTTAGGGCCTCAGCACCAAAGATCAGGTCTGGTAGGAAAATGAATCAGGGTGGCCATAACAGTAACTGTAGGTAAAAACTGGAGTCAGGCTGTCCTGCTGGCATTTCCATACACCTGAAGCTGAAGAAGTCTTGGTGATTAGCAGGCTGCTATTTGCTCTGTATTTGGAAAGACTGTGCCTGGGACATTGCCATTATGGTTTTGATATGAGGTGTCACCCAAAAGCTCATATGAGAGATAATGCAAAAAAAGTTTAGAGATGAAATGAATGGGTCATAAAAGGTCTGACCTAATCTGTGCATTAATGCAGTTAACTTGGTGGTAACTGTAGGCAGGTAGGGTGTGTTGGGGTATATGTTTTGTGGGCTGAACTTAGCTCTCTCTGCTTCCCGGTGTGATGTCTTGAGCTCCTTTCCTCCACCACACACTTCCACCATGATGTTCAGCCTCACCTCGAGCCCCCAAGGAATGGAGCCTGCTGTCTATGGACTGAGACTCTGAAACCATGAGCCCCCAAATAAACTTTTCCCCTTCTAAAATTGTTCTTTTCAGGTCTTTTGGTCACAGCAGTTAAAAAGGTGACTAAAACAATTGCTATTTTTTAAAAATTATTTTTAGATGTTGATGGATCTTTATTTTATTCATATGTGGTGCTGAGAATCGAACCCAGTGCCCTACACATGCTAGGCAAGTGCTCTACCACTGAGCCACAACCCCAGCCCCAACAATTGCAATTTGGATACTGTTGCTCCAAACTCCTCTGGAACCACATACTTCTTCACCAGGGTGGGCTAGCACTCCCCAGTCACATTTCTGGAGTTGAAATTGTGTCTCTCAGGGCACCCTCCGCCAGCCCTCCACTCTGAAGGAGCATCTGTGTTCTCTGTTGTTGCACAGTTGGTGGGTCACCTGGTCCGAGCTTCTGATTTGCCATGCCATATTTAATTTGGTATATCCTGTATGGCTCCGTCAGGTCCTGTTGTGGGCAGGGCACCTGCAGAAATTTTATTTCTCTCCCTTTTATATGTGTTGGCTTCCCCTCACCTAGTGAGGGTTGTGAATACCCAAAATAAACTTTGGTGGTGTAAAGCAGAGAAAGGGGGTGTGCCCGTGGGATAGTGTCCATTGGAAGGAATTGGGGTAGCTCTGAGAACTGAGAACCAAGACAGGCTGCAAGAGCTTGGCCAGTCACAGGCTACCCTCTACCTCACAGTGCCTGGCAGGGCTTGGCTAGGGCATGGGGGGCCCATGGCTGCAGAGACAAGTTTCCTGAGAGAAGATTCTACCCAGGGCAGGCCAGAGGAGATGTTGGCTGTGGCATCCTGGATCCAGCCCTGGGCCTTCCCTGCTCTGATGGGCAGTTGAGAGGATTTAGTTTTCTGAGGAAGGTTGCTTTGGAATCAAGTGAGATAGGACCTTTACCCAATTTTCCAAGCATACTAAAAAGCTGTGCTAGGAAAAGAGGCCCTGAGGGAACTGGTATTAGGGCCTGGCACAACTGGAATCCCCTGATGTGGAAAATGGGACCCAGGAGAAAGGCCTGAGCTGAGTCCACCCTGGCAGGCAGCAGATCACTGGGTCAACTCTGAGACCAAAGGATGTGGGTGGGGCTGGTATTGGGATGGGAAGAGGCAGGTGGCAGGAGACAGGGTTCCTGAGGGATTCTGGGGATTCATCTTCTTTTCTTCAACCTCAAGTTTCATAGATAATCTTGGTTCCTGGGTTATGAAAGGATAATTCTTAATTCCAGGATAAAAAAGTTCTCATTTTAGGATTTTCGTATCAGTAATAAGTAGGTAAAGGAAGTATTGATACCAGGAGTGGACATTTGGGTTCCCAGCATTCACTCAGTTACAGTGATTGTAGGATTTGGTGGTAGTCTAGTTTTTGTAATTTAAATGGAATTTGTTTTTGCTGTGGTTTTAAAATGATCACTGTTACACAGAAAATGTCTACTTTCTACACATTTTGGGGCACAGTAAATTCTATTCAACTTTACTTTCATTTTTTATGAGGAAGAATAAAGATGAGCAGATGTACCATGTTCATGTATTAGAAGACTGAGAATGTTAATATATCCGCTTTCCTAAAATTTATAGATTCAACACAATCCCAACCAAAATCCCAGCAGGGGCTTTTGTAGAAATGGAAATGCTGATTCTGAAATGGACATGTAAAGATCTAAAGTAGTCAAAATGCTACAAGAAGAAGCAAACAGCCCGGGAAGGGTTTTTAGAGAATTTGGAACCATATTTGGGTAAAAATGTTGGATGATTGTAGACAATGTGTTGATCAACACATTGATCAACATTAATCCTGGAAGCCTGGTATTAGTGACTGTCTTTAAAATGAAGGGGTAAAGAAGCTGTTCAGTTCCCTGCAGCTCCTTGTGTCCCCCAGGGTAGACACAAAGTCAGTGTTCACAAAATCAATGCTCTGAATAATCCTAGGGTTGGGAGCAGACCAAAGGAGCACACATGTGGACCCACAGTGCATCTGGCTCCTGCCACTTCAGGATAAAGGCCATGTGCTGCAGGTGCTGGGTCAGGATGAAGAAAGAACCTGCTTGTCTCCTTGGTGACCCTGTCAGTTTGCCACCTCAGGTCTTGGGGTTCCAGGAGAAGATGGAACGTTCTACTTGCTTACACCATACTCAACACTTCGACCACTCACTGCCAAGCACATTTCTTATTGAAAAGGCTTCTTTCATAAATAAATTGACAGGTAGATATTTTGCAATGTTTATTTGAAAATAAGCATTAAAGATGGAAGACAGCAATCCCATTTCTAATTCTTCCATGCTCCTGTGCCCAGGCCTTCTGCCAGGCACTTGGCCATCCCTCGTGTTTGGGGAAGCACAGTGTTTTCCCAGCTCATTGATGGGAGTGGCTTGGCCACGTGGTTTGTACTATGCAATGGAATCCAAGGGATGTAGTTAAATGGAGGCTTTCAGGGCAGTTATGGAGGGAGACTTCTGCCACCCTGACAATGTGCTCCATGTAGCTCTGGTCCTGGAGCGACGAGAAACAATGGGCGTCAAACCATCCTGCAGCTCAGAGCCCAGCCCAGCTGCCCCGACCTGAGGAAGGCCACCCCAGCAGAGCCCAGCCTAGATCAACCACTGCAGACAACCGACACACCCTAGGCGTGGGAGTGAAAGCTTGTGGTAAGCAACCAAGCTTGGGGAAATGCTTTGTTTTGCAGTAATATTTTGTGACTGATCGAATCATATTAAAACTACAGTTTTGTGGCCTAGTATTTCAGTTAGCAATATATGGCAAATATCAACTTGCTTCTACTGCTTGAGTTTTAAAAGCTGCATAGTATTCCATAGTATGGACTATCCTAATTCCTTCAATTAATTCCATAAAATTAGATGGTCAGGAATTTTCAGAGTTTTATCTTTTTATTTTTATGTGGTACTGAGGATTGAACTCAGTGCCTCCCATGTGCTAGGCAAGAGCTCTACCACTGAGCTACAACCCCAGCCCTATTTTCAGAGTTTTGATGATTGCTATAAATGTTTATTTCTTACTGCTTCTTGTTATAAATGTTTGTGCATGTTTCTTACTGTTTCCCCAGAATGTACTTCTGAAGAATAAATTCCTAAAAGTGGAATTACTCAATCAAAACATACACACATTTAAAAAGATTTTGATATATATTAACAAATGCCCCTGCATAAAGATTGGAACAGTTCCTATTTATCAGCAGAGAAGGAAAGTTCTCATTTCCCTGAATTTTTCCAGATTAGATGGTATCATGTTTATCATTTTTTGCCAACTTTTAATAGTTGGATTATAGTGACTTTATTTTTCAGTGTTTTATTAGTAAAAAAAAAAAAGGCTAAATACAAAAACATGTGAAAAGAATAAATAACACATGCACTTATGATATTTACATGTTATTATACAGCCCAAGTTTTTTATAGCCCAGGCACTCAAATATAGTTAGAGAAATTCAGTTGAGTTTTCTATTGTAGGGGGACACAAGGCACTCCCCATACCTTCAACCCCTCCCCTCATCCTTTTCCCCACCCTATGCTGATGGACTGCATGCCTGACACAGAGCAGTACCCCATTGGCTGTAACCTCGGGGCCATGATTGGTCCGAGGACCTTACATAAGCTGTTGTACTTTCTGGAATAAATGGGTTCTGCATCTCGCTCCAGCAGAGCAGTCTTACGAGCCCCCAGAGTCTGGGTGAAATGACTCTGCGACTGACCACCCCAATGGGGTCCTATGGGACCCCATTCCATCCTTCCTGAGGACCCCTCGGTACCCTCGTCCCCCGGGACCCCATCTCGTCGGCAGACCCATGTGAGGCACAAAAGTAAAACAACATTCTATAATGAAAATAAACGTACTCTGGAGCTCGTACTCTAACTCGCTGGAAGGCAATACTTACACTGGTTACTTATGATGTTTATGTTTCCCTCAGAATTCACTGTGGAGAGGCTTTGACCCCTCGTGTGACAATTTGAAGTAAGAAAATAGCTGAGGTCAAATGAGGTTATGGGAGTGGGGCCCTGACATAAAAGAATTAGTGTCCAAGCACTCCTGGGTTCCAGTGTGTCTGTCCACTGCTTCCTGATGACTTGCCTGTCCCAGGCTGCCAGGACTCAGCAGGATATTGGTGTCCAATGCCTCCTTGTGGATGCTTCTCTCATCCCCCAGGAATTCTTTCCAAGTTCCTCTCCAGGCCCCTGGAAGGACTTTCTTCTTCCTGTGGGCTAGGACCTTTCTTCATGTCTCATCTCACCTGCTCTGATCTACTCTATGGCCAGTCCTAATCCTCAAAGCCTGAGTCCTTAATGCATAAAATGCAACTTTTGGAACTCAAGAAATCCATTTCCTTTGTCTTATGGAAACATGACTTTCAAGATTTTTGTTTTCCCTTTCCCCAAAATTACTCACCATACACCTTAAAAAGTTTGGTTTGAAGCATTTTGTTCATTGATGTCTTTCAATGCCACTGTCTTCCCTGGACAGTGCCAATCCTCTTCCCAGTGAATCCTCAGCATCATAAGTGGAGGGTTACTCAGTAACTAGGAACAAATTGTGTTTTAATAGTTATAAAAATACAATCCCCACCACCAACACATGGTGTATATATTTGTTCAACACAAATACATTTCTTATGAATGCATTTTCCTCAGGAAGTTCAGTATCCCAAAATATATTTAAATGAGCTGGTTTCTTTATGATGCTTTTCTTTTGCTTTAATTCAGAGTCTATGTCCCCCCATGCCTGCATGATTTCTACTCCCAAAATTGAGAGGTTCTAGGTCAGGGTTAATTTGGGGTGTTACCAAAGATTGTGAAACATATTTGGAAGTTACAGTTTAGCACCAGTCAGCTTCACATCACATAACAAATACTTGAGATAATCAGCTTAAAAAGGTAAAAGGTTCATTTTGGTCCATAGTTTTGGAAGTTTCAGTCCATTGGCCCCATTATTTGGGGCTTCTGTCCAGGCAGCACTTCATGGCAGGAATGTGTGGCACTGAGTAACTGCTCACCTCATGACCAGAAAGCCAGTGAGCAACGGTCAGCTGGGGTCCCACAATTTTCTTGGAGGACACACTCCCAATGACCTAAACACCTTCCATTAGGCCCCCTTCTTAAAGGTTCCATCACCCCCCAATAGCATCTCCTTAGGGAACAAGCCTTTAACATGTGGGTTTGGGGGAGATATTTGAGATTCAAGCTACCGCATGAATAAAGGCACAACATGTAGGAGCACTCTCCATACCTTGAACTCCTCCCTTCCATCTCTCCCCATTCTATGCTAATGAACTATGTGCTTGACAGAGAGCACCCCTTTGTTTGTAACCCTAACGCTTCATTGGTCCAGGAGTGCATATAAGCTTCTGTACTTTCTGGAATAAACGGTGTTTCTGCATCTCACTCTGGCAGAGAAGTTTTTACCTACACCCTGGAGTCTGGGTGAGTGACTCCACGGGCCATCATCCCCGTCCTGGGAGACCCCATTTCATTTTTCTCAAAGATCCCTTTTCTTGTCTCTCAGGACCCCAACTCGATGAGCGGACCCATACAGCAGCGACTTTAAAACAATAATCAGCGCCTACGTGCTCTCAGGCTTCTCCACTCCCTGGTAAGAATTCGTGACGGTCCCCCTGTCTGTCTTGCTGGTGAAGGTAACACCAGTCTTTTTGTCATTGTCTTCTGTGTTTACCTTTGTGTGATAAAGTTAGGTCAGGGAACATACTTCTGCTTCCTGGCTCGCCCAGCAGTCACAAAGGGTCTGATCAGCCCAGTGACTCCAACCCTACTTCGCATTTTTATCTCTCCTAGTGTTTCCCCCTACTTTCGAGAGGCTCTCCCCTTTCCTTGGCTGCCCACCTATGTGGGCTGGTCCCGCCTTTCCCCCAGCCCTCCTCTCCCCGCTCCTCAGAGGACCCCCAACACCACCACCAAGTGGGCCCTCTGCCTCTGGGATTGGCGCTGCCCTGCGGCACCCAGGCCTCCCCACGTGCCTTCTCCCAAGGTGCAGGCCCCAAGCCTCTGTGCACAGAGCACTGCTGTGAGGAACCCAGCGCTCCTGCCAGTCACTGCACAAAAAAGTAAACAAAACCACCTTTTGAGGGGGCCCATCCCACTGGCCCCAAGAAGTGGTGGCCCGGTGCCTGGTGGGCCAGCAGTCTACACCTGCTACACCCTGTGTGGTCCCTGATGCCGGCGGCTGCCCCGCAGCGGCCCCGCCCCCGCCTGCTTCTGTCCTGCACATGTGCAGGCCTCAGTGCTGCCAGCCTTTCAGCGGCTCTGCAGGCCGGTCACCAGCTAAGGCTCCGCTTACCAGGCTTGGCGGCCCCACCCACACCGGCCGTGATTACAAGCACCAGAGGTGGCCTCGCCCCTGCCACCCTGTTGGGGCGGGCCCCCACCTTGGGAGTAGGTGTGCTCTTGGACTCACGCAGACACACACCAGCACGCCAGCAAGGGCTGGGATTCACACCGGCACAAACTGTCACACTGCCCTGTCCTGCTAATTTATTTTTTTTGCATCTGGCCAAGAAAGGAAATTGCCAAGCACTAATGCAGCAGGCCCAGGAGGCCCATCCGTAGCACAAATGCAGACGCAAACAAGCAGCCACACAGGCTTTCGCAGGCAGCATGTACGCCGTCCACCTCTGGCCACCATTTAAAAGTTGCTGTTTTCTTTTGCTTTAATGACTCTTTCAACATGGGAGGTCTGCCTCACATTCTCTTTTTTCTTCTCACATTCGGCAGACTTTTCCCACCCCCCACCCCCCACCCCCACCCCGTTCCTCCAGCCCCTCCACCCATCTGTCTTCTCTGTGCTGCCGCCTTCTCTTCGCTCTGGAGCGGGAGCACTTGGGTGGGCGCGGAGGGTGAACAGGCAGGGTCTGCAGAGAATCCTCCCCAAATGCATTTCCATCGCGGCCCGCAGCAACCAGCCCCAGGAGAGCTGGGAAGGCCTGCCAGTAAAGGTGGCTCAGAGGCGCCCGGCTCCTCTATAGCTCCCCTGGTAGCATCGCTGCTCCCTCCAGGGCAAATGAAGATCTCCAGGCCGCTCCTTCTACGGCGCAACCGCTCGCCCACCCCTGGCCACTCTCTCCTCCCTGCCCTGCAACCCCAGCCACAAGGCTTACCTGCCAGGGGCAGGAAGAACTGTCCCCAGTGCACCCAGGGCGGATCACACCCTCAGGCTCAGAGGGCAAGGCCCAATTCCACTTCTAAACCAACAAGTCCACCCCAGTCAGACATAAGGACTTCAATAAGTGAGTTTCTACCACTAAGGAAGTTTCTGATCATTATGGTAGAAGCATTATTAATTCATGTACTTCATATTCAGTTTTATGCTGGGAAAGATATACCAATTATCTATTTACTGTGCATTACCTAATGCTTATGCAAGAAAGTAAAATATTTCAGCATGCCTAAATTTGTAAAAAATATCAATATGCAGCCATATATGCAAGGTTTCTATGGTTATTTGGAGAGGGCAAATTACATACCTCCAAGTCAATAGGAAATAAAGATATAAATAATTGCACATAAACGTGTTTATGTCTGTAACTGTCATTGGAATGATAGATAGTTTCTCTCACTTAAATTTGCTCTGTTTAGCCTGAAAACCTTACTGACTCAAAATCAGATTCCTGCTTAACTTAACCCCTCTCCTAGAGCTACTTTGAGCTGCATTGACAACTTAAATCACTTCCTAAAGACTAAATATAAATCTGACAAGAATGGATAATACATTTAAGAATGTAGGCCTTAGAGATTTTTCTTGAGTCAAAACAGCAACTTTAAAAACAAAAACAAAAACAAAATGGAAGCACAAGTGGGTGGCACTGGCTTAATGCTGTTAATGTTTTTTAAAGTTTCTACCTTTATCTGATATATCTGATTCATATTAAAATACCTCTAATAAGCACTGTTTTATAAAAAAAATCTGACTTCAATAAATATTTTTGTATTCTACATGGGACAGTTTATATACTGCTATTTACACTATGATTTCCTATAGCCACACATTCTCTGTACCTTTTGTAGTGTTTTGTTGTTGTTTTGTTTTACTGGGTGTGCACTTTGATGGTAAAACTCTATTTGGTTTTGGGTGTTTCTCATGTTATAGCATTTGTATAAAGAAACTGATCCATGTAAATACTTTCCATGTTTTTTTCCTCAATGTTTAAACCACTAGTTATCATATAGTATCTCTCTCTCATCCCTAATGATTTCGGCTCTCACGGCAACTCTGGACACCTCACCCTGCTGGATGGAGCAATGGCCTGTTCTTGAGCCTAAGCTTTCAGCATTAAAGAACATTGTCCATGAGCAACTAGCTTTAGGTCATATTGAGCCTTCAACTAGCCCTCATAAGTAGCTGATTTGACTGCACTTATGCTGGTGCTGGAAAGATATCAGACCATTTCCCTTAACATAGTCTCTGATAGCATATATGCTGTCAAGGTCTGCTCTTCCATTGTTTATTCCACATTTAGACCTGGATAATGTCCTGTTGATCAGCCTGTGGCTACCCTCAAGGCTATATAGAAGTAAGACAACAACCATGGTATATTATGCACATTTGCTCCCATTCCAGGTTGCCTGGCCATCTATCAGAAGGGAATACCTCTATTGACAAACTTGTAAGTCAACCTAAAGTCATGATGTCTGCTCTAGAACAAGCTAGAGCCTTACACCAGAGGTTTCACCTCTCAGCAGATAGTCTTTGTCACCTATTGCCTGAAATCCCAATCCAACAATGCAAACATCTGATTCATGCAAGCTCCTCTTGTGGCCCGTTGTTACCACTGGGTCCACTCCAACCACAGGGAGTCAACCCCCATGGATTGACACCCAACTACCTCTGGCAGATGAATATCACTCATATCTCTACCTTTGGGAAATTTAAATTTGTACATATGATAATTGACACATACTCCTCCTTTGTATATGCTACTGCCCTTGCAGGGGAAAAAGCAACCCATGTGATAAAGGCTCTAAAGCAGGCAATGCTATTCATGGGCGTCACATGGTCAATCAAAACAGACAATGGCCCAGCCTATGTCTCCCTCATATTGAAGGAATTTTTAACTTCCTGGGGAATTTCCCATACCAAAGGGATTCCCTATAACCCTTAGGGACAAGCAGTCATTGAGAGAACCAATTGCACTCTAAAGGAAATGCTTTAGAAATTTGATTCTACTGAGAAAGACCCTTCTTTGAGATTGTTGGATGCTTTATTTACCCTCAACTACCTCACTTTTGACAAACAAGGCCTCAATGCAGCAATCTGACACTGGGGTCCATTTACCTTCCCTACCCCTCTTCCCTCGGTGCAATGGAAGGACCCCTTAACCCTTCAATGGAAAGGCCCAGACCCTCTGCTCACACAAGGGCGAAGCTATGTTTGTGTCGTCCCTCCCACCCCAGTCTAAGCTCCTTTGGTTCCCAGCCGTGAACATTCATCCAAGCCTCTCTCAAGAAGACAATCTGCCCCACCTGAAGTAAGAAGCCCCTTCTGTGAGTACCTAAACCAAAGCTAATGTTGTCTTTGACCCTTCTATTCTTCAAAAGGTGTGGAGTGAATCATCAGCTATTAGATCCATCCATTTGGATTATCATTGGGCTCGGGGTTCTAAGCCTTCTTCTGGTTCTTCTCTTTGTCAAACTAAACAAACTCTCTTAGTTTATATCATTAAAGAATCACAGGAACACAAGAAAATTCCTGCTGCATGGATTGCAGCCCTCAAAAACATGTAAGAAGTTCATCCACCTCATCTTCGCTGAAAACACAAGGCTTCACAGCTTCAGTCGATCCTAACCCCAAACCCCTTCCCTTCCAATCCCTCCTAACCCCATCACCCCTTCTCTTGGGAGAGAGCTCATCTTGGGGCACATGCACATGGGCTGGCTAGCCAAAGATGGGTAAGATGCTCAGAGGAGCACAACATAATACAGTCACAGCCTCATTTGCCCCCTCTCATGCGCACGAGCTGATTGGTCAACGATGGGTAAGATGCTCAGAGGAGCACAACCTAAGACAGACAAGAGTCTCATTTGTGCCCCCCTCTCTCATATGCAGCATGTAGGAGTCTGGAAATCCAGCGGAATGATTCTCTCTCATGAGGAGATTATCACAGATCCCTCCAACATGCTTGCTTATGGGCCATACAGGCCCCACTGACATTTCAAATAAAAGTAAAAAGCAGGGATATGTAGGAGAACTCTCCATACCTTTAACCCCTTTCTTCCATCTTTCCTCATTCTATGGTAATGGACTGTGCACTTGACGGAGAGCACCTCATTGTTTATAACTTTGGGCCTGATTGGTCCAGGAGTGTATATAAGCTTCTGTACTTTCTGGAATAAACAGTGTTTCTGCATCTCGCTCCAGTAGAGCAGTTTTTACCTACACCCTGGTAAAAACTGTGACTATTTCACAGCCTATCATCTGGTGTGACCCTGTGACTGATGGAATATAAGCTAACATGGTATGGTGACTTTTGGGAGTTGTCCCCAAAGGAAGGAAGAATGGCTTTCTCCTGCCCTTTTCTCTCTCTTCATTGCTGGAATGTGATCCTGTTGGCTGGAGTTCTGGCAGCCATCTTGGGACGATGGATGGTTTCAGGGACATCCACAGTGGAGCAATGAGGAAGAGTAGTCCCTGACACTGTGTAGCACCTCCTGCTCTAATCTGTCTGCCTCTGAATCACTTCAGTGGGCCATCTCATTTAGGTTTTTTTCTGTTACACCTGTGTTTAATTTTAATTGCAATAGTATCTAACTTCTGCACTCCAGAATGTTCTATTTAATGAGACCTGCCTTGCCACATTGGCTTGCAACTACATTCTTGAAGGGGCTGAACTTGGCAAGGAGCAGAAGAGATCAGGGAGGAGCAATGATGGGAAGGGGCTAGGAGCCAGAAGCAGGCTAGTCACAGGCTTTACCTTTTGACAGGGTTGCTTATGGTTGACCTGGAGCACGACCAGTCTCGAACACCCAGGCTTCACCAACTATGGTGTCTACAATCATATCCTCAACCTCCCCATAGCTCTGCTCATCACTCTATACCTGACTGGGCTTGGCACTCCTGATGACTTCAGCCCCGTTAACACAGTGGGGCTCGTAGACCTGGCCATGGCTCCTGCTAATGGTTAATGTCTTAGGTGAAGAGAGCTAAGACCACCTAGTAGCAATTCATTTTCAATTTTGAAAATCTAGCCGGGCGCGGTGGCTCAAGCCTGTAATCCCAGCACTTAGGGAGGCTGAGACAGGAGAGTCGCGAGTTCAAAGCCAGCCTCAGCAATGGCGAGGTGCTAAGCAACTCAGTGAGACCCTGTCTCTACATAAAACACAAAATAGGGCTGGGGATGTGGCTCAGTGGTCGAGTGCCCCTGAGTTCAATCCCCAGTGCAAAAAAAAAAGAAAAAGAAAAAGAAAATCTATGATTAATTACAAGCTTGAATATGGATAAAAATTAGTGCCCTAGACCCCAGTGGACTGATAAGAGGACAACTTATATTTGAATCCTTCCTGGCCTTCCATTTTGTCTGTCCTCAGCTCCCTGAGGCCTTGGTGCCTGTGGGCTAGTCTTGAGCATCCCATAGCACAGTGGGAATACCTCCTCTCATGTGCCCTTGGCCAGCACCCCCTCTCCATCTTTCTAGCCTTCCTTCTGGGACACATTTTTTCTTCAAAATACAGCATTTACTAGGTGATCAGAGCTAAGGCACTAATAATTTTCCAGTGGGTTAAAGTGTTGGTGTTTTCATTTCCTGGGGCTACTATAAGGAAGTTTGCTAAGTGAGATGACTTAAACAATCGCTATTTATCATCTCACAGTTCTGGAGGCCAGAAGTCCAAGATCAGGGTGTCGGCAGGGAGGGCTCCTTCTGAGGGTTCTGAGAGAGGAGCTGTCCCCGGATCCCCCAGCCTCTGGTGGTCTGCTGTCAAGCTTTGGTGTTCTCAGGCTACAGGTGCATCACTCTGTCCTCTGCCTTTGCAGGGCCTCCTCCTGTGTGTCCTTTGACATGACCTTCTCTGTCTAAATTTCCCCTTTCTGTAAGGACACCAATCGTATTGGATTGGGTCCCACCCCAGTGGCCCCATTTTAACTCCATTACCTCCCTAAAGGCCTTATGTCCAAATAAGGGCATAGTTAGAGGAACCAGGGCTTAGGACTCTAACATAGTTTTGGGGAGGATAATTCAACCAAGTGACACAGCCACATTTTAACAGAGCCTTGTGGACATGCACACATAGTCACTGGGACCATTGGGAGAATCAGAGGCATCCAAATGTGGGAGAATTCACACTCCCCATCATCCCTCCTGGCCCAAGATGTGCAGCCCTTTCTCACCTCGTGTGGGAAGCTGCTAATCCTGCATCTCACAGACAAGGCCAGACTCAAAAACTCCAATAAAATCCAGTGATTCCTCTACCTCTGCAGAAATCTCATGGAAATGGTGCTGAATGATGGCTTTTCCTGCATGGTGTTGAGCCAAGTCGGCTTTGTCTAGGGAGCAGCCGATGGGCCTGGGATCTCTGGGCAATGACTACTTTTTTACAACCAGAGAAGAAACTAGTGATAAAATTTAACAACATAGAAAGTGTTCTAGAAACCAGACGAACACACCCTAATCAGGAGTGTGCTGTGCATCGTCTTAGAAATGCTTCATGGTGTTGTTAATCCCAGTTTTAATTTCTAGCCTTATTAAAGACTTAAGGCTTTATCTCCATTTCTTACCCCTGGAAAACCAGAGGCACGTAATGATCTTTATTTCTGTCATTTTCCCAGTGGTCACAGTGTCTGTGCTGCTAATCTTTTTTATTTCCACGTGGATTAATAAGGGTCGTGTGGGTCTTTCTTTGTCCCTCCCCCCATGAGTTCTGGGGACAAGCATCTGGGGGATTCAGCATTGATTCTCAGAGTGAGATTTTTGCCGTGTAGATAAACACTGTGGTGGAGGGGGGCAAACCCTGGACCCCAGCTTTCCTGAAATGGCCTGGAACAGAATCCAACATAGGTCATTGAATAGCCCCCCATTTATCTGCATTTATGTTCCACTCACGGAACTTCTCTGGAAGGCTCTGCCAACTGCAAGCAGCATAGAAAAATAGGGAAAGAGGAGCAATCATAGCAGAGTCCTGGGGCCAGAAATGACCTTGGAGATCATCTAATCCAGCCTTAGTGAAACAAAACAAAGCAGAACAAAACGAAACAAAACACCAGAGAGGTTATGTGTATCTCTAAAGGGCACACAGCGAGTTAATAGAAGAGAAGATGCACTCTTAGAAATGTGCCATTGATGTAGCCTGATTACCTCTTTGCAACCAAGGGTGAATATTTGTTTTTTCATCAGCTTTAAGGACATGGGCACAGTTCAGGGATAAAAATGTCTGATTTCTGCCACAGGCAAGTTCTCACAGGATGAGGCATAAAGTCTTCATGAGTGTGCTTTATGCTTAACATCAATATTACTTTTCTTCCCCACCAAAAAATTATCTTTGAGGTCATTCCAAAAACTACAAATAATCTATGTCTTTTTTTCCCCCTTACAGTGAACTTTGAGCAATTAAATAGGGATGTGGAAAAAGAATTACTTTTGAAGTATGCCATTAGTAAGGGGTAAGGCACATTCACACTTTTGGAATGAAAAGAAATGAGAATGTCTTAAGAGCTCTCTTCCAGTTATTCTTGATGCACTGGCTACAAAATAAGTATCCAGAACTTGGATCATTCACTTAGAGTACAGACTCTTCTTATTCCCCCAGCTGGCGAGGGTTGGAGTGTTTTCATGCCCTGTGGGTACCATGGAGCTTCAAGGAGACAGGGAATGTTTGCCTGGTGTGGACAACATGGAATTTTTCTAGGGACATAAAGGACAATGGTGATGTGGAAGCTGGGATTCCACAAATAGGAAAATAGCGTGACATGGGAAATACAAATTAGGAGACGGGGTTATGAAGAGAGCACTCTACAAACAGGAAGAATGTTTGGTCCAGCCGGGGCAACTCAGAGAACATACCATCCTTTGTTGGTAAAAGGAGAGTGGAAATGTGTGGCTGGGACCCACCATGGAGAGAGAAAGGATGGCTCAGGAGTGTGGTGTGATGTGCCTTTTGAAGGAGCTGTAATAACTCAGCCTCCTGAATCTTATTTTTGGGTTGACGGTTTGGCTGCACGAGAGCATGGCAGTCAAGAACTTGATGTCAGCTTTAGCTAAACCGGGTTCTAATCGTGTTCCACTCTTCTGCAACACAAACCACTTAACTTCTTTAAACTTCAACTTCTTCAACTGTAAAAGGGAGAGGGTCACATGCAACTTGCAGAGCTGTAGGATTTCATGCGATGATGGATGCGAAGCACTTTGTTCCACACCTGGCACAAAATTGATGGTGATTATCACTAATTACTTCCAGTAAGAACAAATATTCTTTAAGATGGTCTTAATGCAAATATAATAATTTTCACTTCATTAATTTTTTTCAAAGATTGTCATTATGGATTTTATTGGTCAGCTATTTGCCCTCCCTTGGGAACAAATTCACCTTTCCTCCTTCGGCTGATATAAAATAAGGTATCCCACCTACCCACCTGCCTGCCCCTGAAGTTGGGGTGGAGCCCTGGTCTTTTGTTCTCCCGCCCTAACCAGGAGAATTCCATTCCAGCCTGCCTTCTCTCTAAATGGCAGATTCACACACTGCAGTCCACTTCTTGGAACTCTCTAGAATCTGAAAATTCTTTTCCAACAGACAGTGCAGGCCATCATGATTGCTGAAGTTAAATATTCCATGACTCAAGCCGGGCGCGGTGGCTCAAGCCTGTAATCCTAGCACTTAGGGAGGCTGAGACAGGAGAATCGCGAGTTCAAAGCCAGCCTCAGCAATGGCGAGGTGCTAAGCAACTCAGTGAGACCCTGTCTCTACATAAAACACAAAATGGGGCTGGGGATGTGGCTCAGTGGTTGAGTGCCCCTGAGTTCAATCCCCGGTACCAAAAAAAAAAAAAAAAAAAAAAAAATTCCATGACTCAAAAGAGACAATGGATGTCAACAGACAATATTTAGAAAAAGAGTAGCAAGAAGAGTAGTCTGACTCCCTCTGTGCGGATCAGTGACTGGAGCATCGCCTTCAGTGTCAAGGATTCACATGCCAGGGGAGGCAAAATAAATGGGAGCTGTAGGAGGAGGGGAGGAGTTGAGACACTCAGGGGAGGAAACCTGTGTTATGAGAGACACAACTGAAAGGACTGAGATGAAAAATGAAGAGAATAAAAGATGCCAGAACTCATGACAGTATCTTCTATTACGTGAGTAGCTGTCTTGGGGGAGGCATATTGGATGAAGAAAATCTTAAAAGGAGGAAATAGAGTCACCAGGTGGAAGCTCTAAGTAGAGAAATTTGGGATTTATCAAAGAGCTGTACAAAGATGGAATCAGGATGCTTCAAAAGGTTGTGGAGTAAGTTTCCTGTCCTGGAAGTATGTAATTCATGACTTTATTTGATTTTTAATTAGACCAAGCAGGAGGGAACCAGGCATGAGATGGGAGGTCTGGATGGCCCACACACTTCCTAGGCTCTTACATGGATAAATGCCTCTCTCTCACCTCTTACCTAAGTCCACCACCATATTTCAATGGAAACTCAATCCCCCTCTATTTGAGTGTCTTAGGGCTGCCATAGCCAAGTGCCACAACACACAGTGGCTTAAAACTGCAGAAATATGTTCCCCACAGTCCTGGGGAACAGAAGTCTGAAATCAGCTGTCAAAGGGCTGTGCTCCCTCCCAAGGGTCTGGGCAGGACCCTTCCTCACCTCTTGCAGCTCCTGACAGTCCTTGGCACTTCTTAGTATGTGTCTGTATCTTTCTAATCTCTGCCTCCATCTTCACATGGCCATCTTGTACTCTTGTAAACACAGTAGTCATTGATTTTAAGATCCAATATGATACCATTTTGAGATCCTTAATGAGTTATATCTGAAAAGACGCTATTTCCAAACAAGATCACATTCTAAAGTTCTGGGTGGACATGAATTTTGGGGGGATTGCAATTCAATCCACTCCCATCCCCCTCCCCCATCTCTTTTGGATTTTTTGTCTTTTCGTTGAGTCCTATGCAAGATGTTGATGCTGCTATTTCTTTTCCTGTTAATTTTCCAGGAACACTTTGCCAAATACAAACAATCCCTAGACTCTAAAGATTCTATTTGGGGCTAGTGGCATGGCTCAGTAGTAGAGCACATGCTCAGCATGCACAAGGCTCTGGGTTCAATCCACAGCACAATAAATAAATAAGTAACCCAAAAGATTCTTTTTGAGTTAGGATTCAATCTCAGGAGACAGTAGAAGGCTGCAAATTGAGGACCTTTGTGAGCCCACTCCAGGAAGAGGTGAAACTATGAGCATTGGAGTGCCTGTGACAGGCCAGGCTGTGATGTCTGAGGGTCAGTTGGACTTAACATTAGGTGGACAGCTGCATGGACCATGTTCTTTCAAGTGGGAGGGTGGGAGGCAGGCTACCAGCAATGCCACTCCTTTCCTTAATCCATGAGAATGCATTACTCCTTCTGGTTACACATACAAATGACTGAGGAACGTCTGTGTGTATGAAGGCTAAAGGGGGCTTCCTTCCTTGTGTTCCTTTTTAAGTTTTTTCCCCTAGGATGATAGTTTCAGTTAGAAACTCTTCCCATATACTTTTCCCAAAAACTCTAGCACGCGCTAGATTCTCTGCAGCAAAGAGTCACATTTCTCAAAAGGCTCACTGAATTTCATGGATTCTTAAAAGATCCACCATTGTTTCTGAGTTTATAGGCCCCTTGGCTTCTACAAAAAGCCAGATGTTTTGACACCTGTAAAGAGCCAAAATATTTTACACCTTTTGGGATATCTGGGGGTCTCTGCTGCAGCTACTCAATGCTGCTATGGTAGTGTGAGTGCAACCACAGCAATGAGTCAACAAATGAGTGTAGCTGTTCCAATAAAACTTTATTTGAATCCCATATAATATTTGCATGTCACAAAATGTTTCATTGCTTTTTCAACCACTAAAAAATGTAAACTCTTAGCAGATGGGTCATCCAAAAACTAGGCAGCAAACATTGGGAAAACTCATAAAATCTAGAGAACCATTGCCCAGTCTAGATACAGGAGGTGTAATGGTCAGTTTGAATTGCCAAATTGATTGGATTAAGAGATGCCAAAGATTATGAGGCTTCTGAGTGAGTCAATGAGAGTGTGTCTAGGAATGATTGGCATGTGGGATAGCGAACTGAAGTGGAGACCCTCCCTAAGCATGAGCAGCACCATCCAATAGGATGGTGGCTTGGATGGAATAAAAGTTGGAAGAACAAGGAAGCAGCAGCAGATGCAAGCTTGATTCTCCTTGAACAAGTCTTGATGGCTTTGCGATTGCCTGAGGACATCAAACTCTTGCTTCTCCACTCTTCTAAAGCAGACTCTGCCAGTGATTCTCCAGAGAGTTTCCAGAAGCCTTTGGTCTTGGACTGGGGTAGCACTGTTGATCCCTCTTGTTCTGAGGCTTCAGCCTCTTGGACTGCGCAGCTACCGGTTCTTCCAGCTCTCCAGCCTGCAGACGGCCATTGTGGACTATCCAGCTTCTGTTAAATCTCCTTTTTAGAATCATACTTCCTGTTGATTCTGTTCTTCTAGAGAACCCTGACTAACATAGGAAGAAAAAACAGAACATGGCCTCAGACACAGCTACATCCAGGAACCTGGAATTACCAAATACTTCTCTGCCTCCTGTCCCTGTTTCTTCCTTCTTTGCAAGTAGACCTGAAAGCTGTGGTTTACCTCATGCAGGAAACAGGATGGCTGCCATCCCATCTCACATCTATGGCCATGGAGACTTATGAAGTGGTTCCCTGGGCCCCAGGTCTATACTTCTTGGGGTGGTAGGAACTGGTCCCCTGGGGTCAGGAACCAACCTCAGGAAAAATCAATCATCTGAGGCTGGTGGGTAGGGGGAGGTGGGAACATGGCAGATCCTGTGGGAATTCTAAGGGCATGGACAGTAGTTCCCAGACAAATAGGAATTGGGGTGCATCAATCAATACGTATTTCTCTCAGTGGTTTATGAATTTGTGCATGTGTGTGTGTGTGTGTGTGAGAGAGAGAGAGAGAGGTGAAATGAAACATCTATGCATTATTACCAGTTCTCAGGATGTGTTCTCATGGAATCTTCAGATAGGTGTGGCCTCCATACTTGTATACATTACCTTTTCAGGACCCATAAGACTGGTTAATAGTACTACCCAAAAAACAGTATTTGAAGCATGCTGGGAATATATGGCAACACTAAATATTTTTCATCTGTGAATTTTACCATTCCTGCTCATTTTGACTCAGAATTCAATGAGCATCTTTCATAGAAACTCTTTTTCCCATTACCCTCTGGCTTCCCATGACTGTCATTTCAGAAAGAAAATGTAAAAGATGCCCCTGCTCTGCTTTTCTCTGGGGAAGTAGCTCCTCTTTCAGCAAAGGTTTAATGACTTCTCAGCAGGATCAGAGCCCCTTAGTCAGCACCCACCCAAAGGTGTTCACTCCCAGCTCTCCCCTCAGGGATGGCAACATAGGGACCATGAGTTGGGGGCAACTGACCAGTGGTGGAGCCTGTTAGTCCCTGGAAAGATGATTGCCCAGCCTCATCAAAGGAAGAAACTTTCGTGCTCCAAACTCTCTGCAGAGATGTAGGAGCTCTCTCCATACCTTCAGCACCTTCCCTCCCCTCCACTTTCCTCAGCCCATGCTGATTGGCTACCTTCAGTGCCTCCTCGCTTCTTCCCTTTCCTCACCCCATGCTGATTGGCTGCCTTCAGCGCCTCCCCGCCCCTCCCCTTTCCTCACCCCATGCTGATTGGCTGCCTTCAGTGCCTCTCCACCCCTCCCCTTTCCTCACCCCATGCTGATTGACTGTGTGCCTGATATGGAGCGATACCCCATTGGCTGTAACCTCAGCGCCATGATTGGTTCGAGGACCAGATATAAGCTGTTACACTTCCTGAAATAAACGGGTTCTGTGTCTGGCTCCAGTGGAGCAGTTTGACCTAACTCTGGTGTCTGGGTGAGTGACTCCCCAACTGTCCACCCCATACCCTCATCCCTCCGGACCACATATCACTCTTCCTAAGGGCCCCATACCTTGCCCCTCCCCACCCCAGCTCATGGGCAGACGCACGCAAGGCAGGAAGTAAACACCATTAAATGATGATGGGCACCTGTGGGGCAGTTTGTGCTAATCACTTTCTAACCCGTAATTCTCCTCTTGGTCTTTAACAGTGGGATGCTGCTTTATTTTCTTGGCTGACAGCAATACAAGAAATAAGCATATCAGATGCTCACAGGGCTCATCACACTTTGGTGCCTCCTTACAAAAACCATTGACAGCCTCTCAGGAGTAAGCATTTTGGTAAAAGGGAAAACTAAACTATTAGCCAGACTGATTCATTCCAAAGCTATAAGATGCCAGAGGAGGCGAGTTGTATAAAGAGGAAGCAACCTGTCCTTGTGGCTACTTGATGCCACCACAAGTGTGACCCACGTTTGTGAAGAGGGCAACATTTGTCTTCTGGGTTTCCTTCCTTCTGTCCTTTGGTATATCTTACCAATTTCAGCATCCTCATTCATTCAGCAAACAATAATTGAGGGCTTGATAAGTGCCAACAACTCTAGGGGACCGATGGTGGGTAGAAAGAATAAGATGATTGTTAGTGTGGTGGTGCATGCCTATAATTACAGCAACTCAGGGGGTTGGGGTAGGAGGATGGTAAGTTCAAAGCCAGCCTCAGCAACTTAGTAAGATTCTCAGCAACTTAGTGAGACTCTGTCTCGAATAAAAACTAAAAAGTACTGGGGATATAGCTCAGTGGTAAAGCACCCCTGGGTTCAATCACCAGTACCGAGGACAAAGATTAAAGAATAAGATTATTACAGAGAAGATCAGATCTAGAGGGATAATCACACAGTGAACCAATAGTTAAGATACCAGGATACTGTAAGTACTAGAAGAAGGGAAGCCAATCAGGGTGGGCTTCGGAGAGGAATTGACATTTGCTAGAGGTTCTGGGGGATAGATACGCTTTTCTAGGTTAAAAAGAAAGAAAGAAAGGCTGCTGTAGGTGGAGGGAGTAGAACTAGATAAGAAAGCATGTAAGTTTATAATTCAGTGAGATGATCTCTGGGGTCCTGGAGGGGAGCTGGTGACCTGAGGCGAATCTGGAAGGCTGGGTTGAAGTCAGGCTGCCCAGGGACCTTGACACTTATGTGCTCAGTTCCTACTTTCCCAAAAGTGGCAGAAAGAAATGATGACAGTAAAAGCAATAATAGCCATTTACTGATGTTCTACCCATTGGTTTTATAGATTTATGAAGTATTGGGAAGGGGAAATAAGTAATTCCACAAATGTAGTTGCTTATTATATTCTACTATATCATAATCCATCTATCCATTCATCTTATCAATCATTCATCATCTTTCAACTCATGAAAGACACAGTAAAAGAGTAAAAGCAAAAGAGAGGTTTGGACTTCTCTGATCTTGGGTCCTTCTGTGACAGGATGACAACAGAGAAGAGGGCCACGTCTGACCATCTGCCCTGCCTGTCCCAGCATCTGCTATGGGGAGTGGTCACTCTGAACGTGAAACCAGGTCCCTGGGGGATGCTGAGGTCAGTGTCCTAGGGGAAGTTTCCCTCCCAGGGGTCTGTATAATGCTCATTCATGGAAGCCTTCCTGCAGGGTAAGGGCATGACCTCAGACAGAGTTCACCATGCTGCCAGGTCTGAGCCTTGACGTTTGGGTGAAGAGGGCATCAAGTTACCTGGCAAAGCACAATTCCCCTTTCAGAACAAGGATCAAGTTAAGAGTACACATGTTAACGTGGAGAACTGTAGAGATTTGGGGAGCCAACAGCAGTTGGAATCTATATGGATTTTCTGAGATGATCTTTTCACCTGTTCAAAGGGTCGGGTCACTGCTCAGGGCACATCATCTGGCAGATCAGAGAGAGGGAGCTGCTTTTGACATTGCAAGGAAAAGCATGGAACAGATCCTGCCTGTTGAGAAAGCCTGTGCAGGCTCTGGAGGAAAGGCACGAGGGCTCCGCACACAGAAGGCTGTCCATGCTTACAGGCACCAGGGGTGTGTGATTATCATGCATGAGAGTGAAGTGCAAGCACAGCTTGAGCCTGTCTGCCACCACCCTGGGAACAATAGGGACTCATACTCTGCACTGCCACTGTGCTGATCCTTGCTGGAGCCTCCAAACTGTGTTCTTCTACTAGACTTACCGACCCCGTCTTATGTACAGTTTTCACTAATTTTTCAGAATCTTGTGTTTAGGTGGAGGGCAAACAACTAGTACTAGCAAATGATATTTGGCAGGAGAGATGTACACCCTGACTGAGTCTCTGTGTTTTCCACATACTTTTTCTTTCTGTACCACAGCAACTCTGAAGGCCATTGGTTTGAAAACACAAAACTACAAGATGGAGGACATCTGGGTTCCTGCATTACTGCCTGGAAGAAGACTTCCCAATCTAAAATGAATTGTGGCACAAGCAGAAATAAACCTGTATTATGCTAAGTCACTGATATTTGGGGGACATTTGTTATTGCAGCTAGTATAACTTGCCCTGACTAATACACTCTGGTACCATCCTTGCCAGGTTATATCTGATCTTTCCACACTTAACACTATCTATGGATTTCAATGGGAAAATATCAAAGGCAGGTAATGACCCTGTACGTGGAAGTTTACATTTCTTCCTATATGACTAAACATTGGAAAGATTGTATTTGTTTAGAAAAGTTTTCACCAATCTTTTGTCTTGAATATTCCAGGGAAAAGTGACCATGAACTGTGTTAAGGTCACTGTTTTATACACCAATTAAATAGCCTGATTTAATGATTTCAGGATATACAGAGAACCAGAACAACTTGGGGAGTTCTGACCTGCAGAGCTCCCAGGGCCTAATAGCTCCTCTGTTACATATGGACACAAATGACCAAGCTTATGCTTCTTTTAACCTTCTCCAGGATACGTTTTCTTCCCCCAAGAAAATGTGAAAATGTCACACTGGTCATTGCTTCTAAGTCCTATGAGCTTATGTCTCCATTTCATGTTCTAGAAGAGGAAAAAACTCAGGGTAATTTTTCCTGTTGCTAAAAAAACAATCAATCCACAAAACACTTGGAAAAAAATCACTGAATATATACACTCTTTCACTTCTTGTCATTATTCCCTAAACAATCCAATATACCAACAATTTGCATTGCATTTACATTGTATTGAGTGCAAGCAAGTAATCTAGCAATGATTTAATGTGTAGAGGATTGTGTAGGAGATGTGCCAATACCATGTCGCTTTACATGAGGCACTTGCGCATCTGCTGATTTTAGTACTCAATGTATAGTATTTAGTAGATTCTTTCAAAGATTCTATGATTCAAAGTGAAGGATTTGATAAAGTATAATGGTAATTGTGGGAAATGAGAAATTAAAAGAGAGTTGGAGTCTTTTATATATTTCAAGTTTAAAAACAATTTGGCCTCTGCATCATTAAAACTAAACTTTCACCTGCTACAAATTTCCTCCTTTGTTCCAGAGACTATTGTTTGTTTGAACAGAGAGGAAAGGAAGCTGTCAGAGGCCTTTTACACAATGCAAATGAGAGTAAAAATCAGCCGGGCCATGAGTGTTAATGAGAAAAAAGCTGCTGGTCAGAGGGTGGACTTGGCCACAGGGACTTGATCTTGGACTTTTAGTTTTTCAGGTGGTGATGGTGGTCATGAAAAATGAATTACTTTAAAAAAATTGAGTAACTTTAAATAATCTCAAATTAATTTAAAATTAAAATAAATAAATAATTTTTGCATAATTATGACAATACTTGGAAAATCTTTTATGACTTAAACTTCACATTTAAACAATTAGCCAT
>CM053409.1:109871635-109909121 GCA_028644305.1 Xerus rutilus
ACAGGGACTTGATCTTGGACTTTTAGTTTTTCAGGTGGTGATGGTGGTCATGAAAAATGAATTACTTTAAAAAAATTGAGTAACTTTAAATAATCTCAAATTAATTTAAAATTAAAATAAATAAATAATTTTTGCATAATTATGACAATACTTGGAAAATCTTTTATGACTTAAACTTCACATTTAAACAATTAGCCATATGTAGACTTTCTAGATCTTAATATATATTGCAGCCCAAATAGTTTTGAAAATATATACAATTAAATATCAATGCATATAAACAGGTGTCTTTTAAGAGTAGACAATCTGAGCCGGGCGCAGTGGCTCAAGCCTGTAATCCCAGCACTTAGGCTGAGACACCCTCAGCAATGGTGAGGCACTAAGCGACTCAGTGAGACCCTGTCTCTACATAAAACACAGAATAGGGCTGGGGATGTGGCTCAGTGGTCGAGTGCCCCTGAGTTCAATCTCCAGTACCAAAAAAAAAAAAAAAAAGAGTAGACAAATCTGTTGTTCCTTCATCTATCATCTCATTGAAGTAATATTCACTAATTAATCAGTATGTAGGATCTTGACTATTCTAAATACTTCATATTAGGTGGAATTATATAATTATACAGGAGCTGTCCTTTCATATCTGGCTTATTTCACTTGGAATTATGATTTCAAGGTTCACCCATATTGTGCCATATAAAGAACTTCATTTTTCTTTATGACTGAGTAGTAGTCCATGGTATGGATGGGATATTTGTCTATCCACTTTTCTCTTTGTCTATCCATTTGTCTGTTGATGGGCATTTGGGTTGTTGCCATGTGGTTGATTGCCTTTTGATATTCCCTGCCCAGTCCTCAGTCCTGACTTTCCCCTTTCCAGGGGAAAGTCAACTCAAACAGAGGTTTTGGGCAACACTCATGCACACCCAACTTGTTTAAGGTTGCTCTGGACTCTATTCAGATATGATCCACCAACCAGGATGGACACATAAAAAATTCAACTACTATTGTTTGAAGAGGCAGTCATTCTTGTCATATGGCAACCACTGTGATGTACATCCTTTTGATGGACACCATCATTTTAAATTTGGTATTGTGCCAACAGCTAAAGTTTGTCTTTAGCTCCAAACTCACTCTTCTAATTTCTGCTCTGTGCTGTTTGGGCTGAGGTCTTGCAAACCATATATCCACATTCATTGTAGGATCCATGCTAGACTCTGCCAATAGGGTGAAACCACCAATGGTAAAGTTTCTGAATTCGACTAATTGTACTGTGGTCATACCAGAGAATGTCCATGCTCTTGGGGAGCACACACCGAAATGTGTAGGTGTAAAGAAAGGAATCAAATCGGCAATGAACTTTCAGAAGGTTTAAGGGGAAAAATAAAAAGGCGAAACTCAAGTGACAAAGGAGGATGGGACATCAATTATAAAGGAAATGTGGAAAATGTTAATAATTGGTCAATCTGAACGAAAGATGATTTATACAATGGGAGTTTTTGTACTATTGTTGCAGCTTTTCTAAAAATTTGGAATTGTTTCAAAATGAACAATATGAAAGAAGACGAGGAGGAGGAAGAGGGGAAGAAGACTGGAACTGATAAATGCAAGCTGCCTAAGATATTTCTATCCCCTCATGCGTCCTACTTACCTGCTGCTCCTCCCTTGGCAGGACAGAAACTGCAGCAAAAAGAGGGTAGAGAACAAGTAAATATGCAAGACAGGCAAAAGGAGAAGCTTCCAGCAAGGCTATCTGCCCACTCTGGCGTTGAGCCTGGAGCAGGTCTGAGCTGACGGGGAGAAGGGCTGATCCCCATATCCAGGCTGGAATTGTCAGCTGTATATGACATGAATGTCCTAATATTGAAAATGATCCAGTGTTTGGGACATAAAGTGGCAATTGAAATCCTGAGGCCTGCAGAAACTTTTATTCAAGGGCAGAGGAAGGTGTTCACTATTAAACATTCAAGGGAATCCTGAGAGGACCAAAATAAAGCTGCATCTTTAATTATGTTCCTAAAGGATGTTGTCTCCCTATTGCTGGCCCAGGAGAAGGAGGTGTTGTAGTGAAAGGACACTACTGTTTATTTATACTCTCATCACGTAATTACTTCCAGAAACCAACAGTTGAGAGAATTCTCTCATCCATGGCAAACAGCTTGGACAATGTCCTAGAAAACTGGGTTAACTTCTCCATTATCAGGTGACATCTTAACAGTGTTTCCTAAGAATGAGGCTTTGAGAGCAGCTAGTGGAGGCAGAGGTAGGAGGGGCCAAGAGGCTGACAGGAGAGGGCACAGGAAACAAGACAAGCTCTCCCTCGTGTTAGTGCTGGGCCTGACCTGGGGCTGGCTCACCCTCCTCGGTAGACTCCAGTGGCGAGACCCTGCGTATACAGCATTATGCCCCGTATGGTTTGAAGGTCTTCAAGAAACAAACTTGTTCCCACAGTCTTGCTATTAGAGTCTACCTTTGCTATTACCTCCTTCACTGCAGAGGAATTTATGAAGGGTTCCTGATGCCTAGAATAGCCTGAGAGTCATCCACAGAGACAGACGGACAGAGGAGAGCAAGGGAGCTGGCAGAGCACCTGGCCAGGTTACCTGGGATGGGCCCTGCTCTACCTTGTTGGCTGATAAACTTGGATGACCTTGGACTTAGTCTTTTGCCACTTTGTCCTTCCCAATCCATGAGACTTTGACAATTTTAAGGAAAATGCTCAGGGACTTAAATAAACCCAAATAGCCCCCATATCCTTCAGGGTTCAAGCAAGCAGCAGTTTGCTCAAATTGAATCATTTAAGAAAAAAATTAATAAAGGGGCCCCCTACAAAAGTGTGAGCAGTATATGGGGCAACCACAAATGTCTTAGTCTAGTTTCTGTTGCTGTAACTGAATACAACAGGCTAAATACCACAGGATCATTTATTTAGAAACTTATTCAAAGTAGAAGTTTATTTGGCTCAGGCTTTTGTAGGCAATGAAGTCCCAGATCATGGTGCCAACAACTGCTTGGCATTTAGTGAGGGCCTTTGTGCTGCATCAGACATGGCAGAGAACATCACATGGTGAGACAGAGAAAGTGTGCCAGCTTGGGTCTCTCTTCCTCGTCTTAAAAAGCCACTAATGCCCTCATGGAGGGTCCCACCCTCATGACCTCATTTCATCCTAATTACTCCCCAAAGGCCCCATCTCCAAAACCAGCCACCTATGACTTTGGAGTTTCCTTCCGACACATGAACTTCTGTAGAACACATTCAAGCCACAGCCACAAGGAATAATGTGGCTTTGCCTGCCTTGTGGTAGTGGATACCTCAAGCCTAAGAGCACAAGAACCCAAGACACAGAGGACTGAGTGGAGAGGACAGGGTTTGGAGGGATTCCATCAGCCTCTAAGTGACCTCAGAGAGGAACCAGGAGAACACAAGGCCTGACCTCACATGTCCATCCCCCTCTTATCTCCAGCCAGTGGTGTTCCATGCACTGAAGACAAATGGGAGTCACAGAGCACACAGGAGCCCTTTGATGTAGCCATTCAAATTCAGACCCCTGGGAACAGAGCTGGAGGGGCAAAGAGAAGACATTCAGCACAGGCTACCTTTTGCCCCCCAGGTATTACTCTTGTCCTTTATTGAGTTGGCAATCACAGATGCCTTCTTCCTCCACCTTTCTGGGACATCCTCCAGCTTATCTTATGTCAGCTTCAGTTAGACTGAGGTCTTTACTGACAGGAATAACCTGAGCTTTCATTTCATAAGGATTTAAGTCCTTGGAGATCTTTATTCCATTGTCTAAGCCCAGTGGAAAAGGAAGTACTAAGAAATATTCCAGTTACTCTCTTGGGGTCCACAGTAATTTGCCTTTTGGTTATTGGGATCAGTCACTGTAGAAAGCCATCCGTGGGCTGTATGTGGACTATTGGTATCGTAGCCAGTGAGGGGATAGTTCTGGCATTGGAAACTCCCGTGGCACCCCCACAGGGAGAGACCACCTGATGCAGGTGAACTCCCTCCTCAGCTCTGCCAAAGATCCCACACTTTGGCAGATGGGCTGACCTGCTGTAGCTGCACAGCCCCTCTGAGATGGGTGTGACCTGCCAAGATGCCAATCAACCTGCTGACTGCAAGACATCACTAAGCAAGATTCCGCCCTTGAAACCTTATCCCTGCCTTTGATGTAAACCCTTAAATAAACCAAGGAAGCCATTTTCTTGTTGTCTAGCTCCAGCTCCCATGTGAGTGGAACCTGTCAGGGGCTCCAACTTTTGAAACTATCTTTCTGACTTTGTCTTTTGTTCTTTACTAATTTTTCTAGACTTTAATTTCTCAGATGGCTTACATCCTCCTCGGCTGGAAGAACCCCTCAAGGAGACGCTGGCCATCTCCCCTTAAGTCACCATGGCCAACACAGTGATCCTTTTCTCTGCCTGTTGCTTAAGTGACATGAGGATTCCCCCAAGAGTCATGACCCAGAAAGAATCCTCCTTTTGCACATTGTATTAGTCAGGGCTCCACAAGTAGGGTGTACATATTTAAAGATTTCTTGTAAGGAACTGGCTTATAGGATTGTGAGAGCTGGCTGGGCAGAGTCTAAGGGCAGGCTGTCAGGAAGGGCAGACAAACTAGGGCAGAAGCTGATGTTGTGAGCCCCAGGAGCGACTTCTTCTTCCTCAGGCAGGCCTCAGGTCTGTTCCTCAAGCCTCACACAGATTGGATGAGGCCCTTCCAGATCATCAAGGATAATCTTCTTTCTTTAAAGCAAATGACTGCAGATGTAAACCACAGCTGCGGAACACCCACAATAGCTAGGATGTAGCCTAGTGGGGCTGATCCATCGGACTGGCCATTATTGGCACTGAGACCTCCAAGCACTCGAAGTCCAAGATGATGGAGGATGGTTGGCAAACCTACCTCCAAAGGGTCCAGTGGTGAAAGAGGGGGAAGGACACTTTGATCCCACCTGCTTGCTCCCCTTCCCATGTATTCTGGGTGAGGGGAAGATGGAGCCACATATTGGCTCTCTTCAAAGGCATGTAGGACAGATGTAGACCACAGTCTGGCTTCCCAGCATGTCATCTCCCCTGCACTGCACCTGAGCTTTCAGCAGGTCATCCCATTCTTTCATGAAGCCTGAAGCTGCTGAGTGACACGGCGTTTGGACGGGAGCTCATTATCACATGTCCTTCTCCCTATCCCGTGTCTCTGGTCAGAGGTGATAATGCAGGATAACAGGGCAACAGATAAGGTTTCCTGCAAGGGTGTGAACTGTGGTGCTGGGAGCAGCATCATGAACAGGGAAGACGACTTATCAGGAGCATGTCTATCTTCATAAGGACAAAAATGGTGCCCTTCCTGTAAAGCCAGATGACCAAAAGCAAGTAAAGTAGAACCGCTGGACAGGCTTTATTTTGGAAGGTATGCTCCCTGGCTAACCCTCCCAATCACCAGGCTTGAGCGGGAAGAATGGCGCCCGTGTCTCATGGCACAGAAAATTTAAAAGGCCTCGCCCAGAAAAGAAGACTTAAGGCAGGAAGGGAAAGGCCTGAGGTAGGAAGAGGAGGTGATCTAGAGTCCTGTGTCCTCTGGGATTGGTCAGGGGATCCTGCTGAGGTCAGAGTCCTTCTGGGATGAGTCAGGAAGGATGGCGGCTGCCATACTGGGTGTTCCAGGTTCCTCTATGCAGGCAGCCCGCGTCGGCCATGTTGGTGTGTTTGGCGCATGTGCGCTGTTTGCTGCTTCATCCTGCCTGGGCAGAGGCAGCCATGTTTGTGTGTTCTGCATTTGCCTCACTAACCTAACACTTCCATGATGGAAGGGGTCTGTGAGGGTTAAATTTATGTGTCAACCTGGTGAGGCCATGATACCAGGTTGTTTTATCAAACACCAGTCAAGATGTCACTGGGAAGGTAAGTGTCAGATGTGATTGATACTAAATTTGAATGAGCAGACTTTGAGTAGAGGAAATTGGCCTCCATAATGTGTGTGGGTCTCATCTGATCAGTCTCAGGCTTAGGAGCCCAGAGTGGGTTTTCCTGAGGAGGAGGGAATTCTATCTCCAGACTGAACCCTGGGACCCTGGTTGCAGTTTGTAGCCAACTGCCCTTTGGAATTTGTACTCAAAACTAGAACCACCACTCTTCCTTGAGTCTCCAGCCTGCTGGCCTGCCCTGCAGATTTTGGACTTGATGATTTTTACAACTGCCAGTTCCTTAAAATAAACCTTTCTCTCCTTCTTATCAGTTATGCTTCCCTGGAGAACCTGACTGATGCAGGGTCCTCTGGAACCAACTTGCTGTTCCCCTTGGGCAATGGTGACATCTTAAGAGCCAGATAGAACCTCTACTGCTGACAAGTTGGAAATGCATCAGGAGTAGTAGCTAAATCTGCCCTGAGGAGAGACCATCCACAGAGATGAAGCCCTGTGTAACCCCCACATGAAATGATGGCTTTCTTTATTTGAGCCCATTAAATAAGCAAAGAGGTTATATCAGCACCCACATGAGGTGTCAACTCAGCCAACTGTACTGGTGAACTCAGGCCACTGTAACAAGATACCACTGACTGGGTGGCTTAACAGACATTTATTTTCTCACAATTTTGAAGGCTGGAAGTTCAAGATTAAGATACCCATAGGGTATTGGTTTGTCCTAGTGAGACCTCTCTTCAAGACTTACAAAGGGCCACCTTCTCACTATGTCTTCACATAGACTTTATTTTTTCCTGTGCATTTGCACAGAGAGCTCTCTGGTGCGTCTCTCTCTTCTTATAAGCCCACCAGTTCTTTCAGATGAGTGCCCCACTCTTACAACCTCTTTTAACTTTAATGACCTCCCTATGGGCCTGTGACAGTGTGAAATGCCTATTTGACCTTCATTCCTGGCATGCAACTCCTAACATCCCGGGACTCTGAAGTTGTAAGTCTCTTTCAGGGTGCTAATGAGGTGGCTGAATGGTTGATAGTCTCTAGGTAGTTTCAGGACAGAGGCTGGACACTAGAAAGACCAATGCAGGATGAGAGGGTTGGGACGTTCTGTGCCACTCCACCACTTCCAAAGAGGGGAGAGGGACTGAAAGTTCACAAAGGACACTTATCACTGCATTGCTGAGTCCCTCCTCAAAGTGTCCCTGCTTCAACTTCATTCAAGGGGCTCTGATTTTGTGAACTAGTTTAAGTCTGGAACCTGATTAAGAGGGTATAAATCTCTTTAAAGGAAATTCCAATTGGATTTTCCCACCTATATATTATATATCACATAGACTGAAAATCTATTTCATTCTTGGGACTCTAACAAATTAGTTATTGCCTTAGTTTCCTGTGATCGAACATTCTACTTATCACTCTTCTCCCATCATTTATGTTAATTGCATCCATCTGGCTCCTGCCCCTCACTCCTGAGTGAAAAAGTCAGAGAACCCAAGTCTATGAGAGCATCCCCATTATTGCCTAGCTTACAGAGCAGAGACACATCAGAGCTTCTCAAGGATGCTGGTGTGTCCCTCATCAACCAACTTTTTGGTTAAGAACACATCCTCTAAGTCCTCTCAGAAGCTCTGAGTGTGAATGGATGAGTATAATAGATCCCCTCTAACATTCCCATCTCCACAAGCCATTAGAGTCCTTTCTCTGGCACTTCATGGAATTTCTGGCATTCAGGCCTGGTAGACTACAGATCATCATTGAAGTTCGGCTCTGATTAGTGAACTATTAATTAGACTATTAAGGCCACTCTCAGGTACTCAAAGCACATATTAAAACCTGAATCTGTGATGCAACCACTCTGGAAAGCAGTATGGAGATTCCTCAGAAAACTAGGAATGGAACTACCATTTGACTCAGCTATCCCACTCCTCAGTATATATCCATAGAATTTAAAATAAGCATACTACTGTGACACAGCCACATCAATGTTTATAGCAGCTCAATTCACAATAGCTAAGCTATAGAACCAACTTAGGTGCCCTTCAATAGATGAATGGATAAAGAAACTGTGGTATATATACACAATGGAATATTACTCAGCATTAAAAAAGAATGAAATTATGGCATTTGCAGGTAAATGGATGGAGTTGGAGAATATCATGCTGAGCGAAGTAAGCCAATCCCAAAACATCAAAGGCCTCATGTTCTCTCTGATAAGTGAGTGCTGATCCATAATAGTGGAGGGGGCATGGGAAGAATGGAGGAAATTGGTAAAAGGCTAGGGAGAGAAGAGGAGGGGACATAGGGGCAGGAAAGATGGTGGAATGAGATGGACATCATTGCCATAGGTTTATGTATGACTACACATATGGTGCAACTCTACATCGTGTACAACCAGAGAAATGAAAAGTTGTGCTCCATTTGTGTACAATGAATCAAAATGCATTTTGCTGTTATGTACGCCTAAGTAGAATAAATAATTTTTTTAAAAAAAGCCAGTCCTCAAAAGCCAAAGGTCAAATGTTTTCACTGATATATAAAAACTAACCAACAATAGGAGGGAAAAGGGAAGAGCAGATATTCAGTAGATTAGACAAAGGGGAATGAAGGGAAGGGAGGAGGATAGGAAAAGGAAATATAGTGGCATGAATCCAAAATAATTTTCCCCGTGTACTTACATGAACACACCCTAGTGAATCCCACCACCATGTCCACCCACAAGATGGGCATCCTAATTAGATAAGATCATATTCCATGCTTGTATAATTATATCAAAATGAATTCTGCTGTCAAGTATAACTAAAAAGAACCAAATAAAAAGAAAGAAAGAAAAGAAAACCTGAATCTGGATGAGAATACCCATGCCTATAACTTTGGTCAATTGAGGCTTATATTTTTAATCTTTAGCATTGAGTTCCGTTCCTGTTTCTCAGATTCCTGCTGATTATGGTGAATAAAGTCCTGTTAATCTTTTATTGAATAGTCTCTTCCAGGAGTGGGTCTTGTTTTTTTCCAACAATCTGTTGGATTCAATTGTATGTTCCGTGTGGAGGCAACGAAGGGTCAGCGATACATGTGTTTTAATGGTGTGAAGTGGCATCAGTACTTGCCCAAACTGAAGTCATCAAAAAGCTTTGAAGAGGGGACAGGTGTCCTGCAAATGCTATGGAGCAAAAGAGAGCTTTAGGAGTTTCAGATTCAGTGGGATTTGGGGTTCTAAAGTTTTCATCCTAATGTCTCTTTCTCATGTCTCAGAATCTACTCCTTTCCTACCAGGGCCCTTACCTTAGCACAAGAGACCTGGAGGTACAGCTCTGCCACTGGTGGCACAGCTTGGCTTTTAGTCATAATTCGTGACTCCAGACGCAACGTGTGTTCACACTGCCATGAATCCTCTCTACTCATGTTTGCTAGTCATTCCCTCAAGCATGTTCCTCTAGGACCATCAGAAGTCAGCCGACTCCCAGATGTTCATAATCACCCCAGCACGGGCTCTCTATACCTTGCCTTCAACTGGCACTTTATCTTGTGCTACCATCGGTCAGCACAGCATGCTCTAGAGGACCTGTGCGCCACGTCTCCTTGACAAGATAGGGATCCTCAGGCAACTCAAATAGATGAGCAACTGGTGGCATGCTGGGAAAGAAGGAAAGAAGGGAGGAATGGAGCGAGGGACGAGGGAAGGAGGGAAAAGAAACAAAAAGGAGAGGAAGAAAAAGGCCCTAATCTATAAAATTTAAAATTTCTGATGTTACAAATATCCCCATCATGGCTAATTTCAAGCTACCAACATAATCTCACTGAACACACAGTTGGAAAGAGATGTACATAATTGGCTCTTATGAGCCAGTCATAGCCAGCTCTAGCACAACACCAGAGTGACCAAACCATCAAAATCTGTTCTCAAGTCTCCTTCCGGGGCTACTCTTGAAACTATAGTATTAGCCAGGGACCTGGCAAGAAATAGATGGTTCATATAAAAGGGAGTAATTCAAGTAAATTGTAATAAGTATTTACAAATAGTAAATCAATAGTGGGTTGAGAATAGTAAAACCACAAAGGATAGTGATATTATAGACTCTAGGTCTGGGGACGAGAGGGAGTGGTCACTGGAATCTTGCGAGGAGACAGAGGGCCACCTTCAGAACATGCAGAGAAGCCAACTTAAAGCAGTTCCTCAAGGAGGAAGTTCTACTTTCATTTCTCTGGGGCCCTCCAAGCTATGGTTTCTCCTCATTGGTAGGGCAACAACCATCTCAGATCGGCTGGGATTATCCTTATTTTAGCACTTAAAGTCCTAAATTCTGGAAAACTGATTTGATGATTAGTATGGAAAGTTAGGGAAAAAGTATAAAATTCATGGTGGTTCAAAAAACAGGGACTGCATGCAATCCTATTTTAGTGTAAATGGATAAAGTTAGATTATCCATCCTCCTTAGCTGCTGTCTCTGTTTTTCTTCTGACTGCTGAGGTTACCAACCATAACTTGCAGTTCACAATAATGGATAATCCATTGTTACATCATTGCAGTGATGTGTCTAGGCGTGCATCAAAACCGTGGGCATAACCATCTGTCTTTGACTTTGCCTGTGAATTAACTATGGTGTTTGTTCAACAGACACCACAAACTGTACTTGTTTGGTTTTTAACACAGTGAATGTTGTGCCACGTTTTCTAAGAGTTCAGATAATTAAAAAATAGACTGAATATAGTATCAATGCCAGCATGACCTTAATTATCACTGAAAAAGTAGGTTAACTGACTTTGTTATTTTAGTAGCAGATGGAAGGACATATCGACTTGATTAGAGAAGTAAATAACCAAAACAGAGCATCATGCACAGATGCAGAAAGAATTTCAAATTAGGCATGATGGAGATATGTAGAGACTAAATCTCCCAATTCTAGAATGAGACAACTAAATATTTCTAAGTCGATCAAAAAGTTGTGTCTACCAAAAGATGTTGAGTAGAAAAATAGCAATTGCTGCAAATTCAGACATACCACACAAATGTAATCCTTCTCTTTTGATTATTTTACAGATTGAGTTAAGTTACAGTTCCTGATTCAGAGGTTGCAGCTAAAATGTGGAAAATTTTGATATGACATATGTAAGTATCAAATTTTATATCAAATTTTGATACTTACATGGTAGAACTCATTTTTTCAGTTCTTAAACAACAACTATGCTTTCTATCACACCAAAACAGAGTAACAGCAACAACAACAACAAAATGTTCTCCCTAGCTCTTACTTAGACTTGAAAAATGGAGTTTTGAACCCTTTTGATTCCTATGAAAATTTTAGTGAAACTCAGAAAACCTAAGCCAGAAGATTGTTGATATCTTGTCCAAATAAAAACTAGATTCTGTTCATCAATTTCATATTTGGCTGATAGTGCAAATGTAAACTTTGGCAAATTCTTTTTAGTTTACAGACTTCTTATCAAAGAAAGTGAAGGAACTTACTTTCTAATTGTCCTGCATGTAAAGAGTGTGATTTGCTCATCCAGGATATTGGTACTTTCATAATGAAAGTTTTCGGTTACCTTTTACAACTTAATGAAACTTTTGAGTCTATAGAAATGAAAGAAGCAACCTCCCCAGAGGTGTGCCTGCCAGGTCACTGTCACTACTGCCTGCCATTGGGAAGACACCAAAATGCCAACCTGTTACAAAGTCGCATTTTCAAAGGTTAGGACAAGAAGAATATCCTTTCTTTATCTGGAAATATATCAAGGAGGATACTAGAGAAAAGATTATAACAAGACAGAATTGATACGCTCTTTCTCCCAAATTCTTCAGTGACCATGGGACAGAAGGAACATAAAAAAGGAGGAAATGACTGCACTTCAGTTGGGCAATGTTATGTGGCAGTGGTGATAAAAACGCACAAAGAGGATATAGCAGATGAGGAAAATAAGACTTAACTTCACTCCAAAAAATGACTCTTTCTTTAAAAAAAATAAAATACTGATTTCAATCTGGAAAAAGAAGGAAGGAAGGAAGAAAGGAAGGAAGGAAGGTAAGTTACCCTTGATGGGTGACCAGAAAAGGGCAATAGGACTTTCTCAATTTCTTTACTAAATTGGCAACTTATTTGTAACCCAATTTAAGATTTCACAAATTAAAATCATCTCTGTGTTTTAAAACCATTATCCATAAGAAAGAGAGGCTTAACTTACACAGATGGTCTCTGACTCATGATTTGCTGATGGTATAAAAGTGTATTCATACATCCGTTCTGCTTTTCGCCTTACGTACAGTAGTCAATAAATCACTTGAGATATTCAACACTTTATTAGAAAACAAGTTTTGTGTTAGATGATTTGGCCAACTGTATGCTAAGGTAAGTTTCTGAGCACATTTAAGGTAGGCTGGGCTGAGCTATGCTGTTCAGTAGGCTAGGTGTATTAAACACATTTTTAACTCATAATGTTTTCAGTTTGCAATGGTTTGTAGAAAGGTAACCCCATTGTAAGCTGAGGGGCATCTGCCATTCGATGTGCTTCAGAGAGCATAATATGATGGCCGTTTTGGAGTTAACAGCACAGCTATGTTGACAATTCCACAGCACCTGGGAAATGGAGAATGTTGATTTCGATGAAGAAAAAAAGATTTCCTTCCGAATCTCTGTTCAAGAAAAGGTAGCACTTTTGCTGTCCCAGAGAATGTCAGCCAAGTATGATTCCTCTTGTACCTACGGCCAAAAGTGTGCAAGAATTCCCGGCTCGATTTTTTCACTGTCTATCAAAGCAAAATGAAGCACGTTTGTTGTGAGATTAAGCATGCCAGATCTGAAAATGCTCTGAAAAACTGAGCCGAAATCATTTCTTGGCATTTCTCTCTTCTGACATTCAGGCCACCGGAGACTTCCAAAACACAATAATTCTCTAACGTCGGGTATTTGATTCTAACCAAGCAGTAATAACTACCATAACAATGGCAGACATTTATTGAGGCTGACTATGTGCCAGAATCTACAGGAGGTACTTTTACATGGATTATTTTCTTTAATCTTCAGAACAGCCTTTAGAAGTTCTAATATTGATATACTTGGCAGATGAAGAAAATAAGGCTTAAAGCATTAAATAACTTGGCCCAAGTTTTCATGACTAGTTAAGTAATAGGTCTGAGATTTGGACCCAGGCAGTCTGATTTAGCCCTCACTTTTGACTATTAAGTATTTTGATTTCCTACATGGCATTTTATAAAACCAAGATAACAACCAGGTAACTATTCCTTGTAGGGAGATTGCAGAATGATGCTGAGAAATGAGAACAGCAGGGAATGTTAAACTTCATCAAGAGTCATGCTTTGAGTCTCCCATCAATGCTGAGAAATGAGAATTTTTCAAAAAATTTCAGTGCTTAAAAAAAATAACAACCGCATGGGCTGTTATAATAAAACTGAAGGGTGTGCTGAAGCAAACACCTTGGGAACTAAAGGTCTGAAAGCAGCTAGAGGAGGCAGGGAGCTTGTTTCCCACAGTGATTAGGACTACAAATGTCTCATGCAAAGCTGGGGATCAGAGCCAGGATAGAGAGCAGCTCATACCTTATAGAGAGGATAAAAAATACTTCTGTCAACTTCTGGTCACACTTAAGATCCAATACCCAGTAGGAGGAGGAAAAGAAAGGCAGTCTTGCAGCCAGGATCTAGTGCAATAGCCACAGTTATCCCCTTTGCATGAGTGCTCTGAAAACCCACTCTATAATGTGTTCATCACTAAGAACAACAATGTTGTTTTCCTAAGAGAGCAGATAGAGACGACAACCCCCTGGAAAAGGCATGGTGAATATAGAGCCAATGTACCTGCAGCAAAAGGAAACAAAACAAAAACTAACTCTGGGGGATGGGGCTGTAGCTCAGTGGTAGAGAGCTTAGGCACTGGGTTCGATCCTCAGCACCACATAAAATAACTAAATCAACCAAAAGTATTGTGTCCATCTACAACTAAAAATATTTAAAAAACTAACTCTGGTGGAGCTCATACCTAATTTTAAAAAATCAATAATCAGGACATGAGATCACTTAAGAGAAAATTAAAATAATGGTACAATCTGAAAAGAACTTTAAAAGTCACTGTGTTGAATCCTTTCTTAGAGCTAAGGGTAAAGCAATGAAATTTTTTTAAAGACAAGCAATTAAGTACTTGAACCAACATATGGATATGAAAAAGAACCATTTAGAAATCTTGGATAAAAAGGATTAAAGCAGCTAATCACTGAAACTTATAAAGCTCAATAGATAAATGGTATAAGCTCTAGATTGGATATAGCTAAAGAGTGAATTGATGAACTGAAAGATCATCATGGAGGAATTCATCCAGAGTACAACAGAATGTTAAGTTATCCAAGTGACCAACAACACAAAAAGGTATTTGACATCATTAGTCTCAGACTGTATTTTAAAATAACAGCTAGACATTGGTTACAAGTCAGTCCTGAAGCAAAATGAAACAGAACTGCCAAAAATATTGGATATAACAAGTTCTTGTGTAAGAGCTAACCAAAATTCTGTATTAGTAAACGTTCTCCAGAAAAACAGAATTAATATGACGTATACATATATAGAGAAAGAGGTGTGTTAAAAAAGATTGACTCATGTAGTGATGGAGGCTAACAAGTCCCAAGATCTGCAGGGTGAGTCTGCAAGCTGAAGATGTAGGAGAGCACACTATGCATTTCCACTTCAGTGGATGGCAGGTTGGAGACCCAGAAAAACCTGTGTTTCAGTTCATGTCTGAAGGGAGGAAAAAATTGATATGTTTGGTAGTAGGACATTAGGCAGGAGGAATTCTCTCTTACTTCAAGGAGGGTCCCTCAGCCTTTTTATTCTGTTAAGGCTGTCAACTGATTACCACCTTTGCTTGGGAGGCCAATGTGGTTTAGTTGGTCTGCCAATTTTAATGTTAATCTCATCCAGACACACCCTCACAGAAATATCCAGAATAATGTTTGAACAAATATCTGGCACCCTGTGGCCTAGTCCAGTTGACACAGAATTAACCTTCACACCAGGCCTTGGGAAACTTAACAGCACAGCACCCTGGTCAGCAGAAGAAATAAAGGGAGGAAGTTCCCCTTCCTATTGATGAGGGAGGAGAATGGATCATAAAGATGGGGTCTCCAGGGGCAGATGGCTGGATTCTGGGTGCTGTCGTAAAAAACACATGTACTTTGAAGCCAGAGAGACCTGGGTGAGACTCTTCTACTAGCTATGTGACCTTGGACATGATGCTTAATTCCTCTGCATTTTGGTTTCTTCATCTCTTAAGAGAGAATAATCAGCAATCTCAAAGGGATAGTGGAAGGATTTTTAAAAGATGATATACACAGTCCTTGGCAAAATACCCAGCCTACAATGGTTCTCTGATGGCCAGCATGGGGGTTAGGACTTTTGCCCCACTGGAACAACTAGACCACCATGATCACAACCAGAAAGGATTGTGCAAAGGACATTGTGTAAATGTCCCGGGGAATGAGACCTAGTAGGCTTGGTCTGAATCCTGCCCTGCCCCCTACATCCAGCTGTAAGAGCTGAGGGGTCCTCCTTTACACTTCCTTGGTGTTTGCTTCTCATGTACAAATAAGGTAATAAAGGCTATCATCATCATCATCATCATCATCATATGAAATCAGTCAGATAAGCAGTAGATGGGTTTCTGTTCTCCCCACTTCTCTTCCCCCATAGAGAGGACATGGGACTTTCCCTCTGGCAGCACTGCCCTGGAGGGGACTCACATTTGGCCTCACATAAAGGGTCAGCAGGCCAAGTTCTGGAATGCAGCTTCCAGGCAGAGGCATCTGGAATGTTTTCTGGATCTCTCCGCAGACCCAGTCTCCTGTAGCTCCTTGGCTGCCTCTACAGGAGCCTCAGGCCCAGGAGGCTGCAGCCAGCTCCTGATAGGGCTCCCATCCCACCTCTGGAGCTGCTGGTGGGATTTGGCTCAGCTCTTGGCTATGGCCTCTCCTCAGACATAACTCCAAGATTTATGAAGCCTTTCCTTTAGGATTATGTATATGCCCCTTCTGTGCACAGGGATTGGAGGAGAAGACCTCTAGGATTAAGAGGAGAGTGGACAGAAAAGAAATGTCCAGCTCTCCTACATGAGCCATCTCTCTCTGTCTCTCTAAAATTGAGTCTTTCTCTGGCCTGTGACTGATGACATTTCCCTGGACAGATGTTTTCCTGCCTGCCTCTGCAAAGGAAGCCAGGGCAAAGGACCTACTCACACATGCCCAGAAGAAAAACACAAAGAAAACCAGCATGCTGCTCCCACGTGAATTGCTAGCACCAGCCATTTCTCCAAGCTCTTCAGGTTCCACTTGAGAATCCCGTCTTCAGCTGGATCTAAAAGCGGGGAGACTGTCTGCACTCAAATTCCTTGCAGAGACTTGCTGTTTAGCTACAGTTGAGGCAAGTCTCCTTGCAGAACTTGCCTCTGGGCTGCTGATTTCGCCTTTGAAGCAGTTTCCAACAGTAATACTGTAATGGAAACAAAGCCTGCTCCACTTTCACAGAGCTTATTTTCTCCTGCAGAACTCCAACTGGGTTTGCAAAGATAGAGCAAGGCTTCCTCTCTAGAATATACTTCCCCTGGCCTGTGAGGGGTTGAACTTTTTTTTTTTTTTTCCTGCAAGAGAGTCATAAACACATAGGTACCAAAGAGTTAATTTGCGTTTTTTAAACCTCCTTCCCAATGCCTGCTCTCATTCCTGCATAAAAATCTCCATGTCCAGACATCAAATCAGTAAGCCCTGTTGCCTGTCAGAGAATACAATGTCAGGCCATTAGTATGTTAATAAGTCCGGAGGGCGACAGGTGGCCTACTAGACAGCTCAATTAAGCTGCTCATTAAACACACGCTAACGAACAGCCAAGGCAGGGCCTGAACAGCACCATTCTGTAATGACATGATGTCAGAGTGAACAAATGAGGAAAAATAACAAAAACATTACAGCCGGGACAGACGCCACTAATAAGGACCCCTCGCACTACATCAGCCCGCAAATCAATGAGTCACAGGGATCAAAAAACTCGACCCAACATTCTCAGGAGACTGAATGCAGCAAGATTTTTTTGGTCACTACCTTAAAAAAAAAAAAAAAAAAAAAAGAACCCAAACCTAAAATTATGGCAAAATATCACAAATTAACTAATTATTTTTTTTTAAAAAGCAAAGTTTATTTGACACAGAGCTAATCACAAAGCCCAAGAAATTTGTATTGTTGGGTTTGAAAGAAAATCATTATTTAATGGGATCATCATTTACATTTGATTGGCATCTTTTTTTTTTTTTTTTAAGCCCACAGGTTTGAATCATTTGCTACTCGGTCAGTGTAAGGGCATAGTGGAATGTAAAAGACCACATATCAAGTTTCTCAGGTGAAGATTACTTATTATTTTAAGTGAAGAGACTTCCAGCAGCTGCTGGAATTTTCTCATTTTCGAGGAAGGTGCTTCCTGGATAATAAAGAATCAAACCTCTGGCAGGCATGGCTCTGACTCTGCAGATACACATTGCTAAACTAATAGGCTGGCTGGCCATTAGTAGGTTGTGACCTCAGCTCTTATCTTTTGTCAAGGTCACAGCTGATACCGCCTGTGCATAGGCTTTCTTCATGTCTTAGACCCCACTGGCCCTCACTGAAATGGAAGTGGAAGGTTAACAGCAAACCATCGCAGCGGGGGTTTGGTCTGGAGGAGCTGAAGCTGAGTCTCCTGGAAGCACCGTTCTTCCCATATTTGTTGAGCTTTCTCTGTCCATATGTATATAACACAGGCTGGTGAGGCTGTCACCTGTGTGAGCTTGAGCAGGTCACTTTGTTCCCTAGTTCTGTTAGCTTATTTATAAAATGTGATTGAACTGACTGTTCTCTCAGCCCTTTCCATTTTAAGTGGGTCTTTGATACAAAATAAGTGTAAGATGCTCCTGGAACTTGCCATCTGGTTGGAAAGATGAAACTGGAAGCTAAAAACACTTGGAAGAATTCAAGAACAAAGTGCACTGTGTGACCTAAAAGTACAATAAGAATTAGAAACAGGGATGGAGGGGCTGAGTGGTAGAGCACATGCTTAGTGTGCACAAGGCCCTGTCTTCAATCCCCAGCACCATAAGTAAGTAAGTAAGTAAAGAAAGAAAGAAAGAAAAGCAGAAATGAGAGACAGTAGAGGTCTGTGAGGGATCTAGGTCAATTCCCTGAAAATCAGCTAGCCAGTGTGGATGGTGGGATGCAAACAGAGCTTCTGCTATCTCCAGAAACCTGAGGAGGGTGGAGGAGTGGGAGGTATCCCAGGGCCGCTGCCTGGTTCAACCACACATGCCAATCAGTGGGAAAAGTTAGTGTGCACCCTAACTTTTTTTTTAAAGACACAGCAAAACAAGATAATTTTAAACAATGACGATTAAAAAATAAAAGTACAAACATTTTCTCTCTACATACCAGAAGACCATACGGGGCAAGTCTCCTACAGATGCACACACCTCAATTTGGAGATCACTCTTCCAGGGGTGAGAAAGGAAGAGAGGGGATGTCCAAGCAGAGCAAATAGTACAAGTGTGAAATGCACATGTCCATGGGTGTGAGTAGAAGGGGCTGAGGATGACCTGTGACCCCTGCCTTCTTATTGCAAAGCAGCAGGGGATCAGTGGGAAGAGGCAAAGGAGAGGAGACAGCCAGGTGCAAGGGCAGAGGTGAGAGGGAGATGCGCATGTCTGAGGAGCACAGCAGTTTGGCTTCCTGTCCTAGTGGTACTAAGGTCCATCTGAGGCTGCAGACGTTTGTTGAGGTTCCCTCTTTGCTCAAGGAATCCAGAAGCACAAAAATGAAAACATTTTGTCCCTGGCCTCAGGGTATTTACAATGGAGTCATTCATCAACTCATATTAATTCAGGACTTCTCTTTGCCAGACTGTGCTCTATCCAGGTGCTGGGAATAATGACAAATGACACACGCTTGGTCCTTGCCCTCGTGAGCTTATGGTCAAGTGGAAGAGATGGGCATGTTATTTAACTAACTCCATGTCAAGTCAAACTGTGATGAATGTTTGGCAGAGGTGGGAACAAAGATTTGTAAGAACACAGCTGAGGTTGTGTTTAATTCTGTCCATGAGAATCATAGAAACTTTCTGGCACCCTGAAGAGCTCTAGAATAATGTTGCTGCATATAAATTTCTGGAGTGACAGAAATGTTCTATATCTGTACTGTCCAATGTAGTAAACACATGTGGCTTTTGAGCATTTGAGACGTGACCTAAAATAAGAAACTGAATTTTTTAATTTTAATGAATTTTAGTTAACTGAATTAATAGCTCTCTGTGGCTACCATATTGGACTGCACAGCCATGGAAGATGGTGAGGATGAAATGACTGGTGGTGAGTTTTGTGTGGAATGGCCTCTTCCTTTAAACTGGTGCTTTTTCCTTCTGTGTAGGGTAGTGGCACCTACAAGTTCAGAAAATAGTTGTTCCTATATCCCCAGTGATTATTCTGGAGTTCACACAGTGAGTGTACTGATGGATGCTGACAAGGGCACACTGGTAAGAAATGGAAAAAGAAGTTTAAATTAGAAAATCTGTTCCCCTCTTCTCTTCTGGTCTGAGTTCAAGTCTCACCTCCTCTAGCAATAGTGTCTGATCTTCCATTTGCCATTTTGGAGAGCACAAGGACAGTACTAGCCTGTCCACTAGGGGACAATACATATGCCCTGGGATGTCTCACACATCCAGCCAAGCTTCCTCTCATTTGCTAGGCCGTGGTTGTTTTTCAGGAATGGGGACATATACTCATGTCCTACTTCAGAACCAACCCTGCACACACACACTGCCCTTTCTTCTTTTCTTATTGCTCGTGCTAGATGTCCTAGAAAAAAAAAAAGGAGAAGTAGGGAGACACATCTCACTTCATACATTAAAGCAAAGTTAATGAAATGGTAGTGGACTCTGGAAATAACTTTAGTTTCATTTTAGTTTGTTTATTCATTTGCCTTTATGGTAAGGATAGGAAGTTCCAAAGCCAAGGCCACTGAGAACTGATGAGAAGGGACATCTCCTCAAAGATGCAAGTTGAATGCAGGGGTTAGCCTCTATGTCTTCTGAAATCTCATTGAAAAATCAAAGGAGGTATTTTGCAAAATATATAAGCTCACTGATGAAAAGAAGTGATGATACAGTCATCAAAGCCGGAAGCTGGACAGCAAATGTGTGTTTGGTAATTAATACGACAGAATCAAAAAAGCCAAATCATAGGCTGCCTGGGGGAAAGCCAGAATAACTACAGTCCCCAGGAGCTGGTGACAGGAAGGACCCATGGAAGTAGAAACCAAGGTGGATCTCCACATGGATGACTGATGAAAAGTCCTTTATAAGTAGTTATATCCCCAGCCTTCCTCTCCAATGCTGAGAAGCTAGGCCAAATGTCCACATTCTGAATGCTGAGATCTTCCTGGTCATTTTCATGATCTGTTTCTGGAATGATGGTGGTCAGGATTAGAGCTTCCATGTGAGACCATGAGACACTTCACTGCAGTTCTTCTAATATGGCGACAGGAGAGACTCAAAGATACTGACCTCCAAGCTTCCCCAGAGAAATGGCCCTGGGAGGTCAGGGTACCTAAGCCTACACTGTTGATAAGCCCTCTGTGTGTGTACAGAGCTTTCTACTAGCTTTTACTGCCCCCTTCTTCAATATGAGGGGACAGTGAAGGACCATTTGACATTTGAGAACAGCCTCTAGCAGAAAAGGCAGAACTAGAGAAAGGGTAGGAACTAAGCTGGAGGAAACATAAGTTATAGAAGTTATGGAGAGAAAAGAAGATGCTTAAAAATTATCATTAATGTTTTCAGAGAGTTAGGAGAAGATATTGTGTCCATGAAACAAGAGGAAGATACCAACTTTATTTTACTTTTTTAAAATTTTATTTTGTGTTTATTAAAAATAATTATATATATTTTATGGGTATAATATGATGTTTCAATACATGTATACATTGTGAAATGATCAAATCAGGGTAAAATATCCATCACCTCAAATACTTATCATTTATTGGTGGTGAAAATCCTCCTCTCTTTTAGTTATTTTGCAGCATGCAATACATTATTAGTAACTGTGGTGACCATATTGTTTAAGTTTCTAGAATCTATTCCTCCATCTAACTGAAACTTGGTGCCCTTTGACCAAGATCTCTGTCTACCCTCCCCTTCTCCCTTTCCATGCCCTCAGCCTGTGATAATCACTATTCTGTCCTCTACTTCTCTGAGTGCAACTTTTTAGATGCTAGCTATAAATGAGATCATGGGCTATTTGTCTTTCTGAGCCTGGTTTATTTCACTTAACTCAATGTCCTCCAGGTTCATCCTTGTTGTCACAAATGACAGAAGTCCCTGCTTTGTAAAGGTTCAGTAGTATTCCAGTGTATACACATATCCCATTAACTCTCCATTTGTCTGTCAATGACACTTAGGTGGCTTTCCCATCTTGACTATTGTGAATAACGCTATTAGGGATAAGGGTGTGCAGGTGTCTCTTTGACACACTGCTTTCAGTTCCTCTGGATATGTACCCAGAAGAAGGACTGCTGGATCATACAGTTCTATTTTTACTTTTTGGAGGGACCTCCATACTGCTTTCCAAAATGGCTATACTAATTCATATTCCCACCAGCAGAGTCTGAAGGTTCCTTTTCTTCATATCTTCACCAACATAATTAATATTTCATCTTTTTTGTACTAGACAATCTAATAGGTATGAGGTAATATCTCATTGTAGTTTTAATTAGAATTTCTCTGATGATTAGAGAAGTTAAACTTTTTTTTCATATATCTTTTGGCCATTTGTATGTCTTGTTTTGAGAAATATCTATTTTGGCAACTTTTTAACAGGGTTATATACTCGTAACTGAATAGTTTGAGTTCTTTGTATACTTTGGAATACAAAGTGAGTGTTTGCTTCTCAACTCTTTATATACTCTTATTTGATATAGGATTTGCAACTATTTTCTCCCCATCTATGAGCTGTCTCTTAGCTGTGTTGCTTCTTTTGCTGTGCAGAAGCTTTTTATTTAATGCAATCATATTTTTCTATTTTTGCCTCATTGCCAATATAAGATATTAATTTTTAAAAATTCAGAGAACATACAAATGTGCTTTGGAACAGGAAAAAATGAAAAGTCAAGGAAATCTCTCAAAATGTGGAATAAAACACTAAGAGAAAATAGGTGAGAAGAAGTAATGAACGCATAGGGACAGAGCACAGTGCCTATCATCTAAATATGGAAATCAGTTTCAGAGACAGAGGAAGGCAATCTCCAAAGAAACAATTCATGAAAACTTCTCAGGTATCAGAGATCTGAATTTCCCAATGGTACCCAGCACAGTGGATACATATCAATTCATTGAGACAGATCATTGTGAAATTTTGTCAGGCTGGGGGATAAAGAGAAGATGTTAAATGTTTCCAGAGAAGAAAAAGAAAAAGGTGACCTATAAAAGGAACAGAGAATCAGAATGCCCTGGACTTCTCCAGAGCCACATGGTGGAAGATAATGGATAATGTTTCAAAATTGGAACACAAAGCGTTTCCTAAGGTAGAGTTCTATACCCAGCAAGACTATCACTCAAATGTGAGGTGAGGATGTAATAAAATAAGACAACTGTTAACTTCAGGAAATGCCTGAATGGAAGAATAACATGGTTCAGCTACTGCCAGCATTGACAGAACTATAATAATATAAACACTGAATATTAGTCTTCAAGATTTCAGTGAAACTATAGAGAGAGAATGGAGGGTAGGGAGGTGTGTGCATGTATATGTGCATGTTCCTGAGTGTAAATATTGTGTTATATGAAAGAGAAATATCCTCTTTTCTTCCATAGAGGATGTCAATAGTTAATGACCAAGACTAAAAAAATTAATAATAGTAAAATCATGTTATTGTAGATACATGGATGTAAATATGAAAAGACTCCATTACAATAACAGCAATAATGGCCTCAGGATGAGGTAATGGCAGTTGGAGGATTGCTGTCTATTATCAGCTTTCAAAATCATCAGACTCGAAACTCTGTGGATTTATAACTTTTATTTAAAATGAAACAAAGAGATAAATGGCCAAAAGTTACCGAGTGGTACAGGAGACAGCGCCCAGCAGTCTGAACTTCACAAAGGGCCAGGTCCAAGGTCGGGCCATCCTAAATGCAAGATCTGCCTCTGTCCCTGGTCTCTCCTCAGTCTGGGGCAATCTGCTTCATGAAATTACAAGCTGCTTCATTAACTTCAAAGCTATTCTGCTTGTCCCAGGATGCACTGCTTCATGTCACCATCCCCTACCAGTATTGACTCAACAAAACTTGAGTGTTTGCTTCTCAGTGATTCTAGCTTTGTGTCTCCATCTCATGCTCCATGTTCCACCAGCACCCGGACACGCAGGAAGTCTGAGTCGGGGCATTATGTAGATTTCAGTACAAGTTCTACAAGGAGATGGATGAGAGATTAATACAACCTCACACTGAGCCACATCTTTGGTCCTCATGGAAATTGGCTTGTGACGTCAAATGCGTTGTATTTTTTTCCCTTTGCTCTCACGTGACCTGTTGTCCTTCCTGAGCACAGAGGAAAAACTCTGTTGGAACTTGTAGATTTAACTCCCAATGCACAGAAAAAAACAAAACCCTAAATTCTCCTATACACATACACGATCACACTCAGTTCCACTGATTATTTGATGAATTGAAATTATTTTTCATTTTTTCCAAGTACAACCATCATCTATTTAAATAAAGACTCCTTATCTTTTAAAGGCATATACTACATACTTACATATGAAACAGTCTAATGTTTGGGATTTGCTTCAAAATCACCTGCTACTTGAATAGAAGTAGGAGGCAGGGTGAGTGAGGCCAGGGGCCAGGAATTGAGGCTTTTCGTGGCCTGATGTTGGATAAATGGGATTACTTTGTGCTCTTTTCTCTTCCTTTAGTTTGAAATTTTTAAAATAACATGCTAAATCAATAATATGTGTGTATATGAGTTCTGTTAAGGCAAAGTGAGTGTTTGACAGTGGTGATTTGTTATGTTCTGACTCAATGTCTTTTACAGTGAAGTCCTAGGGAAGCGAAAGGACGTGGCCAAGGTCACAACAGGGCTGATCAGTGACTAGGCTGGCCTAGATCTCAGATCCAACTATTCCAAGTGTAGTGGACTTTGAAATACCTGAAGGAGAGGAGATGAAGCAGGAGGGATGCCAGCTGCTTTATGCTTTCATCCAGAAGCTTTAAGTCTTGGTGAAAATATAACGTGCCTAGTCAAGGCACCCTCTGTTCAGCTGTTACTATTCAGCTACGGCTTGGTGTGAATGAGTGTGAAAAGCCCACAGAACAGGAAGGGCCTGTCACAGGAACTCCAGAGGAGAAAGGGGCCAAGGCTGAAGGAAGCACAGGACTCTAAAGGACAAACACACTGATAATCAGATTTGTCTACTTGAAATGTTTGGGGCCAGTAATATTGGCAGTGGTTATCTCTAGGTGTTGGGATAACAGTTGATTTTATTTTGTTGATACTTTTTTGTTTTATATCTTCCTTATTTTCGACAAAGAATGCTGACTGTGTTTTTGACCAAGAACACAGCCATCAAATGCCTACTATGAGTCAGACTCTATCTTAGGGCTGGAATATGATGGAAAGACAAATGTGGTCCTGCCTTTGGAGCAGTCAGTGATAGGGTGGCCCTGGGGACACACTGGGTTTTTCTAGGGATCCTGTGTCTGGATCGACTCACTGGCGCTAGGAAGGGAGAATACTCACCTACGTGCTGTGAGGCTACTGGTGTAGCCCTGGAAGAGCAGCCCGGGTGCTGCACTTTTGGAGTTTAAATGCCAGCTCTGCCACACCCCACCTGTATAAACTTAGGCACATGCCACTTGACCTTTCTGGGCCTTGGTTTCCTCATTCAGAAAATAGAGATTGATAATGATGGTAAAACCAAGCTCCCAGGATATTTGAGGGGCATACTCAGCTAAAAACATTTTCATTGGTTGTCCAAAATTTCAAATTCAGCTAAGATTCCTGTATTTAGCTGGCAACACTGCTTCCCTGGAGGCCTTAATTCTGAGGGCAAACCCTCAAGAGGACCCAGATCAGGTGAGGAGTGTCCAAAGCTCAGTGACATTATTGAGTTGACCTCTCCATGTGTGCCTGGGTCGGCCTCTGTCTTGGGATCATTCCAAGTGTTTTCCACCACCTGCAGGCTCCAGGTGAGCTCCAGGACACCAGCCTCATCATCCTGGTGTTCTTGGGCTCAGCAGAGAGCAGCCCACAGTGTAGGGACCTTATAAGCAACAGAATTAATGTCTCCAGAACTTTAGAAAAATAAAGCAGAAAGAAATATTTGCATATTTTAGGCAGTATCTCTTTCCTAGTGGACATTGATCTAAAATTCTATTTTAGAAACTATCATGGAAAAATCAATTTCACCCAGAAATGGTTATAAATGGCTCAGTGTGTCGGGAATTTAACTGCAAAAGGAAACTTGGGGTGGTTGAGTGCAGACACTAAGCCCAACACTCCCAGGCAGCGGAAGCGACCGTCCCTGGGTTTGTAGTCTGTCCTTTGATTCTGTCTGAAGACTTATCCTTGTCTTCATGCCTGAGTCTGCTCGTTTGGATCTTCTATATCTTAAGAGGCAAAGATGGACTCTGCATTGTTGGAGGTCAAAATTAGTTCAGAGCAAAAATGAGGCCCAGGAATCATGACAAGAAAACCCTGTGGCCCATTCTGCTGGGATTTAGAAAACTTTTGAGAATGCAAATTCAGTAGCTATCATCTTAATATTTTTTATACCTTTGTGCGGATCCTATTAATGGCAGAATATAAATGAAGAATTGTATGGGATACTCTGTGAATGTGGTAACAATTTTATTTAGATGAGGACCTTGACAGTACAGGGCAAGGCAGGATGGGTGTTAGGCAAGAAGTAGACGGTCTAAAACAGTGGACTTTGTGTTTTGGTGAGCTTTTCAATTGGGATATGCAAATTAGAGATGCCTTAGGGTCTTCCCCAAGACCTACTGAATCAAAACAGCAGGACAGGGCTGGGGTTGTGGCGCAGTGGTAGCGTGCTCGCCTAGCATACGTGAGGCACTGGGTTCGATCCTCAGTGCCACATAAAAATAAAATAAAGATATTCTGTCTGCCTACAACTAAATAATAAATATTTTAAAAAAACCAGAAGGACAGGGCCCAAAGTCTGCCCCAGCTATTCCCCCATAGCAATTTGAGAATGTTATCAGTGTTTATAATTCCAGACTGAATTATGGGTCTTTGTGCTTGGTGTCCTGAGATACCATGTTGCTTTTCTTCTCTCTTAGTCCTTCTGTCTCTGTCTCTCTCCTTTCAAAAGTGAATGTCATTCTCAGGCCCAGTGCTGGATTTCTAAATGGACAGAGCCAGAAAGGCCAAGTCTGGTCAGTCTGGGTCGAGGCAGAATTATGGAATCATAAAGCACCAGAGCTGGAATGGTAGATCAAACCACATGGAAAACCAGAGACCCAGAGATGGAAAGTTCTTTGCCCAGGGCTTCAACTCACATCCAGGTTCTGCCCTGTCTACCTCTCATTGCTTGGAAGCTTCCACCTATTAAAAGAGACTATGGGTCCCAAAGTATGGCTGTGGACAAGAGGATGCTGTGCCATCATCCTGAGGTCATGAGCCACCTGGAGCTGGTCAGCGTTTCTGGTTGGAGCACTTCACATCTGACTTCTTTGGGAGCTCCAAAAACCTCACTTCTTTTTGCTTTAAAATCCTGAGGAATAACAAGGAAGTAAAGGAACTCACTCTTGGCCCTGTACTGTGGTGTGTGCTGGGGGCACTGGGCTCCCTCGTGCAGGACATGGCCTTGCAGTGGCCTGTCACAGAGCAGGCTGCACCTAAGAAGAGGGATCCAGCCTGCACGGGTACTCCTGCAGACTCCAAGGGGCCTTTGGTCCCCTGTTCAAACTGTACCTTGTATGGGTTTGCTGGCCTCATTTCTGGGACCCAGCCTTGTGGGGAGGGGAGGCCAAGTGTGAAAATCCACCAGAGCCCTTTGTCAACCCAAGTGAGGATTTTGAGGCGGCATTAAAATGCCTTTCCCCTTCTTCTGAAAAAGGATTAGGTGCTACGAAGTACTTGAGCCTTCAGCTCCTTTGAAAAGAAACCCAGTTTTAAGTGCTAAGCTCAGATTCCACAGGCCTCCTCAGGAAAGTGGCCTGTGTGGCTGCAGCTGCCCGAAAGCCTGAAATCCCAGAGCCACCTCCTCCTGGCAGCTCCATTTGCACAGGCTCGGGATGGGGGTGGGGCGGGACAGACCAGATGTTTTAAGGGGATTATGTCTCAGAAGAAAACCCAGTGTTCCTGTGTGCCAACCACTTCTTACAGGCAAGTTTTCCACACAGTGCCACCAAAATCGGTGGGAACAGGTCTAGGAGTTTTCATCCTCTGATAGGAGACAGCATCCTAGACTTTAGGGGCCTTATTTTATCCAGTCCTCACTATGACAATGTCACCTTTGTCATGGGAGGAATTGTATCTCCTCCCAAATCCATATGTTGAAACCTTTATCCTCAGTACCTCAGGATGGAAGCACATTTGGAGATGCGGTCTTTAAAGAGGTAATTAAGGTAAAATGAGATCCTGTGGGTGATCCCTAATCCAGTATGACTAGTGTTCTTATAAGAAGAGGAGATTGGGTCAGACATGTATATGGGAAGACCACATGAGGACACAGGGTAGGGAGGGGAAGGAGAGTGCTCAGGAGAAACCAATCCTGCTGGCTCTTTAATCTTAGATTTCCAACCTCCAGAATTGTAAGAAAATAAAATTCTGTTGTTTAAGCCACCTGGTTTATACAGCCTCCATTTTTACTGATGAGTAAATCAAGACCCGGCTAGGTTAAGTAGTTGTCCCAATGGCACATAGCTCTCAAGCAGCCTGTCTTGGGCCCTGGTCAGATTTATCTGATTCCAAAGCCCTTATGTTTAACCCCTCTTTGACTTCCTAGGAAGGTAGCGAAGGGAACAGAATCCTAACACAATTTAGGTAAGAGTTAACACTAAGTTTTGTGATGTTTTTAATAATGCAGAAGGGTATAGAACCAGACTGTTGCAATGTCTGTCTAGTCAGGCACAGCACCATGTTGGTCTAGGGTCTTGAAATGGATTTCTCAAAGAAATTCACTAATAAGTGCTTCTTAAACCTCTTTGCAAATTTAAATCATGGGAGCAGCTTAGAAAAACAAGAACTACCTTTCTGGGCCTAGCTGAGAGCAACGTGGGATGGACTCCTGAAGTCTGGATTTTTGATAGATTATTTGGGTGATTCTAATGCATAGTTCCACTTAAGAACCAATTCAGTAGCACTAGCACTGACAGGGAATGGTCTTCTGATGGAGGATAATTTTCTTATACTAAAGACTATTTAAAAGACAAATCCACGGCCAAGCTTTCTAGTATTTCTATCCTCCATGTGGCTGGTAGCAGGTGGAAGGATATCAAGACCTCAAAGCAACTCCATCTGGCCTTTAATTAGAGTTTCCTGCCAGCTTTGGGTATACTCCTTTCATAACTCCACCAGCCCCAGTAACGTGACCTAGGCTTCCCACCTTCCAGGCAGCAAGCCAGTCTTCCAGGAAGGTCTCCAGCTGCAGTTTAACACAGTTTTCATGTGAAGATCCTCAGTGGAGAGGCTCACAGCATGCCTTCATGAACACCATCATTAGCTTGTAGGCCACCACCCCCAGCTTCTGTAGCCCAGATCTTAGAGATGAGTATGTGACATACCTAGAATTCAGGTATGTATGTGACATACCTAGACTTGTTGCTTGGGGAATTGACAAAATAAACTTGGCAGCCTTGTGGTAAAAGGATTCTGCTCTGTCAATTTCCTTTTAGATGGGAAAGGGTCACATTAGGTTCCAATTACAGCCATGATAGATGTTATGGTTTGGATATCTAATGTCCCCCGAAAGCTCATATGTCAAAGTCTTGGCCCCCAATACAGTAGTGTTCACAGGTAGGGCTTTTGGAGGTGACTGGATTCTAAGGGTTCTAACCTCATCAATGGATTAGTCCATCAATGAATTCATAGCTTAATGGGCTCTTGGGAGGTGATGGAAACTTCAGGAGGCAGAGTCCAGTTGGAGGACGTAGGTCACTGGGGACAAGTCCTTGAAGGGTATATTTTGTCTCTGACCCCTTCCCGTCTCTCTCCTTTTCCACCTTTGGCTGTCATGAGGTGAGCAGCTCCACTCCACCACACTCTTCTGCCATCACATGCTGCCTTACCACAGGCTCAGAGACAACAGAACCAGGTAACCATGGAAGAAAACCTCTAAAACTGCAAGCAAAAATACATCTTTCCTTCTTTACGTTGTTTTTCTCTGGTATTTTATCACAGCAATAGAAATATAAGTAACAGTGAGCAAATACCAGGAACTGAGAAATTACTAGGGCCATCTTGGAGGATGGCTACCACAAGACTGAGACAAGGTAAGTGAAAGTGTTGGCCATTGGGCAAGATAAACAATAAAGAGCTAAAAGTGGAGAAGGCTGCATAAACTACCAGAGGCTATGCTGTGTGGTGAATGGTCCTTGCCCAGCTGTGACGTGCCTTCTTCCATTTTGAATAGCCATTTGTAGCTGAGTTCCATGGTCCTCTCTTAAGAAGTCTTAGAATCTAGGAGACCAGCTGTCACTTTGAATCTTTGGCAAAACCAACCAAATATTGCAGAAGACACATGGAGTGTCTACCTTGCATCTGGTTCCCAGAAAAACATCCCTAAAAAAAGAGCCCAGCCCTATCCCCAAACAAACCAAATCTCCCAGGCATATAGGCACAAGGAAAGATCTGGCCCTCTTTTTGTGCATTTTCTAGTAATATCAAAGCCAGGTTTCTCACCAGCTAACCCTGCTTTCCCCCACCCCAGGGGAACAGGGAGCAAGGAGCTTTTCTGTTCATTTCTACTTGTTTGCTTCTTGAATGTCTCACATGAATCCCAATTTACAGAAATTTCCCTGAAACACCACCAAAGACCGCATAAACCCAATCAAACTCTATGAGAGTTAAGAGTGAACTCTAGTATTTCCTGCTGTGAATTGAATGATGTTCCCCCAATAAAGATGTGTTGAAGTCCTAATCCCTAGGACCTCAGAAAAAAATATGACCTTATTTGGAAATAGTCATTGCAGATGTAATTAGTTAAGATGAGGTCATACTAAATTAGGATGAGCCCTTATTCCAGTGTGACTGGTGGTCACATGAAAATGGGGCAGAGATTGAGTGACGAGGTCACAAGCCAAGGAATGCCTGCGGTCACCAAGCCCTGAAGAGGCAAGGAAGGATCCTTCCACAGAGACTCCAAAGAGATCATGGCTCTGCTGACCTTGATTCCAGGCCTCTTGCCTCCAGAGCTATAAGACAATACATTTTTGTTGCTTTAAATCTGCTAACGTAGAGTACTTTATTATGGCAACTCTGGAAAACTAACATACATCATTATGATAAAAGGACGTCTTTCCATTCCAAACATGTTCAGTGAAGTGATATAGACTTTCTTGATTATTATTATCCATTTTTCTGGCTGCTCCTGTGATTACTACCAATTGCTACCATCATTTTACTGAAGTAGTATTTATCATTCTGGGAAATACAATTATTTGAACCCCTAAACTGGACATTCACACTAATAATGCATTATAACTGCTTAGGAGAAACATGCAAAGTCTACATAGATAAAAGTAGTGACATGATATTTTAAGGGAGTGGAACACATGTAGAAGCTGAGGCTCTTCACAGGAATCGTGGTCATTAGCTAGGGAACTGGGGGGTCACACCTGTCATTTGACAGTTACAGGAGCACAGCCTTAGGTCAAGAGCCGGGAGGGAAATGCACTGGCATCAAGGGGTCAGGGCCTCCTTTGCAGCCCATGGCTTGTTTGTGACCCGAGCAAGTGGCTCCCCTTGGCATGTGTATTGCCTAATCTGTGAAATAGTTCCCCTGTCATGGAACTGAGACCACAGGGCACATTCAGCACTGCTGGGCGCATGGTAAGCGTTGCTGCCAGTGTGCCTCCAATGCCACTGTCATCAACCATCATTATCTTCACTGGTCATCTGGGGCCCTGAGAAGACAAGGAGGCCCCAGGTCTGCTTTGCCAAGCTTGGGGGCAACCAGTGAAAGGTCACAAACACGGCTTTAAATCATGGAAACAGACACTGTCATTAGCTAGTCTCTCCCCTGGCATGACTCTAATCAGGTCATTGAGTCCCTTTAAAATTGAAATACAGAGGAGGAAAGAATCAAGGATTATAATACCTATCTGGTGGGTATATTTTGGGAACTTAGAAAATATGTGAAAAAGTATTCTGGAATACAGTAAAGGTTCTGAAAATCTTTTTTTGATTATAAATGATTTCATTCACAGCCTGAAGTGCAGCATTAAAAATATGCATGCATATTTGACATACATCTTGAGGTTTCTATTCCAACCATAGACTGGAATGATATGCTCTCCTAATTGGGCCAGTGGTATCATAATCTTGGATTAATTGAAATTAAAGAAATAGATGACATATGATGTTTAAAAATCAAAGAGAATGGTATGAATGGTTGTTTTTTTAATGTAGCCAAAAGTGCTTTATTTTATCATTATTATTTTTTAATATAATAATACAATAATTGATAGATGGGGTGATCTCACCCCCATCCCCCAATCCCAGGGTACACTAGGGTGGGCTTGTCAATATCTGGAAACATTTTAGTTGTCAAACATTGAGAGGGTGTGCTCCAGGCTATAATGCAGGGGACAGCCCCCACAGCAAAGATAGCCCCAAATGTCAACAGTGCCTGGTCAGAGATGCTGCTCTAGAGACTCTGGTTCCCAGATGTGCCCGGAGGAGTGGGATCAGATCCTCTTTCCTTTTTTCAGAACTGACTGACGAGAAGTTGTACAGGCCATTCTTGAACTCCAAACAGACTCCATACAGACAGCAGTGAAACTGGAGGTCAGAGAGAATGCCTGGAACTAAAATTTGGGCTCAAAATTGTTACCTCTGCTGTTTTTGGAAATTTGGAAGATACAAAACTCAACAAAAGAGTTACTCAAAAGAATTGCTCCAGCTTTCTAAATTAAGAAACTCCCAGTTCCTTCAGGCACTTTCCAACCACCTAAAGGGAGCTACTGCTGTCGTGCCTTTAGGACACCAGAGGGCGCTCAAGAGAGAAAGAGGAACCCTGTGGCCACCTAGGTTTGGACCACAGGGAAGAAGATACTCAGCCTTGCATCTCAGCCCCCTCATTAACCAGCATTGGTTCCTTCCATTCTTCTGCTCATAGTGGCTCAGCAAAGCTTCCCCACACTGTAGCTGAATAAAGCTTTGCCACAGGGAGACCGGCTGGCTGAATCTTGGATACTTCCATATTATCAGCCCTTTGGTGCCGGAGAGCAAGATGCTCAAGGAGTGAGGCTGTTGTGGTCTCTCCAGACGAGGCCTACTATGATTTCCTTTGGCAGTGAGGTAAATGATGCAGGACTGGAAAGATGGTTGGACCACAAGGCAGTTTCCAGAAGGCTCAGTTTTCCTGTAACTGCCTAATTAGATGTAAGTCAGATGCTCATCTTCAGATGTAGGTGGATTGAACCACATTTTGATTTCCTAGGGCTGTGGCAACAAATCACCACAAACTGGCTGGCTTAAACAACAGAAAATCATTGTCTCACTGTTCTGGAGGCTGGAAATCCAAGATGGGAATTGGCAGGGTTGGTTCCATCTGAGGGCTGAGAGAGACAATCTGCTTCAGGCCTCCTTCCTGGTTTCTGGTGGTTGCTGGCTAATTGGCACTTTTTGACCTGCAGATGCATCACCCCCAATCGCTGCCTGCATCTTCACATGGCGTTTTCCCTCTGTGCACATCTCTGTGTTTAAATCTCCCCTTTTAATAAAGACACCAATCATATTGGATTAGTGCCCACCAGCATGACTATATCTCAATGCCATATATCCAAAGACCCTATTTCCAAATAAGATCACCTACACAGGTACTAGGGCTTAAGACTTTTGTTCTTTGAAAGGAATACAATTAAACTCTCATCAAATGACTTCTAAAGTGTCTCTGGCTTCTTGACATTAGAGCCATGAGGTCCTGAGGACAAGTCTACCTCATGGTGCAGCCAGCGAACACCACCCAGGAGGAAAGGATGGTTATGTCAGCCCAGAGAAAACCGATTCCAGCTTGGGGACTGGAAGGTTCAAGCTGATTGGTGATGATTCTTTCCAAAGAACTGTTACCACTGCTTCCTGCCACCCTCAGTGTTTTGGAATCATTTGGTGCCAGTTGGAATAAATGGAAAACGTGTTTAACTTAAAAAGCAAAGCATACTATGCTATCATATTGCACAAGCAAACTTGCAGCAGACCGGGGGGCAACTACTGTTTCAAGATGATTTCAGAATCTGATCCAGTGTCTGGCTGCACAACTGCATGCTTTGAAAGGCACCTCACAGATGGGTTTCATAATTGAGAAATGCATTTGTTCTTTGTTGGCATACAAAAATAACGCGATTCAAAGCTTGGAGTCGGATGCCTTCCTGGAATGATTTGTCTCCATCTCGCACACACATATATTAGTAAGTTTTCACAGAAATGGCATGCAGAGGGGGGACAGTGGGATAATTACCTCAGGCTTTTGGGAAGAGTGCACATCACAAGGAAAAAGTCAAAAGAGTTCACAAGTACACATTGAAGAAGAAAAATGATACCCAAACCACCATCACCCAATTCTGACTATGTGTACGGAAAAGCAGGCACAGAGAATTAGAGACACAGTGTTATTAGAGCCAAGCCCCTCACAGAAACTGGGACTCTCAGAGCATTTCAAAGGAGAAGACACATAACCATTCTGAGAAGGACACTGTAGAGCAGCCATCCCCAGTAATTATCCTCTACTTAGCATTTCTGGAGTCCTCAGTACCCAAAAAGCTTAACAGAATATTACACTATCTCTAACTACCAGTGAAAACAAATGACTTATTTTAAAAAGGAAAAACAAAGCTTTCCTGAGTATCACATGATGATAACTTCCAATTGCTCCCTGGAAAATGGGACATCTCCCAGGGCCTCAGACCCTGATCCTGTCCTCTTGGTGGTTTTGGACACCAGGACATAGTTTTTCAATATTCTCAAGATTCTTGACTTTTTTTTCCCCCAGAACTAAAAAGAAATTCTGTCTAATGTTCTTCTTCTTCTTCTTCTTCTTTTTTTCTTTTTTCTTGAAAGATCTAAATACCAGAAGGAACTGAGAATATTTTTCAGGAATGAGAAACATTGTTCTGGTTTTCATACACCAACATAAGGTCTGAGCAAGTGCATCACATCCTAACATACCACTGTGCTCCTAATGGGCTCTGCAGGATCCCTTTCCAGCTGCAAGATATGGGCTTGGTTATGCTTTGATTCCTGACTCAGTGAAACACAGGGAGGGCCAAACAGACACTTCTAGTCATCCACAGCAGAGGTTTTCCAACTCCAATGAACATCAAGATGACCTGGAGGGCTTGTTAAAAGAGCTCACAGTGCCTCCAGAGGTACTGGTTCAGTAGGTCTGGGATGGGACCCAAGTCCTCAGCTAATGCTGATGCTGCTGGCTGGGGACAGCACTTGGAGACCCACTGGACTCCAGGAATATGGAGGATGGGGAACACAGCAGTGGTTTAGTAGATCCTAAGCACCCCCCACTGAAGGTCTCATGAGTCGTCAAGCCATCTCTAAAACTGACTAAACCAAGTTCTGGGAGCAAGGCCACTGTGCAGGCATGCAGGCGCATGACCCAGTGACAGGCCACTTTATCTGGACGGCCTAAAATAAGACAGCTGCCACCCCTGGAGGACGATGAGTTGATTCTACTTCTGCTTAGGAGAATTACATCACTGGTAAGTGGGGAGAGGGTCTGAAGGGTGGTGGGAGATGGGAATGTCACCTACCAAACCAGCACACCCACTTCAGGCTGAGCAGTTGGGAACATGGAGAACACAAACCATCGTCATCTCCTGGAAAAACTATTTCTAAATATTTTTTGAATGACAAACTTTAAATTAAAGGTATGAAAACCCTAGAGGCAGAGTGTCTCTGGCTGAAGTGGGAAGGGTGGGCTTGAAGCCTGGAAGTGGGAGAGGGCGGGGAGAAGGAACGCCTTGGCATCTCTCTTGACCCCCCAGCAATCCTGCAGGACCTCCATGGAACCTCAGGGCTCCTCAGGACACAGTTTGAAAACCACTTAGTGGACACTTTCCTTCCCCATTCCTGAGTCCACCAAAGACTTGCTGAGCTCCTCCATGGAGGAGAACTCTAAAGTGCTGTGAAGCACACGGATGCCCGCAGCATGTTTTCTGCTTTTAATGAAGTAGAAGCTGTCAAAAAAAAATAGAATCATAATTTTGTTGGAGAATTTCTGGGTGACGTGACACAAAGAGTATGTCTAGGGGTAGCAGAGCTATGTATTGTTCTGCGTGGGTTTGCTTGGTTGTGGCAGCCCTACCTGAGGTCTACAGACTTCAGCAGGCAGTGGTAACAGTGGTCCCAGAAGAAGATTACTGTGAGAGTGTGTGTATGGGGTGTGGGGTGTGCAGGACCAGAGGCAGCAGTTCCCTTAGACAGCTGGACTTCTGTGCATAGCAGGCCCTTTGAGGAATATGGGCCACACCTGCTTCCACAATCACCCTATTTGGCTTCAGGGAGATGGCATTCCATGATGGTTAAGATCATGGGTTCCAGAGACACACTGGTCAACGTCAAATCCCAGCTCTACCAAATGCTGCCTGGGTGAACCTGGGCAAGTTACTTAACCTCTCTGCACTTATTTCCTCACCTGTAAAAATGGGCGTGATAAAAATGACAACACTTGCTCACAAGGATGTCAAGAAGGTTCAATTAATTAATACATTTAAGGCACTTAGAAAAAACATTGTCATATCACAAGAAGCATATGATATTTGACGTGTTATCACAAGAGATTTTTATACTTGCACCTTAAACTCTCAACAAATATTTGATTTTTATTGTTAGAGGTTAGAGGCTGAGAGAGCATTAGAAGCTAGTTATTTAGAGGCCTAAATACCCTAATTTTCCCTCCCAAATCTTTTTAAAAATGTTTAACTATCAAGTAATACCTTCAAGAGCATTTAAAAACTTTTGAAGTTTTTAAATGATGAGAGCCCAAGTAAAGAGAGGAAAGCGGAGGTGGGACCCATGACTGACTCCTTATCTCTAGTTGTCCTCTTCTCCCATCTCTTTACCATAATATTAGTGCTAAAGCTGAGAGCATATAGGAGAAGGAAGACCATGCTTCCTAAGCCATGCTCATTAGAGCAAAGCCAGTACTAGTAGCCATTTAATGAGCACATACTATGTGCTCTGGGCTGTAATGTTCTCTCCTAGCTTTGATTTTCCAGGAGACCCAGAGACAAAGTTCATGTGCAAGTGATTTATGAAGGATAAACACCCAGGAGAAATGAGTAAGGGAGTGACAAAGTGGGACAAGGGTGGAAACCAAGCAAATGTGTGATCTTAGGCAATCATTCAGAGGGACTTTCCACAGATCCTGCACGGGACTGCAAGTCCCATGCCAAGTAGAGACAAGGAAGCAGGACCTTTCTCACTGACACACCATTGCTTAGAGGATGGGAGCCTCCTTGGGGGAATACAAATTGATAGGCACTTCCTGCTTTACGTCTTTGAGCTGAGAGGTACTCTAGTGGCCCAAGGGAGGCCACAGGTATTGGCTATTTCTTAAAGTAAAACAAACTTCAAGGGAAAGAGAGGAAAAAATGACAAAAGGGATCTAAAGAAGAAAGGGTTAGAAAGTTGCTCTGAAAGATAAGAAGACTTGGAGGTCATGGTCATGGCCTCCACCAACCTACTACCAACAAGCAGCAGCAGAGGCAATGTGGTCTATGGTTGAGAGTTGTTCCTGGAGGTAGATGCCAATCTTCCTCCTTTGACTGTAACTATCACCATGTGGCTGCAGAGTGTTTACACTAGACACATACACAGGGAGATGGGGATTGGGCAGGGAACGGTGGGATCAGGAACTAGCTGAGCAGAAAGAGGCTGATGGTGTGTGTGGATCTGGACAGGAAGTGGAGCAGAGTCCAGGGAAGCCCAGTCGAGGCAGAAAGGGCTCAGGCATCACTGCAGACCAAGGCAGGCAGTCTGGGACATGACCTTGCAGATGAAGCAGTCAGCAACAAGAGCTTCAGAGAGCAACGCGGAAAAACCCAGATCAGGGCTGAAGGGCTCTATTTTGGCCATTTGTGTGTGTGTGTGTGTATACCCATTTTTTTGACTACTGGGTTAATTCTATTTCCCTTTTAAAAAATGGATCATTATTGAGGCATAGTTTACACGCTATAAAATTCACTCATTTATGCAAGTCAGTCGTTTTAGTATATTGACAGAGTTGTGCAATAATCACCACAATTTATGTTTAGAATATTTTCATCACCCCAAAAAGAAACCACACACTCATCAGCAGTTGCTCTCCATTCC
>CM053409.1:109909621-109974789 GCA_028644305.1 Xerus rutilus
GAAGACTGAGTGAGAACTCCCTTAGCACTTGCCTTTGTTAAAATTAGGTTTATATATCTGAAACCAAGGCTCACCAAAACCACGGCTTAGTGGCTTAAACAGGACCTGAGTTTATTTCTCTCTCATGTGCCTGGTGCTGGCAGTATGGGCCTGCTCTGTCGGGTCACGGGAAGGTAGAGGAGGTAGGTTGCTTCCTTAGCACAACTGCTTATCATACTAAGTTTCCAGCCATTACATCTGCATTCCAGTCAATAGGAAGGAAGAAGAGCAAAGAAAGGAATGATCCTTCCCTTTAAGGACACTTTCTGGAAGTAATACCACACTTCTGTCATTAGCCTCTGCCTAGAACTCGGTCTCAAGACCACACTTGGCTGGGAGCAAGCCTGGGAAATACAGTGATATTATGCCATGGGGATTGTGCCCATCTATAAATTGGGGCCTCCATTAGAAAGTAAGCAAGACAAGAACTGATGGGGTAGGGGATATAGACCTTTGACAGAACCTGAGGACATTCTGTCCCAAGAATCAAGGGACCTGCTTCCAATTCCTTTTCCTTTCTTTTTATATCTTAAAAAAAAATGTTTACTTGCAATAGATAAAATTGCATGCTTATTATATACAGCATGATTTTTTGAAGCAAGTAGACATTGTGGAATGATTAAATCTAGCTAATTAGAAAATGCATCACATCACATAGTTATGTGTGTGTGTGTGTGTGTGTGTTTCTACCCTGCACATTTCAAGAACACATTTTATCATCATTAACTGTAGTGTAGTCTCCATGCTGTATAGTAGGTCTCTTGAGCTTATTTTTTCTATCTGACTGCAATTCCCTACCCTCTGGCCGGCATCTCCCCATCCCCTTCCCTGTTAACCACCTACACACTGAGATCAACCTTTGAGATTCCACACCAGTGAGTGCCATCACACAGGATTGACCTTGGGTTTCAATTCTGCAAATGATTTGTCAGTCCTATCGGGAGCTGGTCAGAACAGTGCATGCAGACGCTGTCTCGTTACATTTAACCTTCCTTCCTTTCTGCATTTTCATGGAATATACTTGGATTTAGTACACAGAGGGAGAACGGAGTTCCCGACGCTGTTCCCGACACTGAAGGAAATGAAACCCCCAGGTGGCTCAGAGTGTGGGCATTTTGCTACTTGAAATACGGTTGTACCCTTTCCACTTTCAAAGGAAGATGTGGACATTGTTTTCCAGAACAATTGCACTGTCCAAACTAAGGGACCCACAAAAGTGTCAATTCACTGCATGTTGGCTTTTTTTTTTTTTTTTTACTAATTGTAACAAGTGGTTGCTATGAACATGTAAGCTTCCTGAGGCTGCCCTTCCAGTGACCCATACCCTGACCTGGACAGACCACCTTCTGTCCAAGAGAGGAAAAGTTTTGTTCCTAGGTCAGATGAAGCCCTGGCTTCCCCCTGGTGACCAGCAGGATTAATCAGACACCAGTAAAACAGCTGACAGGAACACTAAACCAGCTCACAATAAGCACACACACCATGAGACATTTTGTCCAAGGGTCTTACCTCTTTCTGTTCTTTAAAAAAGTTGCATGTTTATTATATACAGCATGATGTTTTGAAGCAAGTAGACATTGTGGAATGGTTAAATGTAGCTAATTAGCAAATGCATGACATCATATGGTTATGTGTGTACGTGTGTGTGTGTGTGTGTGTGTGTGTGTGTATTGCCCTAAGATGCAATACCTGCTACCCTATGCCTGGGGTCCCTGTACTTCTTAAAGAGAGCCACTTGCAAGCCACGAAGCTGCCTGCTTTTAGAATCAATATGTAACCACCCAAACAAGTAGAAAACACAATGCCAGGGACAGAATTTGCAGCAGGATTCGTGGAGGGTCAGGTTGCTTCTCTGTTCCCAGTTTTTGTCACCCATGGCACAATGCGGACTGAGACCAGTCTGCTGGCTCTGGTGGTTTAAGATGAACTCAAAGGCGTTGCTTTCCGATGGGGTCTTTTCAAAGCAAAATCTTCCCAACATGCAAAAAGTAACCCCTAAATATGAACAGGTTCGAGTGCAGAGAGACAGAGAAAAACAGAGAAAGAAAAACGCGTTTCTGAGCATTTGGGGGGAGGTATCCCTGGAAAGAGTCCCTGGGGAATGCAGTGGGTGTCACAGCCTTGTGACATGTAGGTTTGAGAACTAAACTTTCCAGTGAAAACTTCTTTGCCTCACTACCTGCAGAGAGCGACGTTCTTCTTACAATCATGGTGTGAGTTCTATTTTGGAATACAATTTTGATTTTATTCCATTCTCTAGGGCAAAGCAGAAAGCAAATAAAACTACATTGGTGATAATAGCTTCGTATCAAATGTACTGTAATTCAAAATGATTTCCTTCCAACTTTATTTTGATACATGTTTGAGAAGAAAACCAAGCTTCGATTATTTCTGGTCCTAAATACAGTGATTTCAAGTATTGTTAGTGAAACTCAAGGGGCATCATGGAAGAATAAGGGTGACATTAAATACAGAGTGGCTAAGAAGGGACAAAAATTCCACCCACTATCATCTGTCTACAAGTGATGCGGGGGAGGGGAGAAACAGCAAGACCCAACCACAGTAGAGACAGAAAGAGCAGATCTAGGGAACCGTGTCTATAGGGAGGAAAAGATTTAGTGAATTTAAATCAAATGCTAACAGAATTCTTATCAGGGAATAAAATAAAATCCATTTTTTTTTTTCCTGATGCGTGCTGTGGACAAAGTGTTTCAAAACAAGACAAACTTTATTTCCAAATGCCTTCTGGAGGCTCTCCCCCAGGACACAACACCCACGCTATTAATCTTGACTTAGTGAATGAACGTATTATACGGATTTCAATCCAGACCCTTCCAGCCTTAAAGAGGTCTGAAGAGCCCGGATAAAGTGGCCCGTTTTCACTTTGGCGATTCCACAGGGGTGACTCCCTTTAATTCCCCTTTCATCTCTCTGGGAGGACCAGAAACTCTAAAAGCAAACAGGTTTCCCTTTCTGATTCCTGGCGAGAAGGCTTCTGTTGCTTTCTTGCTACTGCAAGACTAAAGGTGGGTGACCCCTCTTCATTTGTTACCTTGGAAGCCCTGGAGAAGCAGAAGTAAGTCTGAAATAATAGGCGCTTGGTACCCTCCTCTCTTCTCCGGGGAAAGTGATTGCCTTCCAAATACCAGTTTGTTTTTTGATTTTCCATGGTCCAGCCCTGTATTTAGCACAGAAAGACACTTCAGAAGCCGCGACACTGGTGATAACCCCGAATACACACAAGGACAAAGCAGAGGCCATGTCTGTTTTGTTCCATCAGGCAAATTGTGATCAAAGTTTTCTGCCAACACGACTTTTTTTTCCCCCAGATTGTTTATTGCAACACCAGTCTGTTTATTGAGATTCTAGGATGCAATTAAAAATTCTAGATTAGGGAAGAGAGAGAGAGAGAGAGTCTTAGGAAAATGTAAACTGCTTCAAATGGAAACACAACCCCCATTGTGAAAAAAGAAAGAAAAAGAACACTAAGGAAAATTATACAAGATTATCTAGGCAGAGGGAAAGATTTTATGACTCTTGTGCCACTTGCAAGGGATCCAAGAAGAAAGAGGACACCAGGAACTGTCTGACAGCAAGAGACTAAGCCAGGGTACAGGGATGGCAGTCTCCACTGGGTTTGGTCCAACAGGTCCTGGAATGATGGCCACCCAGGGCAGTGGCTTACCAACACTCATTAGTTGCCCAGGGATTACAGAGCATCCAAGGAGGATGGTGGCCCTGATTTATCACATTTTTACATAAAGTAAGAATAGAGGACCCAGGTCAGTACTTTTTATCTTAGAGGGTTATTAAAAGATACTGTCTTGTAAAAAAAAAAAGAGAGAGAGAGAGAGAGAAAGAAAGAAAGGAAGGAAGGAAGAAAGAAAGAAACTGGCAGGCAAATTGAACAATGTTTTAATTGATGCCGAGTGTTCTAGTCTTTCTGATGTCTAAATCTTGGAATAGTCTCAGAAAGATAGAATGGGGAGCCTTAAAAGTTCTTAGTGAATACAGTGACATTTCACAGGTCTCAATTTGATCTGTATTAACAGATGTCGCATTGTGTAAGAAGATTATAGGAGTTGGGGGGAAATGAGAATAATCTTGCATATTGAGTTATAGAAAAGAAATTTTAGGGGCCATTTAGGGACTGGGTGAGGTAAAACATTTGAGAGGCCATAGGTTCAACCCCTAGCACCAAAAAAAAGCAACTTTTAAACATAGCATTGTTTTTATAAAAAAAATATAAACCTGACAGCTGAATCATTAAAATATTAATCACATTATGGGTAAAAACATAAAGCAAGGTCATTTCAATCAGAAAAGGGAAAAAAAATTCCATACTACTGCTCCTTGAGTCTGGGGATGGGGGCGGGGAGGATTTGTAACATGTAAACCTTTTACTCAAAGAAATTGGTCAAAGTTTTGGACCTCGCTTGTGCAAAATAAGTGGAATACACAACAAAGCAAGGATTTAACTTTTGTCAGATTTTGTTCATCTCTGAAAGTTTATTTTTGATGCAAATGAATTGGATATCTAATATGCTCCTTTCTGCCCTCCAGAAATATCTGTGAATTAAATGATGTAAACAGTTTCCTCCAAACCAGAAATGTTGCTCACCCTTCCCCCTTAAATAGTCACGTATGCGTTGCCAGAAGGAGCCTGCCTTGTGAATTTTTGCAATGAGCAGCAAACAGAGCCTTTTCTGGCCTAAATCTGAGGGCACCCCTTCCCAGAGCTTTATGATGAGCTAGAAACCAACGCATCCGCATCCGTTGGAGAGGTCTCTGAAGCTGCGGCCTTTTGTATTTACACTTTTGAAATATCTATTGTGATGCAAATCTTGATTTTCAGTCAAAATTGGCTAGAAAAAAAATCTTTCTCTGGAAACGGTGGCAGGAAGTAAGTAAACTTAAATCTGAATTTTCTTGTTTCTGACTTGCTATTAAGCCATAAACCAATGCTATTAAACACAGGCACTGTTTACAAATGCTGATTGAAAACTCGGCTCTGACTACTAGCACTTTTAATTAACCTCAGTTTGAGTCCCAAAGGACACTCAGTGTATGCATTATAAATTACCACAGCTTTTCTCCCAAAATTTGGATGTCAGAGCAGAAAGGATATAAGAACATTTTAGCTTTTGCTGGCTGTTCAAAATGACATCCGTTGTTGGAGTTCTCCCTTCTCAGCCTGGATCCTTTAGGTAAGTCCAGATGAACAAGGCTACCCACTTGTATTTCAATTGATTTTAAAGCTGAACTTTGAGCTATAGGGTCCTCTCAAACGCTGCAGAAACTTCAAAGATCTTTAGACCAGAGGCTCTGCCGGGTTGGAGGTTTGTGCAGGTGTGTAGGGGAGGAAGTGAGAGAAAGTGGAGAGGGAAAGAGCGGGAGAGAGAGGGAGAGAGAGAGGGAGAGACTGAGAGACAGAGACAGTGAGAGACAGAGAGAGAGGGAGTGTCTTGACTGTACCCTTCGAGGTGGACTTGGGAAAGAGTTTTTCTCCTGCCAAAATACACACACAGCCTGGGATTAAAAGGGCTGAAACCTACCAGCAAGTTCTTAACGCCCTCCCACAATCATTAGACCAAATCCACATCATTCTAGATTCATTTTTCCCTTATTCATCTGTCCAACTAATTCCTCCTGCATTCACTGGGCTTATATCTTAATCTTTTCTGTTACATAGAGAATACATAATGAAAAGCTGCATTTTCTGGGTACATGCACACATTTGGAGCGGATGAACCATATGTGAAGAGACATACAATGCTGAATACCGACTGAATGGTGTCCAGCGCTAAAAACACTGCGAACACAGGAACAAAAAGCCGGCGAACAAGAGCCAGCGCCGGCCTGGCCTCTGCTAGAACACCAGGAGATTCGCCGCAAAAACATGGGTATAATTTCACTGTTTTCACTCACACAAGCTGTGGGAAAGGAGTCACCATCTGATGTTTGATTGTGTGGGATATGTTTTTGGCAGTGCCCTTGTATTCTGCATTGAGAAAGAGAGAGAGAGAGAGAGAGAGAGCAAGAAAAAAAGAAAAAAGAAGAAGAAAAAAGGGGAGAGAAGGAGGGGGAGGGAAATAAAAAAGAATAGAGCTACATTTGCTGTTTTCAATTTGCTGTCTGGGGGACAGGCACAGCTGATAGTTCTGACCAGTGGCCACCAGAAAATTAAGGCCGGGGCCTGGCCACTGTCCCCTCTATCCCACCGGGCCCCCTTTTATGCTGATGCTACCAAAAGGGGACTTTTATCCGTCCTCCCCTGTTGTCTGGTTCACTTGTGGCTGAGCTGTGGGGCTGACGTTTGCCTGATTTAATAAAGTCTTTTATCCTAGGTAGTGGCCGGGGAAGGCAGGGTCCCGACAGCCCAGAGGGGGAAAAGCCCAGGTCTCTGGAGCAGGCATTTCCTGGTGCTGGAGCCAGAGGGGAAAAGAGGAAAGCATCTAGAGCTGAAGCCCAGCCACCAGGTGACCATAGGCGCCTCTCAGGGAAATGGCCCCCCAGTGTGCAGGGTTTCTTGTGCTCCCTGGTAGCTGGAGTCAGATGGAGGTGTTAGGTTTACACCCTGGGTCTCCACCCCAGACAAAGATTCTAGAAAGAGTTGCACTGCCCTTTGTCGCCTTTACCATCTTCTCCTCCCCCAAGAATGCTAGATTCAGCAAATGAACATACAGGATGCCCCTGTAGTTAAATCCGAATTTCAGAAAAACAATGAATACTAAAAAGTGATATCGGTTACCTGAAATCCAAATTTCACTGGAGATCCTGTATTTCTTTTCTCTCTCTTTCTTTCCTTCCTTCCTTCCTTCCTTCTTTCTTTTTTCCTTTCTTCCTTTTTTTTTGGTACCGGGGATTGAACTCAGGGGCACTCGACCACTGAGCCACATCCCCAGCCCTATTTTGTGTTTTATGTAGAGACAGGGTCTCACTGAGTTGCTTAGCGCCTCGCCCTTGCTGAGGCTGGCTTTGAACTCGCGATCCTCCTGTCTCAGCCTCCCCAAGTGCTGGGATTACGACAGATCCTGTATTTCATTTGGCAACCCTTCTCCCACCTCATTGTGCCTTCTGGCTGGCCACCTCCGTCCCCTCACCTGTCAGGATGACAACCTCCTCTGCCTGCTTCTTGGGGTGTTAAAAGGATAATGAGAAAATAGATGGGTAGCAGCTTTCTGGAAAGGTGACTCATTGGCTTTGCTGGTTAACATGTGGTTCCCATGCCCCAGCTGTGCTGAAAGGTCCTTCTCTGAACTTCCAGTTCAAACCAGGAGACGATACATTACCAATGATACCAGACGGAGTTCAAAGTCTTCACTTCCAGTTCCAGAGCTCCTTCTCCAATGGGTTTTGTGTGATTTTATTTAGACCATATTTTTAAACCAAGTCTAACCCCCTAGTCCAGTACCCATTGCTTTTCTGGCAGCAAATACAATGTGTAATAGAAGATTTGGAAATAATGCTACATCCTCTCCAATCTGGCATGTGTATACTCTGCACCTATCTGGAATCCTGTCACCTGCCCCACCCCCAGCCTCAAGTCCTTGACCAGCACCGTACCCAGCCTAGGCAACTGTCCTGTGGCCTTGGCTCCTGTACCTAGGGATACTGGATTGCTACTTTTGATCATTGGTGTTTGTTAATAAGCTGCTGTAGCCCAGTTAGCCTCCAGGATTTGTCCAGAGGTTTGATTTCTTTGATTTCCCCCTTAGATCTCATTAAGGGGAGAAAGAAAGAAAAAATGTCTTTTTGTAAGTGGCAGATGGACAAAGGGTCCAAATCTCATCATCATCCAGGTGGCAGGGTGGGGTCAGGTTCAGGGTTAAAAGCAGGTGGTACTTAGCATCAACCTGGCCCAAGCTATTAAGGGAAGATTTCAAAGAGGCACTTCTGTTTTGAATATTCCCTTTCCTGGAAGACTGCTGTGGCTGTGCATATTGGCTGGGGCTGGAAGTGGCTTTGCCTGTGTGGCGGAATTGCTTTCATTTTCAAACATGGTGCAGGGGCATAATAGCCATTTGTAATGATCACATTAGCATCATGGAGCAATATATCTATAATAAATTAAGACTGCTTTGCAATTAGTACCGATGATCACAGCTGTGGAGACAAATGGCATATGTGCTAATTAAATAATTTGTCACTTGACTGTTAAACAAACAATTCAGCCTCTTTACATTACAAACTGCCACCTCCAGCACACCACCATGGGCCATTAACCCCATGGAAGGAACAGCTTGCTGTGCCCACAATTGCTGTGCAGCAGTGTCTACACTGTAAGATAAGAGGTGACAGGGAAGAATTCACTGGAATGACAAGTGACAGGTACTTTTCCAACAGTGGGGCACTAACTATTCACAGGTCACAAGATCAATTAGCGGATCTCAACCAGCATTATTTTTTAAATAGAGAAATATCAGACTGCATCATAGATAGCTAGGGTGAGCTTAATGGAATTTCATCTCAGGCGTGTGTGCGTGTGTGTGTGCACGCACATGCACATGGGCGCACACGTGCACACATGAACTTAGGTTCATAAAATAAAATTTCTTACTCTGGACATAAAGTTTAAAAAGCACTATCCTTGAGCCAACCTCCCTCCAAATCCAGGAATTCTCTGGAGAACGTCCATTTCTGCCATGTGGACAAGTGGCTCTCTGCTTCCAGGGCTAGGGTTACAGTTTCATTACCTCTCAGGAAGCCTACCAGGCTGTTGTGGAGCACCAGCTGCTAGAAATTGTCCTGTCTCTTTATTTTTTCAACTTGAGAATGTATGTAAATCAATCCATCCTCCAAGTCTTTGCTTCTTATTTGGAAAATTTTAAAAACACAGAAAGCATATAGAGCAATACAATATACAGAATTTGCAACTGTTACATGCTGTCATATCTGTTTCCAGTAGGTTTTTTTAAAAAAAGACCCCTTTATCATACCCCTGGTCCACTCCTCTACCCACAATTCCCTAGGGTGTATGTGTGTTGCTAGATCACCTCCAGTTTTAACACTTCTGCATGCATCCAGCAACCACATCAGCATTAACTGGTTTATTGGCTTGGAGTTGATGTCAACGTGTAAATGTATCATTCTTGCATCTTATTTTCTTCACTGGAACTTGGGAATTTGAGATCACAGAGTGGGTCAGTCAGCTCTCCATCACTGTGACAAACACTTGAGATAAGTAACTTAAAAGGATGAAAGGTTTAGTTTGGCTGACAGTTTCAGGGGTTTCAGTCCATAGCCACTTGTCCCTGTCGCTTTGCACCTAAAGAGGCACATACATCATGGTGGGAACACATGAAGGAGGAGGCCTGTCCACCTCCTGGAAGCTGAGAAGCAAAGACAGAGACAGGAAAGGGCTGAGGCCCAACACCTCCTGCAGGGCACACCCCCAATGACCTCACTTCCTTCCACTAAGCCCCACCCCTTAAAGGCTCCACCACTTCCCAGTAGCACCATGGCTATAACACAGGGAGAGCTTTCACTATGAAAGAATTTTACCCAGGATTCTAGAACTTTATCTGCCCACAGATTCTATTCCAAGATCAATCCTCTATTTTAAAACTTGCAGATGAAACATCTGCTCTTGAGCACAGAATGAGATTTTCCTTCCTGTTTATTCCCTGGAATACCCAGGTTCCTCTCAGAAACCCAGTGCTATGGTTTAAATGTATCCCCCAAATTTCATGTGCTAGGAACTTACTCTCTAAAGTGGCTATGTCGAGGTGGGACTTTAAGAAGTGACGAGGTCATGAATGCTCATTATGGTGGGGGTAACGAGTTATCACATGAGTTTATATTAAAAGCAAGTGGACCCTTTTGCTCTCTTGCCGTGTCACACTGTCTGCCATGTTCTGGTGCAGTATGAAGGTGACCACAAGACGTGCTCCCTTGATCTTGGACTTCCCAGTCTCCAGGATCATGAACCAAATACATACCTATTCATTAGAAATACCCAGTCTGCAATACACTGTCAGAGCTGCACAAAACCCACCAAGACACCCAGGGAAGGAGGTCATAGGTGACTGGCCCTGACATGCTCTAAGAGTCCACTGATCGTACTGCCAGCATGGGAGCATGTGCGTCCCAGGCCACAAGGTAAGCCTGCCCATGGGAAAACCTGGCTCTGGCTTTGAAAGATCAGTTCTGACAAAGGAGGTGTAGGGCAGAGTGGGATCAACCTAAGTCTGAGCTTCTCTGGCAGTGGGGGCTAGGAGCATGCCTATAATAACATGGCACTGCCGGGGAGTCTCTTAGGAAGCCTTTTATCCAGGCAGCCACCTCTGTTGAGCACCTCCAATGTGCTCTGAAGCAATGTAGCAGTTGTCAAGGGTATGAGGTTTGGCGTGGAGACCTGAATTCTAATCCTGGCTGTGTGTCTGGGCAAGTTACTTCACTCTCTGAACTCCAGTTTCCTTAGCTCTGTATGAAGAATAACCAGTGTCGACTAAAAAGGTTTTTATTTTTATTTTTTAATAATTAAATACTTGATGGTCATTTAAACCATAGCACTGGGTTACTGAGCATAACCTTGGTATTCCAGGAAATAAACAGGAAGGAAAATCTCATTCTGTGCTCGAGAGCAGATGCTTCATGTGCAAGTTTTAAAATAGAGGATTGATCTTGGAAGAAGAATCTGTGGGTAAAGATTTCAAATGTTAATTTTTTTTTTTTTTGTTACTGTTACTGTTACCAGGCACTGGTGCAGGCGCAGAGATGGAGAGAACTTGGGCCTCCCTCAAAAGACATTATAATTTAGGGGGTTGCCTGTTCATCCCTTTTTTCCCCCCTTCCTCACTACCTCCTAAAACTATCCTTCCCTCCCTCTCTTCCTTCCTTCCGTCCTCCTTTCCTTCTTTCCTTCCTCCCTTCCTTCCTCCCTCCCGTCCTTTCTTCCTCCCTCCTTTCTTCCTAATGCAAAAAGTGAAAATTATCCCAAAAGGCCAACAAAACAATGCTTAAATTTGGAGGTAGCATGAGAAGGACGCAGTTGAGAATTGAACTGGCTGACCACCATCTGGGAGGAGGTGAGGACTGGCAGATCTAGAGGAAAATAACAAGTCAACAGCTTCTTCCCCAGGGACACAGGAATGCCCCTGAGCCTCTGGCTCTGTGAGGAAGACTATAAATAGCAGAGATAGCTCAGGATTAAGACAGTCTTTCAATCACAGGTCTGGGAAGTTGGGATTTTCCTTAGACAAATCTTGTTGCTGTTGATGGGTGTGGGGCAGCATTGGGGTGACGTGGGAGACACAGACTTTCTCATGTATTCGATTAGAACTTTAGCAGATTTGAGAAGAACCTTCATATTCTCTAAACTCCTACTTCCTCCCACCCTGAGTTGTCTAAGTACTTTTTTTTAAGGCTATTTTCCAAGATAGAATTGCCAAGTGACTGTAAAACTTACCCAAAAGTAGATTTTCTTTTATTTATTTATTTATTTTTATTTACATATTCTACTTAGGTACACATGATAGCAGAATGCATTTTGATTCATTGTACACAGACGGAGCACAACTTTTCAATTTCTCTGGTTGTATGTGATGTAGAATCACATCATATACGCAGTCATACATGAAGCCAGGGCTCTGATGTCCATCTCATTCCACCATCTTTACTGTCCCCATGCCTCTTTCCCCCACCCTCCCCTTTGACCAAATTTCCTCCATTCTTCCCGTGTCCTCTCCCTCATTATGGATTAGCATCCACTTATCAGAGAGAACATTTGGCATTTGGTTTTGGGGGATTGGCTTCCTTCGCTTAGCATGATATTCTCCAACTCCATCCATTTACCTGCAAATGCCATAATTTTATTCTCTTTTATTGCTGAGTAATATTCCATTGTGTATATATACCACAGTTTCTTTATCCATTCATCTATTGAAGGGCATCTAGGTTGGTTCCACAGTTTGGCTATTGTAAATTGAGCTGCTATAAATATTGAAGTGACTGCATCACTGTAGTATGCTGTTTTTAAGTCCTTTGGGTATAGACCAAGGAGTGGGATAGCAGGCTCAAATGGTGGTTCCATTCCAAGTTTTCTAAGGAATCTCCATACTGCTTTCCAGATTGGTTGTACCAATTTGCAGTCCCACCAGCAATGTGCCTTTTTCCCCACAACCTCGCCAACACTTACCATTGTTTGTATTCTTGATAATTGCCATTCTGACTGGTGTGAGATAAAATCTTAGAGTAGTTTTGATTTGCATTTCTCTAATTGCTAGAGATGTTGAACCTTTTTTCATGTGTCTGTTGATCAATTGTACATCTTCTTCTAAGAAGTGTCTGTTCAGCTCCTTAGCCCATTTATTGATTGGGTTGTTTGTTTTTATGGTGTGAAGTTTTTGAGTTCTTTATATATCCTGGAGATTAGTGCTCTATCTGATGTGTGTGATCCTCCTCAAACTGGGGATTCAGTCTGTGGCCTGGGAGCAGAACACAGATGCCACTCCATTGTTCTCAATGGGTCAGTTTTCATCTGCGCAACATGCAGACACTAACAGCTTCCTCCTCCCTGGGCTCGGGCACACATGCATGCGTGCATGTTGGGGAGCGGGTGCTGGGGATGGAACCCAGGGGGATTTTTGAATGAAGCTCCTAGATCAATTTTCGATGAAGTCAGGAGCCAAAAAGGCAGAGAGTCCCAAAAAAGGATATTCCCATGCGAAAAGCTACAAAGTCCTCTTGTGGCTGTTATTGTTTTCTTAAAACTTTTTCACTTTGGGAGGGGGGTGCTAAAAAATAGTTATTCAAAAGCTGGAAAATGGAGTCCGGCATGAGGGCATATGCCTATAATCCCAGCTACTGGGAGGAGGTGGGTGGGGGTTTGAAGCAGGAGGATGGAAGGTTCTAGGCCAGCCTGGGCCGCTTAGCGAGACCCTATCTTAAAATAAAAAATAACAAGGGCTGGGGATATAACCCAGTGGTAGAGCACACCTCAGTTCAATCCCTAGGATCAAAAACCAAAACCAAAAACAAGCTAGAAAACGGAGGGCAGGAATCAATCATCATAGTACAAGCCAAATATAACTCTTTTAATATTTCTATATCCTTTTCAGTTATTTGCCTACATGAATTTATGTTTTTAGAGTTTTAATGTGCATGAAAGTTTGTGATGTACTTTTCTCCTAAACTCTCCTCAAAGGTCAAGAGGAAAAGTATCAGTGAAAAGCAATCAAGGAATTTTAGTCAGTGTGACCATACCAGGAAGAGCAGAGGGCTTCGTTTCTAGCCCTGACACGATCTCCCAGACTGCACAGACCAGGGGACAGAAATCAGCACAGTCAGGCATCTTGGTTAAACCGAGGCCTGGTGGATCATTAGCTCAAGATTGGTCAGGGCTGTCTTGTTGGCAGTGATAAAAAGTTGCTGCTGTATGGAGGATGGCTTCCACTAGTCATGAGAAGTTTATTGTTGGGCTCAGTGGTGCATGTCTGTAATCCCAGCATCTCAGGAAGCTGAGGCAGGAGGATCACAAGTTCAAAACCAGCCTCAGCAGATTAGTGAGGAATTTAGCAACTCGGTGGACCCTGTCTCTAAATAAAATATTTTTTAAAAGGCTCAGTGGTTAAACAGCCCTGGGTTCAATCCCCGGTACCAAGAAAAATAATAATAAGTTTATTGATCAGACCTGTTGCTCCTGGAGTCCAAAATGATTGACAGCAAAGGAGACTCATGCAAAATGGAAGCAGAGATGCCAGGGTTTTTTTCACATTTGCAGCCCCCAGTCAGTGAAGAGCCTGTGTTTTCAGCAAAAGCAGGCTTTAGAGTCCTTGTTACATAACTATTTATAAAGCATTTACACTGTATAAGTAACCTAGAAATGATTTAAAGTCTGTGAAAGTCTGTAGGTTCTATGGACTTCAGTTTACACTGGGTATCCCCAGCCGTCCTGGAACCAATCCCCACCCCCAGATACTGAGGGATTATATACTTTACAAATAAAATAGAAAGATTCCTAGCTTTCAATAGTTATCCTTTAATGAGTCAGCGAGCTCTTGTATGGATTTGCCGCTCATTTCATCTGGACAACAGCCCTAACGCTCTGTGTAACTATAAGATGGTCAGAGAGCTTAAGGAACTTGCCCAATGTTAACCAGCAGTGGAGCAATTACCCAAGCCCAAGCAGCTGCCTCCTAAGCTCTTTGTCCTTTATGTTCCCTCTCAGTCTATCCATTATGCCAAAGTATAGTTTTAGTGCAATTAAATAAAAAATAACACTTTACTCCTGTCTCACACATGTACACACACAAACACACACACACGCACACACACACAGTCCCTACCCTCACAACCCCTTCAACTTCTCCCTTATGACTGGTTGTGTACAACTTTTAAAAAAATTGGCAGAATGCAGGAGAGGAAGTGGGAGTTTGTATTTTCAGTTGGGTTCAGCTCAGTGGATAAGGAGTCCCCGTTTTCCCATCCTGCTCACGGAGTAGTCCTGAATTGTTCCTAAGTAGGAGAGATTTATGGACTGAATCCTGGTCCAAGTCAGAGAGAAAAGTATTCTTTAGAAAGACATCTTCTGATGATTATTTTGAGAGACTTTCTGTTAATCCCCAGCAAATCTGCATGTTAATAGGAATCATTTACTCAAAGCAGGGGTCCAGGAAAATAGCTTTACATAATAACAGTAGCTTGATTTGATTACTTCAATTTGGTTCTGGCCATTGAATTAAAGGTAAAGCCAAGCTTTTGGAAGTTTTACAGAGCAATAAACAAAATGGGAATAGTAAATTAAGACTAACTCTGGTTTCAACCTGCACATCTTTATTACTTCTAACAAGCAGGGAGAAGGAAACAGGATCCAGGAGTAAAAAAACACTGATAATCTCCTTAGCATTTTGGATAATTTATTGGTTTCTCTCCCACATTGAGAGCCCTAAGCCTGCCCAATATTCAGTAAGAATTGTTGGCGGCTCCTTCCCCTCCAAAAGAGGTTATTGTCTTCCTTAGGGTGCAGTAGAGTTTTTTTTATTTACTCCCCAAAATGCTGATAGACATTTTCAGTTGCACTTGGCCATTGTGACTCACAGCAGTACTTAAAAAAAAAAAAAAAAAAAAAAGTGGTTTTTTTCACTTTCAGAAGAGTACCAAAAGCAATACAACAGGAGCTTCCTGTGGACCCTCACGCAGCTTCCCTGGGTAGGAGCTTACACACATACTATGGAGATTTATAAAAGGTAAGGATTGACTTTGCATGATGCTATTCACTAGAGTTCAGAACTTCTTCACGTCACTGATTTTTCCACGAACGTCTTGTTTCTGTCCCAGGAGTCCATCCAGGATCCCATGTTGCCTTTAGCTGACGTGGCTCCTTAGCTGCCTCCAACAACTTCTCTGCCTTTCCTTGATTTCATGGCCTTTGTACTTCTGAAGAGCATGGGCGATCATTTTGTAGAACGTCCCACAGTTCGGCCTTGTCTGATGTGTTCTCATGGTGAGACAGGTCTTATGTGCTAATGGAAACGAGACAAGATGATGACTATGTCTCAGACCTCCTGACATCCTCCATCAGCTATGTGACAGTTGGACACTGGAGGCAGTGGGTTTCAGAACCGAGTATGGGAACAGCCCATACTACTGTTACAGGGCATGGGGCCGATGCCAAGCCAAGGCAGCCACAAAGGCCCCTTATTCACCCCAATTCTTTTTTTTTTTTGTGGTGCTGAGGATTGAACCCAGAGCCTTGTGCATTCAAGGCAAGCACTCTACCAACTGAGCTATATCTCCAGCCCATTTCACCCCAATTCTTGCAATCACAACAGAAAGATTTCAGACATGTGGCTCAGAGTAGCAGTAATGCGTTTATTGAAGAGACAGGAAAAGGGGAAAGGAAAAAGGGAAAGAGTGTGTCCTCTCAGAGAGGAGAAGGATGGCAAGGCCCTCCTGTCTTCCTGTTTTATTGCAGATTCCAGGGAAGTTTCCAGAGAGTCCCATTCAGGTCCACCTCTTGACTTCTGACTGACAGCAGGATTGCATCAGCCTTTCAAGGGTTTACCCCATGGAGGGCAGACCTGCTGAAGATCCAAGGCAACTCAGTCACCTTGGCCCATGCTTACTGGTTCTAATTGGATCTTGTTCTTACAGATTTTAATGGTTGTGGGGGCTTTGCTTCTAATTATCCTGTCTCCCTGAGTCCTGGAATCTGGTCTGCATAAAGGTCACAAAAGTCACCCCCTTCTGGGTAACTTGTGTTTTACCAATAGAGAGGAGCCTTTGGGCTTCCATTTCTCCTACAGATAACAGGTTGTCTGTTGAGAAATGTAACAAGACCCTGTTGACTTAAGCCAGGACAGGGCTGCAGGTAAATTGCTTTCTAAAATGAAGCACGCGGAGGTCAGCACAGTGGCCCAGTTTATAGAACAACTTTAGCCTCATGTTCCCATTGCTCACATTTGGTGTCTATCGAGTCATCCCTGTAGGATGGGGGAGGATGATCAATTCAACCAGACGTTGAGAGGTCAGATGTGAAGTTGGGGGATGTGACTAGACTTGATAGGATTCTTGCTAAAATTGGACAAAGCAAAAATGGGTCCCAAAGATAAGGGCCCAGTTGGGAAGAGAGCTGAGGAGTTTGGTCAAGGAGAGACCCTTAGTTCAGTAGACTTTAGGTTCCATTGTTGCATAGTCATGGAAACTGTCTACGTATCTCTTTATGACACTGAGTCTGTTTCTGAAGAATTTATTATCATATAGATTTTGAACTCAGAAAAACATGGTGGTTGGGAATTTTCACCCACAAATGATCTTTTCTTCTTCTGTTTTGGTTCTGGTTTTTTTCAAAATAAATATATTTTATTTTATTTTTTAAATTTTTTTAGTTGTTGATTGACTTTTATTTATTGATTTATTTCTATGCGGTGCTGAGGATCAAATCCAGTGCCTCCCACATGCGAGGCAAGCACTCTACCACTGAGCCACAACCCCAGCCCAAAAATAAGCATATTTTCGATTGATTAGAATTTGACCCAGCTATCCCACTCCTCAGTATATATCCATAGGCTTTAAAATCAGCATATTACAGTGATGCAGTCACATCAATGTTTATAGCAGCTCAATTCACAATAGCTAAGCTATGGAACTAAGCTAGGTGCCCTTCAACAGATAAATGGATAAAGAAAATGTGGTGTGTATATATACACAATGGAGTATTACTTAGCCATAAGAAAGGATGAATTAATGACATTTGCCCATAAATGGATTGATCTGGAGACTATCATGCTAAGTAAAATAAGCCAGGTCCAATGTTTTCTCTAAGAGGTGGAAGCTAACTCACAAAAGATGGGTGAAGGGAAAGAATAAGTTCAGTAGATTAGACAATGGGAATAAAGGAAAGGCAGAAGGGGATAGAAAAAGGGAGGACAATGTAATGAATCTGATAAAATTTTCCCACATACATATATGAAAACATCACAGAGAATTGCACCATATGTACGCCCACAATAATGGGGTCTTAACTAGAATAAGATATATTCCATGCTTGTGTAATTATATCAAAATGGATTCTACTGTCATGTATAACTAAAAAGAACCAATAAATTAAAAAAAGAAAAGAAACTGCTGATCAAACATATTTGGAAAAAATTTGCATCTATATTGAACATGTAAATGTTTTTTGGCCATTATTTCTTAAGCAATATAATATAAAAACTATTTATACAGCATTTACATTTTATTAAGCTTTATAAGTAATCTAGAGATGATTTGAAGTACATAGGAGTAAGGTACATAGGAGAGGGTAGGTTATATACAAATTCTGTCATCTTATTTAAGAAACTTAAGCACCCACAGATTTGGATGTCTTCAGGGGGTGAGGGTGGCTGTCCCCAAACCAATCCCCGTGGACACCCAGGGATGACTCAAGCTCTACTCTCTGTGTTCTGCTCATGTTCTCATCTCAGTTTACATAAGTCTTTGTCATATGGGTTCAATAAATGCCATGAGTTTGAATAAATAAAGGCATGCTATTTCTGAAAATATAAAAAAAAAATAGGTCAAGCATCACAGAAGAGATACTTCATGATGAAAGAAGGCAGGTGTGAAATAGAAAAAGGAAAAAGAGAAGCTATTCCATAAGGCAAAAACTGGACCTATTCCCTTATGAGAAAAGAGGCTTAAAATTCCAATGAAAAATAAACAAACAAAATAACAATAATAATAACCCTAATGATGATAATACAATTCTAATGAAAAGTCACTAGGAGAAGTTGAATTTGAACTTATAAAACTCGATTAAAGAAGATAGGGACAGGTACAAACTTAAAAAAAAGTAATTTTTGCCTAACAGTTTCAAAACAAATTTTGGTCCCCTATGAAATAATTGTGACTTAGAAATCTAATCAACACAAAACCTCTTTTCCTTTCTTATGCCAGATAACAAGGTTATTATTTGGTGTTTCCTGAAAAGTCAGTGCAAATAGTCACCCTGACCAAATGGGAGAGGTTGCCTTTATTAAAGCAAATTTTTCTAAGTTTTATCTGCAGATGGTCTGGCAGGGGGAGCACACTATTAGAAGCTTCCCGCAGCATCTTGACCCCCACTGCCCTGCTCCTGTCTTTGACGGCTCCACACACACACATCTCCACAGCAGCTGGTGGGCTGTACCCGACCAACCAGTGCCGGGCAAGCAGAATGTGCGATTGATGGAGAACCTTGGAGAACAGCCCCCGAGCCAAATGGTTCCTTGCACAGAGCCAAAAAAGATGAGGGTGGGCAATCAGTTTGGGGGCAAGAAGCAGAGTCCCACCAACATGACACGCCTTTTCTTTCTCTGCACAGCCCTGGTATTGTCTGGGACATAATGCTGTCCAGTGTCCTCCACGGCTGCGTACAAGGGCCCCTCCTGTCCTCTGTGAACCACTCCATATTAAATTTGAGAGCAGTGGGTGTCATTCCCTCACAGACTCTGAACAGATGCCCATTCTATGTGTCGAGGAAGGAATAAAGGGTCCTAGGCTGGTTTTTTAAGAAATTGAGTAGCTAGGTCTTGCTCTCTAAGAAAGTCTGGAATATTAAAAGCCAAGACCCACAGCCCCTGTCCTGGATGAAGAGGGCAGTCCCAGGAGTGGTGTGTGTTTGTCTCATGCTGTGGTCTGGGTACAGAAGAAAGAGGAACAGTTTCCATCCACTTCACCTGGGTCTGTGGTCCTTGTGGACCAAGGTGAGCCATTTGTCCATGTAGGGCACTCTTATTTTACCTCAATTGGAGTCTCTTTGTTAAAATAATTATTTAAAATGAGTCCCCCAAGTGAAATGACCAGGTATAAAGATTAAGAAAAGGTCAAGCAGAGAGATACAGGAATGAGGTGATAGAATAACTTGATACTGGCATATCTTAGAAGTTTTCCCCTGAGCTAAGACTTCTCTTGGTTAAACAAAAGTAAAACATAACATATGGTCACTTTCAATTTAAACCAATTTTGACCATATTCCTACTATTCCTATATAACACGTGTTTTCGTTTCATCGTGAGAAATCAATCAGCTCTTCAGATTTTTATATACATAAATAATGTTTTAACATCATTCTGACAATTCTGAAAATATGATGTTGTGTTCTTTCCCAGTCATAATTACTCATCATCTTTATCATTTTTAGTAAATAAATAACATTATATTATGTCAATATTCCATAATTCATTTATCCGTTTTGTTTTGTTTTGTTTTTGCAAAGCATTTAGGTTACTTTCACCTTTCCACTATCGTAAATAACAGTGCTATAAATATATCAATGCATACACCATTTCTTCTTTTAAATTACTTCCTTGAAATAAATTCCAAAGAATGAGATTGAGAGGTCAAAGAGTACAAACATTTTAATGACCTTTGACCTACATTGATTGTCAAATGCCCTCAAAAGCCATCGTGTCAGTTTTCAAAGAATGGTATATCTGTTTTCCCCATAGTCCCATCAGCACTGAGTTATGATTCTCCTTTATTTTCATTTCTTCAATTTCATTTGGTTGAGATTAAATAATATGCCATCAGGAGTATTATTATAAGTAGCTATATAACCCCCTGATTACTTAATAATGCTTAGGACATAACAGGAAGAAAAATAAAACAAAAAAACAATACTTTCCCAGTCTTGCTCAAAGCCTTTGCAGAATAAGTATCTGTGACTCACAACAAGGTTTCCATCCTTAGAACAAAGAAATTGGTTCTGAAATGACCCGAATAACTTCAGCACACCAGAGTCAGATAATTTAGTTTTCATTTTAGACACAGTCACACACAGAGCTCTAAACTTTGCTAATAGATGAAGGCTAAGGGAAATGAAGGCTCATATATGTTATCAATGCTTAAATTAATGATTTTGAGCAGCAAAAAGTTTCCTCTTGGTGACCTCTTGTAAAGACATCCAATTATTTCACAGTTGTTTTTCTGTCTTTCCTCTATGCCTCAAGCTATCTTGAATAAAGAGAGAGAAGATAAAAGAGTGAAAGTTAAATAACAGAGGCAAGAGTCTCTCTTGTTCTTTCTATAAATTTTGCATTTGACCTGGCCCCATGTTCTAGAAATACTGTGCAACAGAGAAATGGATAAGTTGTCTGTCAGTACATTTTGCAAATGGCATGATTAAATGAAAAAAATCCCTGAATATCTAATTCTTCAAGACCAGCCCAGTTCAGATATTGTTCCTTCTTAAATACCTTCTTAATATACCTTAGGATTCCTGTTACACAGTATAGATGTACTAGTAAAGTCCCTGGAATGGCAGATTGAGTGAAACGTGGCAGGTTTACGGGGCCTGCCCCTGGGCACACAGTAAAGGTCTACCGGAAACACACGGATCTGTGTTATTCAGGAAGCAAATCCACTTCGTTTGAACTGGCATCCCTTCTCTCCTCAGCCCCTAGGCATCGGGGAGTGTACCCTGGTGTTTGTAACTCTGAGTGCCTGAGAAACAAGAGCATATCAATTCATATTTTAAAGCCCCACGTTCACCTTGGAACCAAGTGGTTCACCTTAAACCAAGTGCAAATGTGAGCTCAGATCTATCACTACCTCCATCACCACCACAAAGAGAGAGAGCAAGTACTGGGAAATAGCCCAGTGTCACCAGAAAAGGATGGGAGAGGCATTATTAAATCCGAGATGGGATGATCATGAGTTCCCTGGATGTGACTGGGGTGCTGCTGACTTCCTGGTGGCTGTGGGCAGCCACAGACTTGTGCTGCTGGAACATGCCATTGATGGTGACCTCCAGCCGGGAGAAGGCTGGGATAACAAGACACCCTTCAGCCCTGCTCTGGGCTGCTTCTCTCTAGGCACACTAGGGCAGGGTTAGTGGAAAGAAAGGTGGGAAGACAGAGTAACAGAAAGTGAACTGGAGGAAGGTAAGCAAACTGCCAGAGAGGAACCCTCATTTAGAAGAAGGAAGTCTGCCAGTGAGGGGCCTGCACGGGGTGAGCAGCTGGTTCAGCCCCAGAGAGAGGGTCACTGGCATCAACGGCTAATTCAGAACATAAACTCTCTCCTTTCCATCTTTTTTCTCTGTCTTCTCCCCTTGCTTTCCCATTCTCTCTCTCTCTCTCTCTCTCTCTCTCCTTCCTTACCGCTGTCTCTCTCTCTTTCTCTCTCTTTCTTTATGTCCCTAAACATTTTCATCCTTGGTGGTCCCCTACCCTCTGTCACCCTGAATAATAAACAAAGTCCAAGAAAAAGACCCAAGCAGCCTGGCCAGCAGAGAGAGCCACCTGGATGACCAGGACTGGCTTTCTAAGTGGTTTTATCTGCTTTGTACTGAAACACTGGTGAATCTGACATGCACATGTGAGTCATCTATCCCCAAAGCTCTGGCCATAGGTAGGGGGTAAACTGAAGGAGGGGAATTTCCTCTTACCCAGCCTCCTCCCCACATGCAAGTTTTTCCCATCTCCCTCTCCAGCACATCATCTCCTTCTTCCTCTAAAGAGCACCTTGTGTATGCCTGGTTGAATGCTCAAACCCTCCCCATGCAAATGTGTTCCTTTGCTTGTCTTCCCAGCTGGGTGACAAGCTCCAGAGTGTGTTTGACATCAGATATTGACATTGACCAGGTAAGCCCCATGGGCAGGCAGCTTCCCAGTGAAGCCTAGACCCAGTCCTGCCTTCCCACTGCTATCTCCCAATAGCCATGTGACACTGAACAAGCCACTGACTTCTTTGACACTTTTGTTCCATGATCCATGAGGTGCTTATAAAAGTCTTCCTGGGGGGGAGGGGCTGTCACGTGGACCACATGAGCTTCGGAACAATGACGGACCCAAGTTTCTCCATTGGGCAATTCCTAGCCCTGAGCACAATACCTAACACATATTCTCCAGGCCTGATGGGGAGCGGTCATGTGGGTAAGCATGGAGTTAAGGGCCTAGACTCTTTAGGGTGAGGAATTTCTTTTCTGGACCTCAGAAAGCATATATATTGAGACCTGGTTGTGACTTGACTGTGCTCATGTGTGAATGGGAGCTAGTCCATGTCCTGTGGCAGTTTGCAAATCTACAGGGCCATGCCGTGTGGAAGATTAAAAGAATCTTAAGAAGGCCTAGGGACTTTCCCCTGGAGATGATCTGGGAAGGCTCTATGGAGGAGGTGCCCTTTCCAGGTGGTCAGGATCCAGTGCATCAGATACTGACATTGACCAGGTAAGCCCCATGGGCACAGGCGCCATCATTTGTAGTCCCTTCCAGGGCTTGGGAGGACCCTACCAACTCGTTCACATGCTCGTTTGTTGTAAAATTTGCACCTGTTCCATTAAGGTGCAACCCATTAAGATTAAGATCTCGTAGCCTTATATTCTGACTTCCTCTTCCACCTCTCTTGTGTCTGTGGATGTTGGAGTGGCTGAGAGCATTCGGGGGAGGTGGTTGATGAGTGGTTGAATTTGGGAGGAGTTAGCTTGGTGGGGCTTGTTTGTGTGCTTTGCAGTGACTTTGTGTTCACATCTAATCTTGTGTTCCTGCTTCTACAACCTTCTTAACTGTGTAAGCTGGAATTCTCCAGTTCATGGTCATCCTATATGCCAAAGTGCTATCATGGAGACACATCGCTGGCAGCTGGGATGCTGGCTTTGGCCTCTTGGTAGGAGAAATTTCCAGAGTCCCTCTTCCCAGGGGAGAGCAGCTGCCCCATCCCCAGAAAAGCAAGGGACGAGGGCACCAAGGCTACCTGGAAGCCAGAGCCTGCCCAGTGGCCTTCCTTCCTGGCCACATGGCTGCCGTTGGCCAACAGCTGCCTGTGTGCAGTCCCTCTCCCAAGAGTCTGTGTGGCCATTCATTGCAGGCCTCCTCTTGGAAAGGCAAAGAAGGTTGCATTATACTAGGTAAAGCTTATCATTTGCATCTGCCAAGATTCAGGCATTTCCCCTCCCTCCCTGTCCCTTGGCCCCCAGAAACTTCCCTCCCCCTCCTTTTACCCTCTCTTGTGGGTTTTCAATAGTGTGTGCCTTTTTTCTTTTCCCCCTTCTTTCTGGTCAAGACAAGGTTGTCTCTCTGGATGGAAAAAGGCAGTGTGTTCGTCGAGTGCAGCTGCATTTCAAAGGTACTTTGTTGGCCAGTTATGAATTTGCCTTTGCTAATGTGGGGAAACAGGGAGATTCTTTGGCTCCCCCCTCCCACACTGAAATTGATGTTATTTCTCTGCCAGTGGTACCCAAGGAAATGTTTTGTTCCATTTCCTCCCCTTTCAGGCTGAGCCCTATTTATGTTCGGAGCTGGGGCACTGCCATTAAGGATCATTGTCATTACCACCAGCGTCTGAGGCTGGCCAAATTCAGCAGCTGTGGTTTCATGCCTACCCTCCCCAAGGTTTATTTCCCTGACAACATGTCCTTGTTTAGACCAACTTTCTTAGTCTTTCTCCTGTGGCCCCCCAACCCCCACCCTTCCCCAAATCGCCCTTACAGTTTCATGGGGCTTAAAATTAAAAAGGAAAAAGTGTGTGTGTGTGTGTGTGTGTGTGTGCTGGGGGCAATGAACAAGGATTGGAGCTGGAAAGAAGATAAAGACTCTGGGAGCTGGAGAAAGGGTGCAGGGGCCGGAGCATGGGGTGAAGGGTGGGAAGTTTCACCATAGATAATGGAATCAGATTCATTATGGTATTGATGGTCACCCCTCTTCTCTAACCCAAGTTTGCAAGCCTCACCCTCGGCCTTGCCCGCCCCAGCATGCCCAATGGAATACCTAGGTGGCCCAAGGGGACCCCTGACCCCTGTATCCTGTTCCTTTCTCCCCGCTTTGCTACTTTTCTCCTCGATAAAAGGAGAGAGTGAGAGATAATTAACAAAAAACATGGCCCCAGGACAATGAAACAACTGGCCTTGGCCGGCAAGAAAAGTATCCTGGTTTTCTAGGTAAACTTTCTCCCATCAATCTTTTCTTTAACCTCCCTGTTAGTGGAAGCAATAGGAACACCCCTCCCCTCCCCTGAGCAAATGCTTTCTTTTGACTGGAAACAAAAACAGGGGCTCTGCGAAGACAGAGGTGAAATCTGGGTGGTATGGGCACCACACAATGGGACCGCTGTTCCTGGCCGGGCTTGTGTTTTACAACAGGGGAGGGGCGAGCGTGAATGGGCCCATGATGGAGACAATCCCCCTGATTCAGGCCTACAAACGCATCTTCTATTCCGCACAGAGCTGGACAGAAAGGAGAAAGTGACAAAGAGCGCGGGGCGGGGAGAAGGAAGACAAAATGTGTTCGGCTCAAAAAATCTTTCCTATCCTACATGTCCTAGCAAGGGAGTCTGTGGAGAGAGGCTTCGGGAGTCCCCGGGCCGCCTCTGAATGGCTTTATCTGGACTCTGATTTATTGATGAAGCTTAAGCGACTCACTACAGAAAGGCCTGGGGTTTCTTTGTCCTGGAGATAAAGTACAATAAGCCACAATGGCCAAGATCTCTTGGGATGCTCTCGGGTCCTGCCTTTCTCTTGCCCTCTCCTCCCTGCAAATGCCAGCGGCCGTGAAAAACGATCGCTGGTGTGCCTGGGAGTTCTGAGGACCAGGCTGGGCCACTTGAGGTCTCCTTAAGAGGGTATTATGGTCAGGGAAAATATTTGTGCTGTGAAGATGCCACACTCCATTTTGTTAATGGCTCTCATCTGCCCCAGATGATCACACACACACACACCCCTCCCCGGCCCTCAGGGCGCAGCCGTGGCCCATTCATGGTGCCCTCAGAGAGAGCACCCTCTCTGTGGCAACCAACATGGGGACATTGTGTTCACCTACTTGAGCAGAGGGGAAGGTGACCATGAGGGCAGCCTGCATTGTAAATTATCATTAAAACAAAAACAGACAGTGCCTTCTCTGCCCTGGGACCCCTACCAATAAATCATGGCTGGATGGTGGAGGAGAGCCCAGGAGAGACTGGGCGTTGTTGAGTTCCTCCCTCAAGCCCCGCCGCCCACCAAGAGAAGTCTGGCTCTGGGAATGGGGCAGCTGGAGAGTCGGGATGGGCTGGCTGGCCACATGGACTGCCTGGGCATCCAAGAAGTGCCCCTCTTTGCCTTTGAAGAGGGGCCAAAGGGACACCTTGACAGCCGACGGATCCTTGTGGCTTCATACCACCCCTTCCTGCCACTGATCTGTCAGCCTCTAGTCTTAAACAGTCTAAGAAAGAAGAGACAAGATAGAGAGGAGGAGAGAGGGGAGGGGAGGAACAGGGAGGGGAGGGGAGAGAAGAAGGAAGGAGGGAGGGAAAGAAAGAAAGAAAGAAAGAAAGAAAGAAAGAAAGAAAGAAAGAAAGAAAGAAAGAAAGAAAGAGAAAGAAAGAAAGAAAGAAAGAAAGAAAAGAGAAGAGGAAGGAAGGAAGAGAGGGAAGAAGAAGGGAGAAAGAGAGAGGAAGAAAGGAGGGAAAAAGAAAGAGGAAGGAAGGGAGAAAAGAGTCAGGGAAAGGAAGGGAGAAAATAAACCATCATCATTCACAGTCAGGAATGAGGAAGGAGCAAGGGTGATTTTACTAAAAATGGGATTCTAATCCTTGATTTAAAGTCTGCAGAAGTGAGCTTTATCTATAACACAGTAGCACTAAATAGCTGCTGACCATCAACCAGGAATGATCCTGCCTTACAAGTGTCAGGCACTTTGTAACTTGGCACATTATTATCAACTTAATTTTCTGAACAGTAGGGTTTTTTGATACTCTTTGAAAACGCATATCCAAAAATAGCAATCACTTTCTGCAATGTACCACACACACCCTAGGTTTTAAATAGAAGATACCAAATTAAATAGAACTTTTTTTTTTAAGGGAGTCAGGGAGATCCCATGTGTGGAGGTGCTCTGTAAGCCCTAAGGCAAACGGCAGAGGGCTGTTCTCAGTGGCCGAGCCCTCACCCTTGATGACCCCACAAGGATGGCTGGGGCCATCTGGTGCCTGCTTTGTATGGTTTTCCTGCCCATAAGCACTGTACCTGGGAAGCAGGGGCATGTACCTGGAGTCAGTCACCCAGCCAGCTAAGAGCACCCTTGTATCCTGACTCCCAATTCAGTACTTATGCCAGCACACTGTGTCACATTCTTTAGTCTCACCACCTTTTCCATGTCTTGGCAAAGCACAGCACACAAGAAGAAATGCCAGGTCAACAGGGGCTGGTGGGAAGGCTGCCGCTGATTACAAGGGGCTCCCTGCCCCAGGAGATCATGACACAGACCTGGCTGCATTGAGATCCAAAGGACCATCTTCAGGTAAGGAGAGGAGAGTTAACCTTCATTCTTCCCTGGTTACATTCTATTTTGCCATTGGCTGAATAATTTTGTTTTGCTGGCAATACAAGATGTCTTACTCCATTTCTTGTTGCTAGAACTAAATACCACAGATTGCATAATTTGCAAAGAATAAAAGTTTGTTTGGCTCACTGTTCTGGAGGCTGGGAGTCCACCAGCATATGCCAGGATCTAATAAGGAGCTTTCTGCATCATAACATGGCAGAGGGCCTCACGTGGTGAGACAGAGATAGCCTACCAGCCCAGGTGTCTCTTCCTTTTCCTATAAAGCCACTAATGCCATCGTGGGGGCCTCTTATGGTTTGGATGTGAGGTGTCCTCCAAAAGCTCATGTGTGAGACAATGCAAGGAGGTTCAGAGGAGAAAGGATTGAGTTGTGAGAGTCTTAACCCAGTCAGTCAATTAATCTCCACATAGGGATTAACTGAGTGGTAACTGAAGTGGTAGGGTGTGGCTAGAGGAGTGGAAATTGGGGGCGTGGCTTTGAGGTATGCATTTGTATCTGGCAAGTGGACACATCTCTCTCTCTCTCTCTCTCTCTCTCTCTCTCTCTGCTTACTGATCATCATGCAAGCTGCTTCCCTCTGCCACACTCTTCCTCCATGATGTTCAGTCTCACCTTGAACCTTGAGGAATGGAGTCAGACTTCTATGGACTAAGACCTCTGAAACCATGAGGCCTCAAATGAACCTTTCCTGCTCTACAATTGTTCTGCTCATGTCCTTTAGTCACAGCAGCAAAAAATATGACTAAAACAGAAATTGGTACTGAGAAGTGGGATGGTTGCTGTGACTAACCCGACCATGTAGTTCGGAAGCTTTTTGAGCTTTTTGGATTTGGTGGGAGGAATTTTGAGATTCTTAGCAGTGCCACCTGGAAATGCTTTGTATTGTTGTAAGCAGAGCTTAATGGCCAATCCTGGTGGGAGCTCTGAAGACCAGAAAGCCAATAGGACCGTGGACAGTGAAGACAGAGCTCAAGAGGGTTCAGAGGAGGACTCTATTGGAATTTGGACTGGAGGCCATTCCTGTTATATTCTGGCTGGAAAGTTTTCTGCATGATGCCCTAAGACTTTCAGTGAGGCTGATTTTAAAAGCAATGGACTTCTTAATCTGGCAGAAGAAATGTTTAGGCAGCATAGCATTCAGGTGGTAGCATGGATATTGCTGGTGGCTTTTAGTCAAACTTATTGTGATAATCAGGAGCAGAAAGCAGAGCAGAAAGATTTGGAAAATGTGGACTTGAAAAGCCAGAGTAAAACTAAGGCTAAGGAAATTGCAGTTGTTATAGACATTACTGCCAGTAAAGAAATGCTATTGGCCTTGCCTAGAGACAATAGAAAAGATGACTTGAGGGCATCTCAGGAACTGGCAAGACCACACCCATCCCAGGCTCCTGGGAGTAAAAGTAAAAATTCTCTTGAAAAGAGACCAGTGGGGTAACCCTCTTACACAAGGGGGCCTAGGAAGTTTTCTCAACGTGCTAGGCCACCAGACACTCAGAGTCTGCTGCAGCCAGGGTCCCTGGAGGCTGGGCTACTGCTCAATAAAGTGGCAGACCTTGGTGTCAACCACATGGTGCTGGTTCTACAAGAATGCAGGATGCTGGAGTTAGGGTTTCATAGAGGTTTCCACCAAGATTTCAAAGGAAGGCCTGGGAAGACAAAGTGCAGTAGGGTTGGAGTCTCTGTGGGCACCCACTAAGAAGTCAAAGTGTGGAGATGTAGGAGGAAGCCAAAGCTGCAGTGGAGATTCCCCAAGATTAAGAAATGCCAGTAATGTGGAAAGCTGCAGGAATCCAGCAGAAACAAGCCAACAGAAAGGCCACTTGGGCTGCAATGAAAAAGGCCATGGAGCAGAGTTACACAAGCCCTTTGGAGAGAACATCAGGATGGCATGTACCCCAGATGTCTGATGTGGAGCTACAGGACTTGTATGCACAGCTGGATTTTGGCCTTGCTTTGGTCCCATGCCTTCTTCTTATGCTCCTCATTTTGTGAATGGAAATGTTTACTCTGTACCATTATATATTAGATACTTGTACATTGCTTTTAATTTTACAGGAGCTCAACATGGGAGATTGCCTTGAGCCTCAGAGAAGACTTTGGACTTGAACTTTGAGCAATCTTGGAATTGTTGACTATGGGGACTTCTGGGAATGGACTAAATGTATTTTACATTGTCAGATGAGTGTGATGTTTTGGGGGCCAGGGGCAGAATGTTACAATGTGGATGTGAAGTATCCCCCAAAATCTCACATGTGAGACAAAGCAGAAAGGTTCAGAAAAGAAGTGACTGGGTCGTGAGAGTCTTAACCCAGTGAATCAACTCCCTGATAGGATTAACTGAGTGGTAACTGGAGGCAGGTGGGATGTGGCTGGAGGAGGTGGGAATTGGGGAGTGGCTTTAGGATATATATTTGTATCTGGAGAGTGGATCACCCTCCTTTCTCCTGGCTGATCATTATGTGATCTGCTTCTCTCTGCCACACTCTTGCTCCATGATGTTCAGCCTCACCTTGAGCCCCAAGGAAAAAAGCAGGCCTTCTATGGACTAAGACCTCTGTATTAGTCAGGGTTCTCTAGAGGAACAGAATCAACAGGAAGTACAATTATAAAAAGGGGACTTATTAGATTGGTTTATATGACCAGAAGCTGGATAGTCCATAATGGCCATTGGCAGGCTGGAGAGCTGGGAGAACCAGCAGCTGCACAGTCCAAGAGGTTGAAGACCCAGAACAATAAGGATCAATGGTGCTACTCTACTCTGAGACCTAAGCCTTCTGGAGAATCACTGTCAAAGTCTACTTTAGAAGAGTGAAGAAGTGAGAATCTGATATCCTCAAATGATCCCAGCAGCAATCAAGAACCCATTTAAGAAGAATGGAGCTTGCATTTGCTGCTGCTTCTTTGTCCTTCCAACTTTTATTCCATCCAAGCCATCATCCCATTGGTCAGTGCTGCCCATGCTCAGGGAAGGTCTCCATTTCAGTTTGCTATCCCACATGCCAATCATTCCTAGACACACCTTCACAGACACACCCATAATCCTCTTAATCCTTGACATCTCTTAATCCAATCAAGTTGACAATTCAGAGTGACCATTACAACCTCTGAAACTGGGAGCCCTCAAATAAAACTTTCCTCCTCTACACTTGTTCTGGTCGGGTCCTTTAATCACAGCACTGAAAAAGCTGACTAAAAAAGGGCCCCACCATGATGATGACCTCACCTAATCCTGATCACCTCCCAAAGGTCTCACATCCAAATACCATTAACATATGAATTTGTAGATTAAGTTTCCAACACATGAACTTTTGAGAGACACATTCAAATCATAGTACATGATTGATATAAACTAATCTCAACTTCCAGAGAGAGACATACATTTCATTCTGTATATTTTTATGAAAATAAACAAACACACATTGTGAACAGGATTATATATTTGAACATATTTATGCTTTATCTGCTTTTCCATTCATAGCAGAAGCAGTGTTTAAAAATATAGACTCAGAAGCAGGTTGTGGTCAGGAGTGAGGTATAGCCACAGTATCTTTTTTTTGGAGGGGGTACTGAGAATTGAACTCAGGGGTATTCAACCACTGAGTCACAGCCCTAGCCCTATTTTTGTGTTTTATGTAGAGAGAGAGTCTCACTGAGTTGCTTAGTGCCTTGCCCTTGCTGAGGCTGGCTTTGAACTCACAATTCTCCTATCTCAGCCTCCCAAAGTGCAGGGATTACAGGTGTGCGCCACTGTGTTCGGTTTAGCCACAGTATCTTTACGTGGCATCCAACACATGAAGAGCATCATACAAGTAGGGTTTGGGGGTCATGAATAAACAAAATACAGTTTTGTACATCAACACATAACAGCTTTATATCAATCCACAAGGACCTACCTTTGCTTTCTCAAAGACTTCATTATAGTCCACCCTATCATTATTTATTGAACGAATTTTCTAATGACAAACATTTAGGTTTTCTAAACGTTTGACATTATAAACAATGATTCAATGAACATCTTGGTGCATGTATATTCTTAATACCTTTCTTATTGTTTCCTTTTAACAAATAACTAAGAACTAGAGTCACTGGATCAAAGACAATACCACTAGATTGTACTCCAGAAAGGTTAGATGGAAGGATATCCCACCAAATTCTCACTGATACATTAAATTATCATTCTTTGTCATCTTCAATAATCTAAAAAGAAACAAACAAGGTGCCATTTTGATATGCATTCAGTTGATTAAAAGTGAGAAGGGGCACCTTGCGTGTTTTGTTCATATTTTCTGCCCATTAGTCTTTGAAGGAAAGTATTAAAGTGATTATCACTTTGTGGGCCTCGGGTGCTATGAGTATTTTTGCCAGTTTGTTGTTCACCTGTTAACCTGTTTCTGGTTCTTGGTGCCACACAAAAGCAAGAGTGAAGAGAGGAGCATGCAGAAAGCATCATTTCTGCAGAGATTGGTAAATCAAGTCCTGGTGCATGATTGAAGGTCCACTGGACAAAGCATGAGTGTGGGGAAGTCACTCTAAGCAAACAGGAAGTCCTCTTGGGTCCTGAGAGCCTACAAAATAACCTGAAGCTACCAACTTCTTTCTGGCACTTAAAGCCAGGTGAAATTTATCACCTGAGTTCTTGTGTAAGTAGAACAGGGTCCCCCTTCATCCCCATCCTCTTCTCTTCCTTTCTCTTCCAGTATTGTCGTTTATGTCATGCCTCGCATGGGTTTGCTCGACAAGTTGGGGTCCCGCAGGACGAGGAATGGGGTCCCAAAGGATGAGGTCTGGGGTCCCGGAGGACGAGCGTTTATGGGGTGGACAGTCGCAGAGTCACTCACCCAGACACCGGGGATAGGTAAAACTGCTCTGCCCCAGCGAGAAGCAGACCCATTTATTTCAGTTAGTGCAACAGTTTATATAGGGTCTTCAGATCAATCATGGCCCTGAGGTGAGGTTACAGCCAATAGGGTATTGATCCATGTCAGGTGCACAGCCAATCAGCATGGGATGAGAAAAGGAGAGGCACTGAAGGCAGCCAATCAGCATGGGGTAAAGAGGAGGGGAAACATTCAAAGTAACCAATCAGCATAGGGCAAAGGGGAGGGGAAGTATTGAAGGCATGGAGAGAGCTCCTATACAGCATAAAGGCAATCTCAGTGGCATGTCCAGTATTCAGGACATGGGGCATCAAGGGCAGGGTATAGAGGCTGTGGGCACCAAAAGCAACACTTTGGAGGCTGTTTACATTAAACAAATAAGTTACATGATTACACAAACAAACATACCAAGGGTAGTGGGAGGCTGGTTTCTCCCTGTCAGAGCGTGGATTCACAAAGATGTTAAGAGAGAAAACTAGAAGAAAGCAAGAGGTATTAGAATGGAACTGGAATATCATGAAAAAGTAATTTTAAAAAACATCTGTGCAGTTTACATATATGTATTATATATATAAAGTATGCATGTCACTTATATGCGCATACAAGTGGAAATCATAATGACATGTATCTGTATGTGGACATTTACATGATCATGTATTTTCTAGCTCTCTCCCCTGAGACAGTGATACTTCCTTAATAGCAAACCAACTGAGCACTCAGATCTTGGTTTTTAAATACCCCTGCAGCAAAAAGAGTGAAAGCTCTATAGAGAAATCAGTGATTCAGGGCAGGAACAGAGAAAATATGCTTGGAACACAAAGTAATGAAAACAGACAGCCAGCTCCATTCCTCAGGGTTCAAGGTGAGGCTGAACATCATGGAGGAAGAGTCTGATGGAGGGAAGCAGCTCATATGATGATCAGACAGCAAAGAGAGACTAAGCTCAGCTCACCAAATTCATACCCCAAAGCAGTCCCCCAGTGACCCACCTCCTGCAGCCACACACTACCCTCCTCCAGTTACCGCTGGGTTCATGCCTATCAGGGGATTAATTTGGTGATTGGGTTAAAGTTTTCATGACCCAATCATTTCTCCTCTAAATCTTCTTGCATTGTCCCACACATGAGCTTTACCTCACACCTAAACCGTAACAGTGATCTTCATTGTGTGACATTAATTAAATTATGTCACTACCTACTCAAAACTCTCCTAACGGTTGCCTCATTACCCTGAAGTAAAACAAACACCTTACCATGGCTGCACTAATTTGCTAGGACTGCCACTGGAAAGCACCCCGTGTTGGGGCTAAAAATAGCCTATATTTATTGTTTCACAGTTCTGGAGGCCAAAAGTCTGAAATCAAGGAGCAAGCAGGACTGGCTCCTCCTGAGGGTGGAAGAAGGATCTGCTCAGGCCTCTCGCATTGACTTGTAGAGAGACGGCTTCTACCTCGGTTTCCTCATGTGACATTCTCTCTTCATGTCCATCTTTGTGTTTAAGTTTCCCTTCTATATAAGAACCCTGGTCATCTTGGATTAGGGCCCATTCTAATGGCCCCATTTTTACTGGATTATCTCTGTAAAGACCCTACCTTCAAATACAGTCACAGGGGAAGGTACTGGAGCTTAGTATCCCAACATATCTTTTTGGAGTAGGACACAATTCAAGTCATAACAATAGCTGACAAATCCAGTGCTCTCTGGCTCCTGCCTGTGAACAGAGATCCCCCTTTGCTCCCTGGGCTCCACTGGTTCCAGCCTCGCTGGACTATTGCTCATGTCTCCAGGCTCTCAAGTGTTTTATATCTTTTCACCTGACTAACATCAGTCTGTCCTTCGGGGCTCAGCTCAGATGCTTTTTGGGAGAACTTCTTGAACAATCTCTTAACAAATCTGGGCTACTTACTCCACAGCCATTGATCTATCTAGGAAGTCTATTCTTTTCTCTGGAGAAGTAGATGTGGCTTGATATTGGGTTCCCATACTAGAATGCTGTTTTGTTTACCACAATAATCCAAGTATCTAGCACTTTGTTGGATAAATGCCTTGAGTGAATGACATCAGTGGATGAATGACCTTCACCTAGATGGTATCATTGTCTTTCCCCTCTCTCTATTCTTTGCCACTTTTTATTTCTCTTTTAACTGTCTTATTGAGTATTGTTCATGTATATTCACCATTAATCCCTTCAATTCCTTTTTTTGGAAGCAAATATAAGATGAGCTGCAAATTATTAAGCTAAAAAAGCATGTTTTATTTATTAAACTATTATAGGGCTCTCTTAAGAGAATTTGTTATGGTTTAGATATTAGGTGTCCCCCAAAAGCTCATGTGTGAGACAATCCAAGAAGGTTTAGAGGTGAAATTATTGAGTTATGAGACCTTTAATCTATTCAGTCCATTAATCCCCTGATAGAGATCAATTGGGTGATGACTGTAGGCAGGTGAGGTGTGACTACAGGAAGTGGGTCATCAGGGGGTCATCTCTGGGGTATATCTCCCCCTCCCCCCCCGTGATCAGAGCTTCCTGGTGGCATATTCTGAGCTACTTTCCTCTGCCTCACTCTTCCACTGTGATGTTCTTCCTCATCTCAGGCCCAGAGTTATGGAGATAGCCAACTATGGACTGAGGCCTCTGAAACCATGACCCCTAATAAACTTTTCCTCCTCTAAAATTGTTCTTGTTGGGTCTTTTGGTCATAGCAGCAAAGAAGCTGACTAAAAGAATGAGTTCAAGAACTCTCACTTTTTATTTTAAGTACTTTCTAACTAACTTTCCTAGTCTGGTTTCTCTTCAGATCATATCAATCTTTCTCCTTCTACTAATTGGTTGGCTTTTTGAAAACACATAAGACAATTCCATGATTATTTTTATAATTAAATATAAGCAAACTGGGAAATATGGGTAAATACACAATGTTTATTGATGAGAAATTTAAATCTCCCAAGACATTATTCATTATAATATTCATTTAGGTTTTTTTTTCCCCTATGGAATTTTTTACATTCATTAAAACCAAAAGAACTGCTTATTTAAAGGTCAAAGATATTGTACACACTGTACTCTTGCTTTCAGAAATAATTATTTCCTCTGACCACTATGTTGCTCCACTCCCCTCTACTGCATGTCCCCTGATCCCTGCTTTGGAAACCAGGCTCCAAGCTCTGGAGTCTGGAATTTTTTTTTATTATTATTATGTATAGACTTAACAGTCACAGAAATGGCCTAAGCCCAAGAAAAGACAGAATAAATGCAATTTCAAGCAGAAACCCAAACCAAAGCCCTTTCTTCTGGGAAAATGTGAGGCAATGGACCTCAATAGAGATGCAAGAATCTAACTGGCTTCTCCTATCAGTGAACAAGATGTCTAAGGCACTAACATATCTTTATGCATTCAGGTGGACCAGTTCATCATCTCTGCTTTTCAGAAAAGGAAGCAGTTCCCAGATGTGTGACCCTTTCTAAGGTTACATGGCAGTTTAGTTGCAAAATGAAGATGGGATAGCTCCAGGTGAAGAAGAGAAAGCATTATGTATAAAGAAACCCATCACCAGGGCAAAGGGAACCACCTTGCTTAAGCAACAGGGGAGGGGCTTTAATTTTATAGATACATGTTAAATGAGTTAAGGCAACATACTATAACTGTACATATAAACTCTCTCCTTTTTTTCTTTTTTCTTTTTTTTCTTTTGGTACTGAGAATTGAATCCAGGGGCACTCTACTACGGAGCTATATCTCTAGCCCTTTTCATTTTTTAAATTTTGAGACAGGGTCTCCCTAATTTGCCAAAGCTGGCCTCAAACTTGCAATCCTCCTACTTCAGCCTCCAATGAGCTGCAATCACAGTGTGGGCCACGGTGCCTGACAACAATATATCTATCTATGTATCTGTTTTTCTCTCTCTGTCTCTGACATGGATGGTGTGTTGTGAGATTTATTGAGAAGCTCTTCCAGCACCTCAACCTTAAGATCTCCAAAGAGGAGGATGCTTTGCAGTCAGCTCTTGCCAAAGAATGCTCAGTGGGTCAGACAGCAGCAAATATGTCTTGGTCCCCTGGGGACACCCTGGCCCAGGATCTGGAGAGTATAGGAAAAGAGGTTCCATCAAGAAAGGCTATATAACAACTAAATTCACAATAGCTAAGCTATGGAACCAACCTAAGTGTTCTTCAACAGATGAATGAATAAAGAAAATATGGGCTGGGAACAGTGGTATACACCTGTAATTCCAGAGACGTGGGAGGCTGAGACAGGATAATGGTAAGTTCAAAGCCAGCCTCAGCAACAGCGATGTGTTAAGCAACTCAGTGAGACCCTGTATCTAAATAATATACAAAATAGGCCTGGGATGTTGCTCAATGGTCGAGTGAGTTCAATCCCCGGTACCAAAAAGAAAAGAAAAGAAAAAGAAAATATGGATATGTATGCAATGGAATATTACTCAGCCATAAAAAAGAACGACTTTATGACTTTTGCTGGTAAATGGATGGATCTGGATGCTATCATGCTAAGCAAAATAAGCCAATCCCAAAAAACCAAAGGACAAATGTTCTTTCTGATATGTAGACTCTAACACATAATGGGGCGGGGTAGAAGTTCAGTGTATTAGACAAAGGAAATGAAAGGAAAAGAGGGAAGATGGGAATAGAAAAGATAGTAGAAGGAATCTGACATAACTTTCCTCCATTCACATATGAATATGCCACCAGTGGAACTCTACATCATGTACAAACACAAGAATGGGATCCTGATTAGAATAAGTTATACTCCATGTATGTCTAATATGTCAAAATACACTCTACTGTCATGTATATCTAAAAAGAAAACATTTTTTAAAAAGAGGCTATATACCTAGCAGATCCATCTCCACAGGACTAGTACTGTAATCCTGGCTGGGATGTCTGCTTCTTAAGAAGGTTGATTTCTAGGAGCTTGTGTTTCTCAGGCATGATTCTGATTTTCAGTTTTATAGTTGTGTGTGACAGGTTGCCTTAATTGGCCCTCAAACCCCCCAGCCACCTCCCCCACTACTTTGTTGTTGTCCAGTAAATCTCTAAGATGATTTACCAGATTTCTCTGTCAATGAATCTATAAAGTCACTCCTCGCTTCCTCTGTTTAGTTTGGCAAAATCCAAGGACCAGTTGGTGGTCTGATCCACCTGGAAGCATGTCAGCCCCAGGGAGACATCTTCCCAGCTGCAGAGAGCCACTTTCTGGAGGGGTTTACTATTGTAAGGACAAAGGAAAAGGACAGAGAGAAGTCTCAACTCATGTTTACATCCAAATAGATTTTGTAGGTCACAAGTAGTACTGTTCAGTTTCTCTAATCAGCTTCAAAGACCTTGTAAGGCTCCCGTAACCATTGTGTGGTTAGTAATTCTGTCACAACTAATTACCACTAATAGCCACCATGAATGCAGTGTCTCCAGTTTAAAAACAACGTGGATTTCTTCCTGCATTCAGACCTCATCTGCCCCGGTTATTTCTACCTACTGTAGTTCATCAGCTCTGTCTCTGGTTGGGTAGCTCTTCCCTACCCGCCAGGCATAGATTACTTGTTATTCAAATGCTCAGGCTTGCCCACACTCTCTTTTTTCCAATCAGGATATTGCCTACACTGTGAGAAAAGTTTTTGAAGAAAGATTAGTGGGATTAGGAAAGGTTCACATATGTTCAGCCTCGCCTTTGGTGTTCAAGACATCACAACACCGCACAATCCAGGAAGCATAAGAAAATAGACTGTAGGCAGAGGCAGAGGGTGGGAGTAGAGGGTGGGGGTGAGAGAGAAGCTGTGTGGTTCTCCCTCAGTAATACAAAGCTGGAGTCAAATGCAAATCCGGGAATGTTTTATACTGGGGAATTCTGGGGCGTTTGCTAGAATTTCTGTTCTCAGTACTGTTTTCCTTTCACTTCCTGTATTGGTCAAGCTTGCATAACTCCAAGGAAATACCTAAGGCAACCAAGTTACAAAGAGAAGAGGTTCGCTTATGTCATAATTGAGGAGGTTCAAAGTCCAAATAGCCTATCCCAAGTTTGGCAAGGCTGCCTTTGACTGCATTGCCTCATGATGCAGATGGCAATGGGGGGGGCGTACATGTTGGGAGCAAGTGATCACACCTTGAATCAGAGGCAAAGAGAGAGAAGATAAGCTGGTCCCACAGCCCTCTGCAGGAGTAAGCCCCAATCACTTCCCACAAGCACCCACCCACACACACACACACACACAGTTTCCATCCTTTCCAAACAGCAACACCCTGCAGACCACATCTTCAATAGACCATTAGGGACACAGAAATCAAACAATTAAACATACCCCAAACATAGCACTCCCTGAATGATTTTTCTTTTCTCCCCTTGAGAACCTGGCCAGCGTATTGGAGGGGAGGTGGCAGAGGCAGAACTCAATCTGGCCTGGAGGCAGGTTCCAAAAACTATGTCTAACCTCCTGGCTGCCCCTTGGCGTTCCCCCGCCTACTTTTTCTTGCCCTATTTGCTTTCCCAAAAGCACCAAATGAAGCCAAAGTCATGACTCCAAGGGCCTGTGGGAAAACCTGTCATCAAGTTGGAATATTCCATTGAGTTAAACTTCTAACCAATCCAAACTGGCGACTCATCTACTCCCCTGGAATTGTCACACTGGACCTCTTAGTCTGTTCTGGCTATCATAACAAAGTGTTTCATATGGCACAATTTACAAGTAATAGAAATTTATTTCTCGTGGTTCTGAAGGCCAGGAAGTCCAAGATCAAGGTGCTAGTGTCCAGTGGAGACTCCATGCCTGCTCCATAGATGGGCCTCACTGCCACATGTTCACACAGACTCTCTCGAGCCCTGAGATAAGAGCACTAATCTCAGCACGTGGACAGACACTGCGTGATCTTATTGTCTCTTAAAGAGTCCACATCTTCATACTTTTGCATTATGGATTAGGTAAGCATAGATTTTGGAGGGGACACAAACATTCAAACCATAAATCTGAGTACCAGGAAGAAGTAAAAAGGGAATAAGAAATGGATAGGTAGTTTTAGAATCTTTCCCAAATTCCCCATGAACTAGAATAGCAAAGTCAAAGAGCTACGAACAATAGAACTGGGGACAAGTTAATCCCTGGAAACACCAAATAATAACAGAGCTGGACAAAGCATCTACAGTTCAGCATGGTTTCAGTGTCAGTGCTAAAAGAGGAGAAGAGAAAGAGACTGTGGTTCTGAAGATCCTGAGGATGGAAGAATCACAATATCACCAGTAGATGTTTGCTGGAGGGCACAGCAAGACACTCAGAGCACAGGAGCCAGAACCAAGAGAGGGATCTGCAAGCCCAGTACATGGGCCAGTCCAAGGAGACAGGGAAGCAGTAACAGAGTGGTGGTGAAGTGGTCTGGGTCCCACATACCCTCAAAGTGACAAAGTCCCTTCTAACACAAAGCCTTCCACTGAGGAGGTGTCTGGGTCAAACAACAGAGGCAAGGAAAAAGTGGAGAGGGAGCCAGGGAGAGAGGGAGAGAAGATAAGGCAGCACTCAAAAAGTTTTCAGACTTTTGTTTTTGTTTTTGTTTTTTGTGTGTGTGAAAACAATAGAAGGGAAGCTCTAGAATCTTTAAGCTGGGAAGGCTGTCCCAGCATGTCCTGGGCTCCCAAAAGTATAGGCAAATTCATTTCATTGAGAAAATGAACAACAGGAAATAACAGTGGTGGAAAATCATAAAAAGCTATTTTAAGAGGAAATTTTGTAAAAGGAATAGAATAAAGTTTCTCTAACAACAAAAACACGACGGGAAGAATTGTCCACAAAACATTTCAAATAAGTAAATAAAATTAAGAAAAGTTAGGAACTATAAAACAATATACCTCAGAATTAGGGGGAAAAATGAAAAAATTAAGTGATTGGAGCAAAATTTTTGAAAAAAGAGGTGACAGAATTTAGAAAATAACTAGAAATAAAAGAAAAAATAAGGGAGAGACACTGACATATGAGTTGGTAAAAAATCATGGGACAGAAGAACACATTAAATGACACTATGAGATGCAATGATAATGGGTCCTTGGGAAATTCTGCAGGTCAAAGACCCAGTTCCTTCAACAAGAAGATGCATTTAAGGGAGAAAAAGAAAGAGAAGGGAAAACTACAGATAAAAGAGACTTTGAAGTCATTTTAAGCAATTGTAAATCCAATTGTTTGGATCCTGATTCAAAGAATCTGAAGAAAAAAAAAAAAAAAGAAATGACAGTATTTAATGACATGAAGGAATTAATGTTACTAGGTGTGATAAAGCAGTTATACTCTTTTTTTTAAAAATGATAATCTCTTAAAGGTTCATGCTGAAATGTTTACTTTTCCCCTAAGATCAGGAATTAAGCAGCAATGTCTGTTCTCACCACTGCTAAACCAACATTGCACTGGTCATTCAAGCCACAGCAATAAGGCAAGAAAAATAAACAAAAGGCATTCATGTTAGAAAAGAAGAAAACTGTCCTTTTGTAACTGGCTTATTCCTTAAAGATGGCATGATCATCTATGTAGAAATTCCAAGAAATGTACAAAAAGTCATTAGACCTGACAAAGGTATTTAACAAAGTTGCAGAACACAAGGTCAATATACAAAAACTAATGTATTTTTACATACTAGAAAAAATCATTGGAAATTGAAATAAAATACCTTTTAATATCATAAAATTAATGTCTATGGATAAATCTGGCAAAAGATGTACAAGATCTGTATACTGAAGACTACAAAGAATGCTGAGAGAAATTTTTTAAATAACTAACTTTGATTCAGAATTTAACTCTAAGAAGAGTGTCAGGTCACCTTCCCTAAAGTATAGATATCTAAACAAAGGTAAAGCTCAATTAACAGGGAAGACAGTGGAAATGAATTTTGAATAACCAGCCAATAGCATCTCACAAGAACTGCCATGGTCCAAATGTCTGTTCCCTACCCCACCCCAAATTCACATGTTGAAATCCTAATCATCAAGGTGATAGTATTAAGAGACAAGACATTTGGAAGATGATTAGATTCTGAGGGCAGAGTCCTTATGAATGGGATTATTGCCTTTATGAAAGCAGCCCCAGAGAGCTTGTCTTCTCCTTTCACCAAGTGAACATGCAAAAGAAAGAGCTGTTTGTGAGGAATAGGCCCTCACCAAACACTGAATCTTGGACTTCCCAGCCACCAGAATCATCAGAAATACATGTTGGTTATTTTGTTCTGGCAACCTAAATGTGTGGGGTGAGTGCTCTGCAAAATATGGCAGGGTTGTGTTCTTGAAGGAGAAACCTAAAGCTGTGTGTCACTGGCCCCTCCTGAGATGGCTCTAATAGGAAAGTTGCTCCAAGAGCTTAGAGCAGTGATTTTCTGTTTTCTCTACCAACAGAGGCAGGGGAAGGACCCAAGCCCCACCATTATTCCCAAGCTTCATTTCATCTAACTCCTTCACTTATTCCTATGTTGACTGCTTCCTAGGAATGCTAATCAGTTTCCTAGGGATGATTAACAACTCAGCTGAACTGATCTACAGAGGATTGTCCTTCTTTCTGCCCTTTGGTGAAACTGCTAATGTGCAGTCACCTGGTCTCAGCTCAGGAAAGCCAAGCAGGGAGCAGAGGTGCCAGGCCAGAGGTTAGCTTCATCACATCCACACAAGAGGGATACAGGTAAGTGGCCCAAGCTGTCACCAGGTGAAGCAGGTTAGCTGTACTCCAAAGTGTCAAGATTGTCCCGATCATAGTGTTTCTTGAGAAGAATCGCTGTAGGTGGATGAAGAGAGTCACTTGGGGTTGGGTGAGTCCCTGAGAGGGCCTCAATACTAGTGATACATGCTGGATAAACCACCTTTGCAGCAGGACTAGGCTCATGAACTGAAGGTCTTTGCCTGATGAGTGAGCTTTATGCTTATCACTGTCATCTTCCCCATCAGGGACATCAATGACATGTTGGGTGTCCATTGTGACCACATCTCTGGACTCTTGCAATCCTCACAACTCCAGGAAACAGGCACTCTAGATTTCCACTTATAGATGGTGAGCGACCATGTCCAGGTCACACAGGAGTAGTTGGCTGTGCTGTCTGGTTTCTGCACCTGTACAATTAAATGTCAGGCTTTAACACTATGCTTAGGAGAAGAAGGAGATGGTATAATGCCAGCTGTCTCCAAAGGCTCAGAGCTGCCTCTCCTTGAAAGAGAGGGGTGACCCAGTACCTAAATCTCCATATGGCATTGACTCCACCAGGATTTACAAGGGCAGGAACAGTGGTGGGAGGACAAGATCCTCCCCATCCCTTCACCAGTGCATGTCCTCTTAGTAGTGGTTCCAGCACTGGGGGAGGTGGCGGAACCTCAGGGGTCTGCTTTCTGCACACACCACCCAAGTGTATTGTTATAGACCTCTCCAGCATGAGGGCGAGCTTTCAGTCTCTGAATCTCCAGTAGAGAAGCACTTGCCTGTTCATACAACAGGATGCAACGTTAATAATAACTAGCACCATCATCCATTCTTCTTCATCCTGGTGCTAGTTCCACCTCTGGGGAGGCAGATGGAGGGCAATCATTCCTTCCTCACCCTCAGTCCATTTGGGTCTCATGGAGCTGAAATTCCACTCATCCCAACGGTTGAAGTATAACCTGGGCCTGGCCAACCAGGTCCCCTGTCTGGACTGGAACCAGCACATGTCCTGATTAGAGCCAAGAGGAGTCAACTCTGAGACCTTTGGAAGTGAAAATTCTCCTGCTACAGTGGCCAGGCTGGTGGGGCAGGAGTCTGGAGCTACTGGAGGAGGAGAATAGCCTCAAGGAAAGCAGAGGCAAGAAACCAGAGTCAGATCCCACAATAGCTGGTGGCCTCCAGGTCCAGGAAGTGCGAGCTACTGTGTCAGCTCACAAATCTCTCATTTTACTTAAGCTGATTCCATCCAGCATCTGTCACTTATGAAAGAAGGAATCCCTATTAATGCAGGCCCTTCCTCCATACCAAAGGCTGAGCTTTAAGTGCATTATCCTGTAATCTTCAGAATCCCTTACACTCCATGAGGACAGAAACCACGGAGGCTGTTTTACAGCAGTGCTTCTGGCAACTAGCTCAGTACATGGCACCGAGCAGATGCTGGCTGCACAAGTATGTCCCAAGTAATAAAAAGGGCTGCCCCACAAGACAGTCTTTTGAAAACACCAAGGGCCAAGCTGCCTGCACGGGTATTTGAACCCAAGGTTTTTGGACACAAAATCCACGCTCCAAAATCTTAAGCAATGCTGCCTCCTGGTCTCATGAGCCAGAGTTAAAGCACAATTGTGTAAGGTCACAATTTGAGTCCACTCTTTGGGCCAAAGCAGAGGGGGAGCTTTCCAGGACATCACTGCAGCTAGGCCAAAGTGACTAGTGATGACAACCAGGCCTGAGTAGGTGGGGGCCAGGCCTTGGAACTCTATGGGGTCAGTCACCTCCAATCCTTCAGTCCACTATGCATGGAGGAGTCTGTAAGTCTGAGTTGGATAGACCTGCCATTGGATCCTAGCTCCATTATCCACTGACTATATCAGATACTTTCCTCATCTGTAAAATGATGATGACACTGCCCCCCACCTTGAAGTCATGTTCACTCATTCACTTAAGGTTCACTTGGGTTCCTGCCATACTGCAGATATCATGATTAAAAGATGAGAGGGAAAGAGAGGTGAGCACGTGCTGAGTGTGCAAGCTCCTTGGATAGGTTCCAATGCATCCTAGACTGAGGACCACTGTGTGCAAGGATCTGGTATGAAGATTCAGTGAGGTTGCCCGGGCAGGTTTTAGGGGGTCAGGGCAGTGGTGTGCTGACAAGTATTAACAACAGGCTCTCTAAGGGAAGAAAGTCCTGCTGATTTCCATGGCATAGCCAGTCCCATCATGGCCAATTTTGAGTTTCCAAAATGATGTCACAGAATATGAAGTTGGGAGGAGATGGCTTCAATCAGCTCTCCAGGGCAGCGCCAGCCTCCTCCAGCACCCAATGATCTGCAGAATCTTTGAGAAGGGAGTGGTAGATTTCCTGCTGAAGGAGAAAGCAGAGATTCCTTCAAGAGATACCAAATAAAGAATAGCTCAAATCCCCAGAAAAGCAATTAAACTGTGGGCTTCCCGGGCTGTTCCTCAGTTTAATCAGTACTGCCTGAGATGCTGGTGTGGCCAGAGGGTGCAGAATGGATACTTAACAGACGTTCTTTGGCCCAAGCCTTGGTTTCTCTGTTGAGGCAGCTTTGGAAGAATCATGAGAAATAATATACCATTATTGTTTCAAGCCATTGGGATAGTTTGTCATACAGATAACTGAAGTAGAGCACTTCCCCAGAACTTAATCGCACTACATTTAAATTCTGGACTAGGTCAAAATCAGGATGGTCATCTCTAGGTATATGCCTATTTGCAAGAGCACACTATTTTCAGAAAGAATGATTTATTCTCACGTACATGGCTATGATATTGTTCGCTATGACTTAAAAAAAAGAACAGCAGTTTTCCTTAGCAACTTGCAAAATGGAAAGCTAATGAGAATTTGGAAGTTTCAATACATGTTTATGCTCACACATATTTACTACTAAGCATAAAATAAATGAAATTATATATTGATACATTTCTCCAATTTATCACAACAATAAATTAAATGCAGGACTGTGCATTGGCCCATCCGGTTATTCAGAAGACTTAGCTGGTATGTATGGAAGGCATATGTTTGCAGTGCTCAGTAGAAAGACATAATTACTATGTTTGGGCTGCCTGGTTCCCATCCTTGTAATGAGTAAGATATTTCGAGTCCCGAACTGTTTATGTGACATTTCAATAAGTAATGCAGAGATTTGACAACATTTCCATATTCCTCTTTTAAAGTCTGAAGGCCTCTGCCTTAATCCAAGCTCTTTGGCATTTATTACTGTTTGTTACACTAACAAGTAAGATTATGAGAATTCTAATGAAGGCTTCCAGGGAAAAACTCTGTGATTAAAATGCCATAATAACAGTTGCATGCATTTATGTGCCTGATTACCATAATCTATTTAGCACAAGTAAACATACAAACAGAAGGAGAAAAGCAAGCCCACTGACACTTTAGCTAAGGGAGAATTTGAAATGCGAGGGAGACAATGTAAATATGTAAATGTCTTTGTGTATTCTTTTCATCTCTTTCCTTTCTCATCCTTGCCTTTTTTTTTTCTTTTTCTGTTTGCTAATGAGAAGACTTTCCATCACATGTGGTCCCTGCTCTATCAGACTGAGGTGCATTTGGGGGCCATCTGCTGGGGCCAGCATCCTAAACAATGCCACCCAGAAAGCTCTGGATATATTTGCAGGCACCTTTGACATCGTGGAATAGAAGAAATGGTATCTCAAAGACGACAGTCTTTGATGTGTTCACTCTGAACACTTAGTTCAGCTGTTACTCCATTAATGCAAGGCCCCAGCGAGTATGGCCATGCTGTGCCCTGCCTCCCCCTCCCCCTCCCCCACAACACCACATTGTCAACAAATTAAAAGCAATCAGGCCAGGTTTCTGAATCAGTCTCCCCTCCTATCTCTGCTGGCTTCATTATTTTTAATTCTTAATAAAATGTCAGGACCAGCATCTTCCACTGCGTAAGAGATTTGAAGAACTTTCTTAACAGGGAAATCGAATGCTTTAGTATAAAAGTAGAAAATGGTGACGGCTCTATTTGGATGATAATTTAAAGAAATTTGCTGGAATTCCAAACAGGTACTAAAGAGATGGCAGCACCGGCATGTTCTTGTTTTACAGAAAGAAATAATTTGTCAAAACATTAACAAGCAGGTAAGTAGCTGGTCTAGACAATGCAGAGTGATGGATTCAGAAAACATACGCGGAAAGGCATGGGGGAATTCACCAATGCTACCGTCTTAGAGCGTTAGAGAAAAGACTAAAATTCTGGGGTTAGTACAACTGAGGCCTAAAGATAACCATATTGGCTCCTGTTCATAAATATATTTTTGCTTATATACCCAACAATAAATTTGAGGCACATAAGAAAATCCTGAAATATTCATATATAGGAGAATATGTAGCTAATTTTATTGAGCTTTTACTATATTCTGAGTGCCTTTCACATATTATGATACTTGACCCTTGCAATAAATCAGTGAGGAAGATTCTGTTACAGATGAGGAAACCGGAACACACACAGGTCAAGTTACTCACCCACAATGGCGCTAGTTTAAGTAAGAGAGGAAATAAGAATTCTAATCCAGGCAACCTGAATCCAGAGCCTGCACTTAAAACTGATTAAAATTTTTGCATTCTCCAGAGTTTAAGAATCCTATGTCTAAATGGAAAATTATATGCCCTAAGAGAGACAATGTAGTCTAATGTCTGATGCATAGAAATCCTGAAATACATGCTAGCTACAACGATTAATACAACAATAATAATAGCAACAAAAGCATCATTATTCTTAGAAAAGGCTATCATTTTTCATTCCCATTTATTTATAACATGCCTCCACATGCACTTTTCAAATTAAAAGATATTTTTCTTTCTTTCTTTTTTTTTTTTTTAAAGAAAGGAGGCCAGAGGGGTATGAAGAATTCTGAGCATGTATTGCTAAAAGCCAGGCAGCCATTGTCTGACAGCCAGCTCCATGCTCACCTGCACATATGGCGGAGCTCGGCAGCCAGCACGCCAAGCACCATATGTACCAAATAATCGCAGGGGTAGGTTAAAGAGACAGCCTTCCTCCTAATGTGACCAATTTAGCATTTGGGGAGTAGTCTATGTGCTCCTATCTTGGGAATTTGCAAACAATGGGTTGAAAGAGAAATTAGGGAAGGCAGACAATATTTTGGAATCAACCTAATAAATGCGAACAGCTGTGATGCAGATCTTCCGCACAATCACTGCTGGGCTCTTCCTTGCAGATGAACGTAGATGTCGGCCTCCTGGGGGTCTTGTCCTCTGTCGGCGCTGTGCGCCTGGGCAATCTCATGTACTCGCGGAGTGATTTCCTCTTGAGCTGGTGAGCTCTTGTGCTCTGTCGCAAATACATGGACAACACCAACTGGACAGTGGACGTCCTCACGCGTCTTCAACTTGACATGTCCAAAGCACCAGTGCTCCCTCACGTACTCTCCGTCTCGGCCGATGACATGTGGCGACTGACTACAGAATCCTACGCTACTCTCTAGCCCTGCTTGTCCGTATGAAGTCAATCACCAAACCCTGCCGGTTTCAGCTCCACAAAATGTTTACCACCAGCTGGCGCCTATAATCCCAGCACTTGAGAGGCTGAGACACGAGGATCCCAAGTTCAAAGCCAGCCTCAGCAAAAAGCGAGACACTAAGCAACTCAGTGAGACCCTGTCTCTACATAAAACACAAAATAGAGCTGGGGATGTGACTCAGTGGTTACCAACTGTCCCTTTTCTCCATATGTCAGCCACTGTCCAAGGCTGGGGTCTATAATAGTCTGCTAGAGCCATCCTAACGAAGTACCACAGATCAAGCGGCTTCAACACCAGGCATTTGTTGAGTCTCACCACTCTGGAGGCAGGAAGTCAAAGGTCAAGGTGTTAGCAGGGTCAATTTCTCCTGAGGCCTCTCTGCTTGGCATGTAGGTGGCCACCTTCTCCAAGGGTCTCCCCATGATCCTCCTTGTGCGTGTGCCTGTGTCCTAATCTCTTCCTCTTACAAGGACAACAGTCATATTGGATCAAGGACCCACCCTAATGACCTCATTTCAACTTAATTACATCTATGAAGACCCCATGTTCATCATTGACTACAATCATCATTGGAGGTGCTAATTAGGACTTCAACATACAAATAGCGGGGTAGGGACACAATTCAGCCATAATAGGGTCCCTATCATCTCTTACATTGACTATCATGATACACTGCATTTTTCAAGATTTCTACAACAATAAGACCCAATGTTTTTCAAATCTCCTAACAAGACCGTGTATCATTTCTAATATTGAAAAAAATAATTAATGTCTTATTTTGAATATAACTACCATGTAATGACTCAGGAAGTCTCCTTGGATACTATGTTCTGCTGTCAACCTCTTCTCTATGGTATATTGTTAACTCTGTGTTACTACAATGAAATTACCTAAGGTAACTAACTTTATGAAGAGAAAAGGTCTATTTAGCTCACAGTTTGAGTGGTTCAAGTCCAAGACCTGGAGTTCTCATTGCTTTGGTCTCTGGTGAGGATGGCTGTTGGCACTGAAGGACGCACATATTGGAGTGGATGTCAAAGCAAGTGGATGTCGAAGCTTGTGGTCACATCTCCAGACAGAGCAGAGAGGGAGAGACAATTCTCTCTCCAAGGGTATACCCCCAAGACCTAAGGGACTTTCCCTTGACCCAACTTAAAGGTTCATAGCACCTCCCAATGCCACCACCCTGGGGACAAGCCTTTGCATATGGACCTTTGGAGGACCCCCAGATAACACCCAAACCATAGCCCCATGTATCTCCATTTTCCAGTGCATGGCTTCAGGCATGGATTCTCCTCTTATGTTTATTTTTACAGGCTAAATATTAGCTAGATAGTCAGCTGGATCTTGGGCTGGAGCCACCCTCCTGGGATTCACCTTCCATAGTGAACAGACAACAGAAATACTGGGGAACTGTGAGGCATGATTTGTACGGTTAGGGATCCATTTTGAAACTGAAAAATCATTCTCAATGCACGTAGCAGATTTCATGAACTTTTATCCTAATACTGCAACATAAAAAATTTTGTCCATTTCCCATCCCAAGGAAGTGATGGGGACATGAGAGCCTCTCTGTATCCATCCACATTCGCCCCACCTCCACCCCCGGGCTTTGCCTGGAAGATGGTACTTAAATGAGATGAGCCTCTCAGCATCAAGGGAGGTGAAAGCACCATTCCAGTTTCCCACAGGGGCAGCATCACGGCCCTCCAGAGAGTGGGGTTGGCTCCTGGTTCCTGATACAGAGAGAAAGTATCCAGATGCATAATGCAGCTGAGAAGACCTCTGCAGAGCCCCATCCCTGAATCCCTCTTTGCCTTGCCTTTTGGATAGTACAGATCTCCCCCTCTAGCAGAGCTCTGGCCCTCAGGAAAGTCATCTCCATCTTCTGAAGGTTCACAGTTCACATTTCTTTTTTTTTTTTTTTGGTACTGGGGGTTGAACTCAGGGGTACTCGACCACTGAGCCACATCCCCAGCCCTATTTTGTGTTTTATGTAGAGACAGGGTCTCACTGAGTTGCTTAGCTCCTCGCTGTTGCTGAGGCTGGCTTTGAACTCACGATTCTCCTGTCTCAGCCTCCCAAAGTGCTGGGATTATAGGTGTGAGCCACCACGCCCAGCCTGAAGGTCCACACTTCTACCCTGACTCCCACTGCCATGCTCTGAATGTCCCCTACAAAACTCAGGTTGAAATTTAATGGCTACTGCAACAGTAGGAGCAGGTGGGAGCCTTTAACATGTGATTTGGGCCATGAGTACTCTGCCTTTAGTTGATTAATGTCATGACTATGGATGGGGAAGTTTACAATAAACACAAGAGTGTTTATTGTAAGTTTGGCCCCCTCATCCCTTCTCTCCCCATCTTGTGCCTGGCTTACTTACCCTTCCCCCACATTATGATTTAGCAGCAAGGTCCTCACCAGCTGTGACCCCTCCGTGTAGGACTTCTCAGCCTCCAGAATTGGAGCCAAATAAACTTGTATTGTTTATAACTTACACAGTCTTTGGTATTTGTTGTAGCAGCAGAAAAGGAACTAAGACATCTACTCTCATCAAAACCAGGGAGATGAGCTCCCTGCTGAGTTCCCAGTCAAGATCCTAACAGGGAGCAGCATACCTAAGCAAAGCTATTCAGTGAACAGTTCACTTACAGAGGGACTCATTACCACAGTGGAGTCAGGGTATAGGAAAGCCACAAAATGCAGAGCAGATGAAAGGAGCTAGAAGCACCAGAGCTGTCCCCACCCTTTGGATCAAAAGGCCAAAGAATTTACTAGAACACCAAGGAAAGAGAGTTGTGCAAAACAGGCCACCTAAGAAAGGACAGTGACCTCCTATTGAGGATACAGGTAGCCCCAGGATAGTCACAGGGATTTGACTGAGCCCAGCTGGAGAGAGCTGGGAGCAGAGAGCAGGAAGGAGTCTTTGGCAAGGAAACGTGATGGGCCAGATACAGTGAGATCTCCAGCATTGCTGAGCCTGCAACCGTGGTTGTGTCTCTACTTTGGAGGCACTTCTGGGGTTTCAGTAACAAACTGCTATGAGCTTGGTAGATTAAAACAAGAGATTTATTCTCATACAATTCTGGAGGCCAGAAATCCAAAATCATGGTGTCAGCCTAGCTGTACTCCCTCCAGAAGTTCAAGGGGAGGGTCCTTCCTCTTCCAGGCCCTGGGGTCCCCTGGCATTCCTTAGCTAGTTGCCACATCACCACAGTCTCTGCCTCCGACTTCAAGTGGCCTTTCCTCCCCTGTCTGTGTCTCCCCCACTTCTGTCTGTCCCAAGTCTCCCTCTGACTTTTTCTTAGGGAGACATCCGTCACTAGTTTTAGGGTGGTCTGGATAATCTGGGATGATCTCATCTCAAGATCCTTAACTTAATTACATCTGCAAAGACCTTTTCCTAAATGAGAGCAATTGTACAAGTTCCAGCAATTTATACATATTTTTGGGGGGAGCCCATTTCTCAACCTACTACAAGGAATAACCCTCTTAATTCTTGGAAAACAGTTCTGGAAAGAAGCCCTATACCATCAGGGAAGCTGCTGGTTCCTGCTCCAGTCCATGCCCTAGACCATACCCACCTCAGGGAGGGATTAGGTGGCAGATCCTGCCTGATCAGTGGAATTAGGGGTAATGGGTAGCTTTAAGGACTATGTTGGCTTCATAGGCACAGTTATCTGCTTAACCATGGCTGCCTGAGGCAGAGCTCACTGTAGGCATGCATGAGCTGTCAGAGGAAAGGAACCCACACACAGCTTTTCCCAGCCTGAGGTGCAAGGGCTGGCCTCCAGCAGCCTTCATGTGCCCTGAGTACTCCCCTTTTCTTTTTAATGGAGCTGGTTCTGAGAAAACTCAAACTGTCCACTTGTGTCAGCTTTCTGCCAAAAGGTTTGCCTGCACCATCCTCCCCATGAAATGTATTGGCCTCAGCTGCTACCCCTGTGCCTAAGACCCTCTTACACACCTGTGCACAGGAGATAAAGATGACCTCCCAGGTCTTTCTCAGAAACGTTCTGCCAGTGTTTCAAGGCATTCATAGACACACTAGAATCCGTCACAGCAGAAAAAGAGATCATTTTAAAGTGAGTCAAGCATCAGTGGCAGTAGAAAAATATCAGCTCTTAGCATTTTAGATAATGATTCCTGGCATGTTAGTGATTGCTGGCTCACCTTAGTAACTATTCTCTTCTATTTCCTTGAGTGTCTATTATGTGACTTTCAAGTCTGGTTGTGATTCTTCCCTGGTAGGAGGCTGGATTCAGGCTTAGTGGATATAACAAAGATAACTGCATCAGAGATACCCCTTCAGACCCCCAAAACCACTCCATTCAGCATTCAAAAGACCCTTACCTTGGTGAAGATTTGGTTTATCTGCGTTAGAAAACCCAACAACCATGGCTTTAACAGAGCAGAAGGGTCTTTTCCCTCTCAACTAAGAGACCAGAGAATCAGTCCCTGGCAGGTCTAGCATCCCATGGTGTCAGAAACCTGGGCTCTTTTTCTCTTCACTTTCCTTTATATGTGTCCCCACTTATCACCCATGATGGCTTCTCCTTGACCATCACATGAGATTCCAGCCAGCAGGGGATGAGAACGGAATGAAAAGGACATGCTCCCTCTGCAGGTTGCCGGTAATCACTTCTACCTACATCCTACTGGCCAGAATTTGGTCACAAGGGAGTCTGGGAAATGTAGTCTTTAGTCTGGGAAGCCATATGCCTAACCAAGTTTCATTCCAATACAGAAAGTGGAGGAGATTTGGAGGAACAGTCAGGAGTGTTTGCTCTGCTGCTATATGATGTGGGGGACAGCAGCTTAATCACGTACACCCTGCCCTAACCACCTTACAGGGCTGTTGAGAGAACCAAAAGAAATTAAAATAATAATTATGATAGTAATTACTTTTAACATAATGTTTGAGAGCAGAAATGCTGTCTGTTTCATTGTAGGTGGCACCCTGGTACCTGGGACAGCGCATAGCACAGGAAAGAGTTCAGTAAGTATCTGCTGAATTATTTGCTTAAAACATAAATATTCCTCAGCAGATATAGTATAGTCACACACTTGGAATGTTCTAACTACTCAGAAAAGTCATTAGTAAATCTTTTGAAAGGATTGGAAATAGTACTAAATGTTGAAATGTATTATAATTTGTGGCCTAGTGTTTGAAGGGGGAAATGACATTGTATTACTCCATTCTGTCACGCCACAGCGGCCAGTCCTGTCACCTAGTCAACATCCAAATTAGAGATCATAGTTTCCCTGGACTTGAGAAAATAAAAGTCAAGCTTTTAGATCAGCTGTCAATCAGGCAGTCTGTCTCACACATTGCAACATAAATTGGGACAACACAAAAGTAACAACTTGGCAACATCTATCAAAATTACAAATGCTCAGACTGTAACCCAGTAATACTAGCCCTGGGAATTTATCATTCTGATAGACGGCACATGTGCAAATGACAATTTACAAGGTATTTCACTGTAGCATTGTTTGTGATAGTAAAAAGCTGGAAACAATCTAAATGATGTCTTTTGACAGGGCACTAGCTACAGAAATTATGACCAAAGGATGGAATTTTCTTTAAGGAAGATTGCTAAGCAGCAATCTCTAAGACATTAACTGGAAAAAAGCGTGATAGAGAACAGTGTTTATATACTTACGATTCATATAAAAAGGGGAGCAGAGTATATCTATTTATATTTGCTTGTGTTTGAATAGAATATCTCTGGAAGGGAAGATAAGAGATGGTATTTGGCCAAAGGAACTCTGGTTGGGGGAGAAGGAGGGAGAAGAAAACTTTTCATTATATGCTTTTAAATTTTGAACTATGTGAATGTAATACCTATTCAAAAATAAGCAAAAATAAAATAAAAATAACTTCGCCTCATCTAGTGTGTTGTTTGTTTTGTACTGGAGATTGAACCCAGGTGCACTTTACCACTGAGCTATATCACTAGCCCTTTTTATTTTGATAGAGTCTCACTAAGTTGCCCAGGCTGACCTGGAACTTGAGGTCCTCCTGCCTCAACCTTTCAAATTGCTGGGATTACAAGCATGCGCCCCCACATCTGCAGTGCCCAGCTCATCTATTATCCATCCATTATTTAAAGTCTAGATCTCTCTGACTGATTGCCCTACAAATAGGAGAGAAGAAATAATAGTTTTTGCAATTGCAAAATAAAACAATGACTCACCTGCAAATTTCAGGCATCAGCAGAAAATGCCATTCTGGAGAAGTTTGTTAAGTGCTCCTTGATCTCCCATTGTCTGGGTGCTCTGAGTGTTCCTTTTCCATTGGTCAATGGAAGCAGGAAAAAGTATCATCAGGAACCAAGTGGCTCTTGTGAGAGGTGGGAGGATCCCATATCTTCATTTAGATTGGGTGGAAGATTTTCCTGGACCTCTGGCCACTCTGGTAGGGATGTGTGAGAAACAGATACATTATACATATATCTGGTGTACTAGTGTGTGTGTGTGTGTGTGTGTGTGTGTGTGGTGTGTGTGTGTCTGTAGGTATAGACAGAGAGCGAGAAAAGCAAGGTACAGAACTGTGTACAGAGGATATTGTCACTTATGTGCAAAAGAAGAGAAAGAAAAATGTTTAAACATACATTTTTTACATGCAAAGGATATTTCCAGAACACACAAGAAACTGCAGTTGCCTCTGGAGACTTGGGAAAAGGAGGTCAGTTGTACCTGGGAATCTAACTTTTAATCAAACACCCTTTATACTATTTGAGTTTTATTTTAAGCATATGTGACAACATACATATTCAAAGCATTTTTGCATGTTTGTAGGAAAGAGTACCTTGATGATTTGTAGTTTTTTTAATGAAGTCACTGTGAATAAAATCAGAACCATACATTCAGTTTGTAGAATTTTAATGCTGCAAGTGAAGCTTTTATATAGATCAAGTCATTATAAAACTATTAAATGAACTTAAAAGACTTTCAGAACTAAAATACTTAGTAGTTTCTTGATGACTCAATACGTCTAGAAATGCATTCTAAGTCTGTTCCAGGTAGCTAGACCTGTGATGTTTTCTAAGCACAGCACTTTCCTCTGTTGCAAAAGTTTGGTTCCTTCATTCAGCACCAGCTATTTCAGAAAGTTTTTCCTTGATGAATTCAGTGTCCTCAACTGTATCTTACTATCCCATACTATAATTTACATTATGTACATGTGTGGTATATTGTTCACATTAGTTACTGTATGTTTTCTAAGGCTGCCCTAACAAATGGCCAACTAGGTGGCTTAAAAAGGAAATTGAATTTCATAGTTCTGGGGGCCAGAAGTCTGAAATCAAGGTATTGTTAGAGCCTGGCTCCCTCTGTTCTGGTTGTTGCTATCCATCTTTGCTGTTCTAGGCTTTTAGATTTACTACCTCAATCTCTGACTGGATGGGGCATTCTCCAGGTGTCTGTGTCTTCATATGACCTTCTTATAAGAACACTAGTCATTGGCTTTAGAACCCACTCTAATCTAGTACAACCTCATCTTAAGTAAAAGCATCTGCCAGTCGGGCATGGTGATGCTTGCCTATAATCCCAGCTGCTCAGGAGGGAGGCTGAGGCAGGAGGATTGAGAGTTCAAAGCCAGCCTTAGCAAAAGCGAGGTGCTAAGCAACCCAGTAAGACCCTGTCTCTAAATACAATACAAAATAGGACTGGGGATGTGACTCAGTGGTCGAGTGCACCTGAATTCAATCCCTGGTACCCGCCACACATAATCCCCTCAGAAAAGAACATCTGCAGAACCCTGCATTCAAACAAGGTAAAATTCTTAGGTTCTGGATGGACCTCAGTTCAAAGCATGTTTAAAGAGGAAATTCCAGTTTATATAATGCTCTCCTCCCTCCCTCCCTCCCTCTCTTTTTCTTCCCCTTCCCTTCCTTCCCACCTCCTCTTTCTTGGTGCAGTGTATATATTGCCTGAACAGAATGAGTTTTTGAATAGAGGAATGCCTTAGCCTCAACCCAGAAGCAGATGACCTTTTTGTCATTGGAAGTAGGGAACAAAAAGGGAAATTGAATGTCTAAAACTCTCGTGGTCTTCCAAAATCACAGAACTCAAGTTCTGCCCGTCACAGTACCAACCAAGGTGTGTTCTATTCACACATTGAACTCTCAATCTCCCTTGAGCAAACCCAAGTCACTTAAAGACCAGTGGGCTCACCTTTCCCTATACCTGCAGCTCTCCCTCGTGATAAGTGGGAACCAGTTTTTCCAGCTAGACTTGGGAAAAGATTCCTTAGTCTAAGGAGAACTGGCTCTGGGCACAGAGCCCCACTTGGGTAGGAAGTGAGTGTGTCTTCCATGACTTGTCCACAGAGGACTTGATTCCTCCCAGCACAACCACACACACAGTGGAATCAGATTTTCAAGGGTTCCAGCTCTAACTGGCTTTCCATGGCTAAACAGACCTTGAGCAAAGGAGAGAAAGATCTAAAGGGCATTGATTGATGCCATCTTATAGCTTTTAAAGGGGTCAGGTGGATATCATATTGATATGAAAAGATACCTAAGAGATGCTGAGAAATGGAAAACAACAGGTTAAAAAGCCTGTGCACATAATCTGGAATGAGGGTCACCAAAATCTTGACAATGGCTGCTTGAGGGTATGGAGGGGGTGGGAATGAGAATGGTGACATTTGCTTTCTGTATTATTTCAAAGTCTTATTTTTTACACAGCATGCTTCATTTTTAAAAATTGCTTTTTGAATTTTATTTAATAGGTGGTCAAGGAGTGGTGGCCTGGACTATTCAGATGGTTGAGGAAGTGATGCACAATTTCAAGGATACCTTGTGAACTGCAAGAAGAGGTCAGTGTCTATGGACCAGAAAACTCAAGAACCTTGCAGAGAGGTGTATAACCAAGGATGGGCCTCAAAAACCTAAAGCACAGCTTCTCAGACTCCACCGTGCTGCGCCTCTGGATAGGCCTGAGACATTCTACTTCCAACAAGCACCCAGGTCGGGGGACTACAAAGGTCTGGAGAAGGGCAGGCTGGTGTGAGGAGTCCTAAGGTTCCTGACTCTCAGTGGCCAGCATGAGTCCTGTTGATAAGGAAGGAAAATAAAAAATAAAAGTCAGATATATGTATCGAAGGGCAGTGAGAAAGAATTTGAAAGGAAGGGGAAAGACTAACCCAAGCCAGAGGGATACAGAAGAAAGGGAAAGGAAAGAAGCAAGAGACATGCCTAGCCCCTGTCTTTCTTGCGCCCTTTTCCAAAACCAACCGCTGGGCTGCCACCCCCTACGACCACCCAGCGGAGGTTGCGGGGCCGCGGACCCTGAGAGGTGGCAAGTTTACTGCCGGGTCCAGGTTTCCTTGGGAAAAGTCCTGGCTTAGGCCCGCGAGATGCTTCTGGAGAGTCCTCTATGCTGCTGTAGATACCCTGCGGGTTGCGCGTTCGGGCGGAGCCGGGCGAGGGCGCCGGGCACCAGAGAGCTCCACCCGGGTCCTCAGCCACTCTATCGATCATTACATTGCTTCTCGCCCCACGCGCCCTTCCTTTCCCGCAGTGGCCTGGATTAGCCTGAAGCCCATGGACAGCGGCGTGAGCCCATCTCTGTCTCTACAAACCCAGGCGCACGGCTTAGGCTGAACAGCAGCTGGATCCCTGTTCCCGGGAAGAGCCTGGGAGCAGCTCTCTGGTGTCTGTCCTGGGGCAAAGGGGGATAGGGGAGGAAAATAGGTGTTGGAGGCAGGTATGGGAGGGAACCAGGATCGCACATTACCAGATGGCTCATTTGACTTGGGCGAGAGGAGGTGTTGTCGTCCTGCCAACATATGGCCACAAGAGAGCAGCTTCGGGTGTGGGCATCCTTAGGCATTTTTGAAACTGGGCTAACTGGGGGAGGAGGGGAGATTGTACCACTGACTCTCGTCACTGTTATCTTTTGTGGCATGTGAATGCTCTGATAAAATTTCTAGTTATGTAATTATTTTATCACAAATCTTTGTTTCGATTTATCAAGCCCTTTTGAAGCCTGTCCCTGCCCTGGGTCCCGTCCCGGAGATGCTGGGCGGATTCTGGCACAGTGAAGACCCCCTAGGAACTCCGGGTGGGGGAGGGAGCCAGACCTTTGCGGTGGAGAGGAGAGAAACCTGACAGGGGTGGGGAGCTCTGGGTGCTGTAGGGACCCTGAGAGCGAGAGGGGCTTCCCAAGCTGACCCTGAAAGTCTAGGAGGAGTCACACAACGGAGAGGGAGGAGTGAGGGGACAAGGGGGCCTGTGGGTGAAGACGGTGACAAAAGCCAGCACTCCTAGCTCCTGAGAATGAGTAGTGGAGGCAGTGAGAAGCCCGCAGAAGTCTCTCTGGTCCTTCAAAGCTCCGACTAACCTGAAATCTAGGGGGAGACACATTAATATTCATTATATGAGCAGCCGGGGCGCAATCTGTAAATCAAACCTCGTCCCGGCCCGGCCCCGGACATAGCAAGCCAGACCGTCTATCCATTGCTTGCGGCAGAGAGGCAAGTAATCAAATCACCCTTGTGTTCCCAGAGGTGAGAGGTTCCACTCCCTCTATGCGCGCAGCTCCCCCAGGGTCCATTCTGCAGCTGGAACGCAGGAGGGTTATGCCACTGAAACCCCTGTTAGTAGTCAGGATGAGCCTATCGCGCTGCCATTGGAGGCCCGATGACTCCCCTTATCCAGGGCCTAACGTAGCCCATGCACCTTATAAGCGAATGTAGCACACGCACCCGGCCTCAGCGCCCATTTTCCGACCAAGGACACCTCTGTCCAGGCGCTCTAAGACCCGTTCGCCCCATTCTCCACCCGCTAGATTAATCCCGAGGTAGAAGGAGGTGGCCCCTGGTAAGGACCCAGCGAGCGTCTCCTGGGTGGAGGCGGCGGGGGCGGGGAGCGAGGGAGCTGGAAGGAGAATGGAGGCAGTAGGACCAGAAGGCGCCACGGACTTAGGATCAGGTGGGGTGGACATTGAAACCCGCCCCTGCAGTGACCTCCAATAATCAGTACTTCCATCTGTGAAATGAGAACAATGTGCGACACTCTTAACATCAAAGAGGTGGTTGCCAAGATTAGGGTAGATAATGGTTCATAATCTGAGTCCAGTAAAAGTACATTCCAGTCCCTCCTCAGACCTATTCTAATATTCCACCTTGAACTTGGGTAAGGATAAGGTGATTAACTTCAGTGGGCACATGGCTGTAGTAAGCTTCCCAGGAGGGGAGATTGATCCCTGCCTAGAATGGGGCTGCATTAGTTTGGGTTTTGTTAGGTTGCTTTCTTGCTTGTTTTCCCTCAGCTTCCCTGCCACAGCACCCTCCTCCCCAAGCTCCTGTCAGTCTTCTAGAAATCTCTCTGGGTCCAGCCTCTGCTGGCACTTAAGCCTAAGTCAGATCAAGGCATAGGCTCCAGCACTGCACTGTCAAACAGTATTAGCCAGACAGAGAAGCTATAAGGGAGGGTGTCCTTAGGCTCTTCCCATGCACTGTAAATCTCCCAACTGACACACCCTTGGTGGTGGTGGGGAGCCACTAGGAACCTACTTTACCAAGAAGAAACTGAGGCCAGGGACTAGGATCTTTAGATCTGATGCCCACAGTCCTCGGATTCAACTGGTCTCCTGCCCCTCTGCTCCTGACCTTGGGCAAATGTCCACACCTCTCTGAGTATCAGTTGCTCCATCTGTAAAGTGAAAGTAATACTTCCCTCTGGGGCCAGTGAGAAAACATAAAATGAAGACTATCAAGATCTACTAAGGACCTGGTACAGCTTAGGTTGCCTTCAAGTGATCATACTTATCATTTGATGAAAGTCACCAGCCTTTTCTAAGGTTCCATACACTGGAATCGGGCTCAAGGTTATTGTGCACACGACTACACACAACTCACCTTTGCCCGCATTGACGTGTATTTTATCAGTCATATTTCACACCAACTCACGCACATTTGTCTGTATATGCACGCAGAAGTATGTATCAAACACCTGCCACGTGCCAGAACCCATTCTTGGTCTGGGACACCTGCAGGATTGGGAAGGCTCTTGGAGCTGTTTTGCAAGGAAGACATACCATTCGTTTATAGAGTTCGGGTGGAGAGCGGTCTCATTGCACATGTTTGAGCACCAAATGCTACCGTTCTGTACCCTCCTGATCTGCGGGCCAGTACTATGGCTGAAATGCCTCCCCGCTCCCTTTCCTTTCCAGTGCTGGGAGCCTTGCCTTCCACCTCATCTTCGGCGGGTGCTGCGCAAGGATGCCGCTCTTCTTGGCAGCTAGGAGGAGATGCCGTCTGAATGCAAGCAGGAACTCCGGGAAGGGAAAGGGGAGAAACAGAGCCAAAGGCCCGGGAGAGGCCGGGGAGAGACCCGGAAGCGGTGGGAGGTCTGCGTCCTGGAACCCCGCGCGAGCCCTCACCCACCCACGGCGGGTTTGGCACTGGCAGCGAAGCAAAGGCCGGCGCCGGTACGCACCCGGCCTTTTGTGCGAGAGAACCACAAAGGAGAGGAGAAAAACACGTCTTCCGTTTTGACGGTGGAGACCAACAGCTCTAGGATTCTAGGGCCAACCAGGAAACCCGGAGCCCATTAGCCCGGGCTAGTGAACTCTCAGGTCCCGGGGAAAGGACTTGGGCTCAACTGCGCGCGCTGCTGGGAACCGCGGCTCCCCGGACCGGCACAGGAGGTGTACTCCGGCCGCTTAGCCCAGTACCTGGACAACTCCTGGGACACCTACAGGCTGCACAAGGGCAGGCGCTGGCCGCCCCACTTTAAGTTTCCGATTATTCCGGAGGGCGGGATACAACAAGATGTATCCAGCGTCCAGTTGGTCCCCGAACTAAAGAAAACCAGGAGAACACAGACCCCCGCCCCGCTCCCCACCCCCACTCATCTCCAAAGCAACTCTGGCGAAGAGAAGTTGTTAGGGGAAGGCAGCCTGGAGAAGAGGCCTACAGCCCAGAGCTGCCCGCCCAAGCTTCCAACCAAGGGAGTGAGGACCGCGAGGTGCCGCTGCGCAGCCCCGGAACTGCCACCGCAATCTCAGCTCAGTGGCGCTTGCCTGGGGGCTCGGGTGTTTATGGGCGTCAAGGAGGAACTTGGAAAGCAAGTTAGCTTTCCTGCCTTCACACTCTGCCTTTCCAAACTCGCTCCTTGCTAGGATGTGCTCCAAACTTTCGGCCCTGCCTCCGACTCCAGCCACTGGACCAAACGTGTAAAGAATGTCAGATCACGCTCTCCCGCAGTCCGCTGGACGCAAGACAGATACCAATGGGAAGCAACAAAAAAGGAACTCGAGCTCTGGGACACGTGCCGGCGGCTGGGCTGAGGGCAGCGCCTGCAACCAAGGCGCGCGCACGTTGTGCCTGCTGGTGTTTATTAGATACACTGGCCGGCGCACAACTCCACCGCCCAGCTGGTGGCCCCACAGTTCACACCTCCCTCACGTCCTCGCTACGATTGAGGCGGGAAGTCCAGAGGTCCGAGCTCTTCCTGATTCCCACCCCCGCTCCCTGAGTTCGTCCGTCTGTGTGACAGATTCTGCTAATTGAACGGTTATGGGTTATCCTTGCAACCGTTGGACGGCCTATCACCACGCTTCAGTTCTTCATGTTTTAAATACATATTTAACGGATGGCTGCAGAGCCAGCTGGCAAACACGCGGGTTGCAAAATAATGCTCCAGAAGGCACAAGACCGGCAAAGGCGAAACCCATTGGGCTTTCTAGCATCGATCCTGTAGGGAAACTTAGAACCGAACTAGAGGCAATAACCTGAGTTTTCGTATTAGCTTGTTTTGTAACTTTGGTACATGAAGACAAATTATTGTGTTTGCTTGTTTTTGTAATGTACACCTTGTGTACATTAAATGTTCCCAAACAAAGGGAGTAACCCCAGAACCCTTAATATGCCCTGGGAGAGAGAAATGGGGACAATTATGTATGAACGTAGGGGTGTATGTGCGTGTGCACGTTTGCGCGCGCGTGTTGCGAGGAGCTGTAGGAATATGAGAAATTCAGCTCAGGGAAAGGGTTAAGGATTGGGGTGATCCCCGGCAGCTGCTTCTACCCTAAGATCCTACACGCTGGCATCTGTACTCTAGAGTCAGGGGCTGCACTGTAAAGGCTTAGCAATTTTTCTGTAGAGTCTCTAGATTTTCTCATCTGTAAAATGGGTGAATGCATAGGTACCTCTGAACAACCTCAGTGCTTCTCCAGTTTAGGTTCAATACCTCCTGGTCAAAGTACTTCCCTATTTGAGAGTCAGGCTGTGATAAGTAAAATGCGTCCAAAGGCAGCTGGGAATAGTTCAATCTCCACTCCCTACCCCACTGCATGAGGAGGACTTTGCTCAAGCCTGAAACATCACTTTTACAAACAAACCAGTCATGCTGGAAATGCTATCACTGGGCTTCCCCGCTAGTAAATAAGGGGTGGGGATATTTAACGTTGGATGCACTTACTCTGAGTTAGTGCGGTTACTGTACGAAAATAACTCGACCTTGCACATTCTCAATTTTATAAAGAGTTGTGATTTCTTTCAAAACCCCGTTCAGGAGTGGGTCCCCTTTTTCCTAGACGGCCCTCTGCCCGGCAAGGCCGTGTTCCCAGCTGGGGGCGCTACCGCCTTCCTGCGGAGCAGCGGCAACATCCACCTAGTACATGCGCTCTGAGAACGAAAAAAGTGGGGGCTTTGTACATGTTTAACCTTTAAATTGGGGGCCCCAAATGCTCGTGTGTTGATCAAACCCAAGAGATGGCAACAGGCGGCAGGAAGCCAGAGAAAAAGAGAAGCTAAGGAGCTTCCACTGCGTCTTCAGCGTTGTCTGCGTACATCTCCAAAGATCCAGCTGCGTTGGGTGTCAGGTTAGTTTTTATGCTGGGTCTCAAGCTCACGCGGCCCCCCATTCGGACTCTGTGGTTAACATATTTTTATAGAAATTTGACGATATTTCTCTCTTGCTCGGTCCCATGCGCTTTTGGCCCTCTTTCCTTCCCGGGTGAGCCTGCCCTCCTCCTCCCGTTCGCCTCTCACTCTCGCTGGCGGGGTCTCCTCCAGTCGCTCCACAAGAATCTCTCCACCGCGGACGCCCATTGGTTGTACGCAGAGAGGAGGCGTGTGCCGGACCAGGCGGGTTTCATTGAGCGGAATTAGCCCGGATGACATCAGCTTCCTAGCCCCTCCAGTGGGCCCAGCTCATTGGCGCGGCTGCCCCTCCAGGACAAGCACATTGTTTCCCTTCCCCGCCCCCGCCCCGGCCACAGCGGCCGCCGTCGTCGCCGCCACCCGGCTATAAAAACCGGCAGATCCCTGAAAGGTGCGGATGCTTATTATAGACCGACGCGACACCAGCGCCCAGAGCCAGGATCTCCACTGCGGCTTTTTGGAACGAGCTCCTCAAATCGAATTCACTGTAAGTGTCCCCGCCCCACCAGCAGCCCTAGACTAGATCCCTAGGATGGATTCTCCCCACCCCCACCCCCGCCCAAACTCGTCTGCGACCCAGGATGCTCCCACAGAGGGAGATCTGGATCCCTCCTCTACCGGTCCAATCTACCCAGCGATTTCACTGCTCTAACTCATCCCACACTCACCGCATCCTCTCCGCCCAAAGCCATAAGTCGAGGCGACCGCAGCTCCTTCTGTCCAAGTCCTGGTCAGTTGGAGAGCTCCTGGTGGCCCCGGGACGCAGCACATGGACTGTGGTCCCCCTCGCAGTCTCTGGATGTATATGTGCACGCGTGTTTGCTGCGCGGTGTCGGTGGGAGATAAGGTGGATGCGTTTGAGGAACCAAATAAATAGTTCTCTATTTAGATCCTCATGTTACCCAAAGAAAAAGCTCTCACCTGTTCCTTGTTAATTCCAGTCCTGGAGACCCCGCTTTCCCATTCCTAACCGAAGGAACAAAACCTCTTGCACGCCCCTTACAGAGGGACATCCAGTGCTCTCTAGAATGAAACAACCTGTGGATGAGAACCGAGGGGAGGTAATGGGGAAGGAAAGAGGAGATGAGTCATGAGTACCCGTGCGACCAGAAGCAAGGCCAGATAGGAGCGAGGTGGACGCAGAGCGACCCGCACCCGTGCCTGGACTCTGCGTTAAGGAGCAGGCAGGAGCAGCTTTTTCTGTCTCACTTAGTGTCTTCTTTCTCTCTTCACCCCCACCCCAACATTTCTCTTCGGGAAGCTCTGAGGACCCAGGGAGAAAGGACCTTGCGAAAGCTGCTACTGTCCCCTGGGGCCATGGACTCGGACGCCAGCCTGGTGTCCAGTCGCCCGTCGTCGCCAGAGCCCGATGACCTTTTTCTGCCGGCCCGGAGCAAGGGCAGTAGCGGCAGCGGCTTTACAGGCGGCACCGTGTCCTCGTCCACGCCGAGCGACTGCCCGCCAGAGCTGAGCGCCGAGCTGCGCGGAGCCATGGGCGCGGCGGGCGCGCACCCCGGGGACAAGCTGGGCAGTAGTGGCTTCAAGTCATCCTCGTCCAGCACTTCATCGTCCACGTCGTCAGCGGCCACGTCGTCCACCAAGAAGGACAAGAAACAGATGACTGAGCCCGAGCTGCAGCAGCTGCGCCTCAAGATCAACAGCCGCGAGCGCAAGCGCATGCATGACCTCAACATCGCCATGGACGGCCTGCGCGAGGTTATGCCCTACGCGCACGGCCCGTCGGTGCGCAAGCTCTCCAAGATCGCCACGCTGCTCCTGGCGCGCAACTACATCCTCATGCTTACCAACTCTTTGGAAGAGATGAAGCGACTGGTGAGCGAGATCTACGGAGGCCACCACGCCGGCTTCCATCCGTCGGCCTGCGGCGGCCTGGCGCACTCTGCACCGCTGCCAGCCGCCACTGCTCACCCGGCGGCCGCCGCTCACGCAGCGCACCATCCGGCAGTGCACCACCCCATTCTGCCCCCTGCCGCCGCCGCTGCAGCTGCCGCCGCCGCCGCCGCCGCAGTGTCCAGCGCCTCTCTGCCTGGCTCCGGGCTGTCGTCGGTCGGCTCCATCCGGCCTCCGCATGGCTTGCTCAAGTCTCCGTCTGCAGCCACCGCCGCCCCGCTGGGGGGCGGGGGCGGCGGCAGCGGAGGCAGCGGTAGCTTCCAGCACTGGGGAGGCATGCCCTGCCCCTGCAGCATGTGCCAGGTGCCACCGCCGCACCACCATGTGTCGGCTATGGGCGCCGGCACCCTGCCGCGCCTCACCTCCGACGCCAAGTGAGCTGGTCGGTGCCGGAGCGTTCTGGACAGCCGGGTGCCCAGAGGGCGTGGGGAGGGGAGAGGACTGGCCTGGCCCGCGCTATGGCTCGCGAGGAGGGGCGCAGGACCGTGGGCTAGGGGTGGGGAATGATTGGGACTCCAGCACCCGGGAACCGAAGTAATGGGAACGCTCGGAGCAGCGGGGAGTGAGGGGCGCTTGACTCTGGGACCTGGTTCAGCCCTCTGGCTTTAAACTGCGCAGATCCGGTAGACACTACTTTATTAAATGGCACCGCTATGTGCGTCCTTCGCTGGAACTCCCTCTCCCCACCCCGGGGGAAAGAGTCTAAAAATTGTGTCCCCACCAGCCACGGTTCCTCTCCCAGACTGGACCCAGGCAGCACTTCATGGAGGATCGGGGGTACATTCGGGACTTCCTCTCCTTCCTCCTTTCTTGGCTGGTAGGAGACTTCTGGGATCCTCACTGCAGAAGCAGCTGCTGGGCCTCACCCTCAAGGGTCCTCTCGGACCCAGGGCCAGGGGCATTGAGTTAGTTGGAAGTTGACGCTGGTACCGGAAGCACTTACGGTCATGTCCAGTCATGCTCAGTTTCCACATTGGGGTGAACCCCCATCGTGTAAGAACTGTGGCCATTCCTGTCTCTCTTGTTGATTTGGGGGTTTGTGGTTTTCTAATAAATCTGTGAATGTTCCTTTTTCAACAGTATGAGCAAGCTTTATAGACAGTCAGAAGAGAACCACTTGTGGAGTGAAATAACCCAAACTGCCGTTTTAGGGGGACAAGGGTGTTTTTTTAGGTATTACTTTGAAAGGAAAACTAGCCCCCGGCCTCTCCATTCTTTCCGTCTTGAGCACAAAAAGTGATTTGGTTTCTTACCCGATTGGGAACAGTATTTTGGTACCTGAGGGTTTGTCAGAACTAAAAGGAAGTTGCTGTGAATATAGCTTGAGTTATTGGGGGAGGGGGGTTCTGTTAGTTTAATAATTTCTTTCTGGGAGATGTAAATACAGTATCAGTGATAAGGTAAGTGCACGATGCTAAGCTGTTTGCTCACGTGACTGCCAGCCCCTCCAGAGTCTGAGCCGGCTTTCCTCTCTGTATCGGTTTCTTTTTGCCACGTTTATCTCAAATGGCAAACTCC
>CM053409.1:109975289-110027747 GCA_028644305.1 Xerus rutilus
CCACTGACTCACCAGATCCCAAAGTCTGCAGAGACTTGTCCCCCAACCTCTTTAAAAACCTGGGAGCTCTACCAGAGGAGATTGAGAGGACAGAGTTCAGTAAGTGAACTGGGTCTCCTTCTATGGCCAAGGAACTGTCCCAAAGATCCCCACTCTCAGATAGCCTGGAGTCATAGAAAAAGGACAATTCCCTGTGCAGCATTGGGGGACTCCCTGTAGGATTGGCCAGAGTTCCAGGATAACTCTGACGCCTATAGAATTGGAATTCTGCATTCCAGGGGCAGGCAGTGAACAGAAGGGGCAAATGAACTGGCAGAACTAAAGTACATTTTAGTAGAGGACCGTTTTGTCATATTCCCAGGGAGAGCTGGTTTTCTGATTGGCAGTAGGAAGAGGTGGCACCAGGGATATCCATGGTGAACTAGAGTTTCTGTGGCCACCTGGGCAGGACCTGCCCTTCTGATTCCCAGACTGGAACCAGTGAAGAGCTTCTGGGGCCAGTTCTGTGTTTTAAATTCTCTGACATGCTCTCATGGATAAAACTACTCCAGCACTGGAGAAATGACTGTCTCCTTCAGGGCAGAATTTACTTAGAAACCTGTCTGAACCCCCTCTATTAAGTAAACACCTTGATGTTACCTAGAAATTCATCAAAGAAAAAGGATTCCTCCATACCTGCCCACCTCTCATTTCAAGTGCCTCCTTTTTTACAGATTTTGTGCCACGTACCATCCCCACATAGTACCAGTAGGAGTCATGGGGGTCTTTTACAAAGGCCCTACAGGGGCGTTTCAAGAAACCCTGCTGGTGTCTGCACCCCTCATCATTCATAGTCTTTCAAGACCTGAAGGGAAGGCCAGAGTCAGGCCTGGCTGTTGTCGGAGTAAGTGGTTGCTGCCCTCAATCCCACTGGATGGGAGAGGGACAGGAACAGCAAGGTAAAGTTACCACGGCTACTCCTTAGTTTGGAAGCTGCTAGCAACAAAGCTGCTCTGGGGGCCAGGTTAAGTTCCAGACTCCCTGATGGAGTGAAGGGCCATGTTAGACAGGGCAGAGATGGGGATCAACCTTCCCAACACACACACACACACCCTTCTGATTCCTACCTCTCTTCTAGGGAGCCATATGGCTGCGTTGCCTGGCTGCAGGTGAATGGGAGGGGGCAGTAAGAACCAACCCAGTAGAGCTAGGAGGAGGGAGGCTGCTTATGAATAGAATACTGAGAAAGAGGGTGGAAAAGGTGGAGGTGGAAAACAAAGTCTGGGGGATGAAAGGCAGAGCACTGAGATCTTTCCACATGTCAGCTCCTTGAATTGCCAACTCTTGGAGGTAGTGTCATTATTATCCCATTTTACAGATGAGGAAACAGAAGCACAGAGAGGATAAATGATTTGCTCAGGGGCACCCCCACTTGTAATCCAAGAATCCTGCTCCAGAGTCCACACCCAGTAGGTGGCCCAGCCCCCACTCAGGATCTCCTGGGACCCTAGCCTTTACAGACTGGCTTAGCTGCCAGCTGGGGGATTCTCAGATCTGGAGCTGCTACCCGTCCCCCACGTCCCAGCCCACTGAAGGGAAGCTCCTATGTTCCCTTTCGGTGCCTGGACCCCATCTGTCCCGGACGCCCCCCATCTGGGTGGCAGGCGGTGAGGACAGGCTTTAGCAATTAGCGGGCTTGGGTGGGCGCGCTGCGCGGGCGGAGGAGGAACCAGAGCAGGTGAGCCTCGGCGGTCGCTCATTAGGGACTGTCGTTACCGCCAAGACAGCTGCTGGCCAGGGTCGCAGCCGGAATCCTAAGCTGCATTTCCTCCCTGGTTGTGCATCCTACACCTCAGGAGTAATTCGGAAAGGGGTCGCAAACGGAAAAGCCTGCAGGGACCTGGCAGATAGGAGCTCCGGGCTCGCTAAAGCACACCCCCCACAGAATCGGTGGGACCTGAGGCCGCTCGGAGTGTATGGTCTGGTTCCATGGGGGCGTCGGACCCCACCTTACCACACACCAAGGGCCCCCCAGACGCGCCAGTAGGCCTAATTAGCTCGTGGGCTCTCAGTCTGCGAGCCCTGGAAGTGGCAGTGTCCCCAGGACTGCCTGGCAGGCCTCTGGGCTTAGGCTGCATCTTTTTTTGGGGTTCTTCATGTCACCATGTCGCCATTCTTGGGAAGACTGCTTGGAAAACTGGCTCTGAACTGTCTGCTAAAGTCCTCTCTGCCCCTTGCATCCTGGATCCTGCGCAGGCTGAACCGAGAGGGGTGCAGAGGGGCGTCCTGTGTCCTGCAGACCCGCCCCACCTGCTGGGTGCCCCAGAGCGGCTGGTCTCCACCCAGATGGCCCAAACGAAGCAGCTGGCCTGGACTGAGCTGTCCCTCTTTTGGGGAGATTGCAGCTGCTATAGGGCCTCTTGAGTCTACTGGCTGAGGAAGGGATTGGGGTCCACAAGAAGGGGGCACGCATAGCCCTTCAGAAGCACCCGCCACTTGAGCACCTGGGCACACAAATACTGCAGGGCATGAGGCCATGCTCACAGGCTCCTGCACACCTCCTCACACCCCCAAGTTCACTCTCACGGGTCCACCCACACCAGCGCTTGCATGGGCTCCGGCCTTTCTCTGTAGACCCTCTGTCCCTACTGGGCACTGGAAGCTGGTTGTGATTCAGAAATTCTCAATTGTGGGCAACTGGGCCTACAAATTTCTCCCTACTGAACTCTGGGATCTGCAGTCTTCTCCCACCTTGCTCCAGCTTTTTATCATCTTGCCCTTCGGCCCTTCCCTTCTGCAATCCTCCCAAATTAGTCTGACTCATGGAGCTCCTTTCTCCTACAGGATGAAAATAAGTTATAAGCAATCCCCCTTCTTTTATCCTCAAATGTTCTGGCGGCAGTAAAAAGCTTGTCTTCAAGGGCAGAGCTGGAGTGGACTCTCAGAAGTTGTATGATCATTGGCCCTGGGTCTCAGTTTCCTCAACTGTAGAATGGAACCAGGATGGGTGATCTCCAAAGTGCCATGAGCAAATCAGGCTCTTGGAACAGAGGTCTTGGGAACCCACAGGTGGCAGGAGGGTGTGATGAGTGAAAACAGCCCCCCATGGTGTCACCTGTATGTGCTAATGGAGTTTACCAGCCTCTTTGAAGCAGGAATGTAGACAATTCTGGAAAGGAGTTGTCCTAGGTTCTAAGATTCCCTGGAGTAGAAACTGGTTTGGATGCTTCTGTACCCATACCATACCTGCTGGATGCAAGGGCCCAGGAATAAATGAATTAATGTTATAGTGGGAGTCAATGGAGGACTCAAGGAAGAAGAAGTTTGGAGAGGGTGGGGAGCAAATCTGGTGTGAGAAGGCCTCAAATGAATCCTATGTTGATGGGGAACCCAGCCTTGGGCCAGGTGGGCATTCATGCTTCTACCCAGGGCAGTTGGACTGGGACTTAGGCCTGCATTACAGTGGGCTGGGTTTTAAGACCTTCTTGTATCATGAATAATAGTGCCTGGCAGTTGTATGGCTATGAAGATTAAAGGATGGCTCCCAGGAGTCACTTTCTACTTGGTCCCAACTATGAATGGATGTGCTGAACTGCAAGGCCTGTCCAGGTGCAGCTATGCCTAGATCTAGACCTCACGTCTGAGCAGCCAGGAATGCATAGGTCAGGTGATCACCATGGAGACTATGAGCGGGGAACCAGGTGTGAGGTGATATGGCTGTCTCTGCCCGGATCCACTAGCTGGATAGGACAAAGAACACAGGCTTTCTGAGCCTCAGTTTTCTTATCTGAAAAATGGGGTGATGATAGTACCGTCTTCACGGGCATCAGGATTGAAGGAGAGAACTCTGTCCTGGGACAGCACACACAGCATACCTGATGAAACAGAAGGGTGCCTGGCTGCATGAGTGTCACTTTATCAAACCTGGAGATCTTATGAAGGAGGGTCTCTGTTACCCTCAAACCTGCCTTAGCATCTTAAGGGACCTGCATGCCTCAGGACCCCAAAAGCAATTTGACTGTGTCCTGGAGCTCTGTTCATTGAAAGAAGCCCAATGACCTCCCTGCCAGCCACAAACCTGTGTCAAGGATCCCACAACAACTCCTGCCTTGGGACTTAATAAATACATCTGGGTCTTGTGCAGAATCTCAGTGAGAAGGGTGGCTGAAGAAGGTACAATTTTGGTGAATTATTTCCTTGTTCAGTCAGACTCTATTGTGACTTGGAAATGAAATGGCCAACTAACTTTCAGCATGTACACATTTTCACCATAACAGAAATAGAACCAAGAAAATATATATGATGATTTATATATTTATAAATATTTATATAAATGATCTCCAGTAATATATATATATATATATATATAAATATATCAAGCCCAGGCCCTTGTACATGCTAGACAAGTGTTCTATTACTGACCCATACCCTCAGCTCAAGTCACATTTTGAGAAGTGGACATTAAAATTCAAACTTGATTATGAAGATGTGACATAAATCTGAGGGAGGGTAAGTGGTGCAGAAACAGGTATCCTGATTTCTATAATTCATCTTCTCAGCATTTTATTCAACACACATTTAATCATCAGGAGGTTGCAAGAGACTCCTTGATGGCCAATATACAGGCCTATTCTGAGCTCATGGGCCACTGTGTTACCCTGTCTCATGCTTTGGGCAGAAGAAACAGACTTAAGAAACTTGCTCTTTCTTAGCATTTAAGAGTTACCCTGATTGGAAGGGGCCAGTGATCTTTTCCACTTGAAATTGAACTTGGAAAGGGAACTTTAATGTAAGGCAGGTGCCATTATCTTGAGGGATAATATTTCTTCTTGGAATACAAAGCTCAGTCAATTGAGATCATAACTGCCCCTTATTCCTTTTCAATACTACAAACTTAGCCTGGAATTTTTATTCCCCTCTCTGCTCTACTTTTCCTGTTTCTGTGCCTTATTATTATTATTATTATTATTATTATTATTATCATCATCATCATCATCATCATCATCATCTGTCTTCCCCACTAGAACTTAAGCTCCAATAGGCAGAAATCTTTGTCCATCCTGATCAGTGATGTAGAAAAGTCCAGCACATAGTTGGTGCCTGATAAATATTAATTGAATGAATGGATGGATGTATACAGATGGTTTTTGCTTCTAAGCAAGAATAGAGAAGGCATAAAGCTTCACTGGAACTCCTACATGAAGAAATTGGGCAAAATTTGATCCCATGAAAAGTGCATCATCAAACTATGTTTTCCTTGCCAAGACTGCTTTTTAAAAATCTCCTGAGTCTTGAAAGCTGGTCTCGTATTGGTCCTGGGAGCCAATAAGGGATTTTCTGAAATATTCAGTTAGGGATCAACAAATTTACTAAAGCTTAAAGTATGATGTTCTCCACTGGGAACAAAATCTGCCTCCCCACATCTGCTGGGTAGGCTTTGGGCACTGAAAAGATGTAGACCTTGAGATGTGACACTGACCTTAAGGTGACATGAATTCATAGTTGGACAATTTGTTCTAATCCTTTGGGAGGCAAACTCCTTGGATTAAGAAAATGAAGAGATAAATGTTCAGTTGGATAAATCTTTCTGATGAGGATCATATCTGAAAGAGGAAAGATGTCTCCTAGCAAATTAGTGACTCCCACAAACCATCCATGTCAATGTCAAGAACAGAATGATTACATTATTGTAGTCGGTTGAAGGGTGGCCAACACTGTCCAATTCAAATAGCGAGTATAAACCTTAACATAAAGTATCCTAAAAAAATAAAAATTCTCAGTGGTTGTATTTATCCCAAATGCAAAACTGTCCCTTTGTTGAGTGGCTGTACTAACTGAGCCAGGAGAACAATGTTGAGGCTGCTGGCAGGCCATGTGCTAATGTGCTCATGCATTACAGGCTACAACAGATGGCTGTGACAACACTCAGGCCTGCCCTGCCTGGGTCAGGACACTGAGCCCGAAGCCTGCTTCCAGCTCTGTCCTGTTATCAAACATTGCTTCTCTTTACAGAAATGATGGTTGTCCTTGGAAGGACATACATGGCCATTCTGTCCAATTTAAGGGCAAAGGTGTCAAGGAATATAATTGGCAGTTTGTTTGCTGTTAGCTTAAACCATGTTGCAGAATTGAAAAGTATTTATGTAGACTCAAAAGTCAGGAAAAGAGGAGACGCATGCTGGGTTGCTCCAACATATTAGCTCATGAGCATCACTCACATTTTTAATACCCTTCTATGACCTGGATGTGGTATTGGGAGTATAGTTCTAATTTCTCTTCCCTTCCTTCTGAAGGAGTCTCTCTTCTATCCTTCCCCACATCCCAGTGAATCAGTGAGGAAGGAAATCACCCCTCCCCATCCCAGCCATATACAAAAATCACAAGGCTTTCTTGTCACTACAGTAGGAGGCTACCAAATGAAACATGGTTCCAAAGGAATGTTCATCCCTGTTTTCCTACAGATGAAAAGAAAACCAGAACTAGCTGTCATCTTTGCTCTTCCTACCCCACCTGGAAGCAAAGCTTTGGTAGGGGACTTGGGGCGTCAGTGGCCATTTTTAGTCATGGGTTTGTTCTACCCATAGAGCCAGGTTGAGCTGCCCAAGCAACTTTTCTGTGTTCTCCAACTCGTGATCCCAAAGCTGTGCACTGGGTTGCACTTAGAGCAAGGGACTCAGGATGAGGTCAGCACTGCAGACACACTGCCCCAGACCCATGCACAGGCAGTGAAGTAGTGTAAGCACATGGAGACCAGAAGGACCATGAACCCCTCCACTCAACTGGGAACTGGGCATGTAGGCACCTGCTAGCCAGGTGGCTTTCAAAGGCAGTCCAAGTTTCATGGTGTTTGTGGGAGAGCATTGGAAAGCTGGCATGAACCCCAGCCTTCCTCCACCCTGCATGGGGCAGCCAGCACTCCTCTTGTTGATGTTCTGTGTGGACAGGGGTGGTGTTTCCAGAAAGCCTTCAAAACCTCTATTGCTCAGAAGGGATACACAGCATCCATTAGCACAGCAGTCTGTACAGTCTGGTTGATACCACAAAACAGAGTGCTGACACTCTGGGGCAGGTGAGTTCTACCTGGAAGGGAAGCAGGGAAGAGTGAGAACTTGAGGTCAACAGGGTTGGTGCCATGTGTGCCAGCCTCTGGGGGCCAGGTGAGGTGGTGCACGCCTGTAATCCCAGCAGGTCGAGAGGCTGAGGCAGGAAGATTGTGAGTTCAAGACCAGCCTCAGCAAAAGTGAGATGCTAAGCAACCCAGGGAGAACCTGTCTCTAAATAAAACACAAAATAAGGCTAGGGATGTGGTTCAGTGGTTGAGTGCCCCTGAGTTCAATCCCCCCCAAAAAAGCAGCAGTCTCTGGGCTGCCTTTCATTTGAAGCGCATATTAGTTGAGACACAGCTTATGCACTAGAAAGGGCCAAGACAGTGGCTTAGATGAAGGGACAGTCTGGGCAGGCTGGTCTGGAAGCTCAATGGTATCAAAGGCCCGAGGGCCCTCCCTCTTATTACTCTACCATCTTCAACACAGAGCCTCTATTCTGTGGCTAAGGTGACTACTCCACACCTGCTACCATGCCCATATTCTAGGAAGCGGGAAGGAGGAAGGACGGCAGGGTCCTCTCCTTCCCTTTCCAGTATGAGTCACGTGTGCATGTATGATATGCACCAACGAATCTCACTATTATGTATAATCATGATGCACTGGTAAAAAATATGAGAAAATACTATTAAATGGTAAAACAAAAAAATAAAGGACAAACCCAAATGGCACACATCCCGTCTGTGCATTTTTGCTGGTCAGAATCTAATTACATAGTCACATTCAACTTCGAAGGAGGTTGGAAAATGTGGAATTCATCTGGGAGATCACGAGCTAGCTAAAATCCAACTTCTAATCAAGAGAGAGCAGATAGGGGGCAACGAACAATCTATGCACAGTGGGCTGAGGAAGGAAGAGCAAAGAGCTTTGCATCCACAGCATCCATTCATGCAACAAATCTTCCTTGTGGAACAAAAGCAGGTTCACAGGAAAGGGAAAGGGAGTGGATTTCCACATGGGTTATGGGAGACACATGTAAAAAGTAGCAAATTCTTACAGCACTTATTCCTATGGTGCTCTTTTGGAAGGCTGTTTACATTTTCTATTTATTACCTCATTTAAAAGGAAAAGCCACACAAAAAAAGAAGCCAGCAAAATATACATTACCCTCATTTTACAGGTGAGGAGATGGCAGCTCTTAGGTTTGCTCTTGCTCACACTGTGGTCAGAAGCAGAGCCCTGGAGTTTTTCCATGACTCTCTCCATCCCATCAGGTGGGTTGGACAGGCTCTCAATCCTGCTGATCCCCTCATCAGTAAACTAACATGTTCCAAGACCATACCTGATCATTTTCCCACCCCTTGGGAGGCTGACCCTCGAACCTCTGCACTCCTCCTGAACAGGGATGTAGATTCAGCCATACTTTGAGCGGCATCATAACTTGATGCTTCTATCATGAAATTGACAGCCTACTTGAAGTTCATTATAGAATGCCTCTTTTTCTGTCCACTAGCCCTATGGCTTGTCACCTACTGAAATGAGCCAAGTAGTAAAAGGCCCATCTCCACTCTTCTTGGCATGTTAGAGAGGAAAAGAAAAGAAAGTTCTATGCTCCACATAAGACACACAAAATCTAGTGGAATCCTAATTCTCCAAATTCAAGATAAAGGAAACTAGATACAAAGATCAAATTAAGTGAGTGAAATGTGTGATTCATTCCCTGAGTCTAAGACCATGGCCAGGATCAAACCCTGTTTGAAGGGGCTTTGGCCAAACATCATGAAATTCATCTTTTCTTGAAACACTACGACCTAGAACTTTTTATTTATACCTATTAAAAATTTAAGGTATATTCCTGTCCTTCCTGATTTACACTCTTCTCTCTCTGCCTCTCATCCCATTTTTTAGGTTTACCTTAAAATTTTTGTTCTGCCTGAGAACTTGTTTCCCATCAGTCATTTTCGTCAGCTTTTTGAGTATCCAGGTCAGGGATTTCCTGGTGTCTTAAAGGGGGTTCCAGTGATGAATCCCTGTGCTATTGTGTCCTGTCAGGCAAGATCCTGGCAGAATGTCCCCGATGTGCAGTAGGAAGAGTGTAAACTGGAGCAGGACTGTCCAACCTTCTGTGCTCGTAGAAATGGTCTCCATCTGCATTGTCAGATACGGCAGCCATTGAACATGTAGCCAGTGCAACTGAAGAGTTGAATTTTTAGCTTTATTCCATTTGAAACAATTTTAACATTAAAAGGCCTCATGTGTTTAGTGGCTACTGTGTTGGATAGTGCAGTTCTACAATAAGAAAACACAGATGCCTTGGTAGTCAGATCTCACCAAGCACATTATCAACCAATACTACCAGGCCAGCCCCCAAATGCAGAGGGTTTCCTCAGTCAAATGTATGTCTTTTACCATAATTCTTTTTAGCATGAAACCATCATTTGGTGCCTTTGAAGATCATCAGACCTCCAAAGAATCAGAGCTGGAACTTTTTGTTACCATCTAAGATAATAATCTTGCTTTGCTACTCCTTTCCTCCTCCCCAGACCACTCTCAGCACCCACGGTGTTTTCTTTTCCCCCTTCTTTTTCATTTTGAGCCTCCCACCTAAGTCATGAGCACCCACTCCCTGTGAACAATTAAGATAAGCACATAAATGTTCCCTTGGCTGACCTCCATATTTAATTGCCCACATTTCTCCCTCATTCAAATAGGGGATGATGGGAGTTTCCAAGTCTTTGTTTTAGAAGGTGTGCCTATCATCTAGGAAAACTTTTCTCTGGTCTTCAATGACCATTTAGAAAGTTCTTTAATTTTCCAAAGATCCATTGCAGATAAACACATTCTTTGGGTAGAGGAGAAAGACCTAGCACAACCTCAACCGAAAAGTTGTAATGACAGTACACACAGCTCCTCTATAGACGTCATTTGGCTTTTTCCTAATACTGACATCTGTCATAACCATGATCTATTTGCCACAACTAAGAGATTAACATGGCTACCATGATAGTACCTTAACCACAAATTCTGTTTAGATTTCACTCATTTTCCACTAGGGTCCCTTATTTTAGAGGAGAGCAGAGGGTATCCAATACAGGGTGCCACACTGCATGTAGTTGATGTTTATTTTTAATGGTGTTGACCAGACTTGCTCCTAGCAATCCCTCTGGCTCCGAGCAGTTATAGATACTGCTCCTGTGGAGGTGTTATATAAAGCTTCCACTGTTGCGAAGAAAGGAAACAGAAAGCTAATGACTACCGCATTAAGGTTTGGTGAAAGGAAATTTATGAGATTAGAGAGAAATCAGGTGAGTGTGGTGCATGGGGGAGAAGTTTAAAAATCCCTGGAAATGGAAAAGGACTGGAGCATCCTTGGGGACAGTGTAATTAAAGCGCAGCAGATGACAATTCCCCCTGAAAAAAGGGTGGAACAAGAAAGAGAAGCACCACAAAGCACAGCTCAGCTGTGAGGGATCTATTTTACAAAGTGACAACATCCCCCTTGTAAACCTTCTTAGCAGGACTCTAACTGCCATGTGGCTCATGCCGCTGAGTGACGAAGACCTGGCAAGGGAAGAGAGAGAGAAGAGACAGGGGTCTAGGTATGGAGGTGTCTGCATACAGAAGAGACATGTCCTTTTCAGACCTGCCAATCTAAACAAGCCTAACTCCTGTCGTTAGTTAGCTTTGTAAACACCCAGAATCCACCTTCCATCACCAATGAGCAAGGAACCCTTACCAAAACAGACAACCCTGACTTAGAAATTCAGTAAGATTCTTCTAGAGAGCAAGGATTAGGCACAATATTCAGATACAGTAAGACGAGATACAGTACTTTTCTCTCTCCAGAATTTCTTGTGCAGAACTTCTCCTGCCCCTACCACGTCCACATCGTAACTGCATTTTATTATAATTTATTTTGGAGGAATATATAACCATGATGCAGGGGAGCGGGGAGATCGGGAGTCTGGAAAACAAGGAAACATGATACAGTAGGAAGCAGCCTTCTCCATCTGGCATGTGGTGTTGCTCCCCATTTTTTGCTCTTCCCCAGCTCTGTCTCCGCCCTTCTCCATATGTGTGCTCCTAATTTAGAGTGTTGATTCTTTTTCTTTTTTCTTTTCCTGGGATGACAGAGTATAATCAGCAGTGGGTGAGAAAGCATGACTCTGATCTGGAAGGTGGAAATCACACAGTCCTCCAAATCAATGGAGGAAGTTTCTAACAACACATAATTGGAGCAATCTAATATGTCATGGAATGAATCTGACTCTAACCCTCAGGCTAATGAAATCACAAGAAATACATGCCCAAGAGATTTGCAGGAAGGTGACTGAAATGAATAAACTATGTCCTGCTCCATTGGCAAGGTTCGGAGAGCGGATGCTAACTTAGCTGAACTGACAATAATAAAGTGGTGATTACCATACTGTGATGTCTCGCTGACCTGGAGGACACCGCCTGAGAGCAAGCCAATGGAAGTCAGTACCCACGGTGTCAGGGCCGAGGGCGACAAGGATCTCCCAACGAGGTTCATGCCCTTCTCTCTGGGAAGACTGGCTAGAGACAACAGGGTAGCTGATAACATCGAATAGTGTTGTCCTACACGTATGAGACAAGCAATGTGTCCTGGATGCTCCCAGAGATGGGAAGAGATAGATCAGACAAAGTGCCTGAAATGGGAGTAGGCTGGGTGAGAACTTAAGCTGGTGTTGGAAGATGAATCAGATGTGAGCAGGAAATTGAGGAGGACTTAATTAGACAACCGTTGGGTTTATTCTGCTCAGAGTTCTGGCATCCCTGAAAGGAAAGAGCAAACTCAACCTGAGCTTGCATTAAAGTCACTAGGTGGGGATTCGGGGGTTGTGAGTTTGTTTTTAAATCCATGCCAGGGCCTGACTCCAACCTAATGAATTGACATCTCTCGGGTGATTCTGATCCAGTGAGCCAATCCAGTGATCCTATCTCAAATATGAAGAAACTGAGGCCCAGAGAAAAGATGTGATTGGCTCATGGGCACATAGAATGAATTCATTTAGCAGGTGAATTTCCAACCATTCCCTCAATGCTTCTCTGCCAGTGGTGTGCTCTGAAACCTCACCTCCAGAGGCAGCAGGTCTCACCCTTACACCTCTCTCCAACAGGGGCCCACCCCCCGACACTCCTCCCAGATCCAGAAGGGTATGAGTGTGCATGGTGCCCTTCTCTGCTTCGCTGTTAACAACCAGGCATCTAGAAGAAAACTAAGCAGCTTCTTATTCCAAACCTGGAATTGCACCATTTGTCCTTAGTAAGGAGGAGATGGTGGGGGAGGGGGGAACCAAAAAAACCTGACTTTACAGTGTTGCCTTTTCCTGCATCTCAGCCTCAGAACCTGCACAGCTGTAGACACACTGTTTTTGAGTAAGGACTTCTTTCTTTCTTTCTTTGGTACTGGGGATTGAACTTAGGGATGCCTAACCACTGAGTCACATCCCTGGCCTTTTTTAAAAATTTTATTTAGAGGCAGGGTCTCACTGAGTTGTTAAGCTGAGGCTGGCTTTGAACTCTTGATCCTCCTGCCTCAGCCTCAATCTTAATAACGTATATAAAGACATAAAAATTGTTAGCTGGGGGCGGTGGTGCACGCCTGTAATTCCAGCACTTTGGGAGGCTAAGACAGGAGAATCGCGAGTTCAAAGCCAGCCTCAGCAACAGCGAGGGGCTAAGCAACTCAGTGAGATTCTGTCTCTACATAAAACACAAAATAGGGCTGGGGATGTGACTCAGTGGTCAAGTACCCCTGAATTCAATCCACGGTGCAAAAAAAACCCCAAAACTGTACACATTTATGGGGTACCATGAGATGTTTTGATACATGTCTGCGTGGTGTAATGTTAAAGTCAAGTTTAACATATCCACCTCCTCCAACAGTTATCATTTATTTATGGTGAAAACATTCAGAATCCTTTCTTCTGGCTTTTAAAATATAAGGTATGTAATTACTATCTCTAGTCACCCTATTGTGCAGTGGCACACCAGAGCTTCTTGTTCCTTTCTAACTGCAACTTGGTCCCCACTGGCCAGCCTCTCCTCACTCTCCCTCCCTGATTGTCCCCAGTCTCTGTTAACTGCCATTCTTCCCTCGTTGTCCATGAAATCCACTCTTAAACATCCCCCATAAGAATGAGATCAGGAGGTCCTTGTCTTTTGCACTTAGCTTGTTTCCACTTCTTAGCGTTGTGCTAATAGCTGCCAAAAAACATAGGAGTGCAGACGTCTCTTTTTACATTTTCAAAAGGATATGTGTGAACACACAAATCCTGTTTTTTAACCAAAACCAACAAACAGGATCCTATTCCTGGACACTCTGGTGCCTCTCTGCTCCCTTGGAATTTACCAACAGTCATCTGTATCCTTGGCTTCTGCATCTGAAGATTCCACCAAAAAAATGTTCATCTGCTATGAACATTTGTTTTCTTGTCATTAGTCCCTAAACAATACAGAGTAACAGCTATTTACATAGCATTTACATTGTATTAGCTATTAATACAATAATACTCTAGATTACAAGTAATCTAAGGATGAATTAAAGGATACACGAAGATATGTATAGGTTTTAAGCAAGTCCTATGACTTTTTATATAAAGGACTTTAGCATCCGTGAATTTGGGTTGGGGGCGAGGTGTCCCAGACAAATCTGGCAAGGATACTGAGGAGAAACTCTATTATATTATCTTGCCCCCATCTCCAGATTTCTTTCCAGATCCCTTTGCATCCCTAAGCCAGATAATTGTCCCTTCTGCCCACCGCACCCCCTTCCTCCCAGGAGTCTCTGCAGCTCCTACCAGCCCTTCATGACTCCGTTGCTGCCTTCCTCACCTGGCACCCATGAAGGAACCCTTCAAACCAACTCTCTGCTATTGCAAAACAACTGCCCATCCATCTCAGTCCTCCCCAGACCACTCAAGAATTTTCTGTTTCCAAAAGAGCTTCTTACCTTTTGTTTCAAAGACAAACCCTTGCGGGTTTGTGACCGAGATGGCACAGTCCTATAATGCCAGCAACTCAGGAAGCCAGGGCAGGAGGATGGCGAGTTTGAGACCAGCCTGTACCACTTAGCAAGACCCTGTCTCACCATAAAATGTAAAGGCTGGGGATGTACCTCCGTGGTACAGCACTTGCCTAGCATGTATAAGGCCCTGTGTTCAATCCCTAGCATGGCAAACGAGCAAGTAAACAAACCAACAAAAAGAAAATCCCCCCATGTCAACAACCTCTGCACCTGGACCCGTGCATACCCGCTGTTCTCTCTGCACCCATCGGTCCTGATAGACCATTGGCTTTGCTAGGACAAGGATCTTGGACAAGTGGCTGCAGCAGCTGACCTAAGTGGGACTTAGGGATCATAGATTTTTATTTATGCTTCCTCCTCCTCATTCACACTGGAAATCCATCAGTGACTCATTCGTTCACCAAATATTTATGCAGCACTTAAAGATCATACATTTCAGGTTATGTGTTTTTATTTTAATTTAAAAAAAAAAAAAAACTCTGACAGATGTCTTCCCAAAACTTCTCCCTTAAGAAGAACAAGTCCATTTTCCTATGGACATTGGCTCATGGGCAATTCCAGGAAGGGGTCACTTCCCAGCCATGGGCCTGATACAAAGGAGCAGATGGGGAGGGAGCACAGGGCAAGAGTCCAGGCCAGATGAGCCAGGACATGAGGCTGCCTCACCTGTGTGTGTGATAGGGACCATCTTACTTCATCTTCTGGTACACTTACAAAATTCCCAAGACCAAGCAACTTAGAAAAAACAGAAATTTATTTGGCTCATGATTCTAGAAGTTGGTTAGTCCAGGAGCATGATTGTGGTATTTGGTGAGGGCCCTTAGGCTGCGTGACCCATGGTAAAAAGTGGCAGGATGAGAGAAGTTGAAAAAAAGAGAGAAAGAGGGGACAGAACCAGGGAGCAATCCCTTCATGAGATAATGACATTAGTTCATTCATGAGGGCGGAGCCCACCTCTCATCTCTGTCACACAAAGTCTCACTAAGTTGCTTAGGCCCTTGCTTAGTTGCTGAGGCTGGTTTTGAACTTGGGATCCTTCTGCCTCGGCCTCCGAGCTGCTGGGATTACAGGGAGTTCATTTTTTAACTCATTTCATTTCAACTTAATTCCTCTGCAGGGCTCATGGACTATATAGAAATTAAGACTTAAAACTATTCCTTGTCTCCTTTGCACCCTTCTCATTGAGGATGTAAATATGTCTTGGCAGGGCCAGATCCCACTGCCAATTGCACAGGGCCCCATGCTTAGAACAGCCCTTAGCTTGGTTCAGGGATCTGCCATCACCATCTTAAAGCTCTGGATGATTTTCAAAGAAGAAGCCCCACATTTTCATTTTGCACTGAGACCCCTAAATTGCATAGCTGGCCCTGCTCTTGGTAATCAAAGGCTCTTGGAGGTGATCTCAGATTTCCAGCCATGAATTTTTGCACATTGTCTCTGATGCCATGCCTGGTGTCAAAGGTTTTTCATCATCTTAACAATAGAAAGTAGGAAAAAACACTTCTTAGCTCCTAACCCAAAGCCATCTTATTTTTTTCTTATTAAAAATCACAATCCATTTTAAAATAGCAACACAAGGCTTAAATAGGATATAGTACTTAGTCCAATGTACTTAGGTGATTTGGCTTTAGAAAAAAATGAAATTTCCCTGAGATTCCTGCCAAAAGTAAAGTCAGGGCAGGAAAGCTGATCACACGAGAAACACTCTTTAACATTTGGGCTCCCCTTCATATGTGCTATCATCTCTGCCAATGTTTCACAAAATGTAGCTCCTATCCCTAAGATGCTAACTGATTCATGAAAAATGATAGGGGAAAAAATGTACACTGAACACCGTGACCAACCAACCAATATTTACCGACAGACTGACAGCCATCTCTCATGCCAAGCCCAGCCCCACTCCCATAGTAGGATTTAAAAGGACAAAATATTTTGAGGAAAACAGAATTTCTTCAAATGTTTTATTTTTTCAAAGGGGTGAGAGACCTCCATCTAAATAAATTCTAATACATTTCAAATATATTCATTATCATGCACTAAACGTGAATTCCCATTTTGCGGTTCTCCAAACAGTTACAGAGCCTTGTTTGTAATGGCCTTGGGCATAAGCAATCATTGTGTAGCTTAATTAGATATTCCCTGTGCTAGCGTGGGGGACATATGTCTATTCACTGTAACAAACACCAAGTGGGGCCAGGGCTTTCACGCTTGGCTATATGCAGATAGAGTCAACGCAAGTGCGCCTTCTCCCAAGGACCTGCGGTCCCAGCCGGCCCTGCACAATCAGCCTGCATTCACTGATTGGTTCCAGTTTATTAACAGCCCATGAAGTTCTCATCTGCTCCAGGGCTGGTCAGGAGTGTCACCTGCAATGCCAGACCCACGATGGCTCTTCCACTCCTCCAATCAGATGGGATGTGCGTCTGTAGGGCTGGATGGACTGCATTTTCCCACACAAAGAACTGTCTATTTGGAGAGTAGTAAGCCATGAGAGTGTGAAAGCAGATAGACGTTTCTGTAATTCCAGAAGGGAAGGTCACCCCACACAGTAGGAGAGCAACTCTAAGTTAAATAAGACCTGACTAATTTTTTGGGGGGTGTATCAGGGATTGAACTCAGGGGCATTCGACCACTGAGCCACATCCCCAGCCCTATTTTGTGTTTTATGTAGAGACAGGGTCTCACTGCGTTGCTTAGTGCCTCGCCATTGCTGAGGCTGGCTTTGAACCCTCAATTCTCCTGTCTCAACCTCCCAAAATGCTAGGATTACAGGCGTGCACCACCACGCCCAGCTAAAATAAACCAATTTCATACAAGAGGAGAGCCCTCTGTTTTCATCTCCTGCTGTTACAGAGGAGCTACTCGTGTGGGATTTGAGTCTCTAAGAATTCACCAATTCTGTTTGAAAAAAAAGTCAACTTGAAAAAACCCAGAGAGAAGAGCTGAAGCCTTTTGTACAAAGAACCCAAAGGTGAAATGGCCTGAGGTCACCCAGCTGGTTGGTGGTAGGACAGGTCTAGGATCCAGGGGGCATCACCTGCTTTGATGGTTTCAGGCAGCAGCAGAAGTTCTGAGACGGGTGTTTACAGGACTCCTCCGCCCAACCCCAATGAGGCTGGGTGCTCTCCATCATTCTGGGCGGGCTTCTCTCTCCTCTCTGAGCAGCGATTGTAGGAAATCTAGGAATTCCCAGTACTAGAAAAGTACATGTGATCAGTCGCCATCAGCACCATCAGCACCATGCTCCCAAGAACTGGACAACTTCAAAACAAAGCTGCCAAAAAGAGAGGTCCACCTGAGTCAGCTGATAATGGATGCTCTTTCAAAAAGAGCTGCAGAAGTAATGTACTGGGGACCGTCTGTGGACACTTGTTGGCTCAAGAGTTCTCTCCTTCCACCTCCTACCCATCCTGGGCTGAGTAGTCCAGCCTCCATCTTTGAGATATGTTCCCTGAGGAAGCTTGAGGGAGGCTGTTTGGAGCATGGGGGATGGGTGCACATGGGCAGCAGCCTCTAGCCAAGGAGGGAAACCTCTCTCTGGAGCAAAAGTGCACAAAGGCAGTTAGTTTGCAGCCTGCAGGCAATTGCTCAAGCCTGATAGCAGCCCCAGGGGAAGTCCACAGCAAGAACCAGGGGGCCATGCAGCCTCCAGGGACTCTAAGTGGGAACTTGTGCACGTTCAGTGGAGGAGAACGAAGGACTGACCACCTGGCTGGCAGGCTGCAGTACACCTCCCACAGGATTTGACATCCGGTGATAAACAGAGACAGGCTCAAAGGTGGCAAAGGTCTTTCTTTATGTAGCCAAACAGTCTGAAGATGATTAAGGAACATGGTGGTTGGGATACACGGATTCACTCATCAAGTACTTATCCAGAACTTTGGATGTCCCAGGAACATTCTCTGGCCCTGGAGACAAAAATATTTAAATTTTACATAGAAAACAGAGGCAGAGATTGGAATTATGCCTACCATAATACTGTGATTTATAATAAAACATGTATATTTCAATCTGGCTCCCAAGTTCATAGCAAACAGCCCTAAAACCCTTGCCATTTCCTGAGCAACAGAGGTGATAGGAGAATATTTTGTTCAAATATTTGGTCTTTGACCCTAGTTCTTGGCACAGAGCATCTGATCTCTTGGAATTTTCTGGGTGACAGTAGCATCTTTTTTTCAAACGAAGCTATTCTTGGTGAGAGCTGGTCAGGAAGACCAAGCCATGATTAGAACCTTGGAACTTCCAACTCCGTCCCCCATCCTCCAGGAAGGGGAGAGAAGCTGGAGAAGGAGTTAATAAACAATCAGTTAGGCCCATGTGCTGAGGCTTTGGTAAAAGTCACTGAACTAGAGGGTCTAGAGAGCTTTCAAGTTGGTGAGCACAACCATGCACTGAGGGAATAGCACATGCCAACTCCATGGGCACAGAAGCCCCTGTGCTCAGTTCCTTCCTGACCTACCCCTGTATATCTCTCTATCTGACTGTTCATCTATATCTTTTATCATATCCTTCATTAATATACCCAACTAAGAAACATAAACATAATTAAGGGTTTGTCTGAGTTTGATGAGCCTCTCTAGAAAATTAATAGAACCCAAAAACGGGTCATGAGAGCCTACAATTTGTAGCCAGGTTGGACAGAAGTTATGAATTGTGATTGGTGTCTGAAATCAGGAGCAATGTTGTGGGACAGAGGCCTCAATGAATCCACGTAAGTAGAGTTTTTGGAGTACTTTGATTTAACTTTAAGCATTTTGGAAAGCCATTAAATCTTGGAGTTAGAAGACTCGTCATGTCTGAGTTACCTCTTGTTGAGAAGTGTGCTGGGGTGGTCTCCTCCTGCATCTATTGGAGGAAGCTTGAATAGTGGTCATTTGTCCCTGACCTCATGGGACTGGAGAGGAAGAGCTGAAACAAGAAATAGGAAGGGTAAGAAAAGAGGAGTAAGGTGCGAAATGGCTCAGCATTTCAGGAGCTCAGTCAACTAACTGCTGTATGATTCTCTTTAACTGTTTTAATAAGAGGCTGGGCTTGGGGCCAGTTGGCATGATACCCAACCCAAGAACTCTCACGCCCTTCACCCCTTCTCCCTTCCAAGGCCATGTTGCTGAACATCACGCAAGAGACAGGTGAAAATACCCAGAGTGACAATGGGAAGTCAGAGAGGCGTGAGGACCGGAAGAGGGAACATTGAAGGACCCTGGGCATGGACATTGGAAGGGCCCATGGAGAGACACATTTGGGGGTATTGAACAGCTTATGATGCTTCCTTTATTTTGAACTGTAATTGGCATCTATTGTTAGTGTCATAAAGAGAATTTCATTTAATTCACCAGAAGTCTGCTTAGGGAAAGCACTGCATTTGGCTAGATGATAGCTAGTGGTAGCTGGGCACAGAAGTGCACCCCTGTACTCTGAGCACTTTGGGAGGCTGAGACAGGAGAGTTGCGAGTTCAAAGCCAGCCTCAGCAATGGTGAGATGCTAAGCAACTCAGTGAGACCTTGTCTCTAAATAAAACACAAAATAGGGCTGGGGATGTGGCTCAGTGGTCGAGTGCCCCTGAGTTCATTCCCTCGTGGAAAAAAAAAAAAGCTAGTGGTAAGCTGCAAGTGCATGCTCAAATAAAAATAAAGCTTCTGCAGTGGATGAGTTCTGATAGGCGGAGGGCAGAGTGTTTAGGTCCATTTTCTGTTGATATAAAAATGCCCAAGAACTAGGCAACTTATAAGGAAGAGAAGATTATTTGGCTCATGGTTCTGGAGGCTGAGAAACCCGAAAGCATGTGGTCAGCATCTGGTAAGGGCCCGGTGCTGCACCCTAACATGGCAGAGGGCATCACACACGTAGCAAGACAGAGCAGGTGTGCCAGCTCAGGTCTCTCTTCCTCTTGTTATAAAGCCTCTAATGCCTTCATGGGGCCCCACTTTATGACCTCATCTAATCCCAATTAGACCTCATCTAATCCCCAAACCCTACCTCCAAATACCATCAACATTTGGCTTTGGGGATTAAGTTCATAACATATGAACTTTTGAGGTACATATTCAACTATAGCAGAGGGATGTGTCAGGTTTTGGGAGCTGGGGCCTGGATTGAGCTGAGCTACTACACATAATTCTAGGGAGAGGAATCCGATTAGAAAGAGCAAAAGAAGATACAAAGTGGTGGTAGATGTGGAAGAAGAGAGGTGGTTCAGGGGCGTTCAAGTTGTCAGATCTTGAGACATTGCAAACCTTCAGAGGCCCTTGAATATATCCTGAGGCCATATGGGGAGCTGTACCCTAGAAGGTACCCCAGAAGTTCCAGGGGCCTCTCCAGCAGTAGCAACACCCAGTATCATTGTTTTCCCCCAGCTCAGAGCAAGTGAGGCCTGGGATGGAGGAGATCAAGGAGATGCTGGTGAAGAATAGCCCAGCCACTGGAACCAAGCTCAGGGGAAGCTCCTGTCTTCATCAGATACACACTTTTGATCTAGGGTGATGGAGATTTCTGATACTGTCAGCACACGAGAATTTCAGACCTGAAGAGTAAGTGACAGCTACTTCAAGTCACCCTTTTTGATCGAGGGCCCACAAATCCTGTTTTACTGGCAAGAATCTAAGAATGCAGACACACCCCTCTTCTATTGAAGCAAATGAAAACTTGCTTTTGACACTGGGTATAGCTTAAATGGATGCACCGTATAAATCGTGAAGAATCGAATGAGTTAATCATGGTGTTACTGCCCTTCTTCAGTGTTATTAACAACAATATAATACTTCCTGTCTCCTCCTTCAGAGACAAGCAGCTGCCATGCGCCAGGGAAATAAAGGTCATAATAGGGGAGGAAAGAGCATGAAATCAGCCCTGACCTTAGTCTCCGCACACTGTGGGAAGCAGTGCCGGTTGCCACAGCTGCACCCTTTTCCCTCCCATGGGGGGCAGGGAGAGCTACTGGGAAGCCATATGCACCCATGAGAAATTCTAGAATGTTCTGGCATTCCAGCACCATTAGGCTAGACTGGGTCCCACACTGGCAAGAAAAACTCAGATGACAAAGAGACCATCATTCCATAATCATCCTGGGAAGACTTTTTCTGATAAAAGAACTGTGGGCCTTCCCCCTGGAGCCCATATGAACATATTTGAGCATCATGCAAGGGACAGTGTATGGAAGACACAGAGAACCACTCCTCCTTGTCTGCCTTGGCCTGCATCAGGCGATACTGGGCTGGCCCCTGATGCTCTCTGCGCTCAGCTTCCTCACCTGCAAAATGGGCAGGAACCTTTCCAACCCCATAGGTATTCTAGAAGGCTCAAATGAGATAACAGATGTGAAGAAGGTTTGTGGAAATAATAATAAAGAAACAAGTGAGAGGCTACTTATCTACAGGGAACATCGCCATCGCAGCTGGTCAGAAGTGAACATGGACCAGTATGGCAGCGTGTCAGCTTGCACCCCCTGGGCCTCAAAGCCACATCTTGCACTGAGCTTCTTCTGCCACCTGCACGGCACTCTGTTGGGCAACTCAGGTTACAACAGTCCTGAAAACGTGTTGTGGCTGATGGACAGACCCGAGGAAGGCAATGTACCCATGTTGCAATCTTTCTCAACTTTTCTACGAAATGCTTTTAAAAACAGAAGATTACAGACAGGGTCTACAACCCGACTGCTATTGTGGGAATTATCCTTATTTTATCTCACTTTCTCCAACCTTCTATCATCTTTCTATCCTGTTCTCATTCTCTAGTTCAGCCATAATGGTCTGTCCCCTTCTCTCCCCTCTGGATCCCACACCTCTGCCTGTCTCCTTCCCAGGGTGCTTGCTAATCCTCTCATTCTTCCTGCTTGCCAAGCTTTCCTGGACAAAGCCTCTCCCTGGCCTAAGCCTCCACATGAAGGCTTGCTGTCCTCTAAACTGGTGCTCAGACCACTGACTGCGGCATCACCAGGGCTGCATACGGACTGCAGTCAACACACTCCCGGGTGCTTCCTACACTCTGGTCTACAGCAGCTCTGATTACCTCCCCGCCCCACACAAAGGAGCCAGCCTTTATCCATGCCACTGTCTGCCTCTTGGCAATCTGATATTGCTAGCAGGTGTTCCCATCATGTCCTTGAATGGGTGAGAAGTGACTAAAAGGCAAGGAGTCCACCCTTTCTCCAAGGACCTAGCACAGGGCTCCACCCATGTAGAGCATTCCATGGACTTGGGTCAGCCAGCCTAGATGCTTTCTTTTGCTCAAATCCTTCTAGCCTTTACGGAGCAACCATGTGGGGCTTGGCCCTGTTCAGGCACTGGGGATGCAGCTGAGAACATGGTTCCCACAGAGCCTACCTCTAAAGTGAGAGAAGCAGATACATATTGACAAGTAGGCTAAGGGAAGGGCAATTTCGCTGCTGCAATGCCATGGAGAAGATAAAGCAAGGAGAGGTGAACACAGAATGGCTGGCGAGGATGGGTGCCATTAGTTCTGGTTGTCCAGGGAGGCCTCTTTTGGTGTTTGTGTTTTCATTGAGCGTCAATGATGAGAAGGCCTGGGCAAGACTGCCAGGCAGAGGGAGCAGCACAAGCCAAGTCCCCACACAAGGACAGGCTTGGCCTGTGTCCCTGGCCCATGTCTTCTGCCCCCTGCCCCATTCCAGGCAGTCACACACCCTCCATGCCTCACCCTCTCAGGATAGGCCCAACCATCTATACCTGGGTCCCTTCCCAACGTACAGCCCTCGCACAATGTAAGGAGCCATCTCTTCAAGCTTTTCTCTGAAATCAACTTTTCTCTTTCTTTGAGCATGGCTGAGCACTCCTTCAAATGTCTGTGGGCCCAAGTGACGTGGCTAAGGGTTTTTTTTTGTTGTTTTGTTTTGTTTTGGTGCAGAGGATTGAACCTGGGGGCACTTCACTACTGAGCCACATCCCCAGTCTTTTTTATTTTTTATTTTGAAACATGATGACCCTAAGTGGCTGAGGCTGGCATCGGACTTGCAATCTTCCTGACTCAGCCTCCCAAGTCACTGGAATTACAGGCCTAAGCCACCACGCACAGCTGCAGGGCTTCTTGGAAACATACTATTCTTTTTTTTTTTTAAATATATGTATATATTTTAGTTGTTATAGATTAACACAATACCTTTATTTTATTTATTCATCTTTATGTGGTGCTGAGGATCGAACCCAGGGCCTAACATGTGCTAGGCAAGAGCTCTACCACTGAGCTACAATAATAGCCCTAAACACACTATTCTTATTTCAGGCTGCTATCCTTGATGGGAGCTGGTGCAATCGCCTTGGCCCTCACTACTCACATCTGCAGTGTGCTCTGCCTGCCTCAGCTTCCTATGGGGCTTACTGGAAATACAGAATCACAGGCACCCTCAAACCTACTCAGCCAGAATCTGCTTTTCACCAGGACCCCTGGCTAATAGGACCTAGAATGCAGATCTCACTCCAGACTCCACTGTCCTCAGTAATCACATACTGAGCTACACAGGACACCTAGCATTATGTTGAGCCAGACACTCAGCTAATCCTTGCTTTTAAAAGTACCAGTGAGGTAGGCTTAAGCATAACTATGTGCTTCATTTTACAGATGAATTAGTTCAGGCTCAGGGAGGTTAAGTAACCTGTCCAAGTTCATAAAGTCCTAGGTGGTGGGACTGCATAAACTTAGCAGGGCTGAGTCTGAGCCCTGAGGGTCTCACCACAAATCCCTCCCTCCAACCAGTCACCCCGCTCATGGAGGAAAAGACAGGCTCCTAGCTTGTCATAGGTCGCCTCAGGCCACCACAACATAGTATCACAGTCTGGATGGCTTCAGCAACAGAAATTTATTGTCTCTGAAGGCGGGAAGTTCAAGATCAAGGTGTCGGGAGAACTGGTTCCTTTGGAGGATCGAGAGACATCTGCTCCTCTCCCTGGCTTCAGTGCTTTGCTGGTAAAATCTGGGGTTCCTTGGTTTAAAGAAGAATCACCTGGGTCTGTGTCTTCATACATACATGGGTGGGTGTGTGTGTCCAAAGTTCCCCTTTTCTCAAGGACACCAGTCATATGGATTATGACCCACTCTGGTGAATTCATCTTAACTAATTATATCTGTAATGATCCTTTTGGTGTCATATTCTGAGGTACCCAAGGTTAGGATTTCAATATGCATTTGGGGGTACAAAATTAACCCATAACAAAGGTTAATGAGATGATGAAGACTGACCACAATGTACCCGGCTTTGTTCTCCACGCCTCACAGACACCAGCTCACTCAGTCCCCACCGGCGATCCCATAGAGAAGCTTGAGTCTATCCTTACCAGGTGGGAAATTAAAGTTCTAACAGGTTAAGACTTTGTCCCAATTTACTAGGCTAATAAGTGAGAGATGCAGGATCAAAGCAGGCAGTCTGCATTGTGGCCCTATCTGACGGTGTGTAGGGTTACTCTGGGCTCACATCTGCACAGTTTTCTTAGCAAATCACTGCTAGAGTTTGGTTCAGTGGGTCCAGGACAGCATTGCTGAACCAGAGACACGTGTGTGGAACATCCACAGTGTTCAGCAACCAGAGGGACAGAAGGGACTAGAAAACTCCGCATCTTTGATACAGAGAAAGCACATACTTAAAGCAAAGAAAGCTTCATTTTAACAAAAACCATTAATGAAATGTCTCTCCACGGTGCCTGACACAGCAAGTAATAAAGACTAATATTGTTATCATTTTACTGAACAATTACTATGTTCCAGGCTTTGGGCAGGACATCCTACTTAATATTTCCTTCTGATCTTTCTATAACATCCCAAGGACATAAATGTTGTTACTCACACACTTTATAGATGAGGAAACCGGAGCGCAAATGAATATAAGTATAGCTGGCTCTTACGGCCAATCCAGAGATCAGGACTCTGCTTTGTAGGACAGAAATAGGATCAGCTGTGAGCAGAAAAACCTTAGAACACTACAGCGGAGAAGATTTGCATGTTTAACTAGGATCATCCTCACCATTGAGTTAATATTTCCAGGTCAGGGAGAGGAAGGCAGTGGCCTTGGCGTTTGGTAGCCTTAACTGCACCCTGGGAAGCCCTCCCACTGCCTTCCTCTTTCCCCTGGTGGTCTAATCCGGAGTCAGATCCAGCCGCTGGCTCTGACAGACAGGGAAGGACCGGGAGCCAACGGAAAACAACAGGTGAGCTTGTGAACAGTCCCCTTCTGTGCCTCGGGCAGGGTGTCTTGCCCAGGCAACTGCAGGGCTGCGCTGACTTCCAGAACCTTCTGCCTCTGCAGGTGTTTTAGCAACTTGGCCTCAGCGCTTCAGTGACCCATATTTTATTACCTTTCAGGTTTCTATAATTCATCATTCACTCCTTTCTGAAAACCTAGAATGAAAGTTTAGCAGCTCAGCGCCCCGGCCTCTCTCCATTCTCTCCCCAAACACATCGGCCTGTTTGTTCTCTTTCATGCCGGCTCTTCCTGTTGCATTCTGCCTGTTCAATGGGGAAAGAGTGAAACCGGATGGCTGGACCCAGTGCGGGGGAAATGACTTCAGAGCCACCTTTGTTTCCCCTCATTCCTTTGAGCACACTTGGCCCCGCGTCTCTATGAAAGGGCTTGTTTGAACCATTTGGAACATCCAGCAAGCGGGAGATGCTGCAGCCAGAATCGCTCGCATCTTTTCAAGCTGCCTGAGACTCCGGGTTAAACTGCCAAATTTTTGCAACAAAACTAACCATGACATTGGACATTGTGTTATAAATTAGCCACAGCCTTCCAAGCAAATTGTCTCTTTTTATTGTATCAGTGTAAGCCTTTGGAACATTTGGCTTCGGCTGCTAATATCAGGGAGGCTCAGAGAATATTTTTGTTCTGTCCCCAAACCAACCCTTCAGACACCCAGTTGCATGAGCTAATATACAAATCTTAATTCACAGTTAGTTCTAACACACTTGCTCAGAGCACCTTTGAATTACATCCCATCTCTTTGTCTAAAATTCCACCAACCTGCCTTAAGTTTCAACCTGGCAAAAATCATCTCTGATCATCTTTAAGACAAAAAGATCCACTTTGCTTTTTATAATGCATTTCACAGTGATGATGTAGAGGTCTTTTAATGAAGTCTTTTTCAGATAGACTATGAGAGGTATTAAAATGCATTTCTCTAGAGTCCTCATAATGTAGAATTTCCGTGTTCAGTATTCACAGAAGCAAAGAAAATCTCTACTTCTGTTAGGTCACCCTGAGTTTGAAAGAGGTGGGGCATGTGCCCATCTGTTTGAATTATATCACCAATAGCTAAACCAAGCTTTTGTTATTAAAAAAGAACCCCTCCAATTCATAGATGCCATCTGATTTCTTTTCTTAGTTTTCTTTCCTTTCAATCTCCTCCTTTCTTACTCATACACACACACACACACACAATCACAGAACCAATTTGGACTCAGAACTCAGGTAGTACAGTGTATTAAAATCAGGTCCCAATGATACTCACTAAAATTAAAATAACCTTTCCCATAATATTTGCAAACACATTAGTCTTATAATCAGAGAATACAGTCTCCTTTCCTATGCCTTCCAAGTTGCAAATAAAGACAACTGTGACAATTATAAAGCTTTGAAACAACATGGAAAGAAACTATAAACATTGTATCCATTTTAACACTTTGATTAACTTGTACTCTCTTTTGAAAAATAACACAACTTGTTCTTTCACATTTCCCCACCTGGAATCTTTATTAAACCTGAACTATTTCTAAGGGTGGAATGATCCCCAGAAGAGAAGGGATTTCCAAGGAGTTACTCTCTATCCAAGAAGAATTACCAGACAAATCCATCTTTTCTTCTCCATTTTTTCTCTCTACTATTACTCTCCTCTCCCCAGAAAAGAGAAACTCAGAAAGAAGCTAAGGTCCCCTCTCTGCAGCTCCTCCCTGTCTCTTGTATTCCAGGCAGGGTTATATTTGCATGGCAGGGCAGATATTGATGTAGGTCTGACATCGGATGTGGCCTCCACTTCTCACAGTGATGGTGTGAATTTCAAGATCTACTGAGTAATTTAAACTTTCCAAAGAATTTTGACCTTCTTAGAATAAAATAGCTCTTAAGAAAGCAAACTTCATTATTCTGTCACAGGTCTCAGCTCCAGCCAATTTAAACAGCTCATTTTAGCAAAGACAACCTTCTATACTTAACCGGCTTTCTTGGAGAGGAAAATGGCTTAAGTGGCAACAGTGTCTTGAAGAGGTGGCCGGCTTGGTAGTGGCACCATTTATCCTTATGTTTACTGAGAGATGGGCCCTGCTTCAGCCAGAGCACACTTGCACATCCCAGATTCCAGCCTCCTGACAAAAGGCAGGGTGGATGTGGGTGGCGGGGAGCCCCTAGGTTTCTGCCTGAGGCACAGGAAGTCTGACACACACACCTCCTGGGGGGAAACCAGCACCAATGCACATGCACAGCCCCTTTAGGCGGACACAAGAGCGGTTGTTATGGCTGATGCAAGTGCTCCCCAAGTATGTCCTGAATGTGGGAGGCCACAGCAGCTGCCTCCCCTTAAGACTGCCCATGGGGTCCCTGCCAGCGGCCACAATGACTCACTGGCCCTTGCCAGCTGTCACACTTTGCATGCCACTGGAGCTCCAGCCCAGCTCAAGGGGCCATCCAAGTCACCAGCTCCAACGAGTGCCAAATCCTGTGCCCATGCTGGGTCTGTATGGCCACCCAGAACTTTCTTCTGGGGCCCTCCACTAGAACATTTACATACACACTGACCATTATGTCCACCTGACAGCATCCTTGGTGGTGGGGGGTCTCCTTTTCCAAGAAAAAGACTAGATGAGGCCAAGGTCTAAAAGGAACCCTCAAGGATACTCACAATAAAGGGGCATCTGGGAGAGAGAGGTAAGGTGTGCATTTCCATCTTTTTATTTCCTGGGTGTCCCTGCCTATGGGTGGGAAATGCTGAGGGTGCGGTCTAGGCAATTCTGACTCAAGCTCTAGGTTCTGTCTTGCTCATTCACTTCCTCTTCCTAGGGATGGATAAAACCCCAGGGCTCCTGCCTTGGGCATGGACAGAGGAGGAAGCTAGAGAGAAAGGTTGTTGGGTCTCACCTTAATCTAGCACTTCAGCTACTGGGCAGAGGAATCCTGGGAGCAAGGGTTGGCTCTGGGGACTGGATCTTCAGGATTATGGCTGGAACACATCCGTTCATCAATACTGGGTGGGCCTAGGTTGGCCCCTACATTCTTTCACCCAGTCTCCTACATTCCCCATTAAGGCCTTCTCCTGGTCCTGCTAGAGGGGATTCAGGAAGCCAGCTGTTGATGGGGTAGCCCTTCTTTTCCTGCATGAAGGCACAGGGCAATCTACCACCCCGCTGGAAACCTCAGTTTTACCATGTATGGCAGGGATCAAAAATGCCAAACTGGGGTTGGGGATTGAGCTCAGTGGCAGAGCACTTGCGTGGCACATGCAAGACCCTAAGTTCAGCCCTCAGCCCTGGCGGGAGGCCGAGAGCAACAAAAAAAGCCCAAGTACAGGAGTCTCATGAGAACCAAATGGAAAAGTGTCTATAAAAACACACTGAAAAGAAACTGCTTTAACAAAACGTGGAATGAGTAGTGAGGTACTGAACTTCATTGCTTGAAACTTTCAAGGCAATTTCCTTGGTCTCTCTCTTTCCTTCCGGGTATGGTTTTATTTGGGGATCCAGGCCCTTCCTGCCAACCTTCTTTACTGTCCTTAAGCAAGACTGTCATGGTTGGGATATGAGGTGTCCCCCCACAAAGTTCCTGTGTTAATGCAGGGATGTTCAGAGTGATTGATCAGATTGTGAGAGCTATAACCTAATCACCCATCCTAGTCTGGATGGACTGTGTGCTAACCACAGGTAGGTAGGGTGTGGCTGGAGGAGGTGAGTCACTGAAGGGGTGCCCTGGAAGGATTTATTTCCCCTGCAGCCCCTTCCCTCTTCCCCCTCTTTGCTTCCCGGCTGCCATGAATGGAGCAGGACTCCTCCATCACACCCTTCCACCATGATGTTCTGCCTCATCTTGGGCCTAGAGCCATGGACCTGGTTGACCATGGACTGAACCTCCAAAATCATGAGCCAGAGTAAACTTTCCCTCCTCTAAGTAGTTCTTGTTGGGAATTTTGGTCACAGCAGTGCAAAGCTGACGAACACAGAGGCCCTATCACCATGTCAAGGTGGACCCTTCTGGGAGTCTGGGAATCTTACCAGCTTCCTTCCCTCTCTGTAAAACCTACAGGAAACTCTTAGATGAAAACACTGGAATGGTCCTGTGAGCTAGTGTTGATTTCAGACCCATCCTTAGATATATGCTGGACCCTTGAGTGATGCAAAACATTGTGCTGGACTTTGGGAGGATGCAGAATTAAACAGGTGGTCCCTGCTCTCAAAACAATACCAGGTGAGTGCTGAGATGATAACCATATAAGACAATCCAGGTTATGGAGAAATGCTATCCATGATTTGCCTGCCAGACATGGCAAGAGGAGGAGGATGGGAAATCACCAAGGCTAAGAAATAAGTAGTGTTGGATCTGAACCAGAAGCATGTGCCAATGTTACAGGTGCAGCTGGAGGTTAAAAACGGAGACCAGAGTGAGCCTATGGGGTAAATACTGGTGGAAGAAAATGAGACAATGAAACCCTGAAAACCAGGAGGCACCGCCAATAGGCTCTTAGAGCAGAGATTGGTTCCCATGTGAACAGACCCTTCCACAGCATCCTCCTTCTTACACCAAAGAGCACCAAAGTGCAGGAGCCTTATTTTCTTTCTGTTTATAGCACCATCTGGTAGAACTTTCTGCCATGATGGAAATGCTCCATATCTGTCCTATGCAATGGATAACCATTAGCCACCTGTCACTATTATGCATTAGAAGCAATGCTAGTGCAGCTGAAAATCTAAATTGTTAACTTAATTGTATTTTAATTAATTTATATTTAAACAGCCACTTGTGGCTAGTGGCTACCACTCGGGATGGTAGAAGTTTAGATACCAAAACTCTCTTCCCCAGGATATTTTGTTATGTTCTGATGATGAGTTGCAGTAGCATACACTGGTGTTGGCAGAAGAAAACTTCCATAGCCCCCAACTAATACTACTTTATTTTGAGGAAGAGAAAGATTCAGTTCCACCCTCAACAGATAAGAGTGTGTGCATGTTTTGTTTCTGATAAGAAACCAACTTCTGAGTGAGTTTTGCTTAAGCAAGAGCCAAGTCACTGATAAAATGAACACATCCTTTCCGGGGGCGGGGGGGTGGGGGTGGGGGGAGAGAACCCAATCACAAAGGTTCCTCAGTTCCTGAAGACTTAACGGAAGAGATGTGGGGTGGGAGTTGTGGGAAGCAACCATTCTGATACTATTGTCATTCACCCCAGAAATTTTGGTCTCTGAACCTGGCAGGAAAACATTACATCCATATTCATAGCAGCATGTTCACAATAGCCAAAAGGCACCCAAGTGTGCATCCCTGGATGAACAGATAAACGAAAGGTAGTGGACACAGAAAACAGAATACATTATTCAGCCTTAAGAAGGAAGGAAATTTGGATACATGCTACCTGAGTAAAGCTTGAAGACATGCTAAGTGAAATAAGGCAGTCACTAGGAGATGAATACTGTATGTTTCTACCTACATGACCTCCCTAGAGAAGAACAAATTCATGGAGATAGAGCACAGAATGGTGGTTGCCATGAGTTGAGGGCGGTGGATGGGGAATTCCTTAAGGGCTATACAGTTTCAGTTTTGAAGATATGTATTACATTTAACAAGAAAGAGTGGACAGGAGCCGGGCGCGGTGGCACACGCCTGTAATCCCAGCACTTTGGGAGACTGAGACAGGAGAATTCCGCGTTCGAAGCCACCCTCAGCAACAGTGAGGCGCTAAGCAACTCAGTAAGACCTTTGTCTCTACATAAAACACAAAATAGGGTTGGGGGTGTGGCTCAGCGGTCAAGTACCCCTGAGCTCCATCTCTGGTACCAAAAGAAAAAGAAAAAAGTGGACTCAGTTGGGAGTTGGAGGGAGACAAGTGCGTTTTAACCTGACCAAATGCCACCAGTCCTTTTTGCAGAGCTGAGCTTCACCCGAAAGGCGTCCCCCCTTCCCCTCCTGGGGCCTGTCCCGCGACACTAGCCCTAGAGCTCACAATAACCTCCTTGAGCTGTGCCAGAGGCACTTCCGCGCCGGCCTAGGCTCAGGCAGCCAATGAACACACGCCTGTTCCTGGCTTCGCTCCTCGATTGGTTGCGCCCCTCCAACCGCGGTCCCCGCAGGTTCCCAAGCCGGGTTTAAAGGGGTCGGGCGCCGGTAGCTGCCCTGCCGTCGGCCACCCGCGCGCAGGTCCGCGGGGAGGGGCGGCCAACCGACAGGCCCACCCCGGGGCGTTCCAGAAGGGCGCCCTAGGCCGCCCTCATCGCCCCCCAGATGTACTATGCGGTCTCCCAGGCGCGCGTGAACGCGGCCCCCGCGACCATGCTTCGGCCACAGCGGCCTGGAGACGTGCAGCTCGGGGCCTCCCTGTACGAGTTGGTGGGCTACCGTCAGCCGCCTTCCTCCTCCTCTTCCTCCTCCACTTCCTCCTCCTCCGCGACGGCACCCCTCCTTCCCAAGGCTGCGCGAGAGAAGCCAGAGGGACCAGCCGAGCCGCTAGGCAACGGGCCGGGGTCCAGCGCGCACGCTGGTGGCAGTACCAGGGCGGACGCCAAAGAAGAGCAGCAGCAGCAGCTGCGGCGCAAGATCAACAGCCGCGAGCGGAAGCGCATGCAGGACCTGAACCTGGCCATGGACGCACTGCGCGAGGTCATCCTGCCCTATTCTGCGGCGCACTGCCAGGGCGCGCCCGGCCGCAAGCTCTCCAAGATCGCTACGCTGCTGCTCGCCCGCAACTACATCCTGCTGCTGGGCAGCTCGCTGCAGGAGCTGCGCCGTGCTCTGGGCGAGGGCGCTGGGCCTGCTGTGCCGCGCCTGCTGCTAGCTGGCTTGCCCCTGCTAGCTGCCGCGCCGGGCTCAGTGCTGCTGGCACCCGGCGCTGTGGGGCCCCCTGATGCTCTGCGCCCGGCCAAGTACCTGTCGCTGGCGCTAGACGAGCCGCCGTGCGGACAGTTCGCGCTTCCCGGCGGTGGCGCGGGAGGCCCCGGCCTCTGCACCTGCGCGGTTTGCAAGTTCCCTCACCTTGTCCCTGCTGGCCTGGGCTTGGCAGCCGTGCAGGCTCAGTTCTCCAAGTGAGGGCTTGCCGGGCCCCTGGGCTAGGTGCGACTTCTGCTCAGCCTCCTGCCTTCCAGCTTCCCCGCACCCCTGCGCCCCTGAGTCCAGCGAGAGAGGGGGCCCGAGTAAGAAGGGCATTTCGAACCTGTTGGCCCAGAGGAAGGGACTGTCCAGCGCCTTCTTCCCCAGCCCTACTCCCCCAGGAAATTAAAGCAACCCTAGCGGATCTTCCAAGGAACTTCTGGGCTGTTTAGGTTCTAGACGGATTCCACTCGTTTAGGGCAGAAAGTGAGCGCACACCCACCGCCCAGCGCGTTCTCTCTCCATGTCCCTAGAGCTGTGCGTTTCGCAGGACTGGTGTGGATTTTAGGAGGCTCTGTGTTCTGTCCGGCTCCCGCTGGGTTGGGCGAAAGACCAGTCCAGAGTGCGACCTCCAAGTGAGCGATCCTCTCCCAGGCCGAGGTGCTGATTTCGAACAGCGCGGACTGGACCGGGAGAGGAGTTGTTTTCCTAATCCCGGGCCGGAGCCCACAGGCACACTGTCCCAAGCTTGTCAGCGGAAACTATTGGACCTCAGGAGGGCGAAAAAGACGAGTTAGTAGGTGCAGATCATCGGGGACGTAGCAGATGGACAGACCCTCAGTGGTACAGCGTTTGGCGTAGCGGTGCGGCGGGTGGGGGCGGTGACAGCTCTAGGGTTGTTGGGTGTGCAGGGGTGGGAAGGCAGTTGGGTTTGGGTAGCCGGACTGGGAATGCTGTTTCTGAGACTCGCATAACCAGGTGTTTGGTTGCGGGGAGTATTTGCTTTTAAATCCTGGGGTCTTCTTAGCGTAGAACTCGAGATTCACCTTTCGTCTCCCCTTCCCCAAAGGTAGCGTAATCAACATTTGAGCCTGCTTAAAGGCAAAAAAAAAAAAAAAAAACCACCGTCCACGCCATCTGTGTTCCGGATTTACTAAAACAGGTAACAAGGCTTTTCGCAGTCACCTTCACGTGAAGCTCGCTAATTAACTTTCTCATTAAAAGACATGGAGGATGACCAGGACTCCAAACCGCCCACTGCTCGGCGGATCCAGCTGCAGTTGCCATGGCCCGGTGGCATTTTCTGCGCTGTCCCAGCTACCGAGTCCTCAACCAGCATGTCTCACCGGTCGTGTTTCTCGCCGCTTTGCTGTTAAAGAATTGCATAGACGACCCACCCATCTTGATCCGTTAAGGCATTAACGAGTTACCCAAGATGATTATATGATTTATCAGCAGCTTGCGTTGATTTTTTTATTGCAAGTTTTTAGTTGTTGGTAGTAGCCGAATTTAACTGGCATTTTATTTTATCTCTAACTTTGTTCCCTTAAGTTGTACAGAATCAAAAAATAAAACATTGAAAGCCTAATTTTTACATTTTTTGTCCAATTGGTTTGTTAATAAAAATGTCCTTGTGCTGTGGTGGATTCAGAACCTTGGGATGAAGGTTAGTGATTAAATGATTGGGGTTCCACATTCTAAAACCTGACTTCCTGAATTGTAAAATAACCCAAATGAACAGGCAACTCTAATTCAAGTTCAGACATCAACTGGAAAATTTAAGGACCATAGGCCAGTGGATGGGGTCAGAGAAGGGAGATAAGCAATTCCAGGAATTAGTTTTTGGTCAAATTTTGGCAATAGATCCCTTTTAACTAGTTTTCTCCAGTGGAAAAAAACAAGCAATACATTTCGTGTAATTTTTTAAAAATTTCTGCATCTTTCTCAAAAATCCACCTTTTCTTAGTGAACAGAATCTTAAACACCACTCAGTTGTGAGCTCCCCACTTCTCCAGCAATTTAAATAAAGCTGGGGTTGTCTTCTCAGAAATTATGACTTGAGACATCATTTAACTCACCTAAGAGGAAAGGAAAACTCTTTCATTTCTGATGTTTGAAGAATTTGGGATATTGACTTGCTCATGTGCAATATTAAAACATTTCATAATTCCTAGTGAAATCCAACCCATGTTTAAATGTAGGGGACACAGCAGAGGAATCCTATATCCCCTTGAACTCTGGGAAAACTCAGATGAGATGACTCAATTTTATCCCTGTGGAGTTATCAAGGCATGTGTACATTTAGGGATGACCAGCATTCACTTTGGGAAAACACACGGGAGAAGGTGCTGGAAAAATGGAATTGCTCCTTACCATGTATCTGATTCCTAGGGGAAGCAAAACCCATGAGAAAGTAGCTCTCCACACCAACCTGTGCCAGGGAAGAGTGTCTCATTCTTCCCCAGACTCTGCCGCTGGCTTTTACAACAAGCTGATTTTAAGTTAGGCACTCTGTTTATTCAATGCATGCCCTTGCTTACTTCACATCTTGACAAGGGACAGAAGGAAAAGTAAAAATCAATAACTAAATCAAAACCAAATCAAGTTCTCCATTTTAAAAGTATATATTTTTACAAGATTAGAAATAAAAAATTCTTCCTAATCCCAACTCCAGCCCCTGGGTACCACAGTCATTCCAAAAAAACATAATAGCAGAAAACTTCAGGGTAGAAAAGGGGTGGATAGTCATAGATGTCATCCCCCTCTTTTCTCTATGTATAAGTTGAAGCACACACTCAGTGTCTTATAGGAAAGAATACTGTATGTGATTTTTAATTTAACTGAGAAAATCACACCCTGACATGCTTTCCAGAACTGCCAAAGAGCATGAATGAATTTAACAAGAATTTACAGGGCTGCGTGGGTGCCATCAAAATATTTAAGTGATCTGCCTGCATGTAGCACCTTATTGATCTTATTGGTCATTGTGCCAAGTCAAATTATCACACTTGCTCCTTGTAAGAAATTTATGCCCTAAAAACTGCAACATGGGGGCTGGAGTTGTGGCTCAGTGGTAGAGTGCTTGCCTAGCATGCAAGAGGCACTGAGTTCGATCCCCAGCACCACATAAAAAACTAAATAAACAAAATGAAAGTATTGTGTCCACCTACAACTAAAAATTTTTTTAAAAACTTTAAAAAAAACTGCATCAGTACAATGTCAATAATGCAAAACTGGACTTCTCAAGGGTATATACGGCAATGCATTCTGTAAGCACAAGGTGTAAGCTTAGCTATGTATGTCAAAGAGCATGGAGCTGCATTTTGAAATCTGCAATGCTACATTACCCACCAAGGGAGTTTGCTGAATTGCTCACCTCACTTGATTTCAGCTAGAGTGGGTTTTATGCAGAAGGAACAAATGTAAACTGGTCTTTGAAGGGCACTAGAAGGCAGGGGGGCAGTCTCAGGCAGGCTCCTTGAGACCTCCAAAGCAAAACGAGAAGAAACATGTGATTCATTGCCAAAAAAGTTCCCTGCATCCAGCCAATCATCAGTGTGCACTCCCAGCAACTAAAGTGAACAGAACCTAAAGGGAAAATACACAGCCTGACACAGCACATTGGTCTGTGTGTTGGAGGCCAGGTGAGCAGTCAATACAGAAAGAACAGATTAAATGCACTGTGGGATTTACCTAGCCCGGAGTGATGGTCTATTTACAGATGTTCTCCTCTAAGGAAAACCGATGATACTAGGCATAAAAATAGAACCTTGAAAAATATATAACTGAGAGGGTAAACAGTTCTCTCAAGGAAGAGGCTCCACCCCAAGCATGGAAAATATTTCACTTTACTGAAGTTAAAATTATGAACAACAGTGTTTCCAGGTTGCCCATCTCTCAGAATTTTTCATTTTTGCTGACTGCCCAGGTATGCAGTTGAGGCTGGGTACAAGTTGGCAGCCAATACTCAGAGCCTCAGCCTACTAGCTACACCTTCTAGAACCTTCTGTTGTTGATAAAGGAAGCCAGTCAGAAAAAGACCTCTTCTTTCTGTCACACAAGGATATTTCATGACCAGGAGCAAGAAGCTCAAGCCAAGAGCAAGGCGATGTTTGGGAAGAGGTGTCAAATCACTGCTTTGGCTACCTGGTAGTGCATTGGTGAGGAGAGTGTATTTCCTTCAAAAGGCATTGTCTTGCTTGCCTTCTGCTTACTTCTCTTCTGCACACTCTATCAGTCCTTAAGAGTACCACATTCATTGAAGTAGGCTCACAAAGCAGCAGGTTGAAAAATATCATGTTTTCCTAAGCCATGAATTTACTTTTATTGAGCAGAATTTAAATGTAAGAAAATCACTTGAAATACTTTCAAGCAAAGCCCAGTTTATTTTACCAAATATTTAGGTGTGAAAATAGAGTAACAAAGCTGGGCGTGATGGCGCACGCCTGCAATCTCAGCACTTTGGGAGGCTGAGACAGGAGAACCGTGAGTTCAAAGCCAGCCTCAGCAATGGCAAGGCACTAAGCAACTCAGTGAGACCCTGTCTGTACATAAAACACAAAATAGGGCTAGGGACATGGCTCAGTGGTCGAGTGCCCCTGAGTTCAATCCCTGGTACTAAAAAAAAAAGAAAGAAAGAAAATAGAGTAACAAGATATTCTTCAAGACCTACACACAAGCTAGTCTAGTTATTTATAAAAGATGTTATGAATTAATTGTTAACACAGGCCCGAGTCTATCATTTTTGACTGAGCCCCACATAAAGATTGAAATGCCTGATCAGAAACCAAGCCACATGCTTTCTGCTCCTGAGGAATGAAGAGCTCCATCTAAAAACTTTCCCTTTTGTCTTCTGCTGGTCTTCACAGACTGGGCTGTGAGTTCAGGAGAGGCAGCTCAACTATTCCAAGTACTTAAACACTACAGGCTGATGATACTCAGAGGAAAAGATGTCTGAATTGAAAGCTCCTTCATGCTCAGCCTTCTACAGTGACCTCAGGACAGCACATGAAGGTGGACTGCTGCCCAGGACAAAGCCCACAGGTGCCAAGTCATATGTCTGAGTCCCACAGAACACCAGGAGGACAATGGAACTTGTAAGTCATCCACTCCCTCTTCCCTGTTGAATAAGGTAGCTGGAGCCCCAAAAGTTCAGGACTCACATTCAAGGCCATACAGGAAGTCAAAAGCATAAATGCTAGGGACCAGTGCCTGCTTTGAAGAGGCCAAATCAGCTTCCTTGATTTGTCCTGTTGCAAGAATCCTGGCAGGAGGTCACCATCCCAGGCGGAGCCTATTCTTCACTCCAGGAACTTCCCTGACCTCTGGCCTTTCCCAGCCTCTCTGGGCAGCCCTCAGGGTCTTGGGAGTGGCATTCACAGGTAGATTGCAGTAAAATCAGCTCAACTTTCTCTGGCACCCAAAACCCATACCCCCGAGGGAGGCTCAGATTAGTGACTAGGAGTGGCAGAAGCAGAGGTAAACCCTGTGAGAGATCCTCAGATGGAGAGGTTTGTCGTTAGCATTTCAGAAGCAACTTTCAGACAGCCGGGAGGCAGACAGCAAGCAGGGGAAGCAGCTAAGGCACAATGTCAGGAACTTCCTCTTTGTAGCTGCTTTGCAGTGTTTTCATGGAGACAGCAAATGCACTGCTTTGCAGTGTTTTCATGGAGACTCCAGGGGGCCCCATTTTCTCAGCACGGGCCCCATTTTCTCTCTTTTCACCTAGCATTTTTCACAGACGAAAGTGATTCTCCAACAGGCTCCCGCGCACAGCAGTGATGACTGGCTGCAGAAAAAGCCCTTATGTAGAAGACAGACACACCTGACCCTGCACCTGGACCCCACACCTGGCACAGAGGTCAGAGGTAGGTGATGGGACTTGAGAGGAGACTCACCACAGATCCTAGCACTAGGATCCAAGAAGAGCTATTGTGTTCCAGAATTTTCTAGGTAACATGGGTAACTCCTTAGAGAATGCCAAAGTCTTACAACCAGGAAACTCCAAAATGACAGGATCGGATGCCAAGACTCACCTGTGAGTTTAAAACAAACAAATAAATAAATACTGGCTCACCTGGGAACAGACAGGCAGGGGGAAGGAGGATCGACTCCCAGTAAGTACAGTCGAGTAGCACTGCCAGTAGCAAAAATAATGGTATTGGTACAAGCCAACATTGAGCTTCTGGAGTGTCAAGAATGTTCTAAGCATTTCACATGCTTGACTTCATTTTGTGGGCACTTGTGTTATCCTCACTTTACAGATGAGAAAACAGGTTCATGAAGAAATAGAAACAAAGGACAGTGAGGTCAACTGAGGGAAGTCTAGAAGCCAGGGAGTCGGGAGACAGCCCCCCAGGGTGTCCGCCCTGTCATACCCATAATGTGGAGAGGTGTCCTTTTCCTTCCTGGTCCTCAGCTCTCAGAGCAAGTTTGTAGCGCCCCCACATGCCCCAGCCTCTTGAACTCTGGGGCCTCAGTTTCTGTATCTCTTAGATGGGGGCTGTGATAGGATGCACTTCACTGGGGGTTCAACGAGGCAGCACCTATTAACCACTAGACACCAAGCCTGTTACAGCTGGGTGTGTTTTTCTTATTGTGGCTCTCATAGTTTATTCTTTTTTTTAAATTTTTTTGGTACTGGGGATTGAACTCAGGGGCACTCGACCACTGAGCCACATCCCCAGCCCTATTTTGTGTTTTATGTAGAGACAGGGTCACACTGAGTTGCTTAGCGCCTCACCGTTGCTGAGGCTGGCTTTGTATTCACGATCCTCCTGTCTCAGCCTCCCTAAGTGCTGGGATTACAGGCTTGTGCCACCGCACCCGGCTTCATAGTTTATTCTAAAAATTACCCATGTGATGGTGTATACTGTGAGGGGAGCTTCCGAAAGCAGCAGCGTGGGCTCACTCACTCTCCTCCTCTTTTGCAATCTGCATAGGGCACATGTGGCATCCGATGGTACCAAGTAACACTCCATGTAGAAGGAGCCAAGCTGTCGGATGCACCCAGGCTCCTGCCAGCACTGACTGGAGCCCAGCCCTGCTGCTCTAGCGCCTTCTCTGAAGGAGACTCACACAAGGGCCCATGCTGGGTTCCCAGAGTCCCCTGGACCCGTGCTGTGCTGCCGAGCTCACAAAGCCAAAGCGCTTCTCATAGGGAGAAGGTTCCAGGATCCCCACCCCCTCCTCACAGTTGACCAGCACACAATGCGTTCTTCAGAAGCCACTGGCCACAGAGGCCACAAGCTGACTGGATGTCATTCTCCACCAGCGGAGCGTCAGCTCCAAACAGTATCCACGGTTTGTGGCAAGTGGCATAAACACCAGGCTGGAGCCTGAAATCACTGGCTGAGTCATCTGCACATGGGGGATGAATGGGGCTCAGTCAGCCCAGGAGAGCTGGGCCAGGGCTGGGGCAAACTCCTCCATGCCAGTGAGGTGGGGGCTCCTCCCCCAAGAGCCAGGCCTTTGGCCAATAGCTGCTGAGTGCCTACCTGGTAGGTACCAGCATTGTGACGGTGTCTCAAAATCATGTTTGTGGTCATCTAAACCCAAGGGGTGGTGCCCAAAATGAGTTTTAGCATGAGTTTCCTCCACAGAAAAGGAGGAAGGAAGGAAGGAAAGAAGGAAGGAAGGAAGGAAGGAAGGAAGGAAGGAAGGAAGGAAGGAAGGAAGGAAGGAAGGAAGGAAGGAAGGGGAAAGAGGGAGGTATTAGATGTGATAATGTTCAAGTTTTAAATAGTAGTTATATTCTGGTTCAAACTCATTAACTATTTCAAGCTGCTCAACAGGGTACAGTCAGAAAAGTATTCTGGTAAGTTAAACTTGCATGCCATATTAAAATAGTTTTAGGTGAGACCCTCTTTGTGCTAATTGGGTCTTAGGAAGAAATCAGGCATTGATATGCAAGCAGGCCAGGACTGGGGTTAGGAAAGCAGTATTTGGAGGACACATATTTGAAGGTGATATCAACATTTTTTTTTTAAATATTTTTTTAGTTGTTGATGGACACAATGTCTTTATTTTATTGCTTTGTACGTGGTGCTGAGGATCGAACCCAGGGCCTCACGCATGCGAGGCAAGCGCTCTACCGCTGAGCCACAGCCCCAGCCCCTCAACATTTTTTAATAAGCAATATTTTAATGTATTTTTAAAAAATCAAAATGATGCAACAATCTGCGATGAATACCCAATGTTTAAATGCAGATAAGACAGTCATTGCTGACACTTCCTCCACTCCAATGCAGGCTGACACAGCACTGGGAGTGAGTCCTGTCCCCCTCCCAGCTTAGCAAGGCCATTACCACCTCGCCTGTGAGTCCACAACATCCCCCCAGGCCTGCCCACCCTTGGCCAGGTGGGGCAAGCTGAAGGCAGCTCTCAGAAGTAACAGCCAATCACTGGGCAAATGCAAACATGGGCAGACATAGTCCCTGCCTTTCCAATGCAGGTATGGCAAGAGTGGTGCCATACCCTAGTCCAGGGCCCTGCACAGCATCTGGAGGCCTGTTTTTAAATCCCTGATCCCCTTCTGAGCTATGGTCCTTTGTACAGGTTGATCCTTATGTTCTTTGAGCCTTGATTTCCTCATCTGTAAAATGGGAGCAAAATGGTCTCTACTCCACACTGGGTCTCCTCCTAGAACCAATACTATTGTGCATGTGCCCATAGGCAGGTGTTACCCGAGCCCCAGGTCACAGGCCATCAGAGTGGCAGTGCCTCTGTTGAGGAAGCGATTCCCCTTCCATTGAGCTATTTACTTTGGAGACCCGAGCAGCAGCTTCCTCAGGAATGTGGGGCCCAAGGGGGTCCACGTTTTTCCCTAAAGATAGAAATAACAATAACAGGAGCGCTGACAGGAGTGGAGGGCAGCACGTTTACTGAGTCTTTCGTTGGGGATGTTGTTTAGACCCAGGCCAGTGCTAAGGACCATAGGGTCACCAAGAGTACAGAGAGAAGCAAGCCCAGCAAGAGGAAAGGTGGGCGGGTGGCTAGGCTGCGGTGAGCTACCGCCCTGTGGGCAGCGACATGGATGTGCAGCCTCAGTGTCTGAAACCTTCCAGGGAACCGAAGGGCATCTCCTTCTGCCAAAACCAGGGCATCCACCTTCGTTCTGCCCACCATTCTCCTCTCCATCATTCCCCCACATCACCTGGGCCCAGAAGCCAGCAACTCCGTGGGAGCCTAGGTGGCTGTACACAGGGACCCTTGAAAATAATGCATAATGAACCTTGGAACACGGTCCCCCATCACCCAAATTGGACAAATAAAGGAGCTTTGTTTTCCAGCTAACAGCTCATCTTCACACTATGCTGCTCCCAACACCCAAACCTTGACCCTGGGGAGATGGTTCACCAAAAAGGGGGACAGAAAGCCAATCTTTTTTTTTAAATAGTTGTCGATGGTATTTATTTATTTATTTATTTATTTATTTATTTATTTATGGTGCTGAGATTCTATCCCAGCGCCTCTCACATGCTAGGCAAGCACGCTACTATTGAGTCACAATCCCAGCCCCGAGAAAGCCGATCTTTAATGTGGTTGCTCAAAGTTTCTGCACTGTGTTCAGCGTTACACTTAGATTTTAAAACCCATCTATTTATTTGAAAAATACTTGTCCTGGGCTTTGTAAAGCTGTGCCTGCTTCAGATGCACAGAAACCGTCCATAACCAGATAGCCTCTTTCATAAGAATCGTTTCCTACTACCACCACCATCCTCCAGAAAGTTTAAGTTCATTTTTTTAAGTTAAAAATAAAACTAGAATTTTAAAAGAACCCTCTTATGAGAATGTGTTCATCATCTTTGGCCATTGTTGATCAAAAGACTTGTACATGCCCTTGACCAGTTTATGCTCAAATACATTTCTAGCAGTGTGTCACTCCATTGACACAGATTGATAAAGCTTTGATTATATGTCACCAAGTAGGTACCTCAACATGGCAGTGTTGAAGTCCACTCCCACAGGTAAGGCCTGAAAACGTGTCTCCTTGTAGCCTCAACAGCACTGGGTATTTTTCTTTTGAAATATTAGTGGGTCTATTTGTTATTTTATATCTTTTTATAATTATTGAAACTATCCAGGATCACTGCAAAATTTCATATGATCCATGTACATAATATAAAACTCCTGCCCTAAAGCTTCCTATTATAGTCCTATACCCACAGATAACCTGATTGAATTTTCTCCAAATGTTCTTTGAGAGCCTATACTAATTTTTTTAACTTTCCTACAAAAATGGTCTACTTATTCATATCATATTGATTGATTGCATGTTGTGGTCATTTTGTTTTTTGTTTTGTTCACAGCACCAGATCCTCATGTTTGAACATTTTTGTCGTTTTCAATATTTGAAATAACATCTTTGCTCAAACAACTTAGCAGAGGCACAGGACTTTCCTAAGATCCTTCCTAGAATTTGCACATCACACACGTTGACAACTGTTGTCAAACTGCCCTTGCAAGCGAACACTTTTGCAGATCATTGGTCCTCCCCTTCTGCAGGTGCCTACCACCAGGGATTGAAAACATTTGGGGAGAGTGAATTGCATCTATACTGAACATGTATAGACTTTTCTCTTGTATTATTCCCTGAAAAATAAAATAAAACAATGACTTACATAACATTTACATTGTGTTGGATATTATATGTAATCTAGAGATGATTTAAAGTATATAGGAAGATGTGTATAGATTTTATGCAAATATCATGCCATTCTATTTAAGAGACTTAAGCATCCTTGAATTCTGTTGTGTACTGGGGTTGTGGAACCAAGACCCCGTGGGTACCAAGGGTCAACTATAATGCAAGCACCTTGGCTATAAGGGTACTTATGCAGGACCTCCATGTTTCCTTGGCAGGTATGCATTATATGATTTCTGTAGAAAGAGAAGGACCAATCTGGTGATCTGTGAGTCTCTTTTAGACATCTTCATTCCCTTGTTGTACAGAGAGGCCTTGTCTCCTCTCCTCCCTCACTTCAGTTCAATCTTGCAAGTTTATGTTTGATCCCTTCAGAAGTATTTATAATTTGGGCTGGGGTTGTGGCTCAGTGGTAGAGCGCTTGCCTAGCATGTGTGAGGCACTGGGTTCGATTCTCAGCACCACATATAAATAAATAAAATAAAGATCCATCAACAACTCATAAAAATATTTTTTTAAAAAAGAAGTGTTTATAATTCATTCATAAAGCAGGATCTATACTAAGTGGCCCACCCACTACCCATACCAACCACCACAGGTTGGCAGAGACATAACTCACTTTTATACAATGTAAGGATTTCTGATTTTTTTGGTGTGTGTATTGATTATATATCAAAACAATAATATTTGGGACATATCGATTAAATAAAATATGTAATTAAAATTTTTACTTTGCCGAGCATGGTGGCACACAGCTGCACTCCCAGCAGTTCATGAGGATGAGCCAGGAGGATCGCAAGTTCAAAGCCAGCCTCAGCAAAGGTAAGACGCTAAGCAACTCAGTGGTACCTTGTCTCTAAATAAAATACAAAATAAGTCTGTGGATGTGGCTCAGTGGTCAAGTGCTCCTGAGTTCAATCCCTGGTACCAAAAAAAAAATTTTTTTTATCTAGTTCTTTTAATTGTTTTTAATATCACTATCAGAAAATGTTAAGTTACATATGTTGCTTGAATTATGTTTCTATTGAATGGCACTTTCCTAAGGTGTCTGTACACATGGGTGTATACTTGGGTTTCTGTGAGCTCTCTTCTCTCTCTCTCCCTTCCTCTCTCTCTCTTTTTCTCTCTCTCTCTTCCTCTTTCTCTCTCACTCTTTCTCGCCGTCTCTTTCTTTTCCCCTCTCTATTTCTCTCTCCCTCTCTCCTTTCTCTCTACCTCTTTATTCTTTTTTTCCTTCCTTCCTTCAATTCATTCAGTAATCTGATACGCAGAGATGACCTATTATTTCCATAGTTGACCCTGTCACTCTGGCTGTCTGGGACCTGAACAGTGGTGTGCTGGCAAATAGCTCTCTGGGAGAAAAACAAAGCCCCAACTTGTCGTTTTTGTTCATTTCCTGTTGTGTAGAAACAACACCATGGCCAATTCCAAGCTGCCAATGTGATGTGGAGTTGAGAAGATACACAAGCTGGGACTCTTGTGAGCTTGTATAGGAAGCTCTAGCACAGCACTGATCAGGTGGCGGGGCTTTGGCTCATGGTCCAGGGGAGGCCAGTTGGAGCCTCCGCTCAGGACATTGCATCTCGGGCATGAGACAGACAGGCAGGGCTGGCAAGTATTTACAATGGCAAAAGCATCCATGGTATGGGGGTGGAGCCCGCCAGGGGTGATAGGGATTGTCTGGCTGGAATCCAGCCAGGGTGGCAGCGACTATCCCACAGTGATAGCGATATTGATGGCATCTAAAGTAGAGAGCCCTGTGGTAAGATCTTGCTTGTGCTGTTTCCGCCTGAGCCTACTCCTCAGCATGCATAAACCAACTCCCTCCATTAATTCTTTTTCCGCTAGGCCCACAAGAGTCAAGAACTGCACTAGACATTTACCTATAACAAATGAGTGATGTGATGTAGCAAGTGATGTGGCTGAAATACACAGTAGGTGTGGCACCTGCTACTGCCAGGTGTGACAGTGGTCCTGAAAGAATGCTCATCCAAATCACCATGGAGCCTGAAAAACAGGCATGTGTAGAATTAAAAGCAGACACTTGAACAGAAATGTCCAGTCATGTCCATGGCAATGTTGTTCACAATAGCCAAAAGATGTAACCCAATGTTTATTCATAGATAAATAGATAAATTCAATGTGGTGTACAGATTTAGCCTTCAAAAGGGAGGAAATTCTGTCACATGCTACAACCTGGGTGAACCTTGAGGATATTCTGTTGGGTGAAATAGACCAGTCACAAAAGGACAAATACTGTATGATCCTACTTGTGTGAGGGACCTGGAGTAGTCAAAATCCTATGAACAGAACATAGAAAGGGTGGTTCCGGGAGCTGAGGGGAGGAATGGAAGGTATTTGACGGTTATAGACTTCCAGTGTTGCTAGAGGAGAAGAGCTCTAGAGACGGATGATGGTAATGGTTATATAATGGGCATCTTCATAGTGCCACTGATCTATACTTAAATAATGACTAAGATGGTAAGTTGTATATTATGGATATTTTACCACATAAAAAATAATTTAACAAAATAGGCACATGTCAAGTTTCCTCTCCCAAAGAGGATCACTATGGGCTGAAGGCTGGGCATACATGTGTTTAAAAAAACAAAACAAAACAAACCAAGTGAGTACAACTGATAGAGAATGACAGCGTGAAGGTGAATGACTTGAACTGATGAGAGTTCAGTTTCAATGTCATTGATACCTGAAATACTTCACTAGTTTCTAAACCAGAGGTGGCCTGCAGAGTGAAAGCAGGTGTAGCTGTGTGCAGTTTATTTATTTTAAATGAATTTCTTGTCAACATTTGACAATCAGGAAACTTTACATGGAAACCCAGGTTTTGAATGTTCTAGAAAAATTGGAAGATATGCCACACTAGCCAGTTTATGCATGGAAGAGTGAGTTAGGGCTGCGTATGTAGGCCCCGTAGGCCACAGTCCCCACACCTGCCTTCCGTGTTACCCTAGGCCACCTCAGCTGGCCTTTGAGGTCTTTGGGCTTGTGACTTATACTCCAAAGGAGCTGAGCTGAGAACCTCAGTCGCTTTAAACCAGGCCTGTCTTCATAGCTTACAAAACCATGCCCATCAGCCAAGGGTCATTGCATCTGGAAGCTCAGAGAGGAAAAAGGAAAAAAAAAGGGAGAGGCTTTCATGGAAATGGAAGGGAGACCAGTAAAGTAGAGAAAGGGAACGAGAGAGGAGAGGTATTGGGAAGGGAATTGATTGTGTGCATTAATTATGCACAAATTATGTTGTGTGCATGTATGACTATGTAGCAATAAATCCCACTATTATGTATAATTATAATGCATCAATAAAAAAATCATGTCTTTATTGATAGACAAATGAATAGATAGGACTAAGCCAAAATAATAAAGATAAATACCAAAAGCCCAATCCTCACTCTAATTTCATTGCTGACTTTCTGAGGCAACACTTTGCTATAAACAGGCCTTCTGCCCAGCATTTAAATTCTGCTTTAATTTATACTCTGCAAGATTGAATCAAATTCATCAAGCCTGTCTCAGATCTTATTTACTGAAGTTTCCATTTCAAAGAAACCCAGAGCATGCTTGTGATTTCCTGTGGCCTGCAGAAGGTGAGATGAGTCCATGGGTTTTGGTTGAGAGAGCAGATATAAAATTATGAGGCTTTTTTTTCCAAAACAAAACTAGGGGCTCCCCCAAGCCCTTGAATGATGAAAATCAGCACTCCTTCCTGATTTAGGAGCCTATATTCAGGGAACCCCCTGAGAATCTCCAAGTCATGCTTAGCCAAGAATAGCTGGATGCCCAGTGGGAGCCAAGATAAGTCTTAATGCTTTTGGATGATGTTAAGGTTTTCTCTCAAATTATGTCATTTCTAGTCATTTTCCATAGGTTTGTAGGTTAAGAAGGAGTGAAAGAGGAAAAACAAAGGTCAGAAAGGAAATTAGTACTGATTTTCTCATTTCTATTTTTCTGCCACCTCCCTTCTAACGAGAGGGCCTGATATGGCTCTCCTCTCTCCCCTGCAGACTCACGGGATGACAGAGAGACAGCCTGAAAATAAATTGCCATAGTTTGTGGATTTAGCACTAGTATCAAAGATACCTCAGTTTCAAAACTCAATGAACCTAGACCTCTTACTTGGCTTTCTCAAGTCAACACAGGGCCCGCACGCGCACACACACACACACACCCCTTTATTCTGAAGATGGATTCCCTCCCCACCCTGGCCTCGTGTGGAAGGAGTTTGTGTGGCAGCCTTGTCTTCCAGAAACCTTTCTAATCCCATCTTCAGTTATCTCTTGGGGTTCCAAGCCCCTATGAAGCCTCCCCCAGGCTCTCTGGGAGCCCAGAGACAGTTTCTTCAGGAAGGTATTATTTATAAAATAAACACAGACTAGACTAGGCAATGTCATTTCAGAGTGTAAACAGGCTCAGGATAGTGTGAGCTTTTCTCTTCAAAATAATCTTCCAGCTCAGTAGAAGTTAAGAGTTTCATCCATGGTTTTAAAGCCTATGTGGGTGAATGACCAGTGCACGCAGCAGGTTGGTGGTTCCTCCATCTTCCACTGAAAGCTTGAGAGTCTCTCAGAAAGCAAACGTGGTACCCGATACACGTGCTACGTTCTGTTAAAAGCTTTTGGCCAACACCAGGCCGATGAGCCAAACGGCTGAGGCTTGAGCACCAAAACCACAGTCATCCCATCCCCCTGACTTGCCACTCAAGGCCCCACAGCATGCCATTCCCCTGTTCTGCTCTTCTCTTCCAGGACCACGCCAGCCACCCTGATGTCCCTCCATCGTGACTGCTCACACTGCCACCTCCTCCCATCATTTGGCAGCCTCAATATCCCTTCCTCATCATCTGCCATCATCCTACACAACCTTCAAGGCTTGATTCAAATGTCCTTCTCTGGAGTGCCATGTCTCTTCAGACCACTGATGGAGTGACCCCCGGGCTCAGGTCTAATTCTGCCTTCTGTCCTCCACTGTCCCTGAAAACAGGGCCAGCCTGATCAACATGGGAGGGACAGTGGGAATAAAGAGAAAAAAATGGAAGAGAGAAGAAGAGTCAGGTACTGAAATGCAATCATAACCTGACTCCTTCCATCACATTTTCAAGTAGAAAGGATCATTCCAGAAATGAAGCTCTTGCCCAAATTTCTAAGAAATTTTGGTAAAAGAATTTAAATGTTGAAAACACAATGCTCAGAGCACCTCTGGCTCTGAAATAGAGAAACAGTGTTGTGGTGTTGCTTAGGAAGAGCCAGGGCAGCAAAATGCAGAAGAAAAATGAGGGTGCCCACATTTCAAATCTACGAAGTGCCAGCTCCACAGGGCGCCGGGGTACCCAAGGAAGTTCTAGTCTTCATGTCTTATGAACCTGTCATTCATCCTTCTGTTTTCCTGGAACCTGTTTTCATTTACTCTTATTAAAAAATTCACTGTTTGGTTTCCCCTTGATAATTAAAGATGGCATATAACTCTAAGCTGGAGCTAGAAAAATCACTTTGTAGAGTTTGCAGCACTCAATCCATTTAAAATCACTCCCTGTATGGAAGGTGATCCCTGTAACTTGCAACTTTAACAAAAATTGATAGCCTTATTTTCAATTAACACAGTGTCAGAATTTACAACCTGAGACTGAGATATGCTTAACTTCTTTCTTCTACAGTTGTCATTAGGCATCCAAGGGCATGGATTCCAGGACCCCTGCAGATACCAACATCTGAGGATGCTCATGTCCCTTATATAAAACAGTGTGGTGTTTTCTTAGAACCTACTCACATCCTCCCATGTACTTTCATTATTATATAGATTATTTATGGTACTTAATGCAGTGCAAACGCAGCATAAGTAGTTGTTATGCTGAATTGTTTAGAAGAGTCTGTACATGTTAATACAAAAACAATTTTTTCCCAAATATTTTCTTTTTTTTCAAATTTTTTTAGTTGTTGATGGATTTTTATTTTATTCATTTATTATTTATATATGGTGCTGAGGCTCAAACCCAGTGCCTCACACATGCTAGGCAAGCGCTCTACCACTGAGCTACAGCCCCAGCCTTCCCCAAATATTTTCAACCCATGGCTGGTTGAATCCAACAAAGGCAAAACCCATAGATATGGAAGGCTCACAACTTTAATTTTTTTTTCTTTTACCTGATAAGTGTTTTGGGAATCTTTCTTTTAAAGAGCATATATCTAATACTGTATCTTACTTAGTGTAAATTAAAACTAAATTCACCAACTCTCCCTCAATAAGGTAATAGAACCGTTAACATGTACAGATGAATTCAATTATAACAAATTCCCACAGCATCAGGCTCAACATGCCCCTGGAATTGACCGACCAGCAACACAGCAGTGAAATCTGCCATGCCAAGCCCTGCCTCTGCGTGGGAACGTGAGGAGTTTGCAGTTATTTACAATTGCTTCATCTTTTTTCATGTCTAGAAAAAAGAGCCCAGAATCATTGTTTCCAGGTTTTCTTTCAGAAAATTACAGTCAGAACCCATGTCTGTTTTGGAAAATGCAGAATTGAATTTGTGTTTATGTCTTTGAAACGTGTGATAACTCACAATGGCAACATGATTTGGAATCACCCAGCAATTTGTGATTGCTTCATTTTTTCCCTCTTTGTTTTTATTTTGATCACCTTTCTGTCAGGTCCTGGGGGGCTCTTTGGGTGCCAGTGTACATGATGAGCACTCCCCCCACTCCACACACATCTTCCTCCCCTGTGGGAACCCGTGGGTAGCTACATGAGGACCAGACAGAAACTTCTAATCGATTTTCCAAATCTAAGCTGTGGGTTAGATATTTTATTCTAAGAATTGTACTTTTGCAATGGTTCTCCCATCAAATGCAGTGAAATACTGGTTTGTTTGTTTTTTTTTCTACCACTCTTGAAAAATGCCACTCAGGAAAGGGCAAATAGGGCAACCTTGATCTAATCCACTAATTCCACCTTTGAAGATTTTTTTCTTGTGGAAATAACAAAGCATGTTACTTAGATAATAGGAAAAAATATGACAGAAAGAATGTATTCTTATTGTAACTTCATTTTTTAAAAAATTAGAAATAAAGATGCCTGGAATCCTTTGGCTAGCATGAAGAATCTCCTTTGCAAAGCCTAGACCCTGGCCTGCGTCTGATGCTCCCAAAGGTGCCCACAGTGGACCCTGAGGTGGGCACCAGGGAAAGACTAGAGGTTGGGCAAAACTATTCTCTAAAGGGTTCTTCCCATGCTGGAAGCTTTTCTGGTAGCAGATTTCTAATTAGACACTATCAATGTTTTACCTAGAACCTAATTTGTTTGATAGCTGTACTTATTACCTTAGTTTCCTCTTTAAAAAATAAAATTAAGAATATTTAGTAAAAAGAAAATGTTAATCTCTATGGTGGAGGAAGCAGATTAAGAAATTGCATGCTGCTGGGCGCGGTAGCACATGCCTGTAATCCTGGCATTCTGGGAGGCTGAGACACGAGACTCGTGAGTTCAAAGCCAGCCTCAGCAACAGTGAGGCGCTAAACAACTCAGTGAGACCCTGTCTCTACATAAAACACAAAATAGGGCTGAGGATGTGGCTCAGTGATCGAGTGCCCCTGATTTCAATCCCTGGTACCAAAAAAAAAAAAATAAGAAAGAAAAAGAAAAACTGCATGCTCTTAATTGTATTTTTAAAATGGCATGTGTTTTAAAATTACATGTGTTTCTTAGTTGTAACAAATATATTATGTTAGCAACAGGGAAAACAGGGAGGGGTATACTTGGGCTTCTTGTACTATTTTTGCAACTTTCTCTATAAATCTGAAATTATTCTAAAATAAAAGAGTTAATTTTAAAAAACAAGAGCACACATTCCTCAGTGCCTCAACCATTTACCATCTAAAATAATGAAAGGAAATGCCCCTAAAAATCATGTGTGTATTTTTACATATAGTTTGAGTCTATTCATGCATATGCTACAGAGAAAAAGTATATCAAGAAAATATACCAAAATGATAGCACAGGAATTTGGAATACTTTTAATTTTCTCTTCAGTTTTTCTGAACTTCCAAGATTTTCTATGGCAAATGTAAGATGACTTGTATACAATTATTACCTTAATATGTAATTCATATTTATGAAATACACTATAGCTATATCATAAGTAAAATAAAATTACGTAAGATTCTTTTTTCAAAATCAGAAAAAGAAATTTTAAATAATCATGTGGATTTCCCATGAGCTCAAAGAATACCCAGGAGGCTGAAATTGTATAAAGCTAGGCAAAGCCACTAATGGAGTGAAACTGTTATGTTTGTGTTCTGGTCGCTGTTGAAATCCCGGGTACTATATGTGGTTAATATGAATTACAAGCAGCTAATTATACTTTTGGAACCACAGAATCAAATTGATAATGACAGTATTCCTAATTCAGCACAATGAGAAGCCTGGTAACTATTGCCTGTCTGATGAATGGGTAACAGAAAGGACAGCCCTTTTTCTTTGAAAAGCTTAACATTAAAATTGGCCGTATCTGTTACCTTAGGTGGGAAAGACAGAAGACTATTCACTCAGCTGACATTTTTCACTCTGCAATTTCCACGTCTAGGTAATTCATGTCACAGATAACAAAGGAAGAAGGCCAGAAGATTCATCATCCAAAAAATCTTTTGGAAAAAATCAAGAAGGAGAAAATAATTCCAAACCTTAAAGCAATGAATGGTGCTTCTCTGGGAGTCTAATAATTTTTCCCAGAGAAATGACAAGATAGACAAATGGAAGATCAACAAAATGACGCTGTGGCAATAATGTAGTTGGTCCTGCTGCAGCCGTGAGCATGCAAACAGCAAGACACAAGTAAGATCTCAGACTTTGCTTGGAAACAAAATATTCAGTCTGTTGTTGTTGTTGTTTTTTACTGCAGGACTTTGAGTGGAAAAGTAGTCTCACTTGTCAATCAGCTAAGTTGCAGGGACTAATAGATTCTGGTGTTTAGGGGGGGGTCAACACAGAATTTAATTTAACATCTCACAATACACCCACATGCCCAGAAAATGTGGACAGCTTGATAGGGTTCACTGAGCCAAAGAAGCAAGACCCAAACAGTGCATTAATGTATAGAGAAAGAATAGTTGCAATCAGGCCCTGTGAATTGCACAGAGGGCTCGGAGATGAAGCAATTATCAGCCATCGGGGATTAATAGTAAAGTGTGAATACCAAGCTGTATATGTTAGGGGCAGAATATGCTGCCTATAGAAAACAACAAAGGACGTTTCTTACTATTAAGTGAGATTAAACGTAATGGCCTGATTTAATCACAAAGGCAGAATTAAATTCAGATGGCAACTTCAAAGTGGACACAGGAACACAGGCCACTGCCCGCATTTACATATAGCTGGCATAGCCTGGCCTGCAACACAATACGATAAAGTTTCTTTGGCCACTTAAACAATTTTCTGTTCTTCACTTTTTTTTTCCTTCTTGAACACTCACTATATTTATCCCCCAACTGCATTCAGTTAATAAGAAGGAGCTAGGCGTTATATTTATTCATGGGTGCTATGATTTTTAATTCTTTCAAATTATGAAAAAAAAAAGCCTCAGAGGGTCAACGAGAACAGAGTAGTTATAATCAGATTGGCACAAGGGGTAGAGGAGAAGCAGCAAGATAAATAGGAAGAAAGAAAGAGAGAGAGAGAGAGAGAGAGAGAGAGAAAGAAAGAAAGAGAAAGAAAGAAAGAAAGAAAGAAAGAAAGA